>JBBGZY010000255.1:1200000-1800000 GCA_037952925.1 Lithobates clamitans
CAAACAGGAAGTGAGAGTAAAACCCTAACTATTTTTCCTTGGGGACACGCAGGTTAATCTAACTATTGTCCCCATTATGCAAATTGCATTCTAGCACTTTGTTGTGTACTCCCCAAATTATTAAGTATTTTGGGGTTTATTAAAGGCAAATCCTTTCTGCAATACAAGTGTAGTTGATGAAAATCAGAGGGGAAGCACTGGTGATTTTATCATCCAATCATGTAGAGGCAAAGATGCTGTTTTTTTTCTTTTCCTTGCATGTCCCCCTCTGAAGTAATCATTGCAATATTATACAATCTAATATATCCTATATATCTATTGCATACATGTATTAATTTGTCTAATCCCGATAGTTGCTAATCTGTAAGAGTCTGATAAGCACAATGATATAACCAACACCTCTGTTTAGTAAACAAGTTACATTTATTTCCCAATAAAATAGGAATGTACTAACACAGCAGAATTAGGAAAAAACTAACATAGAAGTATTACAAGAAATTGCAATGTTACAAAGCTTACAATCAGAACACAATACAAGACTTATACGTATTACATCCTATAGGCTGGTCTCCAGGTGTTGCAAAGAGGGAGCTCAATGCTTCATGGAGTTTAGGCTGAAACCAGCACCCAGAGCAAGGCCTCAAGATGGCCGAGCCACATGAGGTTTGCACAGAGCAACCTCAGCAGAGAGAGAGCAAGGGGCAAAGAGACAGAATCGCCTGTGTGTGTGCTCTTTCATTCAAAAATACACGCCCACTCGTAGCCACCCCCATTTGCCTTTCATCCAATAGATATTGCCGAGAGGTATTCCTCCAAATGTCTGCTCATTCTCCAGGAAGCATACTGTATTGTCCACTAGGGGCAGCTCCATTAGCCCTGTGCCTTCTCAGCTAGCTCTTATTCTATTTGAAGCCTGTAATCACACATGTCACAGCAGGTGGGCTTGAGCCAAGCCATTGTTCTTCTGATCACAAAGCTTTGATGTGTTTAATTCCTACCTGGCTGTGTCAACCAGGAAGTAAAATACCAGAAGTAAGATATTAAACCATGTCGCTATCCAATATAACCCGCTTTGCGCCTAAAGGGCGCATACCACCCTTCTTCCGACACGGCTCCTATTGAACAGTCCATAACTGTTTTGTCCCCATGTGTTTCCAAGCCAGTACCTATAGAACAGTCCTTAACTGTTGTGTTTTTCAACATGTGCAGAAACAGCCCCTATGGAACAGTCCATAAATGTCTTAACGCATGTTGCGCCTCTCAACATAGGCCTCAGAACCAGCTCCTGTGGAACAGTCCATAACGGTCCTAACGTGCTGTGTTTCCCAACACGTGCCGCTTTGCCACTGAGTGACACACCACCAGCATTCTTTACACATTCAGAGCAACATATCAACCAACTTTCAGATATAGAGTCTCCAGGAGGGCCTTTTGCCCATATTACTAGCTTAAAATATACCTTTATCACACTATACCATGACATAAATCAACCCATTACCATAATATATACATATATACCTATGACCCATCAGATTACTCATCCCGCTGCCAACCTCTCAACATGGTTGACAAAATCTTGAGCCACTTTAACCTGGGTATTTATGTGACTTTGAATGTTATCAAGGATGCCACCAATCTCTCTGAGTAACAATGTCTGAAGCTATGGCTGCAAGTTTGTTCCTCAGGAGGCCGAAGTCCACTCTATTAACAACACCCATCCCAGCACCTATTCCCCCAATATAGTGCCGAATACATCCCTCCACTTTCGGGTTACTCCTCAGAAATAAGCATCCTGCATGAACCTCATTCTGTGTCTGCACATCTCTGGGAGTAAGTCACTGGTACAATGACCGCACTCGATTCAGTGTATATTCAGCACATATAGGGCAATAGGTTTTTATCAACCACTGTGGGATATTGCAGCACCATGTGGTGAAGGCATACTGTACCCTGGTAGCCAGCATTTTGTTCCCTTTAGCTAACGGAGCATGCACCTGTGTGTATTCACTGGCCTTCCCTGTGCCGGTTTTCAACCTCCCAGGTGAGACATCAACCAGGCGTATCCCCCGCTACAAGGAAATTTTCACCCCATTGATGTGTCACCTGGCCAACTTCTAGTCTGGCCAACCGAAACCTTATCATGTATAAGCGCCAGTCTCCTGGGTACCTGCATCATATTACTTCCGTTACATCAATACATGTCGTACATTAAAAGCCTTTTCTTCTTTCAATTCCTCCCTCCAACAAAAAAAAACATATATTTCACATTTCATGTTCTGAGGGATTGGATGTGTATATTCCTTCCCCAACCTCCAAGCCATTGCACATGTATTAATAGCATGTTTGCATTCATCAGGAGAGACTCCGGCAAAAATGTTTCACAAGTCTTGTTGATGGGCACAGTCCTTCAGATTTAGCATTGGCCCTAAATTGTCCATAAGCAAAAACAAGTATTAAACTGAATCTTTTTGTTTGTCCCTTCTCTCCTGATGTCTATCAGAACAACTTTGCGGTGTGGTATGGCACAGACAAATTGCCAACCAGATGAACATCTGTCATCCATGTTCCAGAGACCTCTCCAATCTCGCTCCACCAAGACTCTGGAAGTGAAACACAAGTGCAGAATCAAATTCTTATCCATAATATCTGCTCACTTGCTACGTTTATTTACAGTTCCTTCCTTGGAACCCAGGAACTAAGTATTCCTGGCTTCTGCAACTCTGACTAAAGTATCAAAACAACCATGACCTCTTTAGGCTGAACCCACTCTAAAATGGATCCCCATGCTATGATCAAAAATTTTAAAACAAAACGAACGTCAATGTTGACTCTCAAAAATTCTCAATTTAAACACTAAAAAAAACCAATGCATTTATCTATCTTTAAGATCTATGCACTAACTCCCCTTTCAGGTGGACAAAGGCTAAACCTTTTGGAACTCTTTCCAATTGAATGAACATAAACACATAAAACACGAACTTCGGCTACTAGAATGGCTTCCTCCCAGCATTTGTCTTAAATAAACAAAATGTACCCAGCTGGAGGACATATTCCCATGACCATCTATTCAGCTGCTAATTGACGGAATAGCCAATTACCCCCCTTTCAGGTGAACTAAACAATAATTTTTCCACCTGAACAAAACAAAAATATAATAGATGACTAAACAAATACCAAAAAATATAAAAAAAATGTAAAAATTAAAAACAAAAAGAATTAAAATCCTGGCCATTATCACACAAAAACAACATGACAAGACAACCACCATAAAACAATGACAAACACTCAACTTTTAACTAAAGACATCCATGGATTTTCCTCCTGAGAAGAGTACGGTAAGTGCTCATTTCCATCTGAAAGACAATTAGTTAATGGGAAAAACAAAAAACAAAACATCTGTACCTCATCACAACATTTGTAACTTCACTTGTAAGTCTTGAATCCATTAATGCCTGACTATTGTTTATCTTATTTTTTCATTGTTTGCAAACAATTACTAATTCATGAGCTCATGGTACCATTTGATAATCGATTATGCCTTTACAATAGCCTAACCCCTGTTTTGCTAAATGTGCCCACTGTTCTCCCTTTGAAGGACCTGCAAACAAACACAAACATTAGTATCCAAACCAGTTTTATCTTCTTCCAAGGTCTCTGGAAAAAGGAACACAAAGACAGTGATTACACACAATTATCATGAAAATTGACTTTTTGAGTCCCCCAAGCCTTTTCCCATTAATTTCAAAGCTAGAGGAACAATTGCCATATTTTATTCAAACATGAAGCTCACTAAGTGCTGCTAACATTGTTTCCCCCAGTGTCACATTTAAATAACCATGCGGCTACCTCCATTTTGACTTTACGTAACTGTTCTACATATTGATGAATTTCAGTTTGTAGTCTCCGCATTTGGGTCTTAAAAGGGAAATGGGTTTGATTACTATGGCCTCCATCCTTTGGGTTGCTACCCCATCGGGCAGAATACACTTCATAATGCCTTGGGGTCATCTTCGGGTAGTGCAACCTTCTTTTGATATCATTATTGCCGCCCAACAATACTTAGCGATGTTTTTACACATGTTTTTACACAAAAAAACATTTAAGGACTGGTCTCTCTGTATAGGCCTTTCCTTGAGCATGGCGCTGGCAACTCACATTGCTGGACATTATTACTACAATTACTATGATTGGAATACACAGACTTTACACTTTCATCGTCTGAGGAGTCATCACAATTTTCCATTGTTTCAACTCCTGAATCAATTTCAAGCGCCGTTATCGCACTTTCATTTAAATCTCCAACATTGATTTCTGTCATAGTAACATCACTTGCAGCAATAAGAGCATCTGTTATTTCTGCATGTTGTTTCACTTCTATCTTTGCTGAGCACTGCGCATGTGCGGAGGGTACCTCCACCATTGCACATTCGGCTTTTGCATGTTTGGAGGGTAACGCCATTATGGTTGCCTGTGCACCCTGTAATTCTGGGGTTTCCTGCTCCATGCTAGCAATGTCAAGGGCTTTACAAAATCTATGTCCATGCCTATTCCATTTAGGACGTCTAAACTCTCTCTGCCTTCCTGTACCTCTGCTTATTACGGATACACCTGCCTTTAACCCATATTCCCTATCACTGGACTCTTGACAGAAGTCTCGCAGGATATTGAAAAAGTTTTGGTAGGATCTAGCATTCCTTTAGAGCCATTCTAGTGGGATTGCTTACATAACACTTATTGGCCATTGAGTATATGAAACTTGTATCATCCTCCAATAAGTCAGGACAGTTGAACATTTTCATATACAATGCAAGATACTCACTGCGGAACAAAATTGGGTCATCTCCTCTCCTAAATTTCATTGGTTGTAAATCACTCATACCATTATAATGACTGTCCACAATACGCTGCAACTCTTTCCTCCACACCTATGCATCTGCTAAATTATCATTAACCTGTGCAGATATTTGGCCTGCCAAAGGTCCTGGTAGCCTCGCTTTCAGAAGAGAACATGCATCCTCATTACTCAAATGAAATTTAAGGACTAGAGCCTCAAATTTATCGGACAGACTCACTGATGATTCCAGGGCATTAAATTCACCCAGAATCTGGCACAAAGTAAGTCTCTCTTGGATTGTAATCAAACTGTTATTCTGCTTCGAAGCTATGGGTGCAATAGCAGACTGTGTTTCATCACAGCCCTTCTCCTCATTGACTGTGCAGATATTGGCCAATTGGCATGTTCCTTCGTGCTCATTGAGCGATACTATACATTGCTCTTTAGTAAGAAGCTGGGAGTGTACCATTGTTAATTTTCTTTCTAAAAACATAACCAACTCTTTCATCTCTGACACCTTTATTCGCAATGACTCTAAAAGTTTGCTCTTCATATCACAGTCCATGCTGCACCTCTGAAGCTGTTCTTGTAGCTCACTGTTTCTTGCTGACAAATTGCCTGCTGTAGCCCGCAATTCATCCATCTCACTACTGAAGGCTGTTGCAATCTTTAGAAGGTTTTCACTAATTTCCTCTATGTCCTCCCTGAGACGTCTCCTCTCTGCTTCCCACTTCCCCTCCATTTGCTCAGATATAAATTTAATTCTGAGCAACACTGCAATTTCATTTGCCAACCTTTCTTTTTTAACTTTCTTTTTTAGCTGGAATTATCAAAAGACTAAAAACTTTAATGGGACTTTAAAGGCACAACTGTAGTGAGCTACACAGCGTATATAAAAAAGTCGAATTTTATTAGTGGTATACAAGAGAACAAAAAGAATGAACAAAACAATATTAAAAACACATCAGATCTGGACATACAACGCATATCATAACACCATCTTAAGGATCCTATCCTGCAGTTTAGTGTGTATTTCTATATAGTATACAATTCAAACACAATCCCAAAAAAGGGAAAAAAGAAATTATATATAAACTTCCCCTAAAAAGGTTGAAATTGGGGGAGCACTGCAGGTCTGGTATTCCCAGAGAGGTGTGTTCTCCAATTGCTCTACATGTTTCACGTTGACAAGGAACGCTTCTTCAGGAGCTAGAGGTTCTATTAAAATTACACACAAGTAAAGAAAAAGAAAAAGAAAAAACATGTGTCAAAATTGCGATATTTTAAAAGCTATTCTCAGTAAGCATGTTAAAGAGAAAAGAAGAAATATTACATATGTAAATAATAATTTGGTAGAGAACAGGGGAGAAAAGGCGCCCCTAAGTGGCAAAGCATGGCGTAGGTCCTATAAAAGATAGAGGTCTCCAGTGGGAGGACAGCACAAAGCAATGGTCTAGGACAGCCAGTACAGAGGGAAACCCCCACAGCACAATGATGGACATAAAAATTGGTGAAAAATAATAATAATAATACAGATGTGAGAATCATCTCACTCCAGCGTTTAGCTGGAATGAAGAGAAAGAAGGGAAAAGTGGGGGGGAGGGGGAAGGGGAAACAAGAGGGGAAAGGGGGGGATATGGGGAGAGAGGACCCAAGGGAAAATACGGGGGGGAAAAAAAAAAAAAAAAAAAAAAGGGGAGAGGAGGAGGAGGGGGAGGAAGGGGGGATGGGGGAAGGGAGAAATAGGGAATAAATGGGGAGGGAGGGGGCAGGACAAGGAGTGGGCTTGATTTTCAAAGTATGTGGATCGAAGTATTGCTTACCAAGTAAGTGTGTAAAGAGAAAAAATTGTTCACACAGATGAATTTAATCAGTAAGTCGCAAACAGCGATCGAGGTATGGATATTAATAAAAATCAAGCAAGCAGTAAACGGACACCGGGGCCTCCCAGATATGTCACATCACATAGTTGTAGGTAGGGAGAGCTTGTATATGCTACAATTCTGGGGCATAAACAAAAGCAGAGATGAGAGTCAATTATATTTATGGATGCTAAGATCACTAATGATATCTATATTATTAACATACTCTGCCTGGAAAGGTCACCAAGAAAAGCTTACCCCACAATAAAGAAAGGAGAGAGATCTGGGAGTGCTCCGTCCTGCTGAGTGGTTGCCTGTTGTATGTCTCAACATTGAGCAGTGGGGAAGCCCCTTATAAAGGGTGTCCAGGGCGGAAGCAGCCGCTCTGCACGGCGCGGCGTCTTCCGGCCCCATGGCAGGCAGCCGCGCATGCGCCGAGCAACGCCACAGGCCGGACCAACGGTGCACGCGCGAAAAAGAGCATTACGCGCGTGCGTCGGAGCAAGGACCAGGGGAGGGGACGGAGCCCGAGCGATACGTCAGCTGCAGAGGCGGGGGAGGAGGGAACCCCAGGGGGTTTCCCAAACCCCCGTCAATCGCCGCACATCCGGCCAGAAGGACGGACCAGGTGTGCGGCGCTGTGCAATGGGCACCACTGATCGTGATGGCCAGTCTGACCCCAATTGAGACCAGGAGAACTAAGGACGCTGAGCCATGCATCACCACAAGAGGGAGACATAATCAACCAGTAATAAACAAACATTTGAAAGCTATACATACAGTAATTTAGGCATAATATAAGTAAGACAATCAACTGAAATGTGGCAGACAGACATACTGCCCATATATTGTCAATACAAAGAAAGGGGGAGAGGAAGATGGAATAGGGGGGCAATATAAAATCTAGACACATTGATCTGAAATACAAAGCAGTAAATGAAATGTTGGATTGATGTGCGTATTAGCAAACACCTTCTTTGATATCTAAATGTTTTAATCTTATCTTGCAGAGGGTGAAACCAAACTATAGTCGGATAGGGGGGGGGAAGGGGGAGGGGGGGGAAAGGGGGGAGAGATGTTTATGGAGCAGGGTTGATTGGGGGAGCTTTATTAAATTCAAAGAAACGGTTTATATGAAAGAGATTCATTCAAGCCAGGTGTTTTGATGGCATTCAAGCGTTCTATCCAAAGTGATTCTTTTTGTAAAATAAGTTTGTCCCATTCGCCCCCTCTGGGATTTTTGGGGATGACGGCCAGGACAGTGAACAAAATACTAGATGTATCAAACCGGTGGTAAAGATCAAGGTGTCTGCTCACAGGTGTGAGCATCTTTCCATTTCCGGAATAGTAAACATGATCGTTAATTCTTTGTCTAAGTTGTCTGGCCGTCTTCCCCACATAAAAAACCCCACAGGTGCAGGTCATAAGGTAAACCACCCCTTGTGTCTGACACGTTGCTGAGAATTTTGGATAGAAGGTTTCGCCGTTTGGAAGCAAAATTGGAAATTCAGGGGATATCCAGGGGCAAAAGGAACAGTTGCCACAAGGTAGTGTACCCCTGGGTTCTAGAAAGGAAACTGGGTTAGAAGTCTTGTATTGACTAGATACTAGACGGTCCTTAAGAGATGCCGTGCGTCTATATACTATTCCTGGTTTTGGGTTAATATATTTTTTCAGGATAGGGTCTTCGCTTAGGAAGTGCCAGTGTCTTTTAAGAATGTTGTGAATGCTTTGATGATGAGCGGAAAAGCGAGTAATTCGTTTGACAGTGGGATTTTGTGGTCGAGTTTGGTTGGTATAGAGTAATTCGTTGCGTTGTCTATTTTTGGCTTTATTAAAGGCCTTTCGTAAGAGTGATCGACTGTAGCCTCTGGCTAACAGGCGAGATCTAAGTAGATTCGCCTGGTGTTGGAAATCTGTCATATGGGTACAGTTACGCCTGAGGCGGATGTATTGCGCATACGGTATGCTTTTAATGAGGGTAAGCGGATGTGCACTTGTGGCATGTAGCAGTGTATTTCCTGCTGTTGTTTTCCGATATAGATTGGTGGATAAGGTGTTGTTGGCGTCCCTGCGTATCTCGAGATCCAGAAAGGTAATACTTTGTGTATCACATTGGTAAGTGAATTTCAAGTTGAAATGATTTACACTTAGTATTTGCATGAATTGCTGCAGGGTGTTTATGGTACCTGTCCAAATCATAAAAATGTCATCTATGTAGCGTTTCCAGATCAATATCTGATCTAGATAATTCGCCAAATGATCTCGAGAAAACAGGTGCCGTTCCCACCCCCCCAGGTACAGATTGGCGTAGCCAGGGGCACAAGAGGTGCCCATGGCTACGCCCTGCACCTGGAGGTAGTGGGAACCCATGAATTCAAAAGTATTGTGAGTCAGGATAAAATGGAGTAACTTCAGGATAAATTCATTATAATTCCACAAATGGTGGTCCTCTTCATGTAGAAAGGTACGGACCATCTCGACCCCCCGCTCGTGAGGGATGCTGGAGTAAAGGGCCTCCACATCCAAGGTCACGAGCAGGGAGTCGGGAGGGACCGGTAACCCCTCAATCTGTTTTAGAAGGTCTAGAGTATCCTTCGTGTACGATGGTAAAGCCGTAACATGAGGCATAAGTGTGGCGTCTACAAGTTTGCTGGCATGGTCTGTTAGGCTTCCGATACCTGAAATTATCGGTCTCCCAGGGGGCGACACAGGCTCCTTATGCACTTTGGGAAGTGCATAGAACGTCGCCAACCTGGGAGACCGAACATTCAGGTATTTATAAACATCCTTGGTGATTAATCCCTTCAAAAAGGCATCTCCAATGATGTCCAAAAATTGGTTTTTATAAGATATTGTGGAGGATGAAGAAATTTTTTCATATCAAACTGTTATTCTGCTTCGAAGCTATGGGTGCAATAGCAGACTGTGTTTCATCACAGCCCTTCTCCTCATTGACTGTGCAGATATTGGCCAATTGGCATGTTCCTTCGTGCTCATTGAGCGATACTATACATTGCTCTTTAGTAAGAAGCTGGGAGTGTGCCATTGTTAATTTTCTTTCTAAAAACATAACCAACTCTTTCATCTCTGACACCTTTATTCGCAATGACTCTAAAAGTTTGCTCTTCATATCACAGTCCATGCTGCACCTCTGAAGCTGTTCTTGTAGCTCACTGTTTCTTGCTGACAAATTGCCTGCTGTAGCCCGCAATTCATCCATCTCACTACTGAAGGCTGTTGCAATCTTTAGAAGGTTTTCACTAATTTCCTCTATGTCCTCCCTGAGACGTCTCCTCTCTGCTTCCCACTTCCCCTCCATTTGCTCAGATATAAATTTAATTCTGAGCAACACTGCAATTTCATTTGCCAACCTTTCTTTTTTAACTTTCTTTTTTAGCTGTTTACCCAATAATCTGCTATTATGTTGCTGACACTGAGACAATAGTACCTTACACTGGCTTTTAAGAGGTTCATCTGCACATGAATGATAATTGGCAGAAGCGTACTTTTTAACATATGTATACACAAGTTCCATTTCACAACCATACAATCCACACAATACACAATTCTATTTGTACTAACGTTCCAACACTGCACTGAGTAATAAACCAAACTCAATTATCGTTAGCTCTTACAACTCACAAAAAAAAAACGAATCACTGTTCTAGCATTCAATATTCTTCATTCATTACCACTTTTACCTGAGAATTCGCGAGCCAGCGTCAATCTTGTCCACACTAGAGATGATTTTCAGTTCTGGGTGTACTTGAGGATTTATGCTTACAGGGACTCAAGACAAAAAATACATTAGGTTTTTGTGGATTCTGTGTAAAAATAAAATTCACACGCTTTTCTGAGGTGCCAAATGAAGTAATTGTTGCAATATTATACAATCTAATATATCCTATATAACTATTGCATACATGTATTAATTTGTCTTATCCCTATAGTTGCTAATCTGTAAGAGTCTGATAAGCACAATGATATAACCAACACCTCTGTTTAGTAAACAAGTTACATTTATTTCCCAATAAAATAGGAATGTACTAACACAGCAGAATTAGGAAAACACTAACTTAGAGGTATTACAAGAAATTGCAATGTTACAAAGCTTACAATCAGAACACAATACAAGACTTATACTTAACACATCCTATGGGCTGGTCTCCAGGTGTTGCAAAGAGGGAGCTCAATGCTTCATGGAGTTTAGGCTGAAACCAGCACCCAGAGCAAGGCCTCAAGATGGCCGAGCCACATGAGGTTTGCACAGAGCAACCTCAGCAGAGAGAGAGCAAGGGGCAAAGAGACAGAATCACCTGTGTGTGTGCTCTTTCATTCAAACATACACGCCCACTCGTAGCCACCCCCATTTGCCTTTCATCCAATAGATATTGCCGAGAGGTATTCCTCCAAATGTCTGCCCATTCTCCAGGAAGCATGCTGTATTGTCCACTAGGAGCAGCTCCATTAGCCCTGTGCCTTCTCAGCTAGCTCTTATTCTCTTTGAAGCCTGTAATCACACATGCCACAGTAGGTGGGCTTGAGCCAAGTCATTGTTCATCTGATCTGTTCATTTGATGTGTTTCATTCCTACCTGGTTGTGTCAACCAGGAAGTGAAATACCAGAAGTAAGATATTAAACCATGTCGCTATCCAACACCCTCGGATCTCCAGCAACTGCTCTTCTAAGTGCACTTGTAGTGCAAAGTGAATTTACCTTTTAGTAAATAAACCCCAAGATACATAATAATTTGGGATGTACATGGCAAAATGCTAGAGTACAATTTCCCGAATGGGGAAACTATTTAGATTGACCTGTGTGTCCCCAAGGACATACATTGGTGGGGGTTTACCCTCACTTCCTGTTTGGCTATGTGACAGGAAGTGAATAATTTTGAATGAGAAATTGGCAAAATTTGGGAGTTGTCTTCACCCTATCAGGGGTGTAGACATCTGACAAAACTTCTAATCCCTCTGCAGTCTACCCCCAAGGAAAAATAAGAAAGGATTTTAATTAGTTTAACTTTTCAAAGACACATTCCTAAGTTCAATTGTGATGCATGTTAATGGCCCATTTAAACCTTTAATAGAAAGTCATCAGTTGCCTTTGACTCTAAACATTATTTTTGGCCAGTCCTAGAAATCTGCATCTGTTTTTCTATTAACCACTTGGTATCTGTGCCATAGCCAAACGATGGCCACAGCGTGGACCTGAATTTCTGGGAGGCTGTCATAGGATGGGCTCCCCGTGTGCTCCCTGCAGGGCGCGCAGCACGCACTGAGTCACTGAGACTCAGGTGATCACAGATCGAAGTAAGGGCTGATCCCGGCCCCTTACCACGCGATTAGCTGTCAGACAATGACAGCTGATCACATGATGTAAACTAAATCTCGGTAATTGTTTATTTTACCCCATCACCTTCCAGGACAGCTACACGAGAGATGATTGGCTCCACCCTCTACAGGAAACACAAATCAGATACTATTTAAAAGGCCCCTCCCTTTCCTCTGACCCTCAGTTGTTTTATGTTTCCAGAAGCTCCAGGAGCACCGACACGTTTTTTTGTTTTCTTAAGGTCTGGTAACTGTGGTTGGTGGACCCCCCTTCTCTGGTTTCATCCAGGACTAGTTGTGGCCAAGTCCTGGATGATAGTCTGTACCAGAAGGGTTCCCTATTTCTAAGGGTTACTTGCCTGAGTGGTGGCAACTCCCTTCCATTTTTCCCCAGCGCTGCTGTGTGGAACTGTGTCCTCCTAAATGCTTCATTTTATGTGTACCAAGATTGCATCAGGAGGACTTCCGGTGACGCGGCAAGATGGCGCCGGAACCGGAAGTCATATGACGCACTTCCGGACGCCGAGTTTTTTAAAGAAGCATGGCGTGGAGACACTGAGGACATGCTGCAGGGGAATAGTTTGCTAAAAACGCCATTCTAAGGGCAGTTTTTCGGTACAGCAGCAGTCTTCTCTACGGCCGTTCTCCGCTTGCTTCATGGAGCTTGAGGACAGGTCCGAGGATGGAGCATCCGCTCGTATTGAACCAGCGGCAGCATCCGGGTCCCATATTGCCCCCAAGGTAAGCCCTTGTCTGTGGATAGCTCTACAGCAAGGGACTTTTTTGTATGAAACCTTTTTATTTATGGTCCTTGTTTCTGCTTTTTTCTAGGCCAAACCGGTGAAGAAGAAATGTGGGAACTGTAGGGCCAGGCTTTCTGATAGTTATAAAAAGCTATTTTGTGAGGATTGTATTCCACCCAGAGCTAGTTCAGAGTCTTCCTCTTTTAAGGAGTTAATGACTTCTATGAAGGAGGTAGTGGACTCCTTTCGGTCACTTAATGACAAGGTTACTAGTCTAGGCTCTTCCTCATCTAGACCCATAGCCCAAGACCCTTCAAACTCTGCCAGGTCCCTTCCCTTGTTAATATCTGAGACTATTAGTTCAAGCAATACCTCTGATCTGGAAGAAGGTGAGAATCCAGTTTCTTCATCTGATGAAAAGTCTGCATCAGAGGAAGATACAGTTAGCTCATCTAAGTATCTTTTTCCAGTTGAGAATATTGATGAACTACTAAAAGCAATATATACCTCAGAGCAGATTGAGATGCCACAACAAGCCCAATCTGTACAGGATAAAATGTATAGGGGCCTACAGGGATGGAAATCAAAAACTTTTCCGGTACACCAGTCTCTTAGGGACATGATTCTGTCTGAATGGAAAGAACCTGAAAAAAGGTTGTTCCAATCCAGGGGACACAAGAGAAGATTTCCTTTTCAGTCTGAATTTGAGGAGGTTTTCTTTAAGTGTCCTAGATTAGATGCCCCTATGTCGCAGGTGCCCAAAAGATCAGATCTTTCTTTTGAAGATTCTGGGGTCCTTAAAGATCAAATGGATAGAAAGGCTGACTCATTGCTATATAAGTCCTGGGATGCTTCATCTTTTTCTTTAGGCCCAGCGGTAGCATCCACCTGTGTGGCTAGAAATTTAGACGTATGGGTTCAGCGTCTGGATGATCTTGCATCTGACACCGCCAAAGAAGAGATTAGGAAATCCCTCCCACTCATTTCCAAGTCAGTCGCCTTCTTAGCTGATGCAGCAGCAGATTCAGTGAAATCCGTAGCCAGAGCTTCTGCTCTCATTAATTCAGCTAGGCGAGCTATCTGGCTTAAATCTTGGGAAGGTGACCTTACTTTCAAGAATAAGCTCTGTGGCATTCCCTTCGAAGGCAAACTCTTGCTCGGTTCTTCCTTAGAAGAGGTCTTAGCTCGTTCCTCTGAGAAAAATAAACGATTCCCTTCTTCCCAAAGGAATAAGCCCCAGAATAAGAGGCCTTTTCGTGGCTTCCAGAACAAGACTAATTTTAAAGCCAACAGGCAACAGACTAAAAAGAAATGGTCCTTTAACAAAGACAAGCAAAAAGGGGGGGCTCCCTTTGCTCTATCAGCCCCTTCCAAAAATACCAAGTGATGCCAGGTTTGGGGTAGGGGGAAGATTGTGCCATTTCATCAAGGAATGGGCAGAGATTTCCACCAATTCCTTTATCCTTCAAACTTTGGAAAAGGGTTACAGGCTGGAATTCAAAAGTCTTCCTCCCCAGAAGTTTTTTCTTACCCACCTGCCGAGAGACCAAGAGAGATGGCAAGCCATGTTAAATTTGATTTCTGTGTGGGAAACAGAGGGAGTTATTTCTCCTGTCCCAGAAATTCAGAAGTTCCAGGGATTTTATTCTCATGTCTTTCTGGTCAAGAAAGCTTCCGGCGGCTTTCGTATGGTCATGAATTTAAGCGTCCTGAACAAATACATAGTTTACAGAAGTTTCCGAATGGAGAACATTTATTCGGTAAGGAATTTGTTTTTGCCAAAGGTCTTCATGGTGACCCTGGACCTTCAGGACGCTTATCTTCATGTATCACTCTGCCAGAGCCACCAAAGGTTCCTCAGGTTTGCAGTTCTCGTGGGAAATGAGCCATCTTACTGGCAGTTCAATACCCTTCCTTTTGGTCTCTCGGCAGCACCGAGGATTTTTACAAAAATCATGGCCGAAGTCATGGCCTTTTTTCGGATTCAAAGTGTATCGATCGTCCCATATCTAGACGATTTTTTGATTTTTGCTTGAAACAAGTTGTCTCTTGTTCAAGACCTACAGTTGGTTTTGCAGACTTTTCAAAAATTTGGGTGGAAGGTCAACCAGCAGAAATCTTGCCTGGTACCCTCACAGAGCATTCTTTTCCTGGGTTATCTAATAGACTCTGTTGCCCTAAAGATTTTTCTTCCCGAAGAGGAGATTTTAAAAATTCTCTCTGTGCAGGCCTTCAAGCTGCTCCCTCAGACCTCCCTTCGGCGGATCATGCAGTTGCTGAGTCTGATGACTGCGGCCATTCCAGGGGTGCCTTGGGCCCAATTGCACCCCAGACCCCTTCAGGCTTTTCTTTTACTCCATTGGGATCGCAGGAAGGATTCTCTGGATCAGCTGGTAAAACTACCAGAAGGGAATTTTCTGGATCTCGCCTGGTGGGAGCAGCGAGAACATCTGCAGAGAGGGAAGGATTGGACACAACATTTCCCAGTCAAAATTACCACAGTCGCCAGTCTGTGAGGTTGGGGTGCTCACTCACAGGACTGGCAAGCACAGGAAGCCTGGTTGCCAGAGGAAGCAGGTTGCTCCTCAAATTTCAGAGAACTTCTGGCTGTGAGGAAAGCACTTATATCTCTGGAAGAGAGGGTCTATTCAAAAGACCTATTGATATTTTCAGACAATGCCACAACAGTGGCGTACCTGAACAAGCAAGGGGGCACTCGCTCTGAATCACTTCTGTCATTACCACAGCAGATTCTGTCCTGGGCGGAGATCTATGTCACTTCAGTAAGGGCAGTCCACATCAAGGGGTCAGAAAATGTGCTGGCGGACTATTTGAGCAGGGTGAACATCAGTTCCAGCAGTTGGGAACTACAGCAAGGCACATTCCAGGAGGTTGTGCTAAGATGGGGTCTCCCCGCAGTGGATCTTTTTGCCTCCAGTCTCAACAAGAAACTGCCGGCGTTCTTCTCTCTGGAGAGAGAAACAGAGTCCTTGGGGACGGATTCTCTGTCCTTCCCGTGGGACTTCACTCTGGCCTATGCCTTCCCTCCTTTTCCCCTCTTGCCCCTAGTGGTTCGGAAAATTATTCAGGACAGGGCAGAAGTTGTTCTGATTGCCCCCTGGTGGCCCAGGAGGAGTTGGTTCTCCTCTCTGAAGGCCCTATCTGTGTATCCTCCCTGGCCCCTACCGGTTCGGAAGGATCTGCTCCATCAGGGACCGGTGTTACATCCAAACCCTCAGACCTTCCATTTGACGGCCTGGAGGCTGAGCGGCGCATCCTACAGTTAAAGAGGTGTTCAGAGAGGGTTATTCAAACTATCCTGGACAGCCGTAAGTTGGTCACAAGAAGAATCTATGGGAAAGTTTGGAAAACTTTTATTTCCTGGCAAAGGAAAACTGGTTTAGATTCTTTTTCCACTCCCTGTATATTGGATTTTTTTTGCAGGGGGGAGTGGAAAAGGGGCTTTCTGTCAGCACCCTTAGGGTTCAAAATACTGCACTATCTTTATTTACAGAGAGAAGATTAGCGAAAGATCCCTTAGTCAGGAAGCTCCTTTTAGCCAGATCTAGACATACTCCCAGGGTCATCATACATGTTCCTCCCTGGGATCTGTCGTTGGTAATAAATGCACTAACAAGGGCTCCTTTTGAGCCTTTGCATGAGGCTTCCCTGAAAATTATTTCTTTGAAATTGTCCTTCCTTTTGGTTATTACGTCAGGGCGAAGAGTTTCTGATCTAGAGTCTCTTTCCTGTAAAGACCTCTTCCTGAGGATTTTAGAGGACAGGGTAGTGATTAGACCTGATCCTCTCTATTTACCCAAAGTTTCTTCCAACTTTCATAGGTCCCAGGAAATAGTCCTTCCTAGTTTCTGCACCTCTCCCAAAAATGCGGAAGAGGAAAGGTTTGGTCTTTTAGACGTAAAGAGGTGTCTTCTGCTTTATCCAGAAAAGACCAGTGGGTTTAGGAGCTCCTCCCAACTGTTGATTTTGTTCAGTGGCCCCAAGAAAGGGTCCAAAGCATCTACAAGTTCTATTGCTAGGTGGATTAGGGGAGCTATCTGTGAGGCATATAAAACGTCAGGTCGCACCCCTCCTTCTAGAATTAGGGCCCATTAAACGAGATCCATGGCCACATCATGGGCAGAAAGAGCGGGGGCTTCATGGGAAGAAATCTCTAAAGCTGCCGTCTGGTCCTCCTCTCATGCATTTGTCAAGCATTAAAGAGTTCAGATGCTTTCCAGCCAGGACCTTTCCTTTGGTAGGAAAGTGCTTCAGGCTGTCGTCCCTCCCTAAGGTATAAAATCTTGCTTATCCTCTCAAGTAGCTGTCTTCGAAGGTGAGGGGGGAAAACCCCTTTTAGACTTAACGGTATTTCCAGGAACCTTCCAGGACAGCATCTATATTCCCACCCTATTCTATTTTTTCACTGGTCGACCATGTTTACCTGGTGGTTGGGTGTTTTATGGTTTCTGTTTTTTTTCCTCTGCCGAGTGCACCTTTTGGTGGAGGTTACTTGATCTTCTAAATAACTGAGGGTCAGAGGAAAGGGAGGGGCCTTTTAAATTGTATCTGATTTGTGCTTCCTGTAGAGGGCGGAGCCAATCATCTCTCAAGTAGCTGTCCTGGAAGGTTCCTGGAAATACCGTTACCGGTAAGTCTGACGTTTTTTTAAGTTTTTTCTCCTCACGCTGACAGCATGAGGATAAAAATAAAAGCTGATCACCGGCTTAGGTGCAAGGGACATTGGTCCTGAAGAGGCAATTCTGCCTCATCTGTGCCCACCAGTACCACCTGCCAGTGCCACCTATCAATGCCCACCAGTGTTCCCAAGCAGTGCTGCCTATCAGTGTAACCAATCAGTGTAACCAATCAGTGGCCATCAGTGCCGCCTCATCAGCGTACATCAATGAAGGAGAAAATTACCTGTTTGCAAAATTTAATATCAAAATATCCAAAAATACACAAAATGATTTATAAAAATCTGTCTTTTCTTTTTTTTGAACAAAAGTAAAGAAACCACAGAGGTAATCAATTACCACCAAAAGAATGCTCTATTTGTGGGAACTTTAAAAAACAAACGAAAAACATTTGGCTAAGTATGACCACGCAATTTTCATTCAAAGTGCATCAGCACTGAAAATTGGTCTGGACAGCAGGGGGGTTTAAGTGCCCAGTAAGCAAGTGGTTAATTTTAATGCCAAATATGGATTTCTGTAATAAAGATGTGTGCCCGCTGTGTATACGGCATGTGCGCATGGGCGTAAGCAAGTCGCACACGTAAATCAAGGGGGGCAACTTGTGATGCAGCTTTTCAGTCCCAAGTGGCCTTAGGCTCTCTTTCCACTACTGTGAGTTGTGGTGCGACTTGACACATGTGAAGTCGCAGGACAAGTCAAAACACATGTATTTCAATGTTCCCCCGTTCTAACTGGTGTAACTCCAAAAAAAGTTCTTGCACTACTTTGTTCCAACTTCAGTGCGATTTTTTTCTCCGATGTTTTGAACTAGTCGCATGACATGGCATTAAGGCTCGGTTTCCACTATTGCAAGCCCAAAGTTGCGTGTTTTTTGCCGCGAGTTTCCCGCAACTTTTTTCCGAAACTTAAAGCAATGCCTGTGTATTTTTGAGGTCTATGGACCTCAAGTCACATCAAAGTGTGACCAAAGTAGTGCAGGGACTACTTTGAACTTGCTACGACTTGAAGTCGCACACATATGAACGGTACTCATTGTAAATCATAGGTTGGAACTTGTGATGCAACTTTTCAGTCCCTAGTGGCATGACAAGTCGCAATAGTGGAAAACAAGCCGAAAAAGCACATTGTAAATCACGCAACTTTGGGGTTGAAATAGTGGAAACAGAGCATTAGGCTAAAGCGGCAATAGGAAGATGCACTGTAAGAATTACTTCTAATTGTAGAAAATCAAACAGGCTCTTGCACTGAATCTAATTTATAGAAGATCTAACTGATTGGCCAGTGTATGGTGACCTTTAAAGATATGAAAAATTGAATTGCTGGTGTTTATGCCTCATACACACGATGAGACTTTCCCGTGGATTTTTGTACAAAGGGCGTTGGCCTTAGGGTTCTTTCACACGCACGTGTCCGTGTACGAAGCCCGCTCTGCTCAGCGGGGGATCGCCCCGTCGATCCCCACTAAGCAGGCAGATGACAGGTCTGTCTCTGCACACTGTGCAGGGACGGACCTGTCAGAGTAGAGTCCGTTGTCACCCGATCCGATCCACAGACGGATGGCAAAATAGGTTTTTCCTCCGTTACACTTTTTCGGATTGGAGTGGGTCGGATGTCAACGGACATGTCAACACTGACATCTGACCCTCCATAGAGGGTGGGGCAGTGTGGGCGGCAGCCATAAAAGAGTGCTATTTTAGCGCCGCTTTACCGGCGGTATTCGGCCGCTAGCGGTTTTAACCAACGCTAGCAGCCGAAAAGGGGTTCAATCCGCCCGCAAAACGCCGCCACAGCGGCGGTTTGCCGGCAGTATAGCTGCGCTGCCCCATTGATTTCAATGGGCAGGAGCGGTTTATACACCGCTCTTTCACCGCTCCAAGACTAGCAAGACTTTTTTTAGGCCCCTTTCACACTGAGGCGTTTTTAGGCGCTACAGTGCTAAAAATAGCACCTGAAAAACGCCCTAAAGAAGCGGCTCCATTCACTCCAGTGAGGGCTTTCACACTAGAGCGGTGCGCTGGCAGGGCATCACAAAAAGTCCTGCCAGCAGCTTCTTTGGAGCGGTGAACTCACCGCTCCTCCACTGTTGCTCCCCATTGAAATCAATGGGGCAGCGCTGTGATACCACCGGCAAAAAGCCGCTCCAGCGGCATTTTACGGGTGAATTTAACCCCTTTTTGGCCACTAGTGGGGGGTTAAAACTGGCAGCCGAATAACGCCGCTAAAATGACAGTAAAGCGGCGATAAAAATAGCGCTGCTTTACCACAGACGCCTCCACCGCCCCAGTGTGAAAGGGGCCTTATCGTCCTGCTAGGGCACCGCTCCAGTGTGAACAGAGGATGGTGACAGGGACTTTATGGAAGGAGACAATCCGTCCGCATCCCTATATTCATATACAATCGAAAGTTTTTCCTCTTAAGTGGGATTTTGGAGGGCGGAAGTCTCAAATAATATATCAAAAAGTATAAAGAATATTTGTTTTATTATATCAAAAGATTAAAAATATGACACATATTATATAAAAAACAACAATGGGAACAAAATGGATGCCACAGTTTACAATAGATGATAAAAAGATATACAACACAAATCAGGAGAGCTACACTTAACCCACAAAACGCTGTTTCAGCAAGCAGGAGCTAATTGGAAGTGCAGGTCCGACGCGTTTCGAGGTTTTTATAATAATTATGACCTCTTCTTCAGGGGCTGGAGATGAGATATATATCTTTCTAGGGACCATATCATAGAAAAGAACAGAGAAACATACAGTGAAACACATTGTAAATCAAAAGTGTTATTTCATATACAACTATTTACAACATGATGTAGTAGTAAAGAGCATTCTAACAATGAAAAAAGCCATCAGGCTTTTACACTGGAGTGAATGGAGCCACTAGGAGCCTTGGGCCCCTTTCACATGGACGGAGAGAATTGTGCTTTTAGCTGCGTTTTATACCGCAGCTAAACACACTTTTCTGGCCCCATTCACACACTGCGTTAAGCTGCGTTTTAATGACATGTGGTTTGGTGCGGATAGAAAAAATAGAATTGACTGCGTCCAGGAGCAATTTAGCGCAGCTATCCGCACATAAATGCAGGTAATCGCAGTGCACTGTGTCAGCTGCAGATAGCAGCGCCGAGCTGGCTCGCTCATCGGGAAAGGAAAAAATGTTTTTTCCTTTCCCAATGAGCGACAAGCACAGGGATCTGACTTGGATCCCCGCCAATGCCAGGCACTGTGGTGTGAATCTTGAGGGAGAACTCCACGCCAAATTTTACATAAAAAAAGGCATGGGTTCACCCCCCAAATTTATACCAGACCCTTATCCGAGCACACAGCCCGGCAGGTCAGGAAAGGGGGTGGGGACGAGTGAGTCCCCCCTGAACCGTACCAGGCCGCATGTCCTCAACATGGGGGATGGGTGCTTTGGGGAAGGGGGCCGCAGCGCCCCAAAGCACCTTGTCCCCATGTTGATGAGGACAAGGGCCTCTTCCTGACAACCCTGACCATTGGTTGTCAGGGTCCTGCGGGCGGGGGGCTTATCAGAATCTGGGGGCCCCCTTTAATAAGGGGGCCCCGGATCCCGGCCCCTCACCCTATGTGAATGAGTATGGGGTACATGGTACCCCTACCCATTCACCTGGGGGAAAAAAGTGTCAAGAAAAAAACACACTAGACAGGTTTTTAAAGTAATTTATTAGGCAGCTCTGGGGGTCTTCTTCCGACTTCTTCCGACTTCGGGGGTCTCTTCCGCGCTCTCCGGCCTCTTCTCAGCATCTTCTCCCGGTGTCCGTTTCTTCTCCGCGCTGTCCGGCCTCTTCTCCTGGTGTCTGGTTCTTCTACCGGGCTCCTCCGCTATCTACTGCTCTTTTGCCGCTCTTTTGCTAGCGGTGGCCCGGTCTTCTCCCGCTGTCCAGTTCTTCTGCCACTGTCCGGTTCTTTTCCGCTTTCCGGTATCTTCTGCCCGACTCCCCCGCTATCTTCTTCCAGCTCTTTTGCTAGTGGTGGCCCAGTCTTCTCCCGCTGTCCGGTTCTTCTGTCGCTGTCCGGATCTTTTCCGCTCTCTGGTATCTTCTGCCGGACTCCCCCGCGGAGCTGCACACCTCGCAGATGGCATTACAGCTGGAGAGAGCGTCGTGTTAACATCGGAAGAAGAGAAGAGGGTACAGGACGACGGAGAAGACCGGGCCACCGCTAGCAAAAGAGCTGGAAAAAGATAGCGGGGGAGTCCGGCAGAAGATAGTGGAGAGCGGAAAAGAACCGGACAGCGACATAAGAACCTGACAGCGGGAGAAGACCGGGCCACCGCTAGCAAAAGAGCTGGAAGAAGATAGTGGGGGAGTCCGGCAGAAGATACCGGAGAGCGGAAAAGAACCGGACAGCGAAAGGAGAACCGGACAGCGGGAGAAGACCGGGCCACCGCTAGCAAAAGAGCGGCAAAAGAGCAGAAGATAGCGGAGGAGCCGGCAGAAGAACTGGACACCAGGAGAAGAGGCCGGACAGCGCAGGGAAGAACCGGACACCGGGAGAAGAGGCCACACAGCGTGGAGAAGAACCGGACACCGGGAGAAGATGCGGAGAAGAGGCCGGAAAGCGCGGAAGAGACCCCCGAAGTCGGAAAAGAAGACCCCCGGAGCTGCCTAATAAATTACTTTAAAAACCTGTCTAGTGTGTTTTTTTCTTGACACTTTTCTCCCCCAGGTGAATGGGTAGGGGTACCAAGGTACCCCATACTCATTCACATAGGGCGGAGGGCCAGGATCTGGGGGCCTCCTTATTAAAGGGGGCTCCCAGATTCTGATAAGCCCCCCGCCCGCAGACCCCAACAACCAACGGCCAGCGTTGTCGGGAAGAGGCCCTTGTCCTCATCAACATAGGGACAAGGTGCTTTGGGGTGGGGGGGCCGCAGCGCGCCCCCCTTCCCCAAAGCACACCCATCCCCCATGTTGAGGACATGCGGCCTGGTACGGTTCAGGAGGGGGGCGCTCGCTCGTCCCCACCCCCTTTCCTGACCGGCCAGGCTGCGTGCTCGGATAAGGGTCTGGTATGGATTTTGGGGCAACCCCACACACCGTTTTTTCGACATAGGGGGTTCCCCTAAAACCCATACCAGACCCAAGTGCCTGGTATACCCCTGGAGGGGGAACCCATGTCGGTTTTTATCGCGCTGCTTTAATAGGAAGATGTGTTTTTCCTATTGCAGCGAGCGCGAAATGTATGTCGCCAAGAACCAGCGCGATGGGATTGCGCTGGAAACATTCTCGCGGGCAGGTACTGCTGTGCCTGTGCCGGTTCCCACGCTCAATTAAGGATTTATCCGGCGTACCAATTAAGGTATGAAGCGGCGCAGCACATTCAACTTAGTAAATGACCCCCAGTGAGTTTTTTTTAGTTCAACCCAGCGGGCTGAATGATAAAAAACTAGGGAGCTTAGAAGGAGCTCGCTGAACTAATGAGTACACTACCGCACCACAATTACGTGCATTGCGTTCTATTCAGTTGAATGGGAATAATTTTTGCTGAGCTGCATTGCAAAGTCTCATGGCCCCACTCTGCTGTCACATGTTTTTACCGTACCTCCCCCAACATAAAAGTGTAAATGATGCCTTTGAGTTTGAAAAACCTGAACCCCCCCAGGAAAAAAAATTATCTACGGCCCTGTAGGAAACACCCCCTGCCAAACCCTCTTAAAGGGGAATTATACAAAATAAAAATAAACCCACAAGTGCTTCTTTTACCACTTTTATTACTTTATATTGGCTTTTGAAATGGACAAATGCAGCAATTTAGAAATTTAATGAAAGCTTTAGCACTGGGAAACGATTTTTGATAGATAAATGGTGCCTTTTATATACAACTATATAGATCAGATCAAAATGAGGGACAAATGAGGAGGAAAGAGGGACAGAGGGACTTTGTTCCAAATCAGGGACAATCCCTTGAAATCAGGGACAGTTTGGAGTTGCTGTAACAGTGACACGTTGTCAACAGTAGAAGTGAGGGGAAGCCTCCCAAAAGTGGACACAGAGAGGACTAAATACCTAACAGATTTCTACAGTTGGCTACAATCACATCAAGTACAGTTGGTAAGATTTCTACAATTTGTGACATTTTGAATGAGAGCACATGTAGGCAGGTGCCTAAAAAAAAGTTATAATGTAAGCCTGTCATGTTAAATTCTGGCTGAAGCTGCAGGGGGTTAACAATTCTTGTGACATATCTTCCCCTGTGTATGTGTCACATGTACAGTGCCTTGAAAAAGTATTTATACCCCTTGAAAATGTCCACATTTCTTAATGTAAATGCATTTTATTAGGATTTTATGTGATAGACCAACACAAAGTGGCACATAATTGTGAAGTTGAAGGAAAAAGATAAATGGTTTTCACAATTTTGTACAAATAAATATCTGAAAAGTGTGGTGTGCATTTGTATTAAGCCCCCTTTATACTGATATCCCAAACTAAAATCTAGTGGAACCAATTGCCTTCAGATATCACCTAATTAGTAAAGTCCACATGTGTGTAATTTAATCTCAGTATAAATACAGCTGTTCTGTGAAGCCCTTAGAGGTTTGTTAGAGAACCTTAGTGAACAAACAGCATCATGAAGGCCAAGGAACACACCAGACAGATCAGGGATAAAATTGTGGAGAAGTTTAAAGCAGGGTTAGGTTCTAAAACAATATCTTAGTCTTTGAACATTTTACAGAGCACTGTACAATCCATCATCCGAAAATGGAAGAGTATGGCACAACTGCAAACATACCAAAACATGGCCATCCACCTAAATTGACAGGTCAGGCAAGAAGAGCATTAATCAGAGAAGCAGCCAAGAGGCCCATGGTAACTCTGGAGGAGCTGTAGAGATCCACAGCTCAGGTGGGAGAATCTGTCCACAGGACAACTATTAGTCGTGCACTCTACAAATCTGGCCTTTATGTAAGACTGGCAAGAGGAAAGCCATTGCTGAAAGAAAGCCATAAAAAGTACCGTTTGTGGCTTACGAGAAGCCAAGCGGGGGGACACAGCAAACATGTGGAAGAAGGTGCTCTGATCAGATGAGACCAAAATTGAACTTTTTTTGGCCTAAAAGCAAAACGCTATGTGTGGCAGAAAACTAACACTGCACATCGCCCTGAACACACCATCCCCACCGTGAAACATGGTGGTGGCAGCATCATGTTGTGGGGATGCTTTTCTTCAGCAGGGACAGGGAAGCTGGTCAGAGTTGATGGAAAGATGGATGGAGCCAAATACAGGGCAATCTTAAAAGAAAGCCTGTTTAGAGTCTGCAAAAGACTTGAGACTGGGGCAGAGGTTCACCTCCCAGCGAGACAACGATCCTAAACATACAGCCAGAGCTACAATGGAATGATTTGGATCAACGCATATTTATGTGTTAATAGTTAATGTGTCAAAGTTCAGGCCTAAATCCAATTGAAAATCTGTGGCAAAGTAAACCAAATAAAATGGTATAGTGCAGCGCTAATGCAATGAAAAAATCTGTGAAGATATCCCAATGAGAAATTGGGGTATAAGTGCAAATTCAATAATATTATTAAGCCACAATATTGTTGAAGTGTAGATCAACAGTGATAGTGTATATAAAGTGCATATAGTCCATGTATGACATCAAAATGGTGACTATTAATAAATGTGAACTGATCACCTTCGTGGTGATCATTTACTCTATAAATATGCAATGGACCAGCACCCCAGAGGATGCCTTATTAGGACGAAACATCAGGACATGCTCTGCTGATGCCACTGCGTTGCTTTGATTTTATCCAAATGCTTTTAATGTCTTCTCAAATGTGAGTGACCATTTTAACATTTTCAAGAAATGTTTTACATCTATGTGGCCCAATTTTTTCTCCTTTTGCCATATGTCACACTGAGAGGAACTGCTCACAAATCCTGTTTGCTATTCATATGGTGGATACTCACTGATGTCACCATCGTCACGGATCCACATCCGATTCGGTCTAGATTGGAAGTCGTGGTTGCTGTACCTCCTTGGGTGTGTTACACCAAAAGATTGGTTGACTCATCAGGCACACGCCTTGTTGGGTTCAACCTGTCTGGTAAGCCTCTTTCCTTACGGTGGTGGATTATCTACAGACAACCAGTTCACATTTATTTATAGTCACCATTTTGATGTCATATATGGAATTTATATATATATATATATATATATATATATATATATATATATATATATATATGCACTTTATATTAGAGCTGCACGATTCTGGGAAAAATGAGAATCACTTAGAATAAAGATCACGATTCTCTCACGATTCTCAAAAAACTTTTATTTTAAAGATTTACATCTTCTGAACATTAGGTTATCAAACCAAATGGCAATAAAATAAGCCATAATACTCTTGTTTCAATCAAACAAATTTAAAGAAATGACAATGAATGTAATGAAAAACAATGTAATGTGAAATAAATGACAATCACATTCCAAAAAAATTCAGGTATCATGTCAGATAAACAGATTTAAAGATTCTTAGCTAGAAACACAAGCCTATCCACATTTTGTGGCTTCAGTGCAGAACGGCGACAAGTGACAATGTTGCCCCTTGTGCTAAAAACTGGTTGCAGGAATGCAAAGGTATTTTCTGGCCAGTGCAGACAATCTCGGATACTGCTCCTTGTGAGCCTTCCACCAGACTAATGAATCATCTTCACTGTCAGTGTTGCCTAAGAACAGATAAGAGTGTAGCTCCAAGGACAAGCTTTCGGATTTTTGTTGCTGTGAGTCTGAGGCTGGCTCTGGTGGTGCCTCTTCACTTTGTGCTGCTTTGAAAAAGCTACCTAAGTCCTAAGGTCTTTCGAGTCTTCTTTGCACTTGTAGGACCACTACCACTACTAGTAGTTGTAGGGGGGCTTTCTTTAACTGTCGTTAGTTTTGACATCTCATCTTTCAGTCTGTTCTGGACAGAAGTTTTGCTATCCTTAATAATGTAAGTCATCTTAAACCTGGGATCGAGGGTTGTGGCTATGTCGAGAAGGTCTTGTGTTTTTTGGTCCTGATATTTTGGTCCTGAATTATTGTTTTATCTCTGGAGTTAATCCCCTTTTTAATGCATGCCAATATTCTGTTTGCTTTGTTAGCAGCAGCTTGGTATTGCATGCCATTGCTGAGCCTGTCATCTACTAGGACCCCCAGGTCCTTTTCCATCCTAGATTCCCCCAGAGGTTCTCCCCCTAGTGAGTAGATTGCATTCATATTTTTGTGACCCAAATGCATTATTTTAATTTTTTCTACATTAAACCTCATTGCCATGTAGTTGCCCACCCGATTAATTTGTTCAGATCTTCTTGCAAGGTTTCCACATCCTGCAGAGAAGTTATTGCCCCGCTTAGCTTAGTATCGTCCGCAAATACAGAGATTGAGCTGTTTATCCTATCCTCCAGGTCGTTAATGAATAAATTAAATAGAATTGGTCCCAGGACAGAACCCTGGGGGACCCCACTTTCCACCCCGGACCATTCCCCATTTATCACTAGCCTCTGAACTCTCCCCTGTAGCAAGTTTTCAATCCATGTACTCACCCTATGGTCCATGCCAACTGACCTTACTTTGTACAGTAAACGTTAACGGGGAACTGTATCAAATGCTTTTGCAAAATCCAGATACACCACATCTACGGGCCTTCCTTTATCTAGATGGCAGCTCACCTCCTCATAGAAGGTTAATAGATTGGTTTGGCAAGAACGATTCTTCATGAATCCATGCTAATTACTGCTAATGATACCGTTGTGATTACTAAAATCCTATAAATATTCCCTTATCATCCCCTCCAAGAGCTTGCATACAATTGATGTTAGGCTAACTGGTCTGTAATTCCCAGGGATGTATCTTGGCCCTTTTTTAAATATTGGTGTTACATTTTGGGCTTTTCTCCAATCAGCTGGAACCATTCCAGCCAGTAGACTGTACACCCTCAGGTGCAAGCCATCTGGTCACAGTGACTTAATAATTTCAAGTTTTTAAAGTCTAATTCTAATTCTGTCCTCTTTCAGCCATAAGGGTGCTTCCTGTGACATGTCATGAGGATAAACATTGCAGTTCTGGTTCCTGAAGCCCCCTGATTACCTCGTGAAAACTGAGGAGAAGAAAAAAAATTCAATACCTTCGCCATCTCTCAATCCTTAGTAACCAGATTCCCTTCATCATTCTTTATGGGACCAATACGATCTGACCTCCCTTTCTTACTATTTATGTACTTAAAGAATTTCTTGGGATTTTTTTTTTCTCCTCCGCTATGTGCCTTTCGTGTTCTATCTTAGCCACTCTGAATGCACCCTTACATTTCTTGTTGCATTCTTTGTAAAATTGGAATGCTGATGATGATCCCACGCCTTGCATTTTTTGAAGGCCTTCTCCTTTGCTTTTATATGCAATTTTACTTTGGAGTTAGGCCACCCAGGACTTTTATTAGCTCTTTTAAATGTATTTCCCTTTGGGATGCACTGGCTATGGGCGGACAGGACGCACTGACGTACCTCGTGTGGTTCCCGGAGTGTCATGGGTGCTCGCAAGCCGGCCGGCTACTTGTGATTGAGTTTCATCTATGCTTGTAAGCGTTACTCTTTTGTTTCCAATTAAACTATTCATACGATATCACACTATGGGAAGTCGATTTTCTTTCATGTTTTGATGATACGTTACCTGAGGGTCCCTTCCATTTAATTGAACGGTGTGCCGATCCTGGATCAGTGTTCTCTGGGGGTGTACATTCCTGATATCCCAATCAAAGGCCCTGGCTGGGTTTATAGCCGCAAGCTCACCCTTGCTTGCCTCTGGTAAGAGTGTATTTTTTCTGGTGATTCACATTCATTGGTGATGGAAGATTGCACTTTTTCATTCTGAATCCAGCCTTTCGGCTGACTGTTTGGACTTTTATGCCATTTTTGCCTTCTTTGCATATCACTTTATTTGGTCCTTTTCTTTTTTGCTTTTTGTGCATGTTATATCCACAACTTTTTCATTTTATTTACTTTCCACCATATTGTTATTAATGTGATGATTTTTTCATATACTATGTTTATTTTTTTAGTGCAGCTATTGTTTATTATTTTATGGTGCACTGGCTAATGCCCTTATTTAATATGCTCTTAAAGCATACCCATTTTTCCTCCGTGTTCTTTGTTCCTAAGATTTTATCCCAATTATTATCTTCTAGCACGGATCGTAGTTTAGGGAAGTTGGCTCTTTTGAAATTCAGTGTTTTTGTATTCCCCTTATGTTTCCTATTTGTGTGATTTATACTAAAACTAGTTAATCTGTGATCGCTGTTTACTAAATTGCCCCATATTTCCACATCTGTGATCAGGTCTGTATTGTTGGTAATCAGTAGGTCTAGTAACGCTTTGTTTCTAGTTTATAGTATACACTCAAGCCTCGTGGAGGCCTGGGACTCCCTAATCTTTTGGCTTATTACCATGCTGCTCAGATAGCACAATTGGCCTATACTACTTTACAGGAATCAGTTCCCCAGTGGGTTTACATAGAAGCTTTGTCATGTTCTTTTGGCTCTGTCGGTGCCTTAATATGAATCCAGAGTATGTTGTTCCTATTCTTATAAATCCCGAATTCACTCTAGCCCTAACTCCATGACACCTTCATTTGTAGAAAAATAAAGGCTTACTGTGAATAAAGGACTATAGAGGAATAGAGGACTTTACAATCTTAGCAATCTTTAAACTTTGGAACAATTTGAAACGGAACTGCAACTTCCCCCAATGGAATTGTACCAATATAACCAAATTATATCTTTCCTTAAAGCTTAATTAAAACATGCTGCCTATTAGATATCTCTGACAATGTTTGAGTTCTCACACAAAACTAGAAATGCTACAAAGGGTTATATCTCAGCATTATACAATCTTCTGATGGATCTTAATCAAAAGCTGCCATACATTCAGCAGTGGGAGCGTGATGTCAATATCACTTTGAATTTATCGCAATGGCAGGACATAGCTAATAAAAATCTAAAATTGCTATCAATACAATCCTAGTGGAAGTCAATTATAGAAATTTATTGAGTTGGTACCTGATTCCTTCTAGGATGGTCAAACTACACCCGCATTCATCTTTTGACTGTTGAAGAGCTGTGGTCAAATAGAAATTATGTTCCACACATGGTGGCAATGTACCACAGTAATCAGATTCTGGGTCAAATTATTTAACCTAATATATTTAGTAACAGGAATAATTATCCCCAGATCACCAGAAATAACTTTTTCCCAGAAACTGGACTGTGACATTCCTAAAAAAAAACTATAAGATTAGCCTCTTATATAATCCTTGCTGTCAGAATTGCAATTGTGAGATGTTGGTACCAGACATTGGTGCATTTTGATTATATTAAAAACAAAAAATTGATTGGATCATGATTAACAATTAGATTAACATGTATCCTTCAAAATAATCAAATCAAGGTCAGCAAAACATGGAACCCTTGGATTCACTATTTGACGGTGAAGTAGCAAGGCTTCCAAAGTACCTTCCCTTTTACTACTGGTAACCCTCTCCTCTTTTCTCTTCCCTTCTACTTTTCTCTTTTATTACTCTATCTCTCTTTCCACTCATCCTTTCCCCTCTTATACATGCAGGAATAATGCATGCTCTGCTGATAATATTATACAACTAGTACCGATCTTTGTCATAACTTAGGTTCACTGAATGTACAGCAAACTGATTGTAATTGCTGCATGTAAATCTTTGGATAGTTCTGCTTTTATTACAGATTGGCACTTCCATTAATCCTGTGTATATTTTCTATGATCAGCTTGCACTTCTAATTATTCTCTCTATAACCCTACGGATATTTCATTTGTTGAGCTTGCACGTCTACTTCTATCTAGTCCCATATCTACTCCCATTGTTCTGTCTTACTTTAAATACAAACAAATACAAATACTTTATATTACCTTTAAATATTGTGTATACATTTCTTTCAATAGTGCATATTTATTAACTTGTCTGCATTCAAAACTTTACTTTTTATGTGAGAGGTACAGCTTAGTGTATTTTTTTTACAAGCATAAATTTCAAGGTATTATTGCATTGTTTACCAAAAGCCAATTTGTCATGTGAATTTCACTTTTTTTTGCTTGCTCTTACATTATTTTTTTATTTGCATTAAATAGAGAGAATTGTAAAGTAGACATTAAAGCATAGGTGCATAACCTGTGGCCCTCCAGCTGTTGCAGAACTACAAGTCCCATCATGCCTCTACCTTTGGGAGTCATACTTGTAACTGTCAGGCATGCAATGCCTCATGGGACTTGTAGTTCTGCAACTGCTGGAGGGCTACGGGTTGAGCACCCATGCATTAGAGGGACCCCCCAGTGGTTCAATGTAATTACACTACCTATCTGTATTTTTAGAAAAGATATCCACTACAGGGTGTGTGTTAATTTTAATATATTGGCTGCATGTTTACTGTGCTAACCCCTGTTCTGCCTTAGTAGGAACATGCCCTTGGGAGTTATTATCTACAATGATATTTCCTCTCTTTCTCAGGAAAACTCTGTATCTTCAGATAACATTGATGCTTAGTACTCCTTCTCTCCAGAGGAACCTTCTGTTTTAAAGAGTCAGAAGGAGCCAGTTTTCACTGTTCCCTCCCCTAGCAGCATCCTAACCTCTCAGTCTCCTTCAAGGGCACTTGCAGTTGCTGAAAGCATTTGGCCTATGTCTGACCTAGTGCCTTTCTTTTCTTTTAGTTCCCATTGTGGGATGACTAGGTGGCCTTCCTTAAAAAGGGTTAATGTTTTGGACTCTAATAGCAATCATTTTCTCAAAGGACACTCTCCTGCGAACTACTATCGTTTCAAGCCTTACATGTATGTAATGTTGGTAACCATCAGTCACCAACAAGCAAGGCTGACTAGCTGAGACTCTCGCTGAAGCACTCTACGCTCTGTGGATTAATTTAATTTTTCTTACTGGTCCTGGTACTCCCTCTTCTTTTCGTTAGGGGCTAGTGGGGTGTTGTGGGATTGACATTGTCAAATCACCTCTGCTTCCCTTGTTTGACCCTTGGTCTTCCCTAAACCCTCCCTTGGGAGATCTGGATTTGAGGAGAGATATGCAGGCAATTCCTATGGATCCGATGGTCCTTGATTTGGCCCAGAAGTTCTGTGGGGTGGTTTCTTCCCTTCATTGTAAGAGAACTCCTGTCTCAGTCCTGTCCTCAGCTTTAGAGATTGAGTCTGGTTCCCTAAAGTAGTCGCTACCTGCTGTAAGTAGATCCCTTGCTGGACCCTGTCATTTAGAACCTTCACCTATGGACAAGCTTAGAAATGTTCCCTGTTACAAATGCAATAGTTAAAATAGTTTGTTAAAGTATATTAAACATTTTTAGCCTGTTCATCCTTTCAGCACCTTTAAAGTTCACAGTGCACTTTCTCCTGTTGGTCTCTTACCTTGTTACAAGGTGAGTGACCTAGTCCCTATGCTGAATGCCATTGAGGTTTTTCTCTTAAAGTGGTTGTAAACCCTCACATATACCCAGTGAAGTGAATAGCCTCAGATAATACACAAGGATGAAATAAATCCTCCTACATAAGTTTTGCTTTTATATCTCTATATCCCCCTTTCTACACCCTTTGAAAAGTGAAAATCATGTTAAAAATATTTCTTTATCTTTCAGCAGTACATTCGGGTGGGTGGAGAGACTGGACTTACACTGTGTGAGACCTGATTGGAGGGAAGGGACAACCCCCCCTCCACATAGGCAGAGTAACGAAGGAACATGAGGAGCTGTATTCTAAATAGACAAGCTCCCTAAAATGATCAGAGACTGCAGACATAATACAGGAGATGATCAGAGACTGCAGACATAGCACAGGAGATGATCAGAGACTGCAGACATAGCACAGGAGATGATCAGAGACTGCAGACATGATACAAGAGACGGTCAGAGACTGCAATCATGGTGCAGGAGATGGTCAGAGACTGCAGACATAATACAGGAGATGGTCAGAGACCGCAGACATGATACAAGAGATGGTCAGAGACTGCAGACATAATACAGGAGATGGTCAAAGACATATTACAGGAGATGGTCAGATACTGCAATCATAGTACAGGAGATAGATGGTCAGAGACTGCATAGTACAGGAGATGGTCAGAGACTGCAGACATAATAAAGGAGATGGTCAGAGACTGCAGACATGATACAATAGATGGTCAGAGACTGTAGACATGATACAAGAGACGGTCAGAGACTGCAGACATGGTACAGGAGATGGTCAGAGACTGCAGACATGATACAAAAGATGGTCAGAGACTGCAGACATGGTACAAGAGACGGTCAGAGACTGCAGACATGGTACAGGAGATATTCAAAGACTGCAGTTCCTATGGACGTTAGTAGATAATGGCCTATCGGCCCTTTCACCTGACCCAGCGATACAGCAACGGTTCCTCCGATCAGGAGTTAGCTCACTCTGAATTGCCCGTGGTGACTCCGCTGGGTAGCACCCAGATATGTATTCTGGCAATGACTCCATTCCTTTCTACACCAGGGATGGTGCTAGGCTGTGTGGCTTTCCCTCTTGTGGCGCAGGGCATCGGGGTTCTCTCTCTGATGGTGTTCTCTCAGCACTATCCTCTTCCTCTGGAGTCCTGGGTGTACTTCCTTGAAAGCTTCCCCAGGCTCCTGGCTCTCTCTCTCTCCCATTCAGCTGAGCATGCTGTGTGGGCTGCAGTTTCCATGTTACAGTGGGGCTGCCAGTCCTCGGGACTACATGTCCCACAATCCTCTTCTCTGCTCCTTTTTCTATTCTATTTCTTCCCTGGCTGATATGAAGGCTGGGGAAGAAACATAGTGGGCAGCTGTTCTGGCAATCTCCGCTCACTAGTACAGCAGCATGCACAAGGAGGAGAGGGAGAGGGAGGGGGGGAAGAAGAGCCCGCAGCTGCAGTGGTGTCACTAGGGTTGGTGTCACCAGGTGCGGTAAAACATGGTGTCACCCCCCCTCCACCAACTATAGTTGCCCCTTAGTGCAGACCCCCTTCACTAAGTATAGACCTCCTCCGTCAGTGCAGACCCCTCACTAAGTATAAACCCCTCCCTCAGTACAGACCTTCCTCAGTACAGACCCCCCTCCATCCATAAAGACCCCCCAGGACAAACCACCCCCTCCATTAGTATAGACCCCCCCAGGACAAACCACCCCCTCCATTAGTACAGACCCGACAAACCCCCCTCCATTTTTACAGACCCCCCACCAGGACAAACCCCCCTCCATTATTACAGACCCCCCAGGACAAACACCCCTCCATTATTACAGATCCCCCCACCAGGACAAACTCCCCTCCATTATTACAGACCCTCCACCAGGAGAAACCCCCCTCCACTATTACAGACCCCCCCACCAGGACAAACCCCCCTCCATTATTACAGACCCCCCACCAGGACAACCCCCCCTCCATTATTACAGACCCCCCAGCAGGACAAACCCCCCTCCATTATTACAAACCCCCCCACCAGGACAAACCCCCCCATTAGGGTACATAAAAACAGCCAGCGGCAGCTGGAGAAGAAAGGACAATGTGCAGCCGTGCCGCCCGGGTGGAGAACAGATCACAGCAGGCAAGAGTTAGACACAGAGAGGAGGACGAGGAGGAGAACATGTGTCAGGCTCGGACCCCCCCAGCGACGTCACTGCATGGCTGGTCTCTGTCCACACAGAGACAGCTGCCCCGATCTCTGGCTGCTCCCCTTCTCTGACAGGAGGAGGGAGGGGGGACGGGCTTCAGCAGGAAACACAGCGGCGGCGCCGGTGACAGGCGGAGAGAGCCACCTTTGGACAAGGAGAGGAGGAGGAGGAGGAAGGGGAGCACTCTGGCGCTTCAGCGCCCCCACCTCTCTGGTGCACTGCACCCTGCGCACCCGCCTGGGATCGGCCCTGGGTCCTTAACCATCCCCTCTGGGAATTTTGCTAGATTGTTCTATCTTGATAATCTCATAGGAAATGGCTGTCCTATGAATCTTGGTTTTACCTTGTGGACCCGTTGTACAATATTCCCTTAGGGATCTGTTTTCAGCATGGAAAACCTACCAAGCGCTCCCTTTATTGATCATTCTTGTTGTTAGTCTTTTCTCCCAGTTCAAGGTGTTTGATTCACAGTCCTGCAGATTCAGTGTCCTTCAAAAGTTATCTTTCCCCTTGGTGATGATTCCTTTCCTAATGTAAACATCAGGTTGATCCCTGGGTCTTTAGCAGTTCCACTGTCCTGTTGGCAACTTTACGTCTTCTCGTTCAGATTCAGGCATTGGTCCTTTTGGTTGCTGCAGATGACTCCTGGTTCTATCTTAGATCCGCATTGACTGTTGCCAATCCCCCAGTTGAACTTCTTTTAGATGTCCCAAACGTCCAAGAACTACTACATTTCTGTGGCCCTCAATGGATGATAAATAAAATAGAATTTTTTTTTACTTATCGTAAAGTCTATATCTTTAAGTATATTGAGGATACAGATGCCACCCCTCTGTGTTTTGTTGGCATTATTACTGCTTGGCCACAAAGGTATAGTGGTTGGCAGCAGCGTTATATTAGGCCTAGCCCTCAATATTGTTTTCTCTTTGCCAGTGTCCAAACCTCCTGTAGGCAGCAGTATAAGCCAAATGTACAAGTATATTACATTTCAATGTTCCAATGTCCCTCAATGGACATGAAAAATGAGATTCTTTGGTTAGTAGAAAAAAAAATCTTGTCTTCCCTTTAACTTTTTATTGCAGCAGAATCTTGGCAGCCTGCTAGTCCTATAAGGTAAACTCATGGCAGCTGTTTCTAAAGACTTATTCAGACTATTGCGTTGTGGTAATACAGTTTCTGTGAATGGCACCCCAGCAAATCTTCGCTTCACACCTGTGTTGCAGTGTAATATGCAACAACGCACTAGCACTGCCAAAAATGTTGCATGCGCAATTTATGGTCCACCGTGCTGTGTTGGACGGTTCATTCAAATGAATGAGCTGGTCTAATGCAATGCATGTTACTATGATTAAATGCATTCTTAGAAGACCAGGCTCATATGAAGGACCCCAAACTGTTAGAAACCAGAATATAAAGTCTTTATTAAGGATATTTAAAAGTTATTTACTTCACAAGACTTGCAGGTCAGCTTTGGCTTCTTTAAAGCTATTTTACTGCTTGTTAAGAATATGTAAATACTTTAATGTTTGTGCACAAGTGTACTTTTTTTAGTTGAGAAGACATTGAGGCCCTGTATACAGCCTAGGTTGAGGCTCCAGGGTCTTCCCCAGGCACAAAGTAAATGATCTGCAAAACTAGAGCAAATGTTTATAGGTACCACAAGGTACCTGCATTTAACCAGTAATTTTAGATTATACACTGTGGCAGACATGACAGTTTCAATTAAAGTAGTTTTAATTACAGGTTTATTATGAAGGTAAAATTTGCAGGTTTAAAATTTTGTATTTTTAACTTCTATTTCTAAAAGAAAAAAACTGATGGTGTCATGATTTTCTTCTTTGCCATGTTAGGAATATGACATTTTAGATTTCTTCTTTTGTCATCCTTGCTAAAGGCAATTTGTATGAGGCTGTGACATGTGACCTTTACAACACTTTTAAAAATAATAAAAATCAGCTACTGTAGTGAAGACATAAAAGCCTAAAGGATCATTTCTTTGGACATTAGATATATAGGACACAGTGGCTTATAAAAACTCGCCTATGAACATAATAATCTTTGTGTTAAAATGGACATACCTGCTTTCTTTCTGCTTTATCCTGGTTCTCCCCCTACCTATCTCAGTGCAATTTCAGTGTCACTTACAACTCCATCTGCTCCGCTCCTCTTCCTCTTTCTGTTGGGGTACCCCAAGGCTCTGTCCTTGGGCCCCTCCTATTCTTGCTCTATAACTCTTCCCCGGGCCAGTTGATAACCTCCCATGGCTTCCAATACCACCTCTACGACACCCAGATCTATCTCTCCACTCCTCGATGCACCCCCTCGATCTCCTCACGGATCTCAAACTTGCTGAATGACATATCGGTATGGATGTCACACCACTTCCTCAAACTCAATCTTTCTAAAACTGAGCTTGTTATATTTTCTCCTTCCCGGTCCCCCCCCCATGACTTTATCATTACCATTGGTCCCTCCACACATGCCAGGGTGCCGGGTGTAATCCTTGACTCTGACCTCTCCTTCAGATCCCACATCCAATCACTGGCTAAATCCTTCCACCTTAACCTCCGCAACATCTCCAGAATTCAACCCTTCCTGACTAATGACACCACAAAGCAACTTTTTCACTCCCTGATTATTTCCCGCCTTGACTACTGCAACTCTCTCCTAATGGCCTACTCTCATGCAGGATATCCCCCCCCTTCAGTCTATTATGAATGCTGCTGCTAGACTAATACACCTCACTAACTGATCCGTGAATGCTGCCAATCCCTTCACTGGCATCCCCTACCCCACCGTATAAAATTCAAAATGCTAACCACAACATACAAGGCCATCCACAGCATCGCCCCCAGCTACATCACCAACCTCCTCTGCAGATATTGCCCAAATTGTCCCCTCCGCTCCTCCCAGGTCCCTGCTCTCTAGCTCCCTTGTTACCTCCTCCCATGCTCGCCTTCAGGACTTCTGCAGAGCTTCTATCATCCTCTGGAACTCCCTGCCCCGGTATGACCGATCAATCCTAACCTGTCCACCTTTAGGAGATCCCTGAAAACTCACTTATTTAGGGAAGCCTATCTCACAGCCACCTAACAACTGTCCCCGAGCCACCCTCATCAAATCATTCCCCGCATCTATTACCTTTTGTACCACCACCCCCTCCTTTATATTGTAAGCACTACGAGCAGGGCCCTCCCGTCCCTTCTGTATTGAACTGTACTGTAATTGTGCTGTCCCCCCTCTACATTGTAAAGCGCTGCAAAAACTGTTGGCGCTACATAAATCGTGTATAATAATAAAAAACTTACCTCCTTGGTCAACAACTATCTGTCGCAATCTGCTGCAAAACACCACAATTTTTAAAATACTGTACTGAAATTGTTTTCAGTCATCTTTTACACAGTTTATTATTTTGTGCATTTTTCAATTATGACATTCTTATTAGAAACAGATTGTTTTTCAAATGGTCTTCTTCTGTTAAAAAAAAATAAAAATAAAAAAGAAGACAATTTAAATTAGGTTCGCATTTGAATCCATAGCATAAATGCTCAACATTTTTAAAGTACCGGTGTATAGTAAATTAATTACAGTACATACCTTACTCGTAATGGATAGCTTTTATTATATGTTGTTTCTCCTTGTTTATGTCCATAGATGGCTTTGAGTATCCAATAATAGACTGATAACAGTGCAAATGTGTAAGGACCTCAAATTTATTATTAATAATTATTATTTTAATTTACATTTTTATACCGCTTTTCTTCCTGGGGACTTAGCAGTTACCAAATTGATATTGGAGCACATAGGAAGTGAGGCAGTCATCCTGAATGTCCTCAGTAGATAATCATACAAGGGCCAATTTTAGATAGGAGCCATTTGTTTTTGGAGTGTGGGAGGAAACTGGCTGGAATACCCAGGTGTAACCCACACAAGCAAGAGAGAACATGCAAACTCCATGCAGATAGTGTTCTGGCCGGAATTCAGACCGAGGACCCCACTGCTTGTTAATGAGAAAGAATACAAGATCATAAGCACTCCACTACAATAGAAGGGGCGAAGCCCCTATCGAAACGATTGAAGAACAAGTGGCTGAAGAGCTGGTGTATTAAGGAGGGGTTTGGGTTCCTGGAGGACTGGGCCGACTTCTCAGTCGATAACCAGTACTATAGAAGGGATGGACTGCACCTAAATGAGGGTGCAGATCAGCTGGGAATGAAGATGGCCAAAAAGTTAGAAGGGTTTTTAAACTAGGCGATGGGGGGGAGAGTCCAGAGGTAGAGATAGTCAGCACGGAACATACTCCAGAGGGTAGTATTGGGGGCATTAGTGATAGGTTGACCAAAGCACATAAACCCGAGGTAAGTATAGTAGCAAGTCCTAGTTGCAATTTTGGAACACCCAATAAGAGGAAAATATGCAACCAGTCCAAACTACGTGGCATGTTCACCAATGCCAGGAGCCTGGCGGACAAGATGGGTGAACTAGAGATACTGTTGTACGAGGAGGATTTTGATTTTGTGGGAATTTCAGAGACCCGGTTCAACAGCTCTCATGATTGGCTGGCAAACATTCAAGGGTATACCCTTTATCGCAAGGATAGAGAGGGTAAAAAAGGGGGAGGGGTATGCCTATATATCAAGAATAATGTACAAGTGAATGTGAGAGATGACATCACCAAGGGAGCTAGGGAGGAGGTGGAATCCTTATGGGTAGAGCTCCAAAGAGCTAAGGGGAAAATAATACTGGGAGTATGCTATAGGCCCCCTAACCTGAGGGAGGAAGGGGAGACAGATCTCCTATCACAATTTGGATTAGCAGCAAGGGTGGGAAGTGTTATCATAATGGGGGATTTTAATTATCCAGACATAGACTGGGTGGAGGAAACCGCGCATTCATCTAAGGCTCGCCAGTTCCTAAACATCTTGGAGGACAATTTTATGGGTCAGATGGTAGACGCACCAACTAGAAATAAAGCTTTACTGGATCTACTGATTACCAACAATACAGACCTAATCACGGATGTGGAAATACGGGGCAATTTAGGTAACAGTGATCACAGGTCAATTGGCTTCAGTATAAATCACACAAATAGGAAACATATAAAATCAGTATACAGTATAAATCACACAAATAGGAAACATAAGGGGAATACAAAGACACTGAATTTCAAAAGAGCCAACTTCCCTAAACTAAAACCTTGCTAGAAGGCATAAATTGGGATAAAATCTTAGGAACAAAGAACACAGAGGAGAGGTGGGTTTGCTTTAAGAGCATATTAAATAAGGGCATTAGCCAATGTATCCCATTGGGTAATAAATTTAAAAGAGCAAACAAAAGTCCTGGATGGCTTAACTCCAATGTAAAAATGCATATAAAAGCAAAGGAGAAAGCCTTCAAAAAATGCAAGGTTGAGGGATCATCATCAGCATTCAGACTTTATAAAGAATGCAACAAGAAATGTAAGGGTGCAATAAGGACGGCTAAGATAGAACATGAAAGACACAGCAGAGGAGAGCAAAAAAAATCCCAAGAATTTTTTTTAGTATGTAAACAGTAAAAAAGGGAGAACAGATCCCCATAAAGAATGAGGAAGGACACCTGGTTACAAAGGATGGGGAGATGGCAAAGGTATTGCATTTTTTTCTTCTCCTCAGTCTTCACGAGGGAATCGGGGGGCTTCAGTAACCAAAACTGCAGTGTTTATCCTCATGACACATTACAGGAAGCACCTCCATGGTTAACAGAGAACAGAATTAAAATTAGACTTGGGAAACTTAACATTAATAAATCACTGAGACCAGATGGCTTGCACCCGAGGGTACTTAGGGAATTCAGTCAAGTAATTGCCAGACCATTGTTCCTAATTTTTACTGACAGTCTACTGACTGGAATGGTACAAGCTGATTGGAGAAAAGCCAATGTAGCACCAATATTTAAAAAAAAGCCCAAAATACATCCCTGGGAATTACAGACCAGTTAGCCTAACATCAATAGTATGTAAACTCTTGGATGGGAAGATAAGGGACTATATACAAGATTTTAGTAATGAGAACGGTATCATTAGCAGTAATCAGCATGGATTTATGAAGAATCGTTCTTGCCAAACCAATCTATTAACCTTCTATGAGGAGGTGAGTTGCCATCTAGAAAAAGGAAGGCCTGTAGACGTGGTGTATCTGGATTTTGCAAAAGCATTTGACGCAGTTCCCCATAAACGTTTACTGTACAAAATAAGGTCCGTTGGCATGGACCATAGGGTGAGTACATGGATTGAAAACTGGCTACAAGGGCGAGTTCAGAGGGTGGTGATAAATGGGGAGCACTCGGAATGGTCAGGGGTGGGTAGTGGGGTCCCCCAGGGTTCTGTGCTGGGACCAAACCTGTTTAATTTGTTCATAAACGACCTGAAGGATGGGATAAACAGTTCAATCTCTGTATTTGCAGACAATACTAAGCTAAGCAGGGCAATAACTTCTCCGCAGGATGTGGAAACCTTGCAAAAAGATCTGAACAAATTAATGGGGTGGGCAACTACATGGCAAATGAGGTTCAATGTAGAAAAATGTAAAATAATGCATTTGGGTGGCAAGAATATGAATGCAATCTATACGCTGGGGGGAGAACCTCTGGGGGAATCTAGGATGAAAAAGGACCTGGGGATCCTAGTAGATGATAGGCTCAGCAATGGCATGCAATGCCAAGCTGCTACTAACAAAGCAAACAGAATATTGGCACAAAGATCTTTAGAGACTTGGAGCTTTTTTTTACATGTGCATTCTGCCCAAACTCTAGCCATAGTCTGAAGATACAGTATGCCAAATGTTCTTTAGTGATCAAATATTGCTAAGATTTTTAATATAAATATTTTGATCTTTATAGGGATAAATAATGACACTATGTACATAGATATTTCATAATTACTTTTTCAGAATACACTTGATAGTATTATGGACAAGTAAAACAGGCCATTTAGCATGTATAATGCAATCTAATATATCAATGGCTATCATCCATGGAATGCTTCCTGCTACTTTTTATGATTCCAACTAGGATTAATTAGTTGTAGCTCTATATCTCTGAACAAATGAACCAGTTTAATGAAATTTATTACATTCTGCAGATTAATAAATAGCAAAACAGTTTAAATGGCTGTTATTTCCACAAATAGATAGAGATATTAATAGTGGACTGTTCGTTAACACTTGTCTCAGCATTTTATTGTTGTGTTTTACAATTTCATTATCATTCACTTGGCTATAACTGTATTAATTAAATACATATACCCAGAAAAGTTATAACTCTTCAGGGTTTTTCTACTTTCTCTGATGCAAAGATATAATTTCTTTATATAATTAAAAAAAGTCCAATTATCATACTTGCTTTTACAACCATTTTACCATAGAAGACCCCTTACAATAACTTTTAAGTCTCAGGAAACACCTGCAAAATATTAAATAAAAAAAAATTCACAACTAAATGTATATTGATATGATCTGTAAGTTGTGTATACAACAGTAAATAAAAATTATACACGATTTATGGCAAACCTACCATATTTGACACCCGGAAATGATAATGTTTTAACTGCCCTGCTCTAAAAGACACTATTATTTTTAGAAATAGTCATGAAATTAAGTGTTTAATAATTGTGGGAAAAGAAATGAAGGCAGTGGAAATCATTATGTTACAGTGTTGGCTACAACAAAAGTGCCCCCTTACATCAGAGTTCTGTGAAAATAATGCCTATTACATTGGCGGTAAGTGGGAGAAGGGCCACCCACATTGGTTGTCACAGAAATAGGTGACCCTTTAGATTGTTGGTCAGTGATAAAATGACCCCTTATATTGGAGGTCATTGGAAAGAATCCTCTATTACACTGGTGATCAGTGGAAAGCATTGCCATTATTTTGGTGGTCATTGGTTAAGGCCCTTACCTTAACCACTTCAGCCCCGGAAGGATTTACCCCCTTCCACACCTGAGCATTTTTTGCGATTCGGCACTGCATCGCTTTAACTGTATAAAGGAAAAGTAGTGCTGATAAAAAAAATAAAAAATCACTTGTCAGTTTAACCACTTCAGCCCTGGAAGGATTTGCCCCCTTAATGACTAGAGCATTTTTTGCAAAAAGGCACTGCGTCGTTTTAACTGACAATTGCGTGGTCATGTGACGTTGTACCCAAACAAAATTGACGTCCTTTTTTTCCCACAAATAGAGCGTTATTTTGGGGGTATTTGATCACCTCTGCGTTTTTTATTTTTTGCGCTATAAACAAAAAAGAGCGTCAATTTAGAAAAAAAGCAATACTTTTTGCTGTAATAAATATCCCCCAAAAATATCTAAAAAAAATAATTTTTTCCTCAGCTTAGGCCGATATGTATCCTTCTACATTTTTTTGGTAAAAAAAAATCGTAATAAGCATATATTGATTGGTTTGTGCAAAAGATATAGCGTCTACAAAATAGTGGATAGATTTATGCCATTTTTACTAATATTATTTTTTTACTAGTAATGCCAACGATTTTTATCGGGACTGCGACATTATGGCGGACACATCGGACACTTTTGACACTATTTTGGGACTATTATCATTTATACAGCGACCAGTTCTATAAATAGCCACTAAATACTGTATAAATAACACTGGCAGGGAATGGGTTAAACACCAGGGGGCGATCACGGGGTTAAGTGTGTCCTAGGGAGTGATTCTAACTGTGGGGGGGTGGGCTACCACTCATATGACAGCGATCACTGCTCCCGATGACAGGGAGCAGTAGAGCCCTGTCATGTCCCTAGGCAGAACAGGGAAATGCCTTGTTTACATAGGCATCTCCTCGTTCTGCGTCTCCGTCTCACGATCACGGGCCGCTGGCGAACATTGAGTTTGCGGGACCAGCAGGCATGCTCGTGCAGCGTTCACGTGCTCTCAAGGTGGCAAATTCAAAGGGACGTACAGGTACAACCATTTGTAAAGCATACAAAAAAAATATATATATATATAGTGGGTAATATATACAATATGGGTGAAAACACAGTGTGTGTTTAAGAATATAAAAAACTCAGTGAAAAACTATAGGTTAATTGGGAGACAATCATACATAAGGGATAAGGCAAATAATTGTCAATGCAAGATATCTAAATGAACTGAGTATGTTATTCCACAAAACTAAAATTCAATGGAGGTGGCAGACAAGAAAAGGGACATCGGCATCCATAGGGGAAAGCAAACATAAATAGGAACTCAAAAGTCTCTTAAATGGCAAGATGGGGTAGTCTCATTCAGTCCCACAGACAACTGGGTGTAAGCCATCTTCTCAAAAGGTAATTTAAAGGTTATTGGGAAAGGTCCCGATCAATACGCTGGATCTTGGCTCATATGGATAATTCCCACCAGGAGAAAGAAGAAAGCAAAAGAATGCCCTTACCAGATCCGGTGGACTCACAGGCCGTAGCGGTGAGTCAAACGAGCCTATACCGTTAGACGGTGTGAGGTAGAGGTTTGTGGGAAAACTTGTAAACCATCTTGTCAGCAGTCCTCAACTGAAGTACCGATTTGGAGTCCGGGGTCCCCAGGGTATGGTTCCGATCGCCGGATGACCGTTTCCTCAGAAGTCCATCATGTGTGCAAATAAGCAAGAAAGAGGAAAAAACTCCACATAGTGTAAATCCTTGGTTTGCAAAGAGCATAAAGGCACTTTATTTGAGGAGTGTACTCCGGAAAAAAATTTTTTTACAGACAGGGGGCGGTAAAAACTAGGCCCAATATAAAAACCGGCATAAAAATTATAAAAACAGGCGCAGTAGGTAGTGGTGGGGTATAGTCATAGAATCCGACGCGTTTCGCCTCCTAAGGCTTCTGCTGGGGTATGAAGAAGCCTTAGGAGGCGAAACGCGTCGGGTTCTATGACTATACCCCACCACTACCTACTGCGCCTGTTTTTAAAATTTTTATGCCGGTTTTTATATTGGGCCTAGTTTTTACCGCCCCCTGTCTGTAAAAATTTTTTTTTCCGGAGTACACTCCTCAAATAAAGTGCCTTTATGCTCTTTGCAAACCAAGGATTTACACTATGTGGAGTTTTTTCCTCTTTCTTGCTTATTTGCACACATGATGGACTTCTGAGGAAACGGTCATCCGGCGATCGGAACCATACCCTGGGGACCCCGGACTCCAAATCGGTACTTCAGTTGAGGACTGCTGACAAGATGGTTTACAAGTTTTCCCACAAACCTCTACCTCACACCGTCTAACGGTATAGGCTCGTTTGACTCACCGCTACGGCCTGTGAGTCCACCGGATCTGGTAAGGGCATTCTTTTGCTTTCTTCTTTCTCCTGGTGGGAATTATCCATATGAGCCAAGATCCAGCGTATTGATCGGGACCTTTCCCAATAACCTTTAAATTAACTTTTGAGAAGACGGCTTACACCCAGTTGTCTGTGGGACTGAATGAGACTACCCCATCTTGCCATTTAAGAGACTTTTGAGTTCCTATTTATGTTTGCTTTCCCCTATGGATGCCGATGTCCCTTTTCTTGTCTGCCACCTCCATTGAATTTTAGTTTTGTGGAATAACATACTCAGTTCATTTAGATATCTTGCATTGACAATTATTTGCCTTATCCCTTATGTATGATTGTCTCCCAATTAACCTATAGTTTTTCACTGAGTTTTTTATATTCTTAAACACACACTGTGTTTTCACCCATATTGTATATATTACCCACTATATATATATATTTTTTTTGTATGCTTTACAAACACAATATTTTTTCACGTATTTACACTGAAGGTGTTTTCACTCTCTCCTAACCACTATTTCTACCTGTATAGCAACAGGAGTCTCACTACCCATTAGCGCCACACTTTTTTACTTTTAATTTACACTTGCAACGGTTATATTGCTGTGTTGGCTGCTTTATCCCCATTTAGGAGTTGGCGCATTTTCTACATTTTTCTTTTATAGGTACAACCATTTGCCTGTACGAGCCATTCTGCCGACGTATATGTGTGTGCGGCGGTCGGCAAGTGGTTAATGGGAAGAATACTCCATTACGTTGGGGGTCCATGTGAGCTCAAAGACTATACAAAGAACCATCAAACTATATACATGTAGCAGTGACTTTTATAGGCGCCATTAAAGAATACCATAACATACAGTGCCTTGCAAAAGTATTCACCCCCTTTGGCTTTTTACCTATTTTGTTATATTACAGCCTTTCGTTCAATGTTTTTTTAATCTGAATTATATGTGATGGATCAGAACACAATAGTCTAAGTTGGTGAAGTAAAATTAGAAAAATATCTACAAAAAAACTATTTTTCAGAAATTAAAAACTGATAATTGGCATTTGCGTATGTATTCACCCCCTTTGTTATGAAGCCCATAAAAAGCTCTTGTGCAACCAATTACCTTCAGAAGAAGTCACATAATTAGTGAAATGATGTCCACCTGTGTGCAATCTAAGTGTCACATGATCTTTCATTACATATACACACCTTTTTGAAAGTCCCCAGAGGCTGCAACACCTAAGCAAGAGGCACCACTAACCAAACACTGCCATGAAGTTTAAGGAACTCTCCAAACAAGTAAGGGACAATATTGTTGAGAAGTACAAGTCAGGGTTAGGTTATAAAAAAATATCCAAATCTTTGATGACCCCTAGGAGCACCATTAAATCTATCATAACCAAATGGAAAGAACATGGCACAACAGCAAAGCTGCCAAGAGATGGCCACACACCAAAACTCACGGACAAGGAGGGGATGAATCAGAGAGACTGCACAGAGACCTAAGGTAACCCTGGAGGAGCTGCAGAGCTCCACAGCAGAGACTGGAGTATTTGTACATAGGACGACAATAAGCCGTACGCTCCATAGAGTTGGGCTTTATAGCAGAGTGGCCAGAAGAAAGCCATTACTTTCAGCAAAAAGCAAAATGGCACATTTTGAGTTTGCGAAAAGGCATGTAGGAGACTCCCAAAATGTATGGAGGAAGGTGCTCTGGTCTGATGAGACTAAAATGTAACTTTTTGGCCATCAAAGAAAATGCTATGTCTGGCGCAAACCCAACACATCACATCACCCAAAGAACACCATCCCCAACATGGTGGTGGCAGCATCATGCTGTGGGGATGTTGTTCAGCAGTCGGGACTGGGAAACTGGTCAGAGTTGAGGGAAAGATGGTGCTAAATACAGGGATATTCTTGAGCAAAACCTGTACCACTCTGTGTGTGATTTGAGGCTAGGATGGAGGTTCACCTTCCAGCAGGACAATGGCCCTAAACACACTGCTAAAGCAACACTTGAGTGGTTTAAGGAGAAACATGTAAATGTGTTGGAATGGCCTAGTCAAAGCCCAGACCTCAGTCCAATAGAAAATCTGTGGTCAGACCTAATGATTGCTGTTCACAAGCGCAAACCATTCCGCTTGAAGGAGCTGGAGCAGTTTTGCAAGGAGGAATGGGCAAAAATCCCAGTGGTAAGATGTGTCAAGCTCATAGAGATTTATCCAAAGCGACTTGGAGCTGTGATAGCCACAAAAGGTGGCTCTACAAAGTATTGACTTTAGGGGTGTGAATAGTTATGCACATTGACTTTTTCTGTTATTTTGTCCTATTTGTTGTTTGCTTCACAATAAAAAAAAAAATCTTCAAAGTTGTGGTCATGTTCTGTAAATTAAATGATACAAATCCTCAAACAATCCATGTTAATTCCAGGTTGTGAGGCAACCAAACACAAAAAATGCCAAGGGGGGTGAATACTTTAGCAAGGCACTGTATATGGGAAATGATAAAATTACAAAATGTCTTTATTAGACAATGATAATAAAATAATATAACATGGCTAGTTAACCACTTCTGCTCCAGGAAGATTTACCCCCCTTAATGACTGAGCCATTTTTTGTGATACGGCACTGTGTTACTTTAACTGACATTTGCGCGATCGTTACTTTAACCACTTGCTTACTGGGCACTTAAACCCTCTTCCTAACCAGACCAATTTTCAGCTTTCAGTGCTCTCACATTTTGAATGTCAATTAATCAGTCATGCAACACTGTACCCATGCCAAATTTGTGTCCCTTTTTTCTCTCAAAGAGAGCTTTCTTTTGGTGGTATTTAAACACCCCTGAGTTTTTTATTTTTTGCACTATCAATTAAAAAAGACAGAAAATTTTCTAAAAAAATGCATTTTTTTTAGTTTCTGTTATAAATTTTGCAAATTACCGTATTTATCGGCGTATAACACGCACCCCAATTTAGGAGGGAATTTTAAGGAAAAAAAAACTTTTAGGAGGGAAGTTGAAGGGAAAAAAAACTTACATTTAAACGCCCATCATTGCAGCCTTCTCAGTGCAGCCATGTCAGTGCAGCCTTGTCAGTGCAGCCTTGTCAGTGCAGCCATGTCAGTGCAGCCATGTCAGTGCAGACTTCCCCAGTGCAGACTTCCCCAGTGCAGCTTTCCCCAGTGCAGCCTTCCCCACTGCAGCCTTCCCCAGTGCAGCCTTCCCCACTGCAGCCTTCCCCAGTGCAGCCTTCCCCAGTGCAGCCTTCCCCAGTGCAGCCTTGTCCCCAGTGATCCCAGCCATTCTGGGCTTCAAAATCGCCGATCGCGATTTGAAAATGGCGCCGCTGGCGCCGAAATACACAGAGCCGGTCCTCGGCTCTTTCCGGCGGCTGTCGTTCACTTTCGGCTCCACTCGTAGTCCCGAGCGGAGCTATCCGAACCTAGCCGAGTAGGTTCGGATAGCTCCGCTCGGGACTATGAGTGGAGCCGAAAATGAACGAGAGCCGCCGGAAAGAGCCGAGGACCGGCTCTGTGTATTTCGGCGCCGGCGGCGCCATTTTCAAATCGCGGTCGGCGATTTTGAAAATGTGACAGGTCGGGATCGCAGGGGATCGGCGTATAACACGCACCTGCAATTTTCCCCTGGTTTTAAGGGGAAAAAAGTGCGTGTTATACGCCGATAAATACGGTAGTAATTTCCCTTCATAAATTTTGCCCAGTATTTATACTGCTACATATCTTTGGTTAAAATAACCCAAATCAGTGTATATTATTTGGTCTTTGTGAAAGTTATAGAGTCCACAAGCTATGGTGCCAATCACTGAAAATTGATTACACCTGACGTACTGACGGCCTAAGTCATTTCTTGAGGCCCTGAAATGCCAGGACAGTACAAATACCCCCCATGACCCCTTTTTGGAAAGTGGACATTCCAAGGTATTTAGTAAGAGGCATGGTGAGTTATTTGAAGTTGTAATTTTTTCCCACAATTCTTTGCAAAATTAAGATTTTTTAATTAATTAATTAATTTTTTCACAAAATTGTCATAATAACAAGTTATTTCTCACACACAGCATATGCATACTTGCAACTACACTCTATACATTCTGCTACTCCTCCTGAGTATGGATATACCACATATGTGATACTTTTACACAGCCAGTCCACATACAGAGGCCCAACATGCAAGGGGCACCATCAGGCTTTCTAGGAGCATAAATTACACATATAATTTCTTGACTACCTCTTATGCCCCGTACACACGGTCGGATTTTCCGACGGAAAATGTTCGATTGGAGCTTGTTGTCGGAAATTCGGACCGTGTGTAGGCTCCATCGGACATTTTCCATCGGAATTTCCGTCACACAAAATTTGAGATCTGGATCTCCAATTTTCTGACAACAAAATCCGTTGTCGGAAATTCCGATCATGTGTACACAATTCCAATGCACAAAGTTCCACGCATGCTCGGAATAAAGCAGAAGAGCCGCACTGGCTATGGAACTTCATTTTTCTCGGCTCGTTGTACGTGTTGTACATCACTGCGTTCTTGACCTTCGGAATTTCCGACAAGATTTGTGTGACCGTGTGTATGCAAGACAAGTTTGAGCCAACATCCGTTGGAAAAAAAACATGGATTTTGTTGTTGGAATGTCCGATCAATATCCGATCGTGTGTACAGGGCATTACATATTTGAATGCCCTGGAGCACCAGCACAATGGAAATGCCCAAAAAATGACCCCATTTTGGTAAGAAAACACCCCAACGTATATTCTATGAGGCATAATGAGTCTTTTGAATGTGTCATTTTTTTCCATAAGCTTTTGGAAAGTGTGGAAAGAAAATAAACACATTTTTTTTTTTTTTTTTTTTTACACAAAGTTGTCAATTTATAAGATATTTCTAACACAGCATTTACATAGCAAAATTTACACCCCAAAATATATTCTGCTACTCCTCCCGAGTATGACGATACCACATGTATGAGACTTTTCCACAGTGGCCACATGCAGAGACCCAACGTGCAAGGAGCACCATCAGGTGTTCTAGGGACATACATTTCAAATTTAATTTGACTACCTACTACACTTTTGTGAGACACTGTAGTGCCACTGATGGGCACTTATGTGGTATGGATGTGGCATGGATGAGCACTTATGTGGCATAGATGTGACAGGATGAGAACTGATGTGGCATTGATGAGCACTGATGTGGCATGGAATTGGCACGGATGAGAACTTACGTGGCATGGATGTGGCACGGATGAGTACTGATGAGGCATGGATGTGGCACAGATGAGCACTGATGATGTGGCATCGATGTGGCATGGATGTGGCACAGATGAGCACTGATGTGGCATGGATGTGGCACGGATGAGTACTGATGTGGCACGGATGAGCACTGATGTGGCATGGATGAGTACTGATGTGGCATGGATGTGGCACGGATAAGAACAAATGTGGCATAGGAGCGCGATTCTGAGAGGACGTCATATGATGGCTTCCCAGATTTATCCAACCGTGCTTTAGCGGTCATTCTGCTATGGCCTGGCCAGCAACTGATCAACATTTTCCCCACAAATAGAGCTTTCATTTGGCGGTATTTGATCACCTCTGCAGTTTTTATTTTTTGCGCTATAAATAAAAAAAAAGACCGGCAATTTTGAAAAAAAAAAACAATATTTTTTACTTTCTGCTATAAAACATATCCACTAAAAAAAAAAATTAAAAAATCGAATTTCTTCATAAATTTAAGCCAATTTGAATTCTGCTACATATTTTTGGTAAAAAAAAATCCCAAAAAGCAAGCATACCGTATATACTCGAGTATAAGCCAAGTTTTTCAGCACATTTTTTTGCGCAGAAAAAGCCCGAAATCGGCTTATACTCAAATCAAGCACTTTTCTGCAGCAGAGAATGACATTTTCCAAACCCGAATTTGGGGCCCTGTATCTCGGGGCCACTTGGTGCTAGGTACCCCAAATTTGGTGTGCAAACCCAGTGGAACTAGCACTACAACATATCCTAGCACAAAGTGGCCCCGAGATACAGGGCCCCAAAGTCGGTTCGGAAAATGTCATTCTCTGCTGCAGAAGTGCTTGACATTTTCTGAACTGAATTTGGGGCCCCGTATCTCGGGGCCACTTATTGCTTTGGATATGTTATAGTACTAGTTCCGCTGGGTTTACACACCAAATTTGGGGTACCTAGCACCAAGTGGCCCCGAGATACAGGGCCCCAAATTTGGTCAACTGTGTCCATCTGCAGCAATGTCATTTCGGGACCTTTTGGGTCCAGAGACCCCAAATTTTGGCTGCAGCTAGGGGGCATCTAGGAACCCTTAACTACTGAATTTGAAGTTCAGGGGACCTATGGCTGCAAATGGGCACAGTGAGGCTGCAAATGGGCATTTTTGACCTTCTTTTCCACTTACAGTAGCTGCACATTTCTCACCCTAGGCTTAGAGTTAATACGTTTTCCAAGTTTTTTGTAAAATTAGATGCCTCGGCTTATATTCGGGTCGGCTTATACTTGAGTATATAAGGTATACTGATTGTTTTGCACAAAAGTTATAGCGTCTACAAACTATGGGATAGATTTATGGACTTTTTATTGTTTTTACAAGTAATGCCAGTGATCAGCGATTTTTAGCGAGACTGCGACATTGCAGAGGACAAATCTGACACTTTTTCAGGACCGGTGACACTAATACAGGGATAAAAAAATGCACTCTCACTGTATAGATGACACTGGCAGGGAAGGGGTTAACATCAGGGGCGATCAAAGGATTAACTGTGTACCTAGCCTATGTTTTAGTACTGTGTGGGAGTTGCTCTTACTAGGGAAGACATGAATCCATGCCCCTGCTTTGCAGGAACACAGGATCCATGCCTTCTCTACTGACAGAACAGCAATCTGCCTTGTTTACATTGGCAGACCACAAGTCTGCCTCTGTACTGAATGATCGGCTGCTGCCAGAGAATCTAGTCCTTGGTACCTGCTGATCGGCTCCCGCTGTTTATAATCACAGCGGTAGCAAGCTGCCGGCGGCGCGCATTTGGGCCCGCTACTTGCAAGAGCCCAACACAGCTGCCGCTCTGTGCGGTCAGCAAGAGCATTTTTATAGTCCGTGGACCAATAACTTGTACAAAATATATCACTATTTTCTCCACGTATAAAATTAGTTAGCAATAAATCTTACTTTGAAATGACATAATTCATATGGGCCGACCCCAAGCTGTTTTCTTTAGGGGTGCATACGATATATTATATGATACAAGGACCAAGAAGGACATTAGCCATGTAGAATAAAATATATAGGTTGCTGGTTTCATATGACTCACACAAGAATCAAGATTCACATGATCCTTGGTGCCCTGGGAGGTGCTGGCGGACTAGATGAACACAGTTCATTTTTTGACATTGATAGCAACATGTTGTAAACTATTTTTATTCATTTTAGAAAAAGTTTACAAGTACAATACAATGCAATAGAAAACCAAGACCACATTCATAAAATAGCAGACAAAAATAAAAAGAATATTTAAATCTCATACACAGCGCAACATAAATACTCTTACAAACACATACAGTATCTCACAAAAATGAGTACATCCCTCACATTTTTGTAAATATTTTATTATATGGTTTCATGTGACAACACTGCTGGCAACAAAAGTAAGTACACCCCTAAGTGAAAATGTCCAAATTGGAGCCAAAGTGTCAATATTTTGTGTTACCACCATTATTTTCCAGCACTGTCTTAACCCTCTTGGGCATGGAGTTCACCAGAGCTTCACAGGTTGGCACTGGAGTCCTCTTTCACTCCTCCATGCCGACATCACGGAGCTGGTGGATGTTCGATACCTTGCGTTCCTCCACCTTCTATTTGAGGATGCCCCACAGATGCTCAATAGGGTTTAGGTCTGGAGACATGCTTGGCTAGTCCATCACCTTTACCCTCAGCTTCTGTAGCAAGGCAGTGGTCGTCTTGGAGGTGTGTTTAGGGTTGCTATCATGTTGGAATACTACCCCGCGGCCCAGTCTCTGAAGGGAGGGGCTCATGCTCTGCTTCAGTATGTCACAGTACATGTTGGAATTCATGGTTCCCTCAATGAACTATAGCTCCCCAGTGCCGGCAGAACTCATGCAGCCCCAGACCATGACACTCCCACCACCATGCTTGACTGTTGACACACTTGACTTTGTACTCCTCACCTGGTTGCCAGTTTATCTTGGTGTGATCAGACCACAAGACATGGTTCCAGTAATCCATGTCCTTAGTCTACTTGTTTTCAGTAAACTGTTTGCGGGCTTTCTTGTGCATCATCTTTAGAAGAGGCTTCCTTCTGGGATGGCAGCCATGCAGACCAATTTGATGCAGTGTGCGGCGTATGGTCTGAGCACTGACAGGCTGACCCCCCACCCCTTCAACCTCTGCAACTATGATGGCAGCACTCATGGGTCCATTTCCAAAAGACAACCTCTGGATATGACGCTGAGCACGTGCACTCAATTTCTTTGGTCGACCATGGCGAGGCCTGTTCTGAGTGGAACCTGTCCTGTTAAACCGCTGTATGGTCTTGGCCACCGTGCTGCAGTTCAGTTTTAGGGTCTTGGCAATTTTCTTATAGCCTAGGCCATCTTTATGTAGAGCAACAATTCTTTTTTTCAGATCCTCAGAGAGTTCTTTGCCATGAGGTGCCATGTTGAAATTCCAGTGACCAGTAAGAGAGTGAGAGCGATAACACCAAATTCAACACACCTGCTGCCCATTCACACCTGAGACCTTGTAACACCAACAAGTCACATGACACCGGGGAGGGAAAATGGCTAATTGGGCCCAATTTGGACATTTTCACTTAGGGGTGTACTCACTTTTGTTGCCAGTGGTTTAGACGATAATGGCTGTGTGTTGAGTTATTTTGAGGGGACAGCAAATTTACACAGTTATACAAGCTGTACACTCACTACTTTACATTGTAGTAAAGTGTCATTTCTTCAGTGTTGTCACATGAAACGATATAATAAAATATTTACAAAAATGTGAGGGGGTGTACTCACTTTTGTGAGATACTGTATATAAAAGGTGTATATATGACCTTATCATAACAACCATATACAGTATATCATATAATTGTATCATATAATGTACCATATGCACCCTGAAGAACTATTCTAAACATGTTGGGTCACTCCATATGAATTATGTAATTTTAAAGCAAGATATATTTATAAGTAATGTAATGTGGAGAAAATGGTGGTATATTTTGTGCAAGTTATTGGTCCTATATTGGACTATAAAAATGTTCTTGCATGGTCTTTATAAATTTTGGTATTTGTTTAAGGTGCCTATAAAAGTCCCAGCTACACATGTTTATTTTGATGTTATTGCTATTCTTGGGATGTTGGTACACTTTCCCACTTAATAATCCTCTGACATTTTGTGCAAGACTGTACATCAAAACAAATTAGCACTTGAAATGAGAAATACCTGTGACATGTTGGTTTATACCTAGAGAGCATAATATGCCTGCCAATAAATTGTGGACATGACACACGTTTTTGGCTTGGTATGTGCATTTTTCAGTGTAGCAACAGGGGTCAGAAGCTGCATTCAGGACCCATTATTAGGGAGAGTCCCACCCCATTTTATTGCCATCTGAATCAACACCTACTTTTAACGTGTGTTGAGCAGAAAAGTGTCACATAATACAAAACTGGGCAGGCTAGCTGTGGACGGCTGGTACATAACAACGTGAAGCTTCCCCACGCTTCTCCTGTACTTGGTCATATGACCTGTGGTGTCACATGACCAAGCACAGGGTTTGGCTGACTGGCATTTCTATGTTGCATTTTGGAAAATTTCCCCCCGTTTTTGCACATTTGGTGGCATGACCTCAAAATCTTCATACTTGGACTTTCTCCAAAGAATTTCAGGAAAACCGGCTCAATGACTTCTAACACACATACTCACAGTTGCCTGCTCTCTACTACTTTTGACCTTTAAATAGATGTAATCCGACATATCAATGACAATAGACCTTTATTCAGGAATTCAAGCATCTGTAACTTTAATTTCACTTATTATGTAACAATGTAAAAACAGATTTCATAGTCCCTTGCTTGAAGGGGAATAGGAAAGCAGGTTAGCTAGCTTAAAGAATTCAGGTATGTTTCATGTCAGATGTGTCGCAGAGAAAAAAAATGTAGACACAGAAAGTAAGGTCTTAATCTTAAAGTTGCAGTAGATAGCATGGGAAAGTTAACAGACTGAGAGCATAGAAAATAAGACCAATTTTACAACAAAGCAAAAACAAAGATCATTTGTTAAAAGATTGATTTCTGCCTGTTCCTTGTGGCCATTTCTGCTCTTGTCACAAGAATCAGTACTGAAGAAGATTAAAAAATGTGCTGCAGCAATGGTAGTTCTAAACTGAACACACATTACTCATAGGCGTTCTGTTCACACATACTCCAAGGAAATAAAGGGGTTACCAAACCTTAAAACCAACATCCCAATGGATTAGAGATTTATCTACAATAAAAGCCCAAGTCTAATTCATTTCATCTGCTGTGAATTGATATGAATCAGACTATGGAGTGCTGTTTGGGGGATTGCTGGACTGTTGTGATTAGATTTTGCAGATTCTATTAATCCTGTGCAGAAGGTTATAGACCACTGCTGGAGCCTAGCCAAAAACACAATTTATGTGTTATTTTCTGGATCTGCTTCTGGCAAAAGACCCATCAAAAAAAAGTTCAGGACAACCCCATAGTTCCATTAAAGGGTCAGCACATCTGTGGACTTCCATCTGTCCCTGTCTCTTGGAGGTGTGGTGCACAGCTGTTCCAGTAAACAATTGCCTCCGCACGGCGCACTTAGCCAGCAGAAAATGAAAGTATAGGATGAATGGTGAAGCTCTGGACAGTTCTGAAATGGCCCAGTAAATGCAGTAATTGAGAAACAGCCTCATCCATGTTTCATAACACAGAGAAAAGATTACAAAGTTTGTCCCACATACTTTTATTAATGCACAGAAAAGTTAATTGTAGACGTATATAGATTGTGCTTATGTAACTTGCTGGCACAGACTGTTGGGTGTGAGTCATAATTTGCAATAAGCTTATTCTTATAAATCTCTACCGTCTCACCACCAGATGCATAATGAGTAATTAGATGATAATTAATAACATACTTTGAATACAGTAATGGATTTTAAGTGGCACCCTTCTTTCCATTATGCAAATCTAATATACACATAAAAAATTATATACAGTATACAATACTGTGCAAAAGTTTTCGGCAGGTGTGAAGAAATGTTGTACAGTAAGAATGCTTTCAAAAATATATACTTTAATTGTTTCTTTTTATTAATTTACAAATTGCAAAGTGAGCGAACAGAATAGAAAAATGTGTGACTACCCTTTGGCTTCAAACCAGCATCAATCATGCAACTTGCACACTTTGTACACTTGCACAAAGTCAAGGATTATGTAGGATTAGCGTCAGGTGTATGATTAACCAATTATACCAAGCAGGTGCTAATGTTTATCAATTTTATATGTAGGATGAAACACAGTCATTAACTGAAACAGAAACAATTGTGTAGAAGGTCTTAACTGGGTGAGGAACAGCCAAACTCTGCTACTAAGGTGAGGTTGTGGAAGACAGTTTCATGTCAAAGGTCATACATTATGGCAGGACTAAGCACACCAACAAGACACAAGGTAGTTATACTGCATCAGCAAGGTCTCTCCCAGGCAAAGATTTCGAAGCAGACTGGGGTTTTAAGATTTTCTGATTCAAGCTCTTTTCAAGAAGCACAATGAAATGGGCAATGGTAAGTACTGTAGACACAGTGGTCGGCCAAGAAAACGTATGCAGCAAATGAAACACACATCATGCTTACGTCCCTTAAACATCAGAGGATGTCCAGCAGTGCCATCAGCATAGAGCTGAAGGAAACCGGTGGGACCCAGGTACATCCATCTACTGTCTGGTGAAGTCTGGCCAGAACTGGTCTTCATAGAAGAAATGAAGAAATGCGTCCAAAAACCCATACTTCTGATGTGACCCAACTATGTACGAAAACATAGGAACTGGGGTGAAAAAAAAATGGTAGCAGGTGCTCTGGACTGCCCCCCCTGCACCATACCCTCCTGACCTCCCTGAATCGTACCCTCCTGACCAAACTGCACCGCACCTTCCTGAGCAACCTTCACCATATCTTCTTGACCCCTCCTGCACCACGCCCTCTTGACCCCCCTTGCACCATACCCTCCTGACCCTACAGACCAAAATACTTTATTAATGTCATGCAAGCCAACCAATAAGATTCCAAGTTTCATTTGTTTAGAACCTGGGTCCGCAACCCGTCGATCACAATCTGCTGGTCAACCGTGGGCAGGTGATCAGTAGATCCCTGCCTTGCAAACCAAGTGCTTTCCCCCCAGATGTTTCAAGCGGCGCAGGCGCACGGTCAGCCAATCCTAGGCTGCAGAGGCAGCCCCCACCTCACAGCCGCACATATGCAAAGGGGCGAGCGCTGCCTCCAGAATAGCTCGGGTGAGTTCGGACTCCGCCAATGTCTCCTGCTGCTGTCTTTGAGCCTGTGAGGAAAGAGAGAGACCAGTGCCATTGCAGACAGGCACAGCACTATATTGAGAGAGGAATCAGGTAAGTATAAAGGGAGGAAGGGGGACAACACAACCTGTGGGACATGTTTTACCTTAATGCAGGAAATGCATTAGGAAACAAAATGTGTAGCATTTGGAACCTCTTTAAAGAGAAGTGAATCGATGGTTTAATAATTATGTAGGCTATAGTGCAGATAATGAACAATCATAGCGTGTCTTCTCTGCTACCCAAATAAGCTCAAAAGTATTTTTTTCTTTTTCTTTTTGGGTGAGTGTTTTAAGACTTCTCAATATATGAGGAATAGAAGTATGAGTCGGTCCCTGCATTATATCAAGATCTGGTTGAACTATAGACTGTAAAATGAAATTGAGGGACCTGGCCCTTTATAATTTTGTGAATGATGTGTTAATTTCTATGTAAAACTTAATAAAAAGTATAATTTGAAAAAAAAATATTTTTTTAGAAGATTTTTGCAGCAGTCACATGACATGGCCTGTGGGCTTGAAGAAGTTATGTGGATACAAGTGAAACTGTGTAAGCACATTGGGTAACTCAAGTATGACAACGCTGCAGCTATTTCTTTAATCGTACATCATGGAACACAGAGCCATAGTAATTACTATGTGGGTTATAGTCCACCTTCAGGTGCTGGACACTGGCACACCCTAAAAAGGAAGTTGCCTCCCTATATAACCCCTCCCACTACTGGGATCATCTCAGTTTTTTCACCAGTGTCTAAGGTGTTGGTCACGAGTGAAGATGTGCTGTACTGAGCTCCTCTGGAGCAATCCTTGCTGGGGCTAGCTATGCAGCTGGATCCATTCAAAGTGTCTTTTAGGCCGAATTGAATGGTACCCAGGCCTCGTATCTGAAGAAATGAGGTTTTGCCTGTAACACTTCTCTTTTTAGAGAGCTGGACTCTGGGATCCAGTACTTTTGGTATTAAGGCCATAAAGTTTTACTGGCGGGGTGCTTTTTACAGGTCCAGGATTGTGGGTTCCCCGAGGGTCCCTGGTTCCTGAAGGTTTGTTAACTGAACCCACCGTGAAGGGTGAAGATTGGGTCTGTTGGTTTTACCACAGAAAACCCTGCAGCGGGAAAGGTAAGTGGAGTTTTTCTAAGAAATTTTTAAATTTTCTTATGAAATGTCTCCTTTAAAGTAAATGTTGTCATGCCTAAGTGTCACCACTGGGGGCTGTATGGAGCACGTAACTTCTCATGCTTTGCTCAGAGATCACACTGTGTCACAGAACCAGCAGACTTTTTTTTCTCCAGCTAGCAGGCAGACCTCTGGTGAGTTTGGGGGGGTTTGCTTCCTCCAGACACCCCCACCTGAGCTGAACTTTTCCCCTCTTCAAGAGGCTGAGTATAAGGGAGAGCTAAAAATGATCGGCAATGCCATTTTCTTTCAACGCCCCTACACAGCGGCGGCTTCCAGGTCTCCTCCACGCCATCCCTCCCTCACTCACAAGCCGATCCCATCAGATCAAAGGCCCATGCTTGCGCTGAAAAACTCTTTTTTTTTTTTTAAAAGGGGGGGTGATGCAACGGTGGGGGTGGGGCTTAGCGCGGCATTGGCGTCCTCCAACGCGGGAGTGTCTTTTAAAAAAAAAACAACTCCATTTATGCTGGCTGCAAAATTGTCGGAGAGACATAAGAGCAAAGAAAAGCATGAAAGAGTTTTTGGTGATACAGGCATTTCCTATTTGACACATTTACTATTTGCATCAGGCTGAGCATTAATAGCAGCGGCAGTGGCTGGTCTATTGCTCAAGCAGCGGATGTGATTTCTTCTAGTAGTACCTCTGCTTTGTGCATCGGGCTATGGTCAGAACGGGGGGTTGAAACACCCCCCCCCAAAAAAAGAGCTAAAGAGGTCTCCCTCAAGCTCTGGAAAGCCTACTCATCTCTACAAATGGCATCCTCTCCTGAGAGGGGGTGGCTGGTCAGAGTGAGCATCAGGGCCATGAAATGCCTGCAACTGTTTTTAACACTGCAGTCCCTGTTTATTTTATGATATTTAAATTTATGATGTTTAGCAACTTTAATCGCATCCCAGTGTGGGTCAAAATGCAGGTTCTCTTCCATTACCCAGGACCCTCAAACTGAGGAACTAGGGGCAGGAGAAAACAAATTCCCTCAGGGGACTGTGGTGAGGCTGATGACTCCTCTTCTGAGGTGTCAAATGCGGGAGAATCAGCTGTTCCAATCTTAAGATTGATGGTGCAATTTCTTGCTGAATGGTTGCTCCACATTTATGTACCCTTAACTGAATGTTTGGGTTCACTAAAGCCTTCTAAAGCTGTGCATGCCTTTTCCTGTCCATTCATTGCTGGAAAAGCTTTTTTTTATCTGAGAGGATCACCCAGATAAGCATTTGTTTCCCTCCTAAAAAGTTTTCACACTTTATCCTATGGTGGAGGAAATCCACTAAGTAGGGTATACCAGCAATTAACGCTGCTATATCCTGTGTGATTAAGTTTGACTTGTCCGGCAGATAATGCTCAAATGCTTAGGGATCCAACGGATAAAAAGGTGGAATTCCTATTGAAAAAAAACACAAAAACACTTTTCTTTTTTCTCTGGCAGATTGAGTGTCTCAGCCTGCGCTGACAGTAATTGCTTAATCATTGAGAGACCAGTTTAAACAGGTGTTCAAGGTTATCTTGCTGAGCAGGCCCAGGAGGCAGCTTTATGTTTGCAATAGTTGCTATGAGAGATTCTATCCTTCAGGCCTTGCGCCCTTCGCTAAGCACCTCGTAAGAAGCCCCCGGCTAGTCTTCCTTTTTGCGGTGAAACAGCTATTTGGGGATGTTTTTGATAATACATCCAAAGAAATTCTAGTAGAAAGCACCCCTTTTGCCATTTAAAGTGGAGTTCCACCCACTTTTACAACACTTCAGCATCCCTCACTAAACTGTGCACTGTAAACAAATTGGATATTTTTTAATTTTTTTTCTCAGCACCTACTGTATATCTGCTGTATTCATTTTTCACTTCCTCCTCCCTGGCCTGCGGCCCATCGCATAATTTCCTGTTTGCAATGCCTTCTGGGAAGGGGCGGCAACTTCCTCTGAAACTGCCGTTGCTATGGAAACCTGACCTGAAACCTGTTACACTGTTTGTGCTGCACTGAGCATGTGTCAGATCTGCAAGGATGAGATCCAGGAAGAAATACAGTCTGGCTTCAGATGCCCACACTTAAGATGGCCACGGCCTGCTGTAAGTTTATAAAATAACAAACTACTGCTATAAAATAACAAAACAGACCTTAGTTTACAGACTAACTTTACTAGAATACATTAAGCTTGTGTATTATAGGGGTATTTTTATTTAAAAAGTATAATTTCGGCCGGAACACCACTTTAAGAAAAGGAGTAAATGTATTTTCGTTTTAAAGCTCCTTCTCCTGTGCCAGAGGCATCAACCTCTAGGCAGTCACGGCGGCTTTCACCATCAGGTTCAATCGAATAGGGGGAATTCTTTTGCAGTTCTCAAGGATCTGGCAGGAAGAGTGTCGAGACGAATGGGGGACTTCCTCAAAAGCTCCAGGGTACAAACTGGAGTTCCAAGAGTTCCCGTCTCCTCGTTTTCTCAGATCAAACTTTTCTAAGGATCCAGAGAAAAAGAAATCATGGGGGTTTCCATGTAAGAACAGAGGTTGGGGTTTGATTCAAACCTTTTTTTCACAGTACCAAATTCGAATGGACATTCTGAATCTCGAAAATCGAAATTCAATTCCTGTAATTCGTATGGAGTCAATCCAAATCAGTTATCTCCATCCTACAAGGAGGAGAACTTCTGGCGTCAATCGACATCAAAGTTGCATACCTCCATATGCCTATTTCCTCGCTCACTGGTAATATCTACTTTTCAAGGTCGAAAATCTTCATTTTCAGTGTGTAGCTCTGCTTTCCAGTCCAGCTACTGCACCATGAGTGTTTACAAAGGTTCTGGCCCTTCTTTTAGCCAGATTAAGGGCCCAAGGTATAACGATTATGGTTTACCTAGTCGATCTGTTCTTGATAGACCAGCCAGTAGCCCGCTTAGACCAAAGTATGGTCACCACATTCAACTACCTGGAATATCTAGGTCAGATTCTCAACCTAGGAGAAATCTTTAAAACCATGGAGAAGGCTAAAATACTTGGGTCCAATCATAGGTACACCCAGAAAAGGGTATTCTTACCCCAGGCAAAGATCAGTGCCATAAAGGAACTGATTTAGGTGGTCGAAGCAAGATGAATTCCTTCTATTCAACTTTGCATGAGGTTGTTGGGAAAGATGGTGGCTTCATTTGAGGCCATTCCTTATGCTCAGTTTCATTCGAGACTGCTGCAAAACAGTATCCTTTAGGCTTGGAACAAAGGGTTCAAGCTCTACTTCCTAATGTGTCTGACTCCAAAGCCTACGGCCACATCACCCTGATAGCACCCGATCTCATCTGATCTTGGAGGCTAAGCAGGGTCTGGCCTGGTTAGTACCCGGATGAGAGACCACCTGGAAATACCAGGTGCTGTAGGCTGGGTGCGCCGGAGCCTCAGTTTATGGTTAATATCCAAAAATCTACTAAGGGGAAAATACTTGCTTCAGTTACCTGGGAAGTGTAACAACATATGCCAACCTTTTTTGTTTAGGTTGGGGAACAGTCCTGGAAGAGGCAACTGTCCAAGAGAAGTGGCCCAGATCAGAAATGGCCTTGCCCATTAACATTTTAGAAATTCAGGCAGAGCTCTTGGTCCTGAGGGCCTGAACGTTCAATTTACAGCATTGTCCTGCCAGGATTCAATTCGACAATGCCACAGCAATGCCCTATATTAATCACCCAGGGGGCACAAGAAGTTGTGCGGCCCAGAGAAAGGTGAATCATATCCTATCTTGGGCAGAAAACAATGTACTTTGCCTATTGGCAGTCTTCATTCTAGGAATAGAAAATTGGCAGGCGGACTACTTGAGTCACCAGCAGTTGTTCCTGGGAGAATGGTTCCTTCACCCCGATATCTTCCTGTCAATATGTCAAAAATGGGAGATCCCAGACATAGATCTGTTTGCGTTCAGGTTCAACAAAGAAATCGACAACTTTGTGTCAAGAACAAAGGATCCGCTAGCACGTGGAACAGATGCCTTGCTATTCCTGTGGAATTGGTTCTCACTGATTTATGCATTCCCTCCTATTCTGCCTGCGTCCACGACTTCTTCGCAGGATCAAGCAGAAAGGGAAGTCATTGATTCTTTTGGCCCCCAGCGGGGCCCAGGAAATCTTGGTATGCAGAGATCGTAAAGATGGCAGTAGGGGACCCATGGACCCTACCATCACGGCCAGACCTTCTCTCGCAAGGTCCGTTGTTCCATCCTACTTTACAAACGCTAAATTTAACGGTCTGGCTATGGAGACCCACACTCTGAAGAAGCGTGGGCTGTCAGGTTCAGTAGTTTCTACCTTGGTTAATGCAAGGGAGCAGACCTCCATAATTATATATTATGGAGTCTGGAAAACATATGTCTCCTGGTGTGAAACCAGGAGTTGCACCCCAGGAAATAGGTCAAAGGTAGAATCCTTGACTTTCTGCAGATGGGGTGAGAAATAAGGCTGGCCTTGAGTGCTTTCTAGGGACAGGTCTCGGCCTTATCGATATTATTTCAACGACTATTTGCTTCACATTCTTTGGTTCGTAACTTTATTCAGGGGGTAACACGGCTTAATCTCCGGTTAGGTAACCCCTGAACCCTTGGGACTTGAATTTAGTTTTGTGGGCATTACAAAACAGCCTTTTTTGGGCGGATTTGACATATTCCCTTGGTCCTTTTTTGACAAGGAAAGTATTTTTTCTGGTAACCATATCTGCTGCAAGAAGGGTATCAGAATTTCTTGTAAAGAGCCATATTTTTATTATTCAAGGATAAGGTAGTATTGCGTCCTCATCCTAACCTTTTACTGAAGGTAATCTCAGGTTTTTATTTAAACCAGGATATTGTTCTACCTTCATTTTTCCAGAACCCTGTTCTATGGAAGAAAAATCACTACATTCTCTTGATGTGGTGAGAGCAGTCAAAGTCTACTTAGGCGACTGCTCAGATTTGGAAAACGGATTTTTGTTTGTGTTGCCTGAAGGTCCTAAAAGAGGACAGGCAGCATCGAAATCTACTATTTCTAAATGGATTCGACAAGTAATCGTTCAAGCTTATGGTTTAAAGAGGTAGTTTCTACCCTCTCAAATAAAAGCGCACTACTCTAGGGCTGTTAGTGCTTCGTGGGCAGTGCATGACCAAGCCTCCATGGCTCAATTCTGCAAGGCTGCAACTTGGTCTTCAATCCATACATTTACCAGATTCTATCTGGTGGATGTAAAAAGACATGAGGAAGTCGCCTTTGGGCGCAGTGTACTGCAGGCAGCAGTATAAAAACTGTGATCTCATAGTGCCCTTCTTTGGTTGTGTCTCCCTCCCCTCAGTTGGCATTGCTCTGGGACATCCCACATAGTAATTACTATGGCTCTGTGTCCCGTGATGTACGATTAAAGAAAATAGGATTTTTATAACAGCTTACCTGTAAAATCCTTTTCTTTTGAAGTACATCATGGAACACAGAGGTCCCGCCCCTCTTTCTAGTATACACGTGTATTGCTTTGTTACAAAACTGAGATAATCCCAGTAGTGGGAGGGGTTATATAGGGAGACAACTTCCTATTTAGGGTGTGCCAGTGTCCAGCACCTGAAGGTGGACTATAACCCACATAGTAATTATTATGGCTCTGTGTCCCGTGAAAAAAAGAAAAGGATTTTACAGGTAAGCTTTTATAAAAAGCCTATTTTTGGAAAATAGTAAGTTTTGTCACCCTATACCAGGAATTCTAGTGGGATGCCAGTATAACCAGGCTAAGACAAAGAAAAAAAAAATAATAGGAGATTTACAGGTCAGTAAGCAGCAGCACTCTTAATTTTAGATTTTGGGTTTATATACACTTTTAATTTTCAACTGATACATGAGAACTCAGCGTAAAGACAGGCAATTACTCCAACTAAGCATAAAAATGACTTAATGAATTCTGAAGGAGTGCAGTGACAGAGGGATACCTTTTTTTATTTGCTAAGACATGTTCTTTCATTTTAATATCAGAAAATTAAATGCTCAATTAGAATTCAACATACGGCACCATTTTCACCTGCTTTAACCTTTTTTACAGTATTAAACCCTGTGGCACAAATTAATATCTGTGCATCCTCTTGCTTTCTTTCTTCCCTCTATACTGCGTTTGAACTTGATGTAAGGTGATGTGGGACACGAGGAGCTGAATCTGTGTGACAGGTTTCTTGGCAGTATGACCCAACCTTGTCACTAAGCACACAGAAAAGAAGAGGCCTGGAGCAACAGACACTCAGATGCTCCTCTACTCTATAACGGGCTTTCTCTTACTGAAGGGATGGTATCCTGGTCCCCTGACAATGTGTATAATGTTATACTGGGTGCCATCAAGACAAAACAAGATAGATCCACAAACATTTATATATCTAGCTGACAGCTAGAATAACAGCAATGGCATGACACTTATCAGTACACAAACTGATGTATTGTTGAAACAACCGGAATATTTTCAGGATTTGTGCAACATATCACAGCCAATGGTTCAGTTGGGGAAGATTGCAATCAAAGTAGCAAAGCATTTCTTTGAAAATACATTTGGATGAAATTGAACAATACAGTTAAATAACTGTAAACTGCAAAAGGAGAAATTCCCATTTTTGCTAACTTATTCATTATACTTGGGTTAAACACACTTTTAAATTAAAGTGTTACTTAACCCAGGTCCCTGCATTCACTATATCTGGTCTCCCACAGTACACAGGGCATGGAAATGCAATTATTTTAGTAAATTATAACTTCTAAATACCTTTTCTCATAAGCAGTATATAGCAGTCTTGTGACTTCTATCAGTGTCCGGTTAAAGCTTGGAGGAGGAGTTTTCATTCTACTCTGACTGTCCTATGAGGCTGTAGGACCCCTGACCCACTGTATGGACAGTGCTGATTGGCCCTGTGCTGATCACATGCACCCTCTCAAGAGAAAAAAAAACTCTCTAGCAATACACACCAAACTGAGCACGTGCAAAGTGACTCCAAAGGCTTTATATTATCAGAAGATGGATTGGGGACAGTATAAGATAGGGAGGATCAGAGAAGACAGGATCAAACTGTCAATGTGGAGGATTACCTCAGGTTCTACAGTGAGTATAACAAGCATACTTTACTGCATTTACAGACTGATTTTTACTGTTGTTGGTTTAGTACATAGAACATGGAAATGCAATTATTTTAGTAAATATAAACTGCTAAATACCTTTTCTCATAAGCAGTATTTAGCAGTCTCATAGCATATAGCAGTCTTCTATCAGTGTCTGGTTAAAGCTTGTAGGAGGACTTTTGATTCTACTCTGACTGTCCTATGAGGCGGGAGGACCCCTGACCTACTGTCAGGGCTGATTGGCCCTGTGCTGATCACATGCACCCTCCCAAGAGAAAGAAAAACTCTCTAGCAACACACACCAAACTGAGCATCTGCAGAGGGACTCCAAAGGCTCTGTCTTATCAGAAGATGGATTGGGGACAGTATAAGAAGGGGAGGATCAGAGAAGGCAGGATCAAACAGCCTTTTTACGCAATGAAGAGGAATAACCCCTTAGATTCCACAGTGAGTATAACAAGCATGTTTTACTGCATTTACAGGCTGATTTTTCTGTTGTGGGTTTAGTAACACTTTAAAGTCATGTTATAAAATCCACCCAACCCATTTAAAGGATATCTGCATTAATACTATTAATAATCTATTTTTTCAGGTTTACTTCCTCTTTAAACCCTATTTGACTATATTGGGCCTGATAACTTTGGCAGAAATTATCACATTTCTACCAACTGTCCCTTAGTCGGAACCAGATCCTTCTGTCTCTCTTTCTTTCAAAGTTGTCCCTCTTTTTGTTGTAATGTACAAGTTTATTTAAAATATAGTCACCTCTGGAGCACCAAGCACTTTTTTTCAGCTGTATTTACACATATAATCACAAGTCACTTTATATTGTAAATTCAAGTCACTATAATTTTTTATGCAATATTATAGTCAGTATTTTATATTTGCCACTCAGTCACAATTTGTTATTTTGACATTTTCCAGTGTACCCACATACTTATTGATCAAGGTTATAGTTCCCATTAGATAGAGGTGGGGTGAGGCAAGCACTGTTTAGTTCATACATAATATATATAACTACCTCAAGTGTTATACTTCTCTAATCCTTTATTTTCTTCTCTAGATTATTGCAACTATAATTTTGAAAAGCCAGTATAAAGGAAAAGTAGTGCTGATAAAAAAAATAAATAAAAAAAGAATCACTTGTCAGTTTAACCACTTCAGCCCCGGAAGGATTTGCCCCCTTAATGACCAGAGCATTTTTTGCGATAAGGCACTGGAACGCTTTAACTGACAATTACGCGGTCGTGCGACATTGTACCCAAACAAAATTGATGTCCTTTTTTCCCACAAATAGAGATTATTTTGGGCGGTATTTGATCACCTCTGCGGTTTTTATTTTTTGCGTTATAAACAAAAAAAAAAGGCAGACGATTTTGAAAAAAACTATTTTTTTTTTACTTTCTGCTATAATAAATATTTTTTTTCTGCAAAAAAAATATATATATATAAAAAAAATGTATTCATCAGTTTAGGCCCATATATATTCTTCTACATATTTTTGGTAAAAATAATCGCAATAGGTGTATATTGATTGGTTTGCGCAAAAGTTATCGCGTCTAGAAACTGCGGGATAGATTTAGGGACTTTTATTTATTTTTTATTGTTTTTACTGGTTTTTTTGCAACATTGCGGTGTACAAATCTGACCCCAAATTACTCTTTTTTGGGGACCAGTGACATTATTACATTGATCAGTGCTATAGATCAATGCAAAAATGACACTGGCAGGGAAGGGGTTAACACTAGGGGGCGATCAAGGGGTTTACTGTGTTCCCTCAGCGTGTTATAACTGTAAGGGGGATGAGCTTACTAAAACATGACAGAGATCACTGCTCCCGATCCCTGGGAGCAGTAGATCTCTGTCACATAACTAGGCAGAATGAGGAAATGCCTTGTTTACATAGGCAGTTCTACGTTCTGACTCTCCTCACCGTGATCATGGGCCGCTGGCAGACATCAAGTCCACTGGACCCATGTGACGTGCACGCTCCCGCTATCCTGCTTTTACAGAGTACGCCTGCTTTTACTGGTACGCCCATTTGCGCAGTGTTGCCACTCTGTCGACGTATATTGGCGTGAGTCGGTCGGCAAGTGGTTAATCAATTATTTCTTGCAAATCACTTCTCTGTGCTTTGTGTAACTGGATTTGTGTCCTTTAAGTATGTACACATTGTGCTGAAGCGTATCCATTTCTTTAATCTCGGAAAGTTGGCATGTATGTTATTATTTAGATGTACTCAGTACCACTTTGTCTTTTAGAAGAAGTTTCAGCCAAAAATTGGAGTGTGATAGTGATAACATGGTAAAATGAGCAGCATAAAGTTTAAGGTAATTAGGCTTGACTTGTTTTGGTCCAACAATGTGGAACATTACCTCTGAGTCACTGTATAGCAGTTGCTGTGAGTCCAGGTGAGATGGGTTGTGTACATTTGTACGTGATAACTATCCAGCTGCCGGTTACCTCCTCTCTGTAGCCCAGCCTGGAAAGTCTCCCACGTCTATAACATAATCCATATTAGTTGCGCCACATCAAGCAAGTCAATTAGCTATCTGGGCTGGAATTATTTAACATGAACCCTGTAATTATTTTCTTTCTGGTCAAGTTACTGGAACCCATTTTAAGCTTTTAACAGATTTTGCTGTATTCCAAGCTCTTTTCCTCTTGGTAAGACTTTTATAGGCATGAAATTGGTTTTTATTTTTTGTTCCTGTTGATCATAAATTTACTTTTTTCTTTAAAGTGATTGTAAAGGATAGTTTTTTTTTTTTTAAATAACAAACACGTCCTACTTACCTCCACTGTGCAGCTCATTTTGGACAGAGTGGCCCCGAACATCCTCTTCTGGGGTCCCCCTGCGGCTCTCGCAGCTCCTACTCCCATCAGATAACCCCCTAGGAGAAGCGCTCTCCCAAGGAGGTTACCTTACGGAGCGCACTCCTGAGTACAGCATTTGCGTCCACAGACACGAATGTTGGAGTCGGCCCCGCCCCCGGCACCCGCGTCATTGGATTTGATTGACAGCAGTGGGAGCCAATGGCTGTGCTGCTATCAATCTATCCAATCAAGAGCCGGGACCCCGTGGGGAGAGAGACAGCGCATCCCCGCCGAAGAGATACAGGGGCTCAGGTAAGTAAAACGGGGGGGGGGTTTGGGGCTGGGGGGTCGGTGACTGCCAGGTGTTTTTTCACTTTAATGCATAGGATGCATTAAGGTGAAAATACATGAGGGTTTACAACCCATTTAAAGGAAATTTGTGATTTTTTTAATTAAGATGGATTACCTAAAGAGCTGCAGAGCAATAAGCATGTTTAGACATTTCTAGCTCACTCTCAGAACATTTCTTTTCATTGGCATACACGGGCATGTACTTCCCAGTTGTAAACTGATTGACGTTTCTTTCATAGAACTATTTACTACTATTTTTTATTGACTTCTGATTTTAGGTTGACTGTAGTCTAACCCCTTCACACCTTTATGATCATTGCTAAGTCACTGGACATGTACGAAAAACTTTTTTCCACCACTGTTATGCATAAATATTGTTTTTTTTAGCCATTTAGCAGTGGAGATTTATCCTAGTAAGTATACAAAAACAAGCTATTATGTGTTATTTATTGCTAGTACATTTACATTTGTGGGTGGGACAAAATTGAGCAATAATTAGTGGTATGCTTAATACGTTGCAGCCAATTGTATGCAGCCAAGGGTATAGTAATAGTGCACATAGTGTACTGTAAATATGGGCTAACAGTGGAGTAGAGAAAAATTCCCTAATGTTGGTGGTATGAATGAGAGAGCAAAATATCCTAGCGTCAGTGGTGTCAGCGGAAGAGAAAAATACTTTTGTTGGTGGAAAAAATGGAAAATTGTATCAAATACTTACCGTAATTTTTCTTTCCTGACGCCCATCCATGGCAGCATACATGTGATAGAGCTCTGTTTCTCTTCCACTCCCTCAGCACCAGTGAATAGAATAAATAAAGGAATAGTTAGGCCCTCCCTATTCTTTGTAATTAGCTACATACCAAAATGTACAGGGTGGGCATGTATGCTGCCATAAATTGGCGTCAGGAAAGGAAAATTATGGTAAGTATTTGGTACAATTTTCTGTTTTCCTGACACCACCATGGCAGCATACCTGTGATACATAACTAGCTGACAGGGTGGGCTCTGCTTGCCAAATCAATTTTAAATTAAGATGTGACAGAAGGTTGAATAGTCCTTCCTACAGATTCAGTGTTGACAAGGCACCTGGGTCTACACTATATTGCCTGAAAAGGTATGCTCGGACGATAATGATATCTCTCTATAGATGGATTCCAAAGATGCTCTTGAATAGGCTTCCCATGAGGCTTTAACAGCACTGGTAGTGTGTGCAGTCACCGCTAACAGAGGCTCATGCCCCCTTGCTCTATATGTCCAACCAAGCCTGCTAGAGTCCAGGCAGTAGCCTCTTTTTCTTGATGATTTCCAGATGGAATGATGAAAGGCTTATTTGATGACCTGAAGGAGCAGGTTGTGGACAGACACTTGTTTTAAAGTTCTGAAAACTTCCAATTTGAGTGACTTTCCTGTGTGATCTGGAAAGTTAGGTAATGTCCAGATGTCTGTTAAATGAAGGGCCATTGATGCCTTTGGTACAAGATGATCTACAGGATGAAATTCTACTCCTGGAAAGAAACTATATGTTTTTCTGGAGTTCCAAGAGCTTGAATCTCAGACATCCTTCTGCCTGAAATGATAGAAATAGATACGGCTTTGTAGGTACTATCCCAAACTGAACACTGCTTTGTTGAAGCAAAAGGTTGAACTGACAGGGAATCCTGCAACACCAATAGATCTTACTTAGGAAAGACTCTCCTTCTTGGTGGTTAAATCCTCATGACCGCTTTTCAAAAAAAAAAAAATGTGCAAACTAAAGGATCTTCGGCCCATTTAACCTTTGTTATTGCTGATCTAACCAACACTTGCAACCTCAATGAGTTAAGGCCCATATCTAATCCGGCCTAGAGGAAGTCCAGAACAGTTGTCACTGGAGGCACGGGGTAGGATCAAAGTCTCGCTCTGCCAAGAAAAACGAATACTTGCCCCAGGCTTTGGCCTTGATGTTGACAGTAGAGTGCCTTCTAGCAATCTAAAAAGTGGATATCACTATGGAGCAACCTAGGTTCTCCAGCCACCCCATCCAGTCACCATGCTTGCCCTCCCAGTCTGCGTATGTGTGGAAGGGAATTGTCTTCTGTATCCTGAAATGAATGTCTAGAGGAAACCAGAGCCTTCGTGGCCAACATGGAGGAATGGCTATGACTACCATGCTCTCTTTTGACAGCCTCAAGAGGAATCTCATTATGAGAGATGTTGGGACAACTATATATATTAGATTGCAACTCCAGGGAGAGACCAGAGTATCTGTCCCCCCTGCCTGGGGGTGCTGAAATCGGTTTGGATATCTCCTGAGTTTGTGATTGCTGTGGGAAGTCTTCCTCGTAGAATGTTAGCAGATTGGTCTAGCAGGAACGACCTTTCGTAAACCCATGCTGATTACCACTAATGATATTATTTTCATCTGTAAATCTCTGGATATACAGTGCCTTGCAAAAGTATTCATCCTCTTGGCTTTTTACCTATTTTGTTACATTACAGCCTTTAGTGCAATGTTTTTTTAATCTGAATTATATGTGATGGATCAGAACACAATAGTCTAAGTTGGTGAAGTAAAATTAGAAAAATATATACATAAAACTATTTTTCAGAAATTAAAAACTGATAATTGGCATGTGCGTATGTATTCACCCCCTTATGAAGCCCATAAAAAGCTCTGGTGCAACCAATTACCTTCAGAAGTCACAGAATTAGTGAAATGATGTCCACCTGTGTGCAATCTAAGTGTCACATGATCTGTCATTACATATACACACCTTTTTGAAAGACCCCAGAGGCTGCAACACCTAAGAAAGATGCACCACTAACCAAACACTGCCACGAAGACCAAGAAACTCTCCAAACAAGTAAGGGACAATGTTGTTGAAAAGTACAAGTCAGGGTTAGGTTATAAAAAAAATATCCACATCTTTGATGATCCCTAGGAGCACCATCAAATCTATCATAACCAAATGGAAAGAACATGGCTCAACAGCAAACCTGCCAAGAGACTGCCGCACACCAAAACTCACGGACTGGCCAAAGAGGGCATTAATCAGAGAGGCAGAGAGACACAGAGACCTAAGGTAACCCTGCACTCCTGAGGTACTAACAGGAAATGAGAAAGTTATGCAACGCCTCCTCATCTTTTGTTTAACCCCATTTTTGACAACAAACGCTTCATAACCGCGTGCATTGCACACAGTTGCAGGGTGTTTGCACCACTTTTCCATTTACTTGAATGTGTACCGTTTGGTAGGCTTGCCACCAGTCGGATGCTAAATGTCAGGTGAATTTTGCTGTGGACGCGAAGCAAACCATCACAGCTACAACATATAAACATCCCCATTCACTGCCTTTAGCAGCTTAAGGGGGGGGGCTTGTCGGTTGGCGAGTAGCAAAAATGTAACTCAACTGTACATTTTTGCCAGGGGGGAGGCTGCTTTCACACCTAAGGCTGCTTTCACACCTGAGCAGAGCAATTTTCACGCCTTTTTACGTGACTGTTTTAGTGTGTGTATCCAGCTATTTAGAAGTGTATTTCAAGTGTTTTACATGTGTATTGAAGCTTCAGGCATTTTTGTTTTAGCCAATGGAAATCAGTAGGGGGAGGAGACCAGTTTTTACAGGCTTAAAAGCACCTAAAGTACATCTAAAAACACTTAAAGGGTAACTCCACTTTCGTGGGAAAAAAATAGCAAATAAAGAAAAAATAATATTGGGTATACAATTGCGACACAAGTCATATAGTAATTGAATGTTTTTAAAAATTACCTTTTCTTTTCAATCTGCAGCTGCTGTAATTTTCTGAAAATGCAATGCAATATGGCTACCTGGAGTTCTCTACACAAAATGAATACTGACCACCCCCCACAAACAACATTTCCTACTTGTGTGATTGGCTCACCAATTTTCCCAGAAATCTACACTAAGATACAAATCAGATTTCAGGCATCCCCTGCAAAAAAACTTCATTTTTGGTGAGATACTCCCAATAGAAACATGGTTAACCAGGGCCGTCTTATTGAGCGGGCACCCCTGGGCACTGCCCGAGGGCCCCAGTTTCTCCTGGGGCCCCCATCAGGACCGATTCTGTCTCAACTTTGCAGGATGCGTGCGGCAGAGCTGAGGTGAGCTGGAAGGACTTTAGTGTGTGGTCTCTGCACTGTGACAACTATCAGGGGAGTGCTGGGGCTGCCTGGTTCGGGAGTCGTTCAGGCGGCTGCTTTTATTCTGCTTCTGCCTGCGGGGCCAGGCTGGCTGTCACTTGTCTCTCCTCCACTCTTTTTCCCGGAGAGATCTGAATGTCGGCAGGCGGCAGCTCCGCCTCCACAGTCCACACAGCAGCGGGTTGGGACTCCCCAGTGAAGTGCGCTGCCTTTGTAGCTGCCTGTGCCGATCCTGCACTGTCACTCACCATTCTCACAGGAGGATTCAGAGTGAACAGCACAGGACCTCAGGGTGCTGAAGACCCCTGTAAACTAACCAATTGCTGATTCCCTGCTGTGACCAGCCAGGCTAGCAAAATCACCCCCCTGATGTGCACACACTGCATGGTGCTAGATAGGTGTGTGTGAAGCTGCAGCATGAAAACTGCAATTGGAGGAGACTAGTGGCTGGAAAATCGGTAAGTCCGCCATCCAGATACCCCCTCAACATAACAAATGTCCTTCTCTGCTGCTCTGAGCTGGTTCACACTATGCGGTGCGGGAACTGCATGCGGGTTTGAACAGGAATTGGACCCCATTCCTGTTCAAATCACATGCGATTCTTCAGCAGTGCGAATTGAGCCATTCATTCTGTATGGCTCAAATTGCACCAAAGTGGTGCAGGACCCTTTTTTTTCTTTTGGCCACCCCCGAATCAATTCTGCGTTTTGCAAACCGATTTCAGGGTGTCATTACCTTAACATACACACCTGCAGCGGTTTGCATGAACGGGGTGTGATTTGGATGTGGTGTGGAATCTGCACAGAATTTGTTGCAAATTCACAGCACAAAAGTGTGAACCGGCACTTAGTCTGCCTTTACACTGAGGCGCTTTACAGGTGCTATATACACCACTCCTAAAGCTCCCCTGCCCATTGAAATCAATGGGCAGCGGCGCCAAACCGTGGTTTTAACCCTTTTTTGTCCGCTAGCAGGGGTTAAAAACACCCCACTATCGGCCGAATAGCGCTGTTAAAACGACAGAAAAGTGCCGCTAAAAATAGCGGCACTTTACCGCCGATGCCCCCTATGCCTCAGTGTGAAAGCAGCCTTGGTCTCTTACTGTAAAAAACTGCTGCACATGGATTGCTTTTCAGAGGTATTAGATGGGCAGTGAGGAGGTGATATGTTGCCTCCTCATCACCTATTTAACCCCCTAAAAGCTGCATCACCCTCACTACAACTATATGCATTGCACATGGTTGTGGGAAAGTTGCAGCACAGATTCTGATTTGGTTGCATTTGGTAAGCAGTAGTGCCCACCAAATGCAACTGGTCATATAATTCTTGCCACAGTCAGGCATCAAAGCATCGTGGCTCCAGCATGTGTATACCCCCAGCTGCTGCCTTGTCAGAAATTCACCCCAGCTGCTGCATTACAACATGCTGTGCTTTCTTTTTTAACCACTTGCCAACCGTATACTGTATGTATATATATATATATATATATATATATATATATATATATATATATATATATATATATATATATACAGGCAGTCCCTGGGTTAAGAACACAATAGGGAATATAGGTTTGTCCGTAAGTCGAAGATGTCCGTAAGTCGCAACACTGCATTTGTAAGTGTAACGTCCGCCTGTGCATGGATGTGGGATGTTCCGGGTGCTTGTTATGTTATCTGGGGCGTAGTACGGCAGAGTGGGATGTGTTCGGAAGTGCTCAAAAGGTATCCAGGACCCGCGCGGAGCACAAGTGGCCGGCATTTGAGGCCGTTCGTAAGTAGGAGTCGTTTGTAACTCGGGTGTTCGTAACTCGGGGGCTGCCTGTATGGTGGCGGAGTGGCTCTCATGTACCTAGTACATGATCCTGCACTTCCAGGTCTGGGGCGTGCACGCACGCCTCTGGCAATCCATTCCCATTGTAATTGGACACAGCGGGAGCAAATCAGCAGGTCCGGCAGACTCGATGTCTGCCGGCACCTGCCGATCGCTCGGGACACAAGTAGAATGGCAGTCTGCCTATGTAAACAAGACAGACTGCCATTCTGTCAGTAGGGAAGGTATTGATCCTGTGTTTCTACAAAGCAGGAACATGAATCAATGCCTTCCCTTAGTAAAAGCTCCTCCCCCACAGTAACCAAGAACAGGCTAGGCACGCAGTTAGCAAGCACTCCCTAGACACACAGTTAACCCCTGGGTGTCATTAGTACAGTGACAGTGCATGTTTTTAGCATTGATCACTGTATTGGTGTCACTGGACCCCAAAAAGTGACGGTGTCCTATTTGTCTGCCGCAATATTGCAGTCTCGCTATAAGAGCCCTTGCACACTGGGGCGGCGTCGGCGGTAAAACGCCGCTATTATATATAATATTATATAATAGCGGCGTTTTACCGTCGGTATGCGGCCGCTAGCGGGGCGGTTTTACCCCCCGCTAATGGCCGCAAAAGGGTTAAATACCACCGCAAAGCGCCTCTGCAGAGGCGCATTGCCGGCGGTATAGCCGCGCCGTCCCATTGATTTCAATGGGCAGGAGCGGTAAAGGAGCGGTATACACACCGCTCCTTCACCGCTCCGAAGATGCTGCTGGCAGGACTTTTTTTACCGTCCTGCCAGCGCATCGCTCCAGTGTGCAAGCCCTCGGGGCTTTCACACTGGGATGACAGCAGCGGCACTTTCAGGGCGGTTTGCAGGCGCTATTATTAGCGCAATAGCGCCTGCAAACCGCCCCAGTGTGCAAGGGCTCTAAGTCACTGATCATTGCCATTACTAGTAAAAAAAAAAAAAAAACTCCATAAATATATCCTATAGTTTGTAGATGCTATAACTTGCCAATAACCAATCAATATAAGCTTATTGGGATTTTTTAACCAAAAAATATGTAGCAGAATACATATTGGCATAAACTGATGAAGAAATTAGATTTTTTTTTACATTTTTATTGGGTATGTTTTATAGCAGAAAGTAAAAAATATATATATTTTTTTCAAAATTATCGGCCTTTTTTGTTTATAGCACAAAAAATAAAAATCGCAGAGGTGATCAAATACAAGAATATAGAAAGCTCTATTTGTGGTGAAAAAAGGACATTAAGTTTATTTGGGTACAACGTCGCACGACCGCGCAATTGTCAGTTAAAATAACGCAGTGCCTTATACCAAAAAATTGCCTGGTCATGAAGGGGGGTAAACCTTCCAGAGGGCAAGTGGTTTAACCAACTTTATTGAAATGTCACACTGACATTTCATAAAGTTCAATTGGCCACAGTGCTGTGAACTGGACATGCCAGAGACAAGGCATTTTGTCTTGTCATGCGGTGGGACTATGCTAAAATAGCCACCCAACACAGTCCCACCACATCTGGTGTAAAAATATACCTTAACCACTTGCTACCCACCCGCTGTAGTTTTATTGAGGGTAAGCAGCCCAGGCAGGACAGACAACTTGTACATCCTCACCTGTCTTCCTGGTTTTTGGGGCATGCATGCCCACTGCTAACCTGTGCTGTGAATGGACATAGCACAAGTTAATCAACAAGTTTCACCCAATGTTTTTGAAGGAATCCTTCTGATCAGCTGTGTCCAATCACAGCACAGAGTTCTGTATTAAAAAAACGCACGTAACTCTGTACACAGAACAGCGATTTGGCTGTTTCTTCTCCCTGGAAAGCAGGGAGAAAAAACAGCCAGTTCTGTTAGTAAAAGCAGCACATATTACACTTGCTAGGCACACAGTTAATCCCTTCCTAGTGAGTGTCATTAGTACACTGTCAGTGTATAGTACTGTATGACTTTTAGTGGGACTGTGATAGTGTAGCAGGTAATCTGGCACTAACAGGGAGATACACTGACACTGACATCACTAGTTACACAAATACAGTGATCAAATATAATACTTAATATATAATATAAAACTTTTTATACTGTTTGTTCAAATCTATCAACTATTTATACTTTCATTCTAGAGAGTAGGTGCATAAATTGGGGAAGGCTTTTAGGGGCCCCAGTGCATTACTTTGCCCATTATGCTATTAAGAAGGCCCTGTGTTTAACCACTTGTCGACCAGCCACCATCATTATACTGCGGCAGGCCAGATCGTTTCCGGAAATCGCAGTAGGTGTACGTCGGCTCCTTTAAGAGGTATAGCAGGCGCGCTATAAACGGCGGGGGAGCCGATGCGCGTGGCCTGGCAGCTGCGATGTCCGCCGGCCACCCGCGATCACTCCACAGAGATGTGTCAATGTAAACAGAGAGGGAGGAGAGAGAAATCTGCTGTTCCTAGCGATCAGGAACAGCTCTCTCCCTGTACTCCCTGTCAGTACACTCCTCCCACAGTTAGAAACACCTCCCTAGAGAACACTTAACCCCTTGGTCGCCCCCTAGTGTTAACTCCTTCCCTGCCTGTGTAATTTATGCAGTGATCAGTGCACTGATTGCTGTATAAATGTCACTGGTCCCAAAAAAAGTATCAAAATTTTCCGATCTGTCCACCGCAATGTTGCAGTCCTGCTAGAAATCGCTGATCCCCGCCATTACTAGTAAAAAAAAAAATAATAAAAATGCCGTAAATATATCCCCTATTTTGTAGACGCTTTAACTTTTGCGCAAACCAATCAATATACGCTTATTGTGGGTTTTTTTTAGCAAAAATATGTAGAAGAATACATATTGGCTTAAGCTGATAATGAAATTCGTTTTTCTAAATTTTTTGGGGGGATATTTATTATAGCAAAATTGTCAGTCTTATTTTGTTTATAGCGCAAAAAATAAAAACCGCAGAGGTGATCAAATACGACCAAAAGAAAGCTCTATTTGTGGGGAAAAAGGGACGTCAATTTAGTTTGGGTGCAGCTTCACACGACAATTATCAGTTAAAGTGACAGAGCGCGGCATCGCAAAAAATGGCCTGATCATTAGGGGGGGAAATATTTCTGGGCTGAAGTGGATAAAGGGATGCAGGCCCAGCAGATTTCCTCATTAGTGCTCGGCAGCTGCACAGGAACGAACAGTGATTTCTTCAGAATAACAAAAGGTAAGAATTAGCAACAAAGGTTGTTACAATCCCTGCAATGTACATAGATCACCCAGAGGGGAATGTTTTTTTTTCTCAACAAAAGTGGAGTTACGCTTTAAAAAGGCTCAATTTGTATATTTATAGCCATTCCCATTCACGTGTATGGGCCCAAAAATCACAAATCTGCTTGTATAGCTATTGGAGTATCAGGTATCGAGCTACAGGAGCCTGAGCGCTCATATGTGAATGGCTGACATTTACAAACAAGGGATTTTGTTTGGTGAGAGTTTTGTAACTTCAGGTTACAAAATGCTCAGGTGAGAAAGGGGTCTAAATACAAAAGAAAAAGGAAGACATAAGTATATATCAGAGAGGCATATAAAAAAATATAACAAATAATAAAATAAAAAAATATATAAAAAAAATAAATCAACAAGAGTATAAGAGTAGGGAAATGTATGAATGCTATTTTAAAAATGCTTTTTTACAAGAAAGATTGATATGGTAGCATGTAACATATGAAAAAGGGACCAAAATCACATTTATATCCTAAAATATTATTAAAAAATTGGAAAAAAAGGATGTGGATAAAAAGTGTCTAGAATTATTGAAAATATTCCTGAGGTTCTGCTCCTCAATATAGCCAAATCGGCTCATCATATCTACCATGTAAATTTAGAATGTTTCCTGGTTACATACTTTAGGGAATCATTCTGTGTGAAGAAGCTTTCTATTTCAAAAACCTTTAGGCTTTTTTATGTTACAGTGCAAAATATCTTGGTACACCATGATCCAATGAACCATTTTCAATAAATCTGTGGTGCTCATCAAAATGACTTTATAAAGTAGAACTACTGGCATTTTTTATATTTCAATGTTTTTATTGAAAAAGAAGGTAGCAAAGTACAAAATAGCTAGTCACCTAGGCAGATTAATGTTAAATCATCAAAGCAGTATATTCCAATACTAAAATAATTAAGATAGATTCATATGACTTATACACCACCTATTATGGTAACATAACATAAAAAATGCGGTAAACTTTCCAAATATCGGTGGAATTTAACCATAGTCTCTCAATTAAGAGCTGGAGAATTCCTGTGGGAGGGAATGGCACAGACCCAGAGTCCTGAGAGGTCCCGTACATGGTCTTTGAGACAATCCCAGGTCTCATAGTCATAGAGGATCATATATGAGATCATCTGTATTGTATCAGAATTTGTGAGATGTGAGAATAAGAAAAAGAAAGGAAAAAAGGGGGACAGAATAAAAGGAAGAGAGAAGAGGAGAGAAAAAAGGAAGAAACGAAAGAGAAAAAGTGAAATGGGGAGGGAGAGGGTCATCCTGGAGTTCGCTATGGAGTAGAAATATATTCAATCCATGGGTCCCATATCCTATTAAATTTCTTGACTTTATTACTGAGAATGTGAGTGAGTTTATCATTGATCATAATCCAATTAAGTTTATTCTTAACCTGGTCAAGAGGGATCACTGACTGTCTCCAACGTCTTGCAATTGTAATTCTTGCCGCCAGTAATATATATGTAATCAGTTTTACTGATTGTTTGGGTGTTTCATCAGGCAGTTTATGAAAAAGGGCAGCTTCAGGAGATCTGCGAATGTTTACCCCTGTCACTGAATTGATCAAGCTGAAAATTTGAATCCAAAACATGGTTACGAGGGGGCACTGCCACCAACTATGGTACATCGTCCCCAACTGACCACAGCGTTCGAAACAGTTTGGTGAAGTGGAAGGATGCATTTTAGCTACTCTGGTGGGTACCAATTACCAGTGTAGAAGCGTTTTGTAGTTAGCCTCTATCAGAGTAGTATTATTCGAAACTTTGGATAGCTGATAAGCAAGATCCTGCCATTCAATAAGGTTAGATTCAAATCTTTTTCCCATTGTACCATATAAGCAAGTTTTGAATCTGGTTCAGTGAGGGAAGTATATATCGCAGAAATCCAACCCCTTTGAAAGCCTCTGGCTTGACAAGTTAATTCAAATGTTGTAAGCGTAAGGGGACCCACTACTTGGTTAAGTTTAGATCTGGCAAACGATGCAATTTGGTTATACCGAAATATTTCACTAGGGGGCATTAGAAACTCATCTTTAAAATATTGTATCATGTGTAATTGATCCCGTTCAGAAAGTCTCCAATTCACAGTAGCCCTTTATTGAGCCACCACTGAAACACTTGTGGGATCTCCGTATTGCAGAAAATGGGAGCTAGTGGTGTGTGAGGGGATCATAAGGGACTGCGGTTATGCATTCTATCCCATATTGCTAGGGACTGTGATAAGGTGGGGCATAGTATAGGTGGGCGTCAACGGTTAGGAAGCCACATTAATGACCCTATAGCCAGCGGATGACAGGCAAGTGCTTCTATAGAAACCTAAAGAGCGACCGAACCTTTAGCTGTGGTGTAGGCTAATTGGGCTATTTATGCTGATTGGTAATATGCCTGCAGGTTAGGGAGACCAAGCTCCCCCATAGGTTTTGGTGTGTAAATCGTACGCCTTTGTATCTGAGGTCTGGTATTACCCCATATGAACCGCAAAACCTCAGCCTGTAGACGCTGTATGTCTGCCCTCGGGACTGCCACCGGTAAAGTCTTAAAGTAGTAAAGGAGTCTAGGTAACCATGTCATTTTTATGGAATTGACTGTTCAAAACCATGAAAGGGAGTAGTCTGCCCAACAACGAAGATCCTCCTTAAGTCGTTTAAATAATGGGGGATAATTTGCCCGATATATGGTGTCTATAGATGAAGTCAATTGAATTCCTAGGTACGGAAGAGAATGAAGATTCCATTTAAAGCTAAATTTATTTTAGAGAGTCTGTACTTCAGTAGGGGGTAGTGATATGTTGAAAGCGACTGTTTTTTGGGAATTCAGACATAGGCCGGAAAGTTGTGAGAAATGATCTAGGAGGGATTGAGCTAGGCTTGGTAATATACATGAGAACATCATCGGCAAACCATGCACATTTGTGTTCCTGTTGGCCACAACTAATACCATGAATATCAGGGTGAGAGCAGATTGCCATAGCTAGGGGTTCTATTGCTAATGCAAATAGTAGAGGGGAGAGTGGGCATCCCTGTCTCGTACCTCGCTGGACAGGGAATAATGGTGATTTATAACCTCTAATAGAAACTTGGGCTATTGGGGAACAATATAATGTTTTTAGTAAGGAAATAAATGTAGAGCCAAATCCTAGGGTTTCAAGGGTAATAAAGAGATAATCCCAATTTAGGCTATTAAAGGCCTTGTTAAGATCCAATGAAAGGAGCAAGAGTTCCCAGGTGAGTGGAGCGTGCCAGTTAGATCCTACTGCTGAGATTAGGGTTATGGATCTACGAATTTGGTCTAGGGTCTGACGCCCTGTTATAAATCCAGATTGGTCTTTAACCACTTAAGGACCGCCTCACGCCGATGTACGTCGGCAAGGCGGCACGGGCAGGCAAAATCACGTACAGGGTACGTGATTTGCCTCCCGCGGGTGGGGGGTCCGATCGGACCCCCCCCCGCCGCCCGAGGTGGTCCCGTTCTGTCCCCCGGCGATCAGAGACGAGGGGGAGGCCATCCGTTCGTGGCCCCCTCCTCGCGATCGCCGCCGGCCAATGAAAACACTCCTTTGCTGCTGTATGCTAAACAGCAGCAAAGGAAGTGATGTCATCTCCCCTCGGGTCGGTATTTTCCGTTTCGGCCCGAGGAGAGAAGACATCTATGTGAGTGCACAAACACTACACACACACAGTAGAACATGCCAGGCATACAAAACACCCTGATCCCCCCCCCGATCGCCCCCCGATCCCCCCCCAATCACCCCCCCCCCCTGTCACAAACTGACACCAGCAGTTTTTTTTTTTTTTTTTTTTTCTGATTACTGCTAGGTGTCAGTTTGTGACAGTTACTGTGTTGGGACAGTTACTGTTACCCCCCTGTAGGTCTAGGGTACCCCCCTAACCCCCCCCAATAAAGTTTTAACCCCTTGATCACCCCCTGTCACCAGTGTCGCTAAGCGATCATTTTTCTGATCGCTGTATTAGTGTCGCTGGTGACGCTAGTTAGTGAGGTAAATATTTAGGTTCGCCGTCAGCGTTTTATAGCGTCAGGGACCCCCATATACAACCTAATAAATGTTTTAACCCCTTGATTGGCCCCTAGTTAACCCTTTCACCACTGATCACCGTATAACCGTTACGGTTGACGCTGGTTAGTTCGTTTATTTTTTATAGTGTCAGGGCACCCGCCGTTTATTACCGAATAAAGGTTTAGCCCCCCGATCGCCCGGCGGTGATATGCGTCGCCCCAGGCAGCGTCAGATTAGCGCCAGTACCGCTAACACCCACGCACGCAGCATGCGCCTCCCTTAGTGGTATAGTATCTGATCGCATCAATATCTGATCCGATCAGATCTATACTAGCGTCCCCAGCAGTTTAGGGTTCCCAAAAACGCAGTGTTAGCGGGATCAGCCCAGATACCTGCTAGCACCTGCGTTTTGCCCCTCCGCCCGACCCAGCCCAGCCCACCCAAGTGCAGTATCGATCGATCACTGTCACTTACAAGGCACTAAACGCATAACTGCAGCGTTCGCAGAGTCAGGCCTGATCCCTGCGATCGCTAACAGTTTTTTTGGTAGCATTTTGGTGAACTGGCAAGCACCAGCCCCAGGCAGCGTCAGATTAGCGCCAGTACCGCTAACACCCACGCACGCAGCGTACACCTCCCTTAGTGGTATAGTATCTGAACGGATCAATATCTGATCCGATCAGATCTATACTAGCGTCACCAGCAGTTTAGGGTTCCCAAAAACGCAGTGTTAGCGGGATCAGCCCAGATACCTGCTAGCACCTGCGTTTTGCCCCTCCGCCCAGGCGAGCCCAGCCCACCCAAGTGCAGTATCGATCGATCACTGTCACTTACAAAACACTAAACGCATAACTGCAGCGTTCGCAGAGTCAGGCCTGATCCCTGCGATCGCTAACAGTTTTTTTGGTAGCATTTTGGGGAACTGGCAAGCACCAGCCCCAGGCAGCGTCAGATTAGCGCCAGTACCGCTAACACCCACGCACGCACCATACACCTCCCTTAGTGGTATAGTATCTGATCGCATCAATATCTGATCCGATCAGATCTATACTAGTGTCCCCAGCAGTTTAGGGTTCCCAAAAACGCAGTGTTAGCGGGATCAGCCCAGATACCTGCTAGCACCTGAGTTTTGCCCCTCCGCCTGGCCCAGCCCAGCCCACCCAAGTGCAGTATCGATCGATCACTGTCACTTACAAAACTCTAAACGCATAACTGCAGCGTTCGCAGAATCAGGCCTGATCCCTGCGATCGCTAACAGTTTTTTTGGTAGCGTTTTGGGGAACTGGCAAGCACCAGCGGCGTAGTACACCCCGGTCGTAGTCAAACCAGCACTGCAGTAACACTTGGTGACGTGGCGAGTCCCATAAGTGCAGTTCAAGCTGGTGAGGTGGCAAGCACAAGTAGTGTCCCGCTGCCACCAAAAAGACAAACACAGGACCGTCGTGCCCATAGTGCCCTTCCTGCTGCATTCGCCAATCCTAATTGGGAGCCCACCACTTCTGCAGCGCCCGTACTTCCCCCATTCACATCCCCAACCAAATGCAGTCGGCTGCATGAGAGGCATTTTTATGTCCTCCCGAGTACCCCTACCCAACGAACCCCCCCAAAAAAGAGGTAGTGTCTGCAGCAAGCGCGGATATAGGCGTGACACCCGCTATTATTGTCCCTCCTGTCCTGACAATCCTGGTCTTTGCATTGGTGAATGTTTTGAACGCTACCATTCACTAGTTGAGTATTAGCGTAGGGTACAGCATTCCACAGACTAGGCGCACTTTCACAGGGTCTCCCAAGATGCCATCGCATTTTGAGAGACCCGAACCTGGAACCGGTTACCGTTATAAAAGTTAGTTACAAAAAAAGTGTAAAAAAAAAAAAATATATGAAATAAAAAAAAATAGTTGTCGTTTTATTGTTCTCTCTCTCTCTATTCTCTCTCTCTATTGTTCTGCTCTTTTTTACTGTATTCTATTCTGCAATGTTTTATTGTTATTGTTATTGTTATTGTTATTATGTTTTATCATGTTTGTTTTTCAGGTATGTAATTATTTATACTTTACTGTTTACTGTGCTTTATTGTTAACCATTGTTAACCATTTTTTTGTCTTCAGGTACGCCATTCACGACTTTGAGTGGTTATACCAGAATGATGCCTGCAGGTTTAGGTATCATCTTGGTATCATTCTTTTCAGCCAGCGGTCGGCTTTCATGTAAAAGCAATCCTAGCAGCTAATTAGCCTCTAGACTGCTTTTACAAGCCGTGGGAGGGAATGCCCCCCCCCCCTCACCGTCTTCCGTGTTTTTCTCTGGCTCTCCTGTCTCAACAGGGAACCTGAGAATGCAGCCGGTGATTCAGCCAGCTGACCATAGAGCTGATCAGAGACCAGAGTGGCTCCAAACATCTCTATGGCCGAAGAAACCGGAAGCTACGAGCATTTTATGACTTAGATTTCGCCGGATGTAAATAGCACCATTGGGAAATTGGGGAAGCATTTTATCACACCGATCTTGGTGTGGTCAGATGCTTTGAGGGCAGAGGAGAGATCTAGGGTCTAATAGACCACAATTTTTTCAAAAAAGAGTACCTGTCACTACCTATTGCTATCATAGGGGATATTTACATTCCCCGAGATAACAATAAAAATGATTAAAAAAAAAAATATGAAAGGAACAGTTTAAAAGTAAGATTAAAAAAGCAAAAAAATAATAAAGAAAAAAAAAAAAAAAAAAAAAGCACCCCTGTCGCCCCCTGCTCTCGCGCTAAGGCGAACGCAAGCGGCGGTCTGTCGTCAAACGTAAACAGCAATTGCACCATGCATGTGAGGTATCACATCACGAAGGCCAGATTGAGGGCAGTAATTTTTCCAGTAGACCTCCTCTGTAAATCTAAAGTGGTAACCTGTAAAGGCTTTTGAAGGATTTTAAACATGTATTTATTTTGTTGCCACTGCACGTTTGTGCGCAATTTTAAAGCATGTCATGTTTGGTATCCATGTACTCGGCCTAAGATCATCTTTTTTATTTCATCAAACATTTGGGCAATATAGTGTGTTTTAGTGCATTAAAATTTAAAAAAGTGTGTTTTTTCCCCAAAAAATGCGTTTGAAAAATCGCTGCGCAATTACTGTGTGAAAAAAAAAAATGAAACACCCACCATTTTAATCTGTAGGGCATTTGCTTTAAAAAAATATATAATGTTTGGGGGTTCAAAGTAATTTTTTTGCAAAAAAAAATAACTTTTTCATGTAAACAATAAGTGTCAGAAAGGGCTTTGTCTTCAAGTGGTTAGAAGAGTGGGTGATGTGTGACATAAGCTTCTAAATGTTGTGCATAAAATGCCAGGACAGTTCAAAACCCCCCCAAATGACCCCATTTTGGAAAGTAGACACCCCAAGCTATTTGCTGAGAGGCATGTCGAGTCCATGGAATATTTTATATTGCGACACAAGTTGCGGGAAAGAGACAAATTTTTTTTTTTTTTTTTTTTTTTGCACAAAGTTGTCACTAAATGATATATTGCTCAAACATGCCATGGAAATATGTGAAATTACACCCCAAAATGCATTCTGCTGCTTCTCCTGAGTACGAGGATACCACATGTGTGAGACTTTTTGGGAGCCTAGCCGCGTACGGGACCCCGAAAACCAAGCACCGCCTTCAGGCTTTCTAAGGGCGTGAATTTTTGATTTCATTCTTCACTGCCTATCACAGTTTCGGAGGCCATGGAATGCCCAGGTGGCACAAAACCCCCCCAAATGACCCCATTTTGGAAAGTAGACACCCCAAGCTATTTGCTGAGAGGTATAGTGAGTATTTTGCAGACCTCACTTTTTGTCACAAAGTTTTGAAAATTGAAAAAAGAAAAAAAAAAAATGTTTTTTCTTGTCTTTCTTCATTTTCAAAAACAGAGCTGCAAAATACTCACCATGCCTCTCAGCAAATAGCTTGGGGTGTCTACTTTCCAAAATGGGGTCATTTGGGGGGGTTTTGTGCCACCTGGGCATTCCATGGCCTCCGAAACTGTGATAGGCAGTAAAGAGTGAAATCAAAAATTTTCACCCTTAGAAATCCTGAAGGCAGTGATTGGTTTTCGGGGTCCCGTACGCGGCTAGGCTCCCAAAAAGTCCCACACATGTGGTATCCCCATACTCAGGAGAAGCAGCTAAATGTATTTTGGGGTGCAATTCCACATAGGCCCATGGCCTGTGTGAGCAATATATCATTTAGTGACAACTTTATGAAAAAAAAAAAAAAAAAGTGTCACTTTCCCGCAACTTGTGTCAAAATATAAAATATTCCATGGACTCAATATGCCTCTCAGCAAATAGCTTGGGGTGTCTACTTTCCAAAATGGGGTCATTTTGGGGGGTTTTGTCCCACCTGGGCATTCCATGGCCTCCGAAACTGTGATATGCAGTGAAGAGTGAAATCAAAAATTTACACCCTTAGAAATCCTGAAGGCGGTGATTGGTTTTCGGGGCCCTGTACGCGGCTAGGCTCCCAAAAAGTCCCACACATGTGGTATCCCCATACTCAGGAGAAGCAGCTGAATGTATTTTGGGGTGCAATTCCACATAGGCCCATGGCCTGTGTGAGCAATATATCATTTAGTGACAACTTTTTGTAAATATTTTTTTTTTTTTGTCATTTTTCAATCACTTGGGACAAAAAAAAAAAAAATATTCAATGGGTTCAACATTCCGCTCAGCAATTTCCTTGGGGTGTCTACTTTCCAAAATGGGGTCATTTGGGGGGGTTTTGTACTGCCCTGCCATTTTAGCACCTCAAGAAATGACATAGGCAGTCATAAACTAAAAGCTGTGTAAATTACAGAAAATGTACCCTAGTTTGTAGACGCTATAACTTTTGCGCAAACCAATAAATATACGCTTATTGACATTTTTTTTACCAAAGACATGTGGCCGAATATATTTTGGCCTAAATGTATGACTAAAATTTAGTTTATTGGATTTTTTTTATAACAAAAAGTAGAAAATATCATTTTTTTTCAAAATTTTCGGTCTTTTTCCGTTTATAGCGCAAAAAATAAAAACCGCAGTGGTGATCAAATACCATCAAAAGAAAGCTCTATTTGTGGGAAGAAAAGGACGCAAATTTCGTTTGGGTACAGCATTGCATGACCGCGCAATTAGCAGTTAAAGCGACGCAGTGCCAAATTGGAAAAAGACCTCTGGTCCTTAGGCAGCATAATGGTCCGGGGCTCAAGTGGTTATGAATGTAGTGTTCTAAAAAATGTTAAGGCGAGAAGCCAAGACTTACGTAAGAATCTTTAAGTCACAATTTATTAATGAAATTGGGCGATAATTAGGAACGTCAGTAGAGTCCTTGTTGGGTTTAGGGATAACACTAATATATGTACCTCCATCCCGCAATGAGTTAAAGTAAAGGACCATATGTAGAACCAATTGACCAGAAAATTTTTTATAGTATAAGTTAGGGACACCATCTGGGCCAGGGGATTTGTGGAGTGACAGTGATTTATTAGCAGCACAAATCTCTTCGCCCGTAAAAGGTTGGTTCATAAGGTCTTTATGATCATCCGTGATGGGTAACAGAGGGAGGTTCCCCAAGAATTCCCTAATGGATAAAGGGTCCGTTTCGAGGATTACTGTATAGGTCAGCATAAAAATCAAGGAATTCCCGAAGAATTTTTTGTGGGTCTTGAGAAAGATGACCTCCTGACAGTCTTATTTTGGGGAGTGCCCGGTGAGAGTGTCTAGGGGTAAGTTTACGTGCTAACAAAGAACCCGAACGGTCCCGCCAGGTGAAAAATTTATGATTCATCCACCTTGTTTCTCAGCTCTAGTAGTGAGACATAAATTAAGTTCTAAGCGAGATTGTTCCAATTTAGTAAATAAGTTAGGAGATGGAGAGCGTTTGTGTTGTTTAGATAAGGTTTCAAACTCCCTGGTCTTGGAAGAGATCAATTCAACATGAGCTTTTTTGAGTCTGGAGGATAATTGAATAAAAGCTCCCTGAATAGAGGCTTTGTGCGCAGCACAATTGATAGCAGGGGATGTATCTTCTGGGTTATTAATATCAAAGTAGGTTTGCAAATGGATAGCAATCTCAAGACAATGGGATTCGTCACCTGGAGGGATTCATTCAACCTCCAATGAGGGTTTGCTGTTTTACTGGTGAGGTCTGAGATCTGAACCAAAATTGGATCATGATCCGACCAGGGGGTGGATAGTATCTTAACGGATTTCAATTTAGGTAGCAGTCCCGAGAGGAAAAACACGTGATCAATCCGGGAGTAGTGTCCATGTGCTCTTGAGTAATGAGAGTAATCTCTAGCGGTGGGATTGATTTCCCTCCAAACGTCCACTAAGTCATAATGATAAAGTAATTTATCAAACTTATGGCTCTGTTTAGGAGGGGGATGAAGCCCCACGGCATGTGATTTATCTTTAAGAACGTCTAAAGCTAGATTAGAGTCACCCGCTAGGATCACTGTGCCTTCAAACTCATGAGCCATGGACCGTAGGAGGGAATGAAAAAATGGAGTTTGATTGGTGTTGGGAGCGTAATAAATTAGGAAGGTTACCAGTGATTCCCCTAGATGACCTTTGACAAGAAGATAATGCCCATCCGTATCTCTAATAACTTTGGTTTCAATGAACGATACACGTCGAGAGAAACAGAGGGCCACTCCCCTTTTCTTTTCCGATGCATTGGCATAGTAGCAAAGGGGATAGTCTTTATGGAGATAACGAGGGGTAAATAGGAAGGGAAAGTGTGTCTCCTGGAGGGCGACGATGTCTGCCCCCAGAGAGCGATAATGTGCAAGGCTTTAATCCGTTTAGCAGGGTATCCAAAACCTTGAACATTATGAGACAATAGGCAGATATCCCGGAAAATAGATGTTATATTAGACATAGGAAACAGTCAGTTGAACCTCGATAAACAGACTCACCCACCAAGCTGCAAACCTCCGGGCCCGGTAGCACCAGAAAAACCTCCAGGCGACCCTCAAGAAAGAACAGTGGTAGAAAAGGTTAGGACAAAAATAGAGAAAGAGAGAAAACAAAAAAAACAAACAAAAAAATAGTCAGGCCAGGAGACCCCTAGCACTGAACAGTACGGTATAGCAAAGTAAAAAATCATGTAGAACAATCAAAAAAAACAATTCAAGTATCTCAGAGCCGAAGCTCAGAGTGTGGAGGAGTCTTCACCACAACCAAGTAATGGGAAGAATTCTCCAAATGGGGAGAGCGCATAGACACCACCCAGCCGTAAAGACACATTCAAATACTATTTTGGCCCCACATCTCAACCTAGAGAACATATTAAAGCCACAAATAAAAAAAAATTGTGGTATCAAACCTAGTGGGATTGAACAATAATATCAGAAGTCCAACCTGAAAAAGAAAATATGTAAACCAGATTTAACCAACCACTTCAGGGTCGCTGGAATATTTAGGCAACAGGCCTATGGTATCTCAAGATTATCAAAATACTGGCTTTTTTTTAAGGGAGGCTTAAAAACCCTGTCAGTTTTTTTTTTTGTGTGTCCCTTTGGGGAGATTTGCCTTTACATCCTTTCTCATAGTAAAAAATGAGGAGTCCCTGGTTGTCATCAGAACTAGTGTCCCCATTGGAATAATTCCTCTGGGGACAACCCACATTTTAGGATTTTCTTTCACTTTCAGTGATAACAGTAAACATGACAAATAATATAAATCTTCCTAACAGGGGCACATACCACAGTAAAAATCTGATGGTCATCTGGTACAGCCTACATACTGTAGATTAAATTACATGGGCACATAAGACAGTACTGTATATGATGAATTCAGAAGAGTGAATTAAAAAAATTGGGTAATCCAGTATTGTTTATTAGTGTTATCTTATTTTCCCATGGTCTATAAAACTGCTGGTTAAACTTTTTTTTTTTTGCCTGAAAAGACCATTAGGAATTATTAAGGGTGTATTTTTGGATTGGGGGTCTATGTATTGTGATTAACAGGGCTTTTTTCTCAAACAATAGGTGCTGGAACTTAACCATGGCCCCACAACCCCCCCCCCCCTACACACACCCTCCAAATCACATCAAATAGTTGGTGTGTTCAGTCAAATTTCACGAAAACAGTAAGAGGGTCTTAAAGGGGCATTAAACACCAGGATTGCATTACATACAGAGTGCAGCGCTATCACTTGTAAACACAGAAACCAGACTTCTGTGTTTACAAGTGATTGTGGTGAGCAGGCACCAAAGGGTCCCCTGAAAAAAAACCCTGACCACTTCAATACAGGGCACTTATACCCCCTTCCTGCCCAGACCAATTTTCTCTCACACTTTGAATGACAATCACTCAGTCATGCTGTAGCCTTGCTTTACATTTTATAATATAAACTAAAAAAAAATGGTGTTTTTTTTCCTCAAAATTTTCGCTCTTTTTTCGCTTTTATCACAAAAAATAACAAAAAACAATACTGTACCCAAACAAAATTGTTATAATTTTTTTCACACAAATAGAGCTTTCTTTTGGTGGTGTTTTTAATCACCGCTGGGTTTTTTATTTTTTGTGCTAAGAGCGAAAAAAGAGCGAAAATTAAAAAAAAAAACTAAAAACTTTTTTTTAGTTTATATTATAAAATTTTGCAAATAAGTAATTTTTCTTCATAAATTTGGGCCAAAATTTATACTGCTACATATCTTTGTTAAAAATAGCCTCTTCCATCATACTTGAGGTGATTGTAGCCGTATTAGTGCAATTGTGACAGAGAAAATTGAGTACTGTCCGTGATACTTTTTTTATTTGCACTAACACATCATTTTTCATGGACGAGCTTTCGGGGACACACCCCGAAAGCTCATCCATGAAAAATGATATGTTAGTGCAAATAAAAAAAGTTTTACAGACATTACTCAATTTTCTCTTTAAAAATAGCCAAAATTTGTGTATATTATTTAGTCGGTGTGAAAGTAATAGAGTCTCGAACTATGGTGCCAATCATTGAAAATTGATCACACCTGATGTACTGACGGCCTATCTCATTTCTTGAGACACTAACAAGCCAGGACAGTACAAATATTCCCCAAATTCCCCCTTTTTTCCTTTTTTGAAAGTAGACAATTGAAGGTATTTAGTTGAAGTTGTCATTTATTCCCACAGTTCTTGGGAAAATTAAGAAATATATATATATATATATATATATATATATATATATATATATATATATATATATATATATATATATTTACACAAAATTGTCATATTAACAAGTTATCACACACAGCATATGCATACTTGCAATTACACCCACAAATACATTTTGCTACGCCTAATGAGTATAGCAATACCACATCTGGGACTTTTACACAACCTGGCCACATACAGAGGCCCAACATCCAGGTAGCACCTCCAGGCGTTCTAGGAGCATAAATTACACATCAAATTTCATTCCTACCTATCACAGTTTTGATGGCCCTGGAGCACCAGGACAATGTAAATGCCAATAAAATTACCCCATTTTGGAAAGAAAACACCCCAACGTATATTCTATGAGGCATTATGAGTCTTTTGAACATGTCAATTTTTTCCTCAAGTTTTTGGAAAACGTGGATAGAAAATGAAAACATATTTTTTTTACACAAAGTTGTCAATTTATACGATATTTCAAACACATAGCATGTACATAGCAAAAATTACACCCCAAAATACATTCTGCTACTTCTCCTGAGTATGGCGATACCACATCTGTAAGACTTTTACAGCCTGGCCACATACAGAGGCCCAACATCCAAGTAGCCACCTTCAGATGTTCTAGGAGCATAAATTATACATGTAATTTCCTGACAACCTATTGCATTTTTGAAGACCCTTCATATTTCTAACACATAACATGTACATACCAATTACACCCCAAAATACATTCTGCTGAGAAAAGAGTAAACAAAAGATTACCTGTGGTTTTAGTAGTGCAGTGGTCCACAGAGGAGAGCATCGGTCCAGGCAACAGGCAATGATGTGGTCAGAAACAGCAAAAGCAATCATCCAGGCAGCAGGCAGAAATACTGTCCATAGTCAGTACAGGCAGCAGGCAGAGATACTGTCAGCACAGCCAAAGCATTGGTCCATGTTGCAGGCAGAGATGTCAGCAGCAGTAAAAGGAATTGTCCAGGCAGAAATACTGTCCATAGTCAGTAGAGGCAGCAGGCAAAGATATGGTCAATACAGCCAAAGTATTGGTCCAAGCAGCAGTTAGAAACATGGTCCATAAAGTCTTGGGTCATTACAGGCAGCGATATGATCGGCACAGCCAAAGTAGTGGTCCTGGCAGCAGGAGGGACCATCAAGCTTAGGGCCTCTTTCAGGAAAGAATGGGGACAGGGGTAGAGGCTTCTCCCACCCAAATCTCTTTGAAGCCTTCAGGCTCCAGACCCTGTTCTGGGAACACAGAAAACCAAAAACTATTTTTCTCTACCAGTCCAGTGGCAGGCAAAAAACATGGTTGATTAACAGGATGAGGTCAGTGGACGTGGAAGTCAGAAACGTGGTTTAAAACAGCAGGCAATAGCACTCTCGGTAAACAGGCCAGGGCCAGTTAAGGTGGAAGGTAGAAACGTGGTAGCAGGCAAATGATCCGTACAGGTATTTGAAACGGGTAAAATAGCAGTCTGTTAAATATAAGGGGAACTGTTATGTTATGGGTGTGTGATAACTTCTGAAGCAATCTCCGATACACAGGCCATTTTGGGAGGGACATTGGGGACAATGATAACTAATGTCTCTTCTAACTCCTCCTCTGCTGTATACACAACATTTCTTTTGGTGTCTTCTTCCTGATTCTGTGGGGGGAATGTTATAGCGAAAATGTTGCTCGTGAAGTCGACTCTCACTATCAGAGCGATTGCTTCCTGGGGTGGGTCCTTGCTGGTAAAGACGGTCAGTGACAAATTCTTCAAAATATATGAGGTAGGTGCTGGATTGGCTTTCTGTTGACTTTTGATAGCAGACAAAGAATTATACATGGCCATATGAAAGAGATGAAATGCAACTTTTTTTTTTACCAGTAACAGCACTTTCAGGTTGATAAATATGGTTGTAGCATCTGGTCATTTAAATCCACTCCCCCTATGAACTGATTATAATCATGGACACATTCAGGCTTTACAATGAGGCCACATCTTCTGTGAATCTCCGCCAAGGTGTCATTGTGGATGGTGGACATGACAAACATCTTTCTTGTCTGTCCACATCACGGCCAACACTTCCTCATTCCTTCACTCCTCAGAAGTGCGGATTTCCCCCTTTGTAGCCTTTTTGTTACTAAATTTTGTGGGAAGCCCTGCCTGTTTTTTCTGGAGGTACCGCAGGCCAGGTTTTTTTCACGGTACAGGTGACGAAAAAGGGACAAGCTGGTGTAATAATTGTTTACATATATATGATAGCCTTTTTGGAGCAGGGGGTATGCCAAGTCCAGTGGCTTTATCGCAAAGTTTATTTGGTTTCAACCCGTACCTGGTCCTCTTACTGGGAATATACTGTTTGAAGCCGACCAGTAGAGTGGATAAGGGATTTGTCCATGCAAATATTTTATTCTGGGACATAGACTTTAGCAAATTGCGTGGAAAAATAATTTATTGGGGTGTATTTCATACAATTTGTCATGGTTGGTATGATCTCGGGGAGGGCACTGTGAGTTGTCATCAAAATACAGGAAGCGCATAATCATGTCATAGCATGTCCTGGACATGACAGCAGAATAAATTGGCATGTGGTGGATGGGGTTGGTGGACAAGTAGGCATGCACTTTGTTTTTCTTTGTAAGCCCCATATTAAATGAAAGGCCCAAAAACTGTTTGAACTCATCTAGTGTGAGACGTCGCCAATGAAACATACAGACGTAGGATGAATTGGGGTTGGAGGCAAAGAGATTTGTTTGGTCTACCATATACCGCAGAAAATCTTGTGGGAAAAACAAATAAAAATAATCTAATTGTGAAAAATTAGTAGAGTTGGGTTGCACACCTGGCTGAGCAGTGAAAGGGGATATTATAGCTGACCCAGAGGTGGCAAGCAACCATTAGGGGTTTGTCAGGGCATCAGAAAGGTAGGTTTGGGCCCGGATTCTTCGGGTTTGGAGTAGTATTCCAGTGCTGGTACTGGGCTCCTCTTCCTAGGGTCAGTGTCTAGCTCAATTTGTGTTGGTGCTGTTGGGGTGTATGGCACTGCTGGTGGTAGGCAAGTCTTCTGATCTTGTTGTTCTCCTTATTCTTTAAGGAGTGACTGTCTCCTCCTCTGAATCAGTCCCTGATCCACTACTCTCTACTGGCTCGAATTTCGAACCAGAATCGGATGATGAGAGCTCCCCGCTGCTCTTGTCACCTGATAAAGTAAGGATTGTATATGCCTCCTCAAATGTAAAAAAAATCTTTAGGACATGGCGGCTGGTACTGATGGCCTGTGTGACAGGTCACTGATGGTGGTACTGATGGCCTTTGTGACAGGTCACTGATGGTGGTACTAATGGTGGTACTGATAGCCTGTGTGATGGATCCAGATGAACTGTGCAACAGATGGGCTGTGTAACAGATCCAGATGGGCCGTGTGACAGATGGGTTGTGTGACAGATCCAGATGGGCCGTGTGACAGATGGGCTGTGTGACAGATCCAGATGGGCCGTGTGACAGATGGGCTGTGTGACAGATCCAGATGGGCTGTGTCACAGATACAGATGGACTGTGTGACGGATCTAGATGAACTGTGTAACAGATCTAGATGGGCTGTGTGACAGATCCAGGTGGACTGTGTGGCAGATCTAGATGGGCTGTGTGACAAATCCAGACAGATCCAGATGGGCTGTGTGACAAATCCAGATGGGCTGTGTGACAGATCCCTGGTGACAGGTTCTCTTTATTTTTTTGGTGGGGGGGGGGGGGGGGGCTTGTGGTGCACAATAATGTGTATAGTAATGTAAAATGTCAAACACTCACTGATCCCTGCTCTCCTCTTTACATGATCCATGTGTGAGGACAAGAAGCCGGGATCTCCTGGTAATGGCTCTTTTGTTGACAGTTGTGACCGGTTATAATTGGACACAGCTGATCATTGGCTGTTTACCCTGATCGGGGATGGACTGCTAGACGTCATATGATGCCCAGTCAGGATAACTAAATCACTTTGCTTATGTCATTTTACTATATGGCGGGCTGGAAGTGGTTAAAAAGGTTCTAAAGGCAGAAAGTTTTTTATCTTAATGCATTCTATGCATTAGGATAAAAAGCCTTCTGTGAGCAGCAGCCCCGTTCAGCCCCCCTAATACTTACCTGAGCCCCATCTCGATCCAGCGATGTTGCACGAGAGACTCAGTAGTCCGGGACCGTCCCTCACGATTAGTTGAGACACACAGCAGGCACCATTGGCTCCCGCTGCTGTAAATCATAGTCAGTGAGCCAATGAGGAGAAAGAGGAGGCGGGGGCCGAGCCAAGGCTCAGTGTCTGAATGGACACACAGAGCAGCAGCTGGGCTTGGGTGCCCCCATAGCAAGCTGCTTGCTGTGGGGGCACTTGGCAGGAAGGAGGGGACATTAGTACCCATTAGGGAGGAGGATCGGGGTTGCTCTGTGTAAAACTACTACACAGGGCAGGTAAGTATAACATGTTTGTTATTTTTAAACAACAAAAAAAAAAAAAGACTTTGGCTTCACTTTAGGCTGCTCCTATAGCATCAGTAGTGTATCACTTGTCAAGGAATTTCTATCCGAGGATGGTACTGGTAGTCACCGGGTTACAAACAAGATCAGTTCTCTAGGTATGTTCTTAAGTTGAATTTGTATGTAAGTTAGAACAGGTAAATTTTTTAAGTGTAACTCCAGCAAAAAATAATTTTAAATTTTTTTGGATAGCATAGGGAGGGGTTAACACCCCTGTAACGTTTGTTTTGCTGTCTGTGCTCCTGATCAGAATATTTCACCTCACTTTCTGTCCCAATGACAAATGGATTTTGAAAATTTTGGGTTTGTCGTGGAAACAAGGATTGGTGATAAAGCTTCAGTGGAGACATCTTCTTCCCATGATAACACTTGCAGGAATGAATTTCCCTTCCTAGGGGGAGATTTCCTCTCACTTCCTGTTTTCCCCCTCCAACTGTAAGTATAAGTCATACGTAAGTCGGATGTATGTATTTTGGCGACTGCCTGTACTCAGTTCCCTACAATCATCTACAGTAAGAATACAATTCTTCCTGAAAGGACAGCATTGACTTTTTGGCATATTTTTAAATCATTTTGGGTGGTGGCAACTTGTTGGGTGGGTATGAATTCGCACACGTTGTTTTTTAAGTGGTGCTTGGATAAAACTTGTCATGAAGCAATTCTAAATCCAGAAAAACCACGGTAGCTGTATTGTGAACAGGAATGAACGATAAACCAAAAGTATCCTTGTTGCAATATGTAACCATCCCAAATGGTTAAAATATTGTCAATATGTACTTATTTTATAATATTTCTCACATATATTCATATCCCATGTGTATTCCATTTTTAGTTTGCCTTTAATTGTTACATTTGTTACAAGTATAATTTCTTTGCTACACTGCCAGTAGCTAACTGTCCTTTATGTTAAAAGTGTATTTCTCCATCTAGTGGCTATGTGGTGTCATTTCAGTTTTTTTTATTCATAGCCCTATAACAGACAATTGCCAGTGTTATAGTGATTAATTAGCATATGTTTTATCTTATAATTTTATATTTTATGTCAAGCCTGCTAGGTGTTTTTGCTATATGCTGTATGCATAATTCCACCCAAAATGTGTTTTTATTATGAGCCATGAATGTAGTTTGCAGCCAGTCCCCCTGGTAGAGTAATGTGTGCCCTTTGAGGCTAAGGCTAGGTTTACATTTGTGTCCTATGGGAATGCACACAAAGAATGTGCATCCCTTTTGTAGGCGCGGTATTGCGATTAATTACTAATAGCACACCAACTCACCTTGCTTTTGCGCTTGCCAAAATGCACTGTAACAACAAGCATAATTTAAAAAAGAAAGGGTGGTGTGCACTTCTCTCATAGCTCCCAACTGTCCCTGATTTGAAGCAAGGACCCTCCGTCCCTCATTCCTCCTCATTTTGGTCTGATCTATATAGTTGTATATAAAATGCACTTTTTATCTTTCAAAAAGGGTTTCCCAGTGATAAATCTTTCATCCAAATTCTAAATTGCTGCATTTGTAAATTTTAAAAGCCAATATAAAGTAATAGTAGTGGTAAAAAAAAGCCCTTGTAGATTTAATTAACCTTTCTTTTTTTTGGTTAATTCTCCTTTAAGGGTGTGTGGCAGGGGGCATGTCCTATGCCTACATATGTTTGCAAGTAGGTGTCCCTCATTCCCATCTCAAAATATTGTTTGTTCTCTTGTGGGATTTTCTGTGCTAAAGGTGACATACGAAATTGCATGCACACAGTCACACTTGAATAAGTGTGAACAAAGCCTACGAAGGGGTTTGAACCTAAAGCATATCACTTGGCAACCAGACCATAAGTAGACACTAAACTCTGATCCACAAGCACAAGGGTTCCCTGGGAATTTTCAGTCTAATCCAGGCCCAGGGCCATCTTTACTATTGATTGGACTCTGGGCAGACATTTTCTTGCCCCCCCCCCCCCCCCTGCAATTTCGTGCTCCACCTGCTCTGAGACATATAATAGCAGCTGGACTCAAAATCAGTTTACTAAATCAGATCAGGCAGTGATTGTGATTGGTTGCTAGAGGTTACAGCTTATCATTACCGCTCACTGACTGGCTGCTAGAGGTCACAGCACGCATTATGGATCACTGGTTTAGTTGCTAGAGGTTACAGCACGTGACTTCTGCTTGTTAATTGGTTGCTAGAGATTACTGTACATCAATACTGCTCACTGATTGGTTGCTAGACTGTACTCAGTGAGGCATGATATACATATGAATGCTGCCTCTATTTACATATCAATGTAGACGGTCCAATGCTATTAACATATTAATGCTGCCGCTATTTACATGGCAATGCAGGTAATTTACATGTAAACACAGGGTTTGCAGGTGAATCATCTGTACATGACAATAGGACAGAGCTAGGCAGCATTAGTAACAGAACTTCACACTTCAAGGGACAAGGGAATTTAAACTGGGATAGTTGGCAAGTATGAGGCAGCTGCTTTGGGCCCCAAAACAATGACAGGGCCCAGGGCAGCTGCCCCTTTTGCCCTGCCTTAAAAAAAAAATATGCGCTGCGCTCAAGTAAACCCAATAAATTCAAATATATACTGAAAAAAACAAGACCAACTCTGAGTGTATAAATCTAAATTCAGCAATAATTGTCACTCCTATACATATAAAGTGCAAAGTGCAAGCATTCAACAAATAAAAGTGCACAGTGCAAAAGTAGGATAAATGTAAACATTAATATTGTACATCAGATATTAAAGTGCATAAATAGACATGAATAGTGCTAAATACTCCATATAAGACAAATAAGTGCCCCAATGATTAATTAAAAAAAAAAATTGTGAAAAGTCCTATATGGCACTCCAAACTAGTGCGTGCAGGTGATATCCAAATGTGATAACATTCATCATGCTGAGATATCCTTAGTGCTGCAAAACATGCTCCGGTGCACTTCAGTGGCCCCCTTAGGCTAATCTGCTCACCTCAGAGCGTGTGACCCCGAGTCCAAACACGCTTTGGAGCCAGCTCTGGGCTCAGTGCTGATGTCAGAGATACTCCTCCAGCTGGATTCAATGTAGCTCCACTCCATATGCTTGTAGGAGGTATCTTAGCTGGATCATGCCGCTGATCTGCAGGTCTGCTCCACCGATGCCCCTGCCTTCTCGGCTTCGGATGCAGGATGTAGGTGGAGTGGGCTCCTTTCCAGGATGGGTGTTGTATTAAGAAGGGAGTCCAGGAACGGACCTCCACCGTAGAGAGATACCGTGGACCGAGGAGAAGTGATCGTATTGGCCAGGTAGGGGGGAGGATGTACAGGAAGATCCAGGACTCGGGAGATGGCCACCCAGAGCGATCTCTCAGTGCTCTGCATCAGTGCCGATTGAGAGCCTGACTGCGTGAGTACCACCCACTGCCATCACTACTGTGCTCCTAACTTGCTTTAGGCTGTATTTAGACAGGGTATTAGTACACCCTGCAATTTCCAGTGGCAGCAATCTGCAAATTCCTGCATCTGGAATGACAGGTGTGTGAAAATAGCTGCAGTGACTGTGGCTGAATGCACATAAAGTACATCCACTGCAGCTATTCAGACACAGCAGTCATTCCAGATGCAGGAGTTTTCTAATTCCTGCCACTTAAAATCACAGGGTGTACTAATCGCTCATCTGAACTCAGCCTTACAGATACACTCCTGCAGATGTAACTAACTAAGGCTTTTGCCATTATTTTCAGCTTACTTTTGTACATTTGTTGTACATGTACAATTTTTTTTTCTTTCTTTCTCGTTGGGGGATTTTGGAATCCTTGGGAGGACACATGAAGCTTTAGATATCATGACCCTATCAAATTAGTCCTTCCAGTCAGGGTTGTTTCCTCCTTGTTTTTTTTTTTCCATTTTTTTTTGTTTTGGATTCTTTTCTGTGGTGTAGACAAGATTTATATTTGTTCTCTTTTATATAACAACGGAAATCTGACAGGGGTTCTAGCAATCCCATACTTAAAGTGGTTGTAAACCTCAGACATGAAATATGAACAAGGCATATCTCTCTATATTTTGTACTTGTCTCAATTAAGAGCACTAAGTTTCATTTCTGTCTGCTGCTCCTTTCCTCTGCTATTAGCATTAATCACTTCTGACAAGTTTTCCTGACACCATGAGAAAAAAGGTGACTGGGGAGAGAGCTCCATCTGATTGACAGCTCAAGCTCTCTTCCTGTGAGCTGTGTGGAGGGGAATGTGTCTCTTCCCTCCAATTAGCTGTCAGAGCTTTCCTCACTGAGCTCTGCAGAGTGTAACTTCAATTCTCAGCCCTCTTTATTCTGAACTCTCAGATAAGCTTTATAAACTCAGCACTTTAAATGGATGTAGAAGAGAAGACTGCATCACCTGAGGCCACAATGGCAGGCCAATCAAAAGAGACTAGGGGAGCATCATGGGACATGTAGTCCCGGAAGATTGGCGGCCCCATTTTCCACAGGGGGCAGACTACAGCTTTATTAAGAGAGAGAGATCGAGAGAGAGATTGAGACTGCAACCTGGGAAAAAGCTGAGGGAGTAAGTGCTACAGGACAAAGTAAGAGAGGAGTCTGCTGGGTGGAAGCCAGAAAGAGAGCCACGCTGCCCAGCCCCACCAGAGAGAGCCACACTGCCCAACGCCACCAGAGAGGGCCACGCTGCCCAGCGTCATTATAGAGAGAGAGCCATGCTGCCCAGCACCGCCAGACAGAGCCACACTGCCCTGTGCCACAAGAGAGAGAGCCACGCTGCTGACCAGGACCACAATAGAGAGAAAGACTGAGCCACTGCCAGGGTACAGACATGCTACACTACTGACCAGAGTTGCCCCGGGCAACTCAGAGTAAGCAAACGTCCAGCCGCAGGGATCACTGCTGCAGTTTCGCTGGGTCTGGTAAGAGGGCCTGTCGACCATTATCCACTACTGCTCCTAGGGACTGAGTCATTAGGAATTACCTAACCTGCTATCTTCTAGCCATAATACTGCCTGCAGGCCTTATTGACCACTGCAATCCATGCCAACAAGCGCCAATGCTGGGCTGTCCACTGGGCTACTAGCCCAAAAATAGGTGGGATGATGACACCATGTTTTACTGCACCAGGTAACACCAACCCTAGTCACTGGTCGAGCCGGCGCCATTTTTGCAGAGGAGGGGCCTGACCGCCCGGGGGATCTGAGATATAGGATCTGCCCGGCAGGGTGACAGATATAGGATCCGCTCCGGAGGGGGGTGTGTGCCAGATATAGGATCCGCCCCAGGGGGTGCCCGATATAGGATCCGCCAAATGCTTTTGGTACGCCCCTGGGTTTTAAATACATGTTAAATACCAGACCTGTAAGCTTTAAAGTAATACTAAAGTCTTGTTTTTTTTTCATTTAACCACTTCCCGTCTATAGAACTTCATAATACGTCTTAGACTTTGAGCAAAAATATCTGGAATGATGTCTGCAAATCTGCAGGCATCATTCAGATATCCTTTTTTTCAGCAGGCGATTCCCTGCAAAGTAAAAGCCCTCATAGCGGCTGTTTAGCCACTTGATTGCTTTTGCAGACAGTTGGATGGCACAACTCCCCTTCTCCACCCTCCAGTGCTTCTCCTGGCTCGCCCGTGCGATTGGGGAGGCGGAGAATTAAGCCGCCGGTGACAGCGGTTTAACATAGAGCTGACCATGGACCAGATCTTTATGACCCTCGGAGGCTAGAAGTGATGTCATGATGTCACTTACGGCGACGGCAGATGTAAACACTGATGTTTTTTATCTAGATAGTCTAAAATAATTTTTTTGATCTCAGGCTTTTCCAGCTTTCGGACTTATAGACCCCAGATATCGCTGTAAAGAGGACCTGTCATGCCCTATTCCTATTACAAGGGATATTTACATTCCTTGCAATAGGAATAAAAGTTATAAAAAAAAACATTTACAGGGAAAGTGCAAAAATTAAAAAAGTAAAACAAACAATAAAAAAAGTTTAAAGCGCCCCTGTACCCTCGTGCTCGCACGCAGAAGCGAACGCATATGTACAGCGTTCAAACCACACATGTAAGGTATCTCTGTGAATGTTAGAGCAAGAGCAACAATTCTAGCACAAGACCTCCTCTGTAACTTTAAACTGGTAACCTGTAAAAATGTTTAAAGAGTCGCCTATGGAGATTTTTAAATACCAGTTTGCTGTCATTCCACGAGTGTGCACAATTTTAAAGCGTGACATGTTAGGTATCTATTTACTTGGTGTGACATCATCTTTCACATTATACAAAAAAAAAAAAAATGGGCTGATTTTAGTGTTTTTTTTTTTAATTAATGAAAACATTTTTTGCCAAAAAAATTGCATTTGAAAAATTCCTGCGCAAATACCGTGTGACATAAAAAATTGCAACGACTGCCATTTTATTCCTTATGGTCTCTACTAAAAATAAAAAAGTATATATATATATATATATATATCTACACATATAGATCTATAGATATAGATATCTATAAATAATGTTTGGGGGTTCTGAGTAATTTTCTAGCAAAACAATTATGATTTTTACATGTAGGAGAGAAATGCCAGAATTGGCCCGGTATGGAAGTGGTCAAAAATAACAAACATGTTATACTTACCTGCTATGTGCAGTGGTTTTGCACAGAGCAGCGCTGATCCCCCTCTTCTTGTGTCCTTCGCTGGCATGCCTGGCCCCTCCCTCCCACGAGTGCCCCCACAGCAAGCAGCTTGTTATAGGGGCCTCTGAGCCGAGCCGCTGCTTTGTGTGTCTATTCTCTCTCCTCATTGGCTCACTGACTTTGACAGCAGCGGGAGCCAATAGCGCTCCTGCTGCTGTCTCAGCCAATGAAGAGGAAGAGTCCTGGACAGCCGAGACTCTCATGCACATTGCTGGATCGAGATGGGGCTCAGGTAAGTATTGGGGGGCGGCTGCACACTGAAGGTTTTATATCTTAATGCATAGAATGCATTAGGATAAAAACCTTCTGACTTTAGAACCACTTTAAGTGGAGATCTACAATGAGCGTACACAGATGTTAAGATAAAGGTGGGGGTAAGAACATATTAGAATAAGTAAGCTAATGCATTTGACAGTGGCATTATGAGTACTACATTTGAGTGGCATTATGAGTACTACAGATTACATTTTTCTCTTAAGAGGAAATGTCTTGCTGTTTACATAAAAGGCTATGACAAACTGTCCCATCTTATTCCCATTAATGAATACGTTTGTCATGCTTTCATTTAAGTAATTATGAAACGCATTTGCAATTAGCGCTGAAGCTCAGACAGTAATATATTTATTTCCATGCTCATTGCTTCCAATTGAAATTCAGCAGTGGAAGATACTTAATGTTGCTAATTAAGATGCTTCTAATGTCTGATTTAATACATTTTTAGTGCTTTGACTGCTGCTCCTTGAAAAAAAATTCTACTCCATAATAAAATGTACGCCGCCACTATCAGAAATTAAGGACCCAGCACAAATGAACAGAATTCATTTGTCAGGTTTGTCTTAAATCCATGAATGCTCATGACTGTACCTGTATCCAGGCAGTAAAAGATTTGGATCAAGCAGCAAAGAAAACAGTAAACAGGGGTAGTAGATACAAAATGATATAACATTCTACCAGACTGGAAAAGGACAACTATTTGTTAGCTGTGCGACTGTCCAGACATGTTGAAGCTGTTTTTAGTAATAATATAATAGGTTGTGTTGTGGAAATTTTATTAAGATGTATTGTCACAGTGTCTCCCAGTGTTAGTTCTCCTGCAGCCCACTCTCAGATGAGACCCGTTTTGGTAGTGGAAAGCTTCCCATAAGATGAAGAGAAGTATTTGCAGAGTGGGAATGTGTCCGCCAGCGATGGGCCCCTGTGCGATGCACAGACAATCGTCTGTGGGGGATGTGTTTACTCTGCGAAGACATTATTGGTTATGGGGGGGATGTACGCTCATGTCATTCTGTGTGTCTGATCAGCACATGGTGGGACTATGGTGTGTCCCTGCAGATAAATCTCCCATCGGCAGGAATGGTAGGATAATTTGGGTATACATTGTTCTCTGAACAATGCAGAATAAGGATTTGCTCCAATGGAAAAACGGGAGTCTTTGAATGCATTTTGGTCGGGGACAGCGTCCATGATTTCAGCCAGCCATGTGGCTTTCTTTGTCTAGCTGAAGAGCATGGCTTACAAGGACAGGGGGCAGGAAATCATACACACTGCCCTTGCACAGACACGCCCATAATACCCCTAGTCATTAGTGTTCATTATTGTTCATTAGTTGAGATTTGTATAACTCCTACTGTTCGCCTGTGCTTGATTGGCTGATTGTGAAACCATCAAGCTCTATTGTTCAGTACTCTAAATAAACAAATGCAGGCTCTCCAGAAACAAGTTGGCCTGTTAAAGCGGGGTTCCACCCAAATTTTGAACAATATCTGTATGTATTCTCTTCCTTGCCTAGATGCTGACATGCCGTTTAAAAAAATTTAAATCGCCGTAATTACCTTTTATTTTTCTATTCTTCTTTGCACTTCCTGGTTCTCCTCCCATGGGAGTAGGCCTGTTTCTAGCCTCTCCCAGACTCCTGGGAGCTAGTCTCAGGCTTCCCAGGATGCCACTGAGCATGTGCGGGAACGAGCGGTGAATGCTGGGAGCACAGCATTCACCGCATCCAGGAAATAAATGCTTGTGGGCTTCAAATGCCCACAATGAAGAAGGAAACCGCCTGCAGTGAATAATATAAGTTATTCTTTCCGACGAAATCTGACACAGGCGGACATATTACACACAATATGTGAGTATGTAATGCTGAGAAGAAAAGTTTGTGAATGAACTAAAAAAAAAAAAAAAACGATAGATAGGTGGACCCCCGCTTTAAGCTAAGGATGTGAGGATGGCGATCATGTCTGTTTTACTCAGGAAACATTGGTTTATTAAGATGCATTATACCAAGAGCTGAAAGTGTGCTTTGTTAGCGCAGGAGACATGGAGTACGCGCAGTGTATAGCGAAATTTCCACGTCAGTTGCAATATAAGGGTAATGTTATTTATGTTCACAGTATAGTATTATACAACAGTTACAGACTTGTATTATGACGATAACTGCAGATAATACAGTAACGTATGTTTTTGTGTGGTTCAGGTCAAACCTAGGCCCTTTTCCTGCAGACAGCAAAGGGGCAATAAAAACAGGTGGTTAATCTGTGTTTTTTATCACCACTGACTGTCTTGACATCACCACATGACTGCTGCTCAAGTCTATACGTATAAATACAAGTAAAAGGCGCAACACACTAGTACCTCAAAGGTGACCATATAATAAAATCCATAAAAGTCCAGCAATGGGTATATGATAATGATGCATAATGGGTCTGCGAGTCAGGGCTGCCACCAAAATAGACCAGAAGCTAGAAATCCAGTAGAGCTGAGAAGAACAAGGAGAGGGGTGCCTCTGAATAAATAGTAAACACTTTAATTAAAAAAAAGCAATATCAACTCACATGAGAAAGCAATGTTGCACATAGGTGAGCTGGATACCGTCCAGGAGCAGGGTCAGAGTGGATGATCAGGTCTCATGGAGGTCCACTTCTCACTAGTATAGTGGAGTCCTGCTGGGACATCAGATATCCAGGGGAAGGTGTGGAGGTGGTGAACTGTCAAAGCCGGGCGCTCAGCGCTGCTGTTCCTTGCTTGTCCTCACTGATCACCACTTGCAAGATAAAAGATGGCCTTGCAGTGTCAGATCTCATCCAGAGCAAGGCTTGGAAGGCACGTGGTGGTGCGGCGCGGGGCTGTGACGTCACCAACATGCAACACATTACAGAGCCTTCGTGCTGCGAGTGGTGTGGCAGCCGCGCTCCCTTTTCAAGCATTAAGCATCAAGCCAGTCAAGTTCCTCCACCCCAAACTCGCTCATCCATGTCTTTATGGACCTTGCTTTGTGCACCGGTCCAAATCATTTGGTGGAGGGGGGATTATGGCGTGGGGTTGCTTTTCAGGGGTTGGGCTTGGCCCCTTAGTTCCAGTTATGGGAACTCTTAAGGCATTAGCATACCAATACATTTTGGACAATTTCATGCTCCCAACTTTGTGGGAACAGTTTTGGGATGACCCCTTCCTGTTCAAACACGACTGCGCACCAGTGCACAAAACAAGGTCCATAAAGACATGGACGAGTGAGTTTGGGGTGAAGGAACTTGACTGGCCTGCACAGAGTCCTGACCTCAACCCGATAGAACACCTTTGGGATGAAGTAGAGTGGAGACTGCGAGCCATGCTTCTCATCCAACATCAGTGCCTGACCTCACAAATGCACTTCTGGAAGAATGGTCAAACATTCCTATAGACACACTCCTAAAACTTGTGGACAGCCTTCCCAGAAGAGTTGAAGCAGTTATAGCTGAAAAGGGTGGGCCAACTCAATATTGAACCCTACAGACTAAGACCAGGGATGCCATTAAAGTTCATGTGCATGTAAAAGGCAGGCATCCCAATACTTTTGACAATAGAGTGTATAAACAACCAGGGGTGTTTTCTGAAAGCAATTGGCCTGTGTGCACTATTCAAAGTTGGGCCCCCTGACCCATGAACAAAAAAATATAGCACACCACAGCAAAAAGTGGCCATGTTTATAGTTGCCATAAATATTGGGCGTGGCTTAGAGAGGTGTGGTTAAATAGTATCTGAGTTGATTTACATAGTATAGAATGAGACAGTGGGGATGATTAACTAAGACTGTAGAGTGCAAATTCTGGTGCAGTTGTGCATGGTAACCAATCAGCTTCTAACTTCAACTTGTTCAATTAAGCTCTGACAAAAAAAAAAAACTGGAAGCCAATTAGTTTCTAAGCAGAGTTTCACCAGATTTTTGCACTCTCCAATTTTAGTAAATCAACTACAGTGTTGAATAGGGAATGTAAAGAGCAGTTTCTGGGGCAGTACATTGGAGGGGCCAGACTTTAGACATTATGACCCCTGAACTTTGCATCACTTACTACTGACCCCTGAACTTAATGTCACTAACTATGGACTACGGCATCAGTACTGACCTCTAAACTCAGCGACGTTTACTAAAACACTACCTGTATGGCTGCAGCTTTGCTTTGATAACCTACCACAATCCATTCAGCTGGTTGAACCGTGTTGTTGAAGAGAACAGCAAGCTACTCCATTGGAGCTTGAAGCTCTAGCAATACAATTTCACCATTCAACACAAAAAAAGGAAGTAACCACAGCAACTTTGACACAAGAAGCAGAGCCAGCAGAAGTTGGTCGCATTGGAAAAAAGAACTGGCATGCAATCTCCTAAAGAGAGACAATATGAGAATACTGAAGTCTGGTAAATCCCAAACTGTGTAGAGAATGTGCATTTTTTTTGGAGCCTGTAAAGCATTGCACCAGCAATCAGCAAATCACTGGTGCCATGCAGGTCGCCAGCAGATCTGCCAGTGTATCTGTGTGCCTATACATTCCGCAAGGGCAAGCAGATACAATGAGACAGGAAGAGGCTGCCGGACCTTGTAGTTTCCCATTCACAGGACACTGAATAAGTGACTTGGCTGAGCAGACAGAGCCCGCTCTGTCCACATTTAAAAAAAAAAAATTGTGACAGATACTGGGGGGTTGGGGAGAGAAGATCCCCGCTAGCAGTCAGATCAGGGAATCGGGGAGGTGCGGGGGCCGGTCCGTTTTTAACATGCTACACCTGGAATAAGGGTGTAACTCGTAACATGTTATGAAAGATGAACTTATTCTTTAGTACACATTTGACAGAAAGCTAAGAACTAAGGATCTAGAAAGGAATGCAGAGATGTAAAAGGCACCTAAGGAGGCCCTGTTATAGGTCACCAAGTTGGGTCAGATTTGTCCGCCGCAATGTTGCAGTCGCGCAAATAAAAAACAAAAACAAAAAAAACTGATCCCCGCCATTAGTAGTAAAAACAATAAAAATAAATAAAACGTCCCTAAATCTTTCCCCTATTTTGTAGAAGCTATAAAACTTTTGCGCAAATCAATATATACACTTGTTGCGATTTTATTTTTTTTTTTATTTACCAAAAATGTGTAGCAGAATACATATTGGCCTAAACTGATTGATATTAATAGATAGATAGATAGATAGATAGATAGATAGATAGATAGATAGATAGATAGATAGATAGATAGATAGATAGAGTATTATAGCAAAAAAAAAATATATTCTTTATTTTTCAAAATTGTCATTCTTTTTTTGTTTATAGCGCAAAAAATAAAAACCACAGGAGGTGATCAAATGCCACCAATAGAAAGCTCTATTTGTGGGGAAAAAAAAAGACATCAATTTTGTTTGGGTACAACGTCGCAAGATCGTGCAATTATCTGTTAAAGCGATGCAGTGCCGTATCGAAAAAAATGGCCTGGTCATTAGGGGCTAAATCCTTCCGGGGCTGAAGTGGTTAAGATGAAAAAACCTTCTGCCCTTACAACCACTTTAATAAACGTGCTTGGCAACATGTTGTGCGTGGCTAGTAAAATTCCTCAAGCCCTAGACTCCATGATAACTAAAATGGAGCCTTGCCATCAATTTAAAGGTTGGCTTGATGTTGGGTCCAACTTCTGCTCCCCCCCCCCCCCCCATCTTACTTGCAGCCCTATACAATTCTAAAGGTAGATCATGACACGCAGAGAGACCAGACAAAGGTCCTGAAAGTGAACTGCACTGAGACTTATGCATTTATATGTAAGGATATGCGACAAAAGGGAGGTGAAGGTAGTTTTCGCTGTGAACCAAATAATGATTTTATAAACTGATGATTTTATAAACTGGGGTCTGTTATACATTATACAAGTGTGTTAAGTTTATTTTTTGTACTAGGAGGATAGTGCCATCTTGTGGTCAAAACACAAGTTTTTAATGGTCAATGTGAATCAAGTGGATTTTTTTTTACAAAAAACAAAACAAAAGCAACAATTATTACAAGCCTTTTATTGGTTCATTAAAAAACAGACTGGAGGTTTAGTTTTCAACCTCTTTCAGTCAAAACACGTTAGGGCAACAATTACCCACTTAATAAAAACAACAAATAGAATCTATACATCATTTCTTCCCTGCAGTATTTACATTTACAATGTGCAAGTGGAATAAAACCAGAAATTCAGAGTGACAAATCCTATTACTTTGATGCAGATTTTTCACAAATATTAGCAGTGTGTAACATAAGAATTACTGTATATTTATCTTAATACTGAAACAAATGACATTAAAAAAAAAAAAAAAAAAAAAAAACAACAAAGTTGGCAAAAAGTAGACAGCATTTAGAGAAATAATAATAGGAAAGGGGGCAGGCAGCATATTTATTACTATGCAAGATGCAACCAGGTTGATAAGCAGCAATTTATTTTTTCCTGCTTGGTCTGACTTAAAAGGTGATGCTGTATTTATTATACTTTAAGCCAGGGGTCTCAAACTGGCAGCCCTCCAGCTGCTGCGAAACTACAAGTCCCATGAGGGCTGACAGTTGCCTTTCCTCCTGGCAGCAGCATTTTTGCAAACAAAAAGCTTGACGCCTGTAAACGTGTCTAGGCGCATCAAGTGCTTTGGTGGTAATTCATTTCATTGGCCAGAATAATAATTTATTCTGCCCATAGAAATGGCTTAACGCTCAAACACTTCACACGCTTAGCGTTAACACGCATTTAGACGCATCAAACATTTAGGCTGCTCCTGAAAGTGCTGGGAGTATTTTTTTCCCTGCCTCTAAACACCCATGTGTGTGAAAGGACGCATACTAACATACAAAAATGTCCAGTGAGCATGAGGCCTAAATATATAGGCTTTGTTGTTACAGCCTACATACTGAATATTTTTCAGTTTGTGCACCAGTCAAAAGTGTAGACGTGTTAAGTAACAGACTGAGAATAGTAATGTTGGTCAAAATCACAAAAGTAACTGAGTTAAAGTGAAGTTCCACTCAGAAATGGAACTTTTGCTGATCCAGTTCCTCCCGCCCCCTCCGATGTCACATTTGGCACCTTTCAGGGGGAGCAGATACCTGACTAATCCAGGTATTTGCTCCCACTTCTGGCAAAAGATCACCGCAGTATCCGCGGCAATCTACGCCATGTCTGGCCCCCGCTCCGTCCCCCCACTGTCTTCTGGAAGACAAACAGGTTCAACTCAGAACGCGCAGCGTGACTCGCACATGCGCAGTAGGGAACCAGGCTGTGAAGCCGCAATAGATATAGAAAAAAGGAAGCTTGATTAACATGTATATAGTGTGTACCGAAGAGATAGTGATTTCACTTCAACCCCTAAATGAACTACAATAAAAGCCGCAAGGCTTCACTTCCTGATTCCCCTACTGAAGAAGCCAGTGCCTCCACTTGGGAGCCGAGGGGCGGGTCAGCTTCAAATGAGGACATCGCGGGCTCCCTGGACAGGCAAATGTCCTTTCAAAAGTCAGCAGCTGCAGTATTTGTAGTTGCTGACTTAATTTTTTTTTTTTCAGACGGAACTCCACTTTACTTAGTGCTTGTAAAGGCTGAAGGTTTTTACCTTCATGCATTCTATGCATGAAGGTAAAAAAAAACAAAAAACCTTCTATGTGCTGCTCTCCCCACAGCCCCCGAGGCCGATCCAGTGCTGTGCAGGGGAGCCTCGGCTCTCCCTCTCCTCATTGGCTCCTGCTGCTGTCAATCACAGCCAGTGGGGGAGGGAGCAGGGGGGGCAGGGGCCGCTCAGTGTGCGCTCCTCCAGAGCAGGCAGCTTGCTCTGGGGACACGCCGCAGTGGGGAGGAACTAAGAAGAGGATCGGAGCTGCTCTGTGCAAAACCATTGCACAGAGCAGGCAAGTACAACATACTTATTATTTTTAAAACAAAAAATACACTTTAAGAGTTGAAGCCTTGAAAGCTTGCTATGAACACACATAATCCTCTTCCCATGCAAAAGAAAACGTTTTTCTTTAGGTTTTTTTTTTTTTTTTTTTTTTAGTAAACTTTACCTTGCTTTTTCTGTAAATAAGCATTCCTCAAATCAATGATGTCATGACCTGCTCTTGATTCATTAATTAGTTTTTTTTGTGTGCTGGAAGAAGGACATTAGAAGATACAGCACGTACACCCGCTCTTACACAAAGCACTACATTTCCCATGACGCAATAGGAAATGTAAAAAATATGTTAGCCCTCTTTGTGGGTAGAGCAGAAGAGTTAGAGGCGTTTGTGGGATGTCTCTATTTGCACAGCTGCAAATCAACTCATGTAGGCCACAACCCAGTCCTATGCTGATCCTTCCTCCCACAGGAGGCATGACTTCATGACGCACACTCCTTACAACGAGGGACCTATTTCTCTTTATGGAGAAAGCAGCATCACCTGGTCGCATAGACAGAAAGAAAAGGAAACAAAGGATGAAGGGTGAGCCAGTTTGAGGCATCAAAATTTCTGGAAAAAAGACATAAGAAAAAAGCTGAAATTTCTAGAGGTAAGACAAGTACGTTGATGATAAGAATATAATCATTCTGTTTTTAGTTGGGCCTTAAGTTAGCCATTACAGATATTATTCATGGTTACTAATTTTTTCTGACATAAATGACTGTCCTTGAATGGATAATACTTTTTAGAGCACTGTAAATAAAACATGATTGCATTTAGTTTGTAAAAATACAATGTTTCTCTTCTTGTGTCCATGCTTTGTCCCCCTGTGTAATACACATGTGCAGTAGACTCCCTATATGAACTTTTTATAGACAACGTCACAGTATATTGCTGTGAATTCAGCAGAATGTGCCAGCACACTATGCACTCACATGAAGGCTTCTAGCCCTACAAAAGGGAAAAGGTGATAATGCTGCAGCTGAATTAAAGCTTAACTTCAGGTATGATCCTAACTGCATACTTACAGTGGTCAAGCATATCTGAGGGACCACTGTGGAAGCGAACAATCACTGTAGTAGTCAGCGCTACTACATTGATTACCATGATCTTCCGAATACTGTGCTGAGCATGAGTACTGCTGCACACTGACCACAGGGGGGCGCTCGATCGGCACTGCTGCCATTTACAATATAAAGGGTTCTCTGATTGGATGAAGTGGAGATGGTGATGTCACCGTCCCTCCTTTTCCTAGTCTCACTAGTACAGTGATTGGCAGCTTCCGCAATGGCCCATTGGGTATGAAATATACATGTAAGACCAATGCAATTAAGATCAGGATCCACCTTGCTTACCAGGAATTATTTGAATTAAAGCACAAAATATAAAAAAAAAAAAAAAGAAATATGTGCAATGTTATATTTGGTTTAAGTCTTTGGGTTTGAATACACAAAGATTTCCACTTATATTTTATATCTTACCATTTTTATATCTTGCCAAGATCTCTGCATAGTAAAAATAAAAATAGAAGAAGAGGTGGCAGTCACAAGGGTATATACACCCCACTGTGCAACACATTCTGATACAGAAAGTAAAATGGTCTGCTGTATGGGTACAACGCCACTTTATATTTTTACTAGATGTCATTGTGCCATCATAAGAAATTGTTTCAATTTGTTTCAAGAAAACAGTCACATGACAATAATGCAAGAACAAGTTAGCTGCCCCTGCATTGCATCCCTTTTTCCCATTACTGTAAACACAGAGCTAGTGATGAGCTCTGCTAAACTTTAACTGCTCTCTAATCCACAAGTAGCCAGTCCTACATTGAAAGAAATGTACTCATACATCCAACTCTGGATGTGTGAGGTACTGAATAGATCCCTCATTTATTTAATCTTACATCCTATAACAGAGCATTAGACAGCAGCAAAATGTCCACGTTAAATCAGCCACCTGCAGCTTCCAGGTATGTGCCAGTTTGGGTAGAGTGAATGCTACAGGGCGGATCGCCCCCTACTGAAGTGTACAGTCAGTAGACAATTTTCCAGTGCGTTGGCTGCTCACAGTTCTTTTCTTGCTCTCCACAAAATCGATTGTAGGTTGTCTTTGGGTCAAAACCTAAAATTTCTCTCTCTTCATGAATGCGGAAAGAGAAGGTAGAAACGGAAGTGCCAATAAAATACCTGTAAACAGAATTAGACAAATTATGATAAAAGAAGTAAGTGTTAGGTAGGGTTCAAGGCTTATTTCTGTTAATGCTTAATAGGCAGTTTGAGAATATAGGACATAAAAATAATTCAGCAAGATCCAGTTAAAATCTTTTTTTGTTTTGAAAACAGTACAAGAAGATTAAAATATCTGTCAAGTTTTTACCTGAAAATTCCACAACCACCCCTTCCTTTTCTGTCCTGGTGGAACCAGGACAAGAAATTTTAGATACAGGCAAGAGCAATAAAAACCTGCCAAAGTTGTGGCCTTTCCCCAGTCTACTAAATGCGTGTTTCTGTTCCTCTTTCCCTCTCCTGCCCCCCAGAAAGAAAAGTATATATATTTCTGTTTGGATTTGGTAAGCTCTTTCAGACCAGAATTATTGGAAATAGAATCTCTGGCAGAATCTTACTACCAATGGCTTTGCAAAACACCCAGTTCAAATCCAGCTGATCATTTTTATTCTACATGCTGGCAAATAAAATGGCAATCTGATTGGTTGCTATAAGCAACAGAGACTTTCCTTTCTGGCAATGATGACAGCCACTGCCAACATCTTCCTCTGAAAATGCTAGATGCGTGGGTGTTACGCTAATCTGGTAGTTCCAATACTTTAGGTTGACAAGTATGTAGATAAGGACTCTAACTTGCTATATGCTAATTCTAGGTTAGTGACTGAAGTCAGAGACTGCCAGTAAATTAGCATTTTTAGTCATCAGCAATGGAAGCACATATATTTCTTTCCAAATTAAAACCATGCACTTATTTTTTTTCAGTGGCTTTCAAAAAATGCTCTGTGGATGTATACATCTAATGTGTAATGTTAATGACAATCACATTCTTAAAGTGGTAGTAAACCTCAGTGGATGGAGGAAAAAAAAAAAAATGCAATGTCATAATGTGTCACATTATGAGAGACTTACCTTAGCACGAGACCCTTCAGAGCCGCGAGGTCACCGCTGAGAGGGCTGGCATTCCCCCCCCCCCCCGGTCCTCCATCCGGGAGCGCGATGACGTCGCGTCTATGGCACTGGCTCAGAAGGTTTGGCACTTTATGCCGGACCTCCAGAGCGCACCGGCTGCATGCACTCTGAATATCTCCTAAACTGTGCAACAAGTTTAGGAGATATTCACAGTACCTACAGGTAAGCCTAAAAGGAGCTGTAAAGACAGAAGGTTTTTTTTATCTTAATGCATCAAGATAAAAAAAAACCTTTTGTGTGTAGCAGCCCCACCAGCACCCCCTAATTACCTACCTCAGCTCCTTCTCTCTCCAGCAATGTCCACGATTCCCTCAGCCATCCAGGACACTCCTCCTGATTGGCTGAGACAGAGAAGCTGTGCCATGGGCTCCCACGGCTGTCAAACTCAGTCAGCCAATCAGGGGAGAGAGGGGGTGGGGCCAGGTTGGGGCTCTGTGTCTGAATGGATACACGGAGCTCTGACTCAGCTTGGGTGCCCTCTGAAGCAAGCTGCTGGCTCAGGGGCACTCAAAGTAGGGAGGGACTAGGAGCAGCAAAGAGGGACCTGAGAAGAGAAGAATCCAGGCTGCTCTGTGCAAAACCAACTGCACAGATGAGGTAAGTATAACATGTTTGTTTTTTTTGTTTTTTTTAAACAAGCCTTTACAATCACTTTAATATAGGCTTGCCTGTAGGTACAAGTGGTAGAACAGAGTTTACTACCACTTTAAAAATCAAAGTACATACAATTACAAAAACCATCAATTTCCTACCTACACAGGGAAGGGACTGCAGGAGTAGGGACAGCACATGCTGGAGGAAAAAGACTAGTGGGATCTGCACTCTAGCACACAGCTCAATCCCCTTTATCCATGTGGCCTGCATAAAGCTCCCTCCCCCCTATTTACGTCACTAGTGAGATTTGCACCCCAGTACACAAAGCTCACTCCAAAGTCACAATCCCATCAGAAAGATTGCGCCAGCATACACAGCTTACTTTAGAGTATCCATGCCACCAATTATTGCCACAACACACACTTCCTATTACCCCTGTGTCCCAAGTTGTTCAGAAATGTTACTCAGCAGTATGCATTTGACTTTAATGTGTGTTAAGCAGTTTACACACTTTACAACCTGACTATACATTCCACTACGGTAAGGTAAATGGTATAACAATGAAAATATCTTAAAATACAAAAAATTGCTTGCCTAAACGATTATAAGGTTTGTAGCAAGCGATACCCTTAGATTTACCAACTATGTATTGCAATGGCCTACCTACACAACCCAGTCATTTTAGATCCAACCAGGTAGATCCTCACACTGCATAAAGGTTTGGTAAGATTGTACAATTTCATTGTACTGTGTTGTATCCAGCTTTCCCATCACAAACTGCTTAGCTATACCAGGTCAGTTTGGTTTGCTGTAATAGAAATTTGGTACTAGATTGTCATTTTTTTTTTTACCTCTGCCACAAATTAAAGTAGTATTCCAGGTTTAATATGACTTTAAATAGTCAGTTTGGGCCAAGCTGGCCCAAAGAACTATTTTCAATGCATAACTATGTGGCCGCTGTATACACTGTAATATTCTGTATTAGCTGTTAAACAGCACTAAGGGCAACTTTCTGTCTGCTACCTGAATTAAATCGGCCAGGCAGAATGCTTCCCTGCCATTCAGGAGACACCTTGTATTTTTATCAATCAATACAAAGCTGCCTCTGATTGAGGAAGAGAGAGAGAGAGGCGGGTGGATGACTCACAATTTCAGCTGGCTTTATGTGGATTGAAATGTGGCTGGTTCAGCAAGAATTTGGATCAATGTATGGACAGGGTGGTTGTACAGAAGTCAATCAACTACCCTGATGGAAAATTTACGATCAATCAGTGCCACCAGCTATAGCCAGTAGCGCTGAATAGTGTATTCTGATGGCGAGGAAGTCTCTCTGCTGCCAGAATACAAAGACACACCGGGAGGATTCCCTCATCCACCTCAAATGTGTGAATGGGGGAATCGAGTTACTTTTGAGCTGCCTTCCACCATCAGAGGAGACCTTGTATTTAGTGAAAAAATACTACTGCAGAACACAGCTCTGCTTACTGTATGTAGCTAATGTTACTACAGCATATACAGTGGCCGCATAGTTATATAATTGAAGTACATCATTTGGGTCTGCTCTGTCGAAAGTAAAACTTCACTCTCCCAATCAACATTGATTAACTTTAATCATCATGCTGTTACCATTAGTAAAGAGTAGGGATGAGCCAAACCCCCCGGTTCGCTTAACGGCAGAACATGCGAACAGACCAAAAATTTGTGCATGAAAATTTGACCGTGAAAAATCAAAAGTGCTAATTTTAAAGGCTATTATGCAAGTTATTGTCATAAAAAGTGTTTGGGGACCTGGGTCCTGCCCCAGGGGACATGTATCAATGCAAAAAGTTTTTAAAATGTCCGTTTCTCCGGGAGCAGTGATTTTAATAATGCTTAAAGTGAAACAATAAAAGTGTAATATTCCTTTAAATATCGTGCCTGGGGGGTGCCTGTAAAGTGGCGCATTTTTCCCGTGTTTAGAACAGTCCCTGCACAAAATGACATTTCTAAAGGAAAAAAAGTAATTTAAAACTGCTTGCGGCTGTAATGTAATATTGCCCCCCAGCCCATTACCAGGCCCTTTGGGTCTGGTATGGATATTAAGGTGAACCCCGCACCCAAATAAAAAAGGCACTATACACTCTGAACAAATAAGATAGGGACTGTAGGTTTGTTCGTAAGTTGAATCTGTTTGCAATTTGGAACAGGTACATTTTGTAAGTGTAGCTCCAGCCAAAAAATCTATTTTTAAGCTTTTTGGATAACATAGGGAAGGGTTATCATCACCCCTGTTACATTTGTTTTGCTGTCTGTGCCCCTGTTCAGAAGATTTCACCTCACTTTCTGTCCCAGTGACAATTGGATTTTGAAAATTTTGGGTTATTAGGGAAACAAGGATTGGTGATAAAGCATCAGTGGAGACACCTTTTTCCCATAATAACTCTTACAGGAGAGAATTTCCCTTCCTAGGAATAGATTTCCTCTCACTTCCTGTTGTCTCTCTCAGTTTGTAAGTAGGAGTCGTTTGTAAGTCGGATGTTTGAAAAGAAGGGACAGCCTGTATATACTATACAGCCTGCCCTATACACTCTGCGGAAAATTGGGCCTTAGGTGTTGGTGGTACCAGAACACTGTAAGCCCTCACAGTTACTCTTGGTGGGCGCTGGAACGAGCCCTGCTGTGAAATATTATATCAAGAATTGTAATGACATGCCCCTGTTAAACAGGGGCAGAAAAATTGGGCCTTAGGCGGTGGTGGTGACACAACACTGTAAAGCCTCACAGATACTTTTGTTGAGCGCAGGAACAGGCCCTGCTGTGAAATATTAGATCAAAATTGTAATTAGGCACCCCTGTTAAACGGGGGCAGAAAAATTGGGCCTTAGGCGGTGGTGGTGGTGGTGGCACAACACTGTAAAGCCTCACAGATGCTTTTGATGGAGCGCAGGAACAAGCCCTACTGTGAAATATTAGCTCAAAAATTGTAATTACGCGCCCCCTGTTAAACAGGGACAGAAAAATTGGGCCTTAGGTATTGGTGGTGGTGCGAAAATATTCTTAGAAGCTATCATCATGAAAATTGAGGAGGAATAGGATAGCCACTCAGCATAATAGGATAGTCACTCAGCATATGCAGTCTTCAAGGGACCCCACATCCATAGAAAAATCATTTGGTTACATCAGCATCAGGTGCTTGGTAGCTGGTGATCCAAAACTGATTCATTTTTATGAATGTGAGCCGAACAACAGAGTCTGTGGAAAGGCGCACTCTGTGATTGGTTACAAAGCCTCCAGCAGCACTGAATGTGCATTCAGAAAGAATGGAATGGATGGAATAGGCCGCTTTGGCAGCTGCATTGGCAAGCAAACTACTCTGAGCCTGGGTGACAGAGAATGAGGAGTATGAGGAGGGCTTTGTTATCCATTCCACCAACCCTTCTGCATGTTGTGGCTCAATAACACGGCCAGCTGCAGGAAAAAAGGACAACCGTGTCCCACGGCCACGTGCTGAGGATGCACCGTGTCCACGACCAGCACTGTCGACTGTAGACACAGAGCCCGCTTGCCCTCTTTTAGTGGCCTGTGAGCGTCTGCCTCTCTTTGGTGGCCTTCTGGACATGCTGTAAATTTTGTTTAGCAAAAAAACACTACACTGTATTGTATACTGTGTACACCACCAGGAAAGAAGTAGCAACTGCACTAGGGGTGCACGTTACTGTGTACACCAACAGAAGTGTAATAACAACTATGGGTGCACAGTATGCATTGTGTACACCACCAGGAACGTAGTAGCAACTGCACTATGGGTGCACTGTACTGTGTACACCAACAGAAGTATAACAACAACTATGGGTACACTGTATGTATTGTGTACACCACCAGGAAAGTAGTAGCAACTGCACTAGGAGTGCATGGTACTGTGTACACCAACAGAAGTTTAAATAACAACTACGGGTGTACTGTATTGACCACCAGTAATCTGTAAGATTACAGTACTGTATGTGTTATGATTTTGACATTTTTTTGAATTTGCCACCAGGCTCCGCCCCCGTGCGTTGCGACGCTCGCAGGGAACGGAGCCTGGCACAGAGAGGCTTCGGGCGGAGGACGGAGCCCGCGGACACTGCGGGGGACATCGCAGGATCCCAGGGACAAGGTAAGTAATGCCACAAAAGGATCCTGCGATGTAATCCCGAGTGTGACTCGGGGTTACCGCTAATGGTCCTGATTTTTAACCCCGAGCCACACTCGGGAAAACCGCCAGGGAGGCTACACTTTTTTTTTTTTACATTTCTGTTTTTTTGCCTAGGCAGATGATGTCATACATACCTGGAGTCTTTAGGAGGGGAGGAGGGGTTTTCTTAGCTAAGCACACCCTTCTGCATGCATGCCTGAGCTAAGAGCTGGATTCCAGAAAGTAAATGCTACATGAAAAATTTGCCCTTACTCAAGATGGCCACGGCTAGAAATGCTAGGGGGTTATTTTTCAAAGTGATTTCTCAACGAAATAAAGCATAGTGACATGTATGGATTGGGGAGTTTACTTCAAATATTAAGAATTAAATGTTGTTTTTGGTTTGTGCTGCTCAGATGCAGTGAAGCCCTGCTTTAAACCTGGAATTCTACTTTAAAAAGGACAGAAAATGTGGATCCACATGGGTCACTATGAGGGATCTGTAAGCATCACCCTACCTGGCATGAGCACAGATCCACTGATCTATAATTGCCACTCCTCCATCCTTGTACAGCTCCAGCTCTTCCCACGTAGGTTCATACCTCACCATTTCAGGGATCAATTTTCGAAGTTCTTCAAGATCTATAAAGAAATGGCAGCAATGGACATATGTTTGTAAATGGAGATATTACTACATCCTATTTTTATAATAAATGTATTTAGAACACAGCGATACTACTGGCACCGACCTTGCCTGTCAGAATCTGTAGCAATAAACACTTTCTTGAGTTTTTGCTTCTTTAAGAGGCTGTGAATTTCTTCAGCTGCTCGTCGTAAGCTAGGCACATCTTCTCTGTGGCCCCAAATAAAGTCTTTTCTTCGAAGATGTACAGCAAGATAAGGTCCTCCTAGCGGTGGGCTTGGCTTTGTCTATGTAATGAACAAACAGCATTAGCAACTTCACTTTTGAATGAACTGCATTTCAGGCCAGATTAAAGGATAACTATATTTTTTTATAAAAAGTAGTTATCCTTTTGCCCATGCCCCCTGACCTAAACAAACCCCATACTCTCCCATCCCAAATGTATATAACTGTATCTGACAACTGTAGTTCACAGGAACCTTTAAAGCCAAACTCTTCTTCCTTCTCACTGCATATATGAACCCCAGAGAAGTCTACATCTCTATTGGGCCATCTATTGATACTGTGGTGCTTAAGATTTCTACAGTGCAGGTGCAGCCAGGTGAAAAAAAGATTATAGCTGAAGGAGCTCTGTGGATGAGGTGTAAAAGAAGAACTGTACTGAAAAAAAGTGCTTTTACAGTATCTCACAAAAGTGAGTACACCCCTCACATTTTTGTAAATATTTTATCTTTTCATGTGACAACACTGAAGAAATGACACTTTGCTACAATGTAAAGTAGTGAGTGTGCAGCTTGTATAACTGTAAATTTGCTGTTCCCTCAAAATAACTCAACACACAGCCATTAATGTCTAAACCACTGGCAACAAAAGTGAGTACACCCCTAAGTGAAAATTTCCAAATTGGGTCCAATCAGCCATTTTCCCTCCCCGATGTCATATGACTCGTTAGTGTTACAAGGTCTCAGGTGTGAATGGGGAGCAGGTGTTTTAAATTTGGTGTTATCGCTCTCACTCTCTCATACTGGTCACTGGAAGTTCAAAATGGCACCTCATGGCAAATAACTCTCTGAGGATCTGAAAAAAAAGAAAGAATTGTTGCTCTACATAAAGATGGCCTAGGCTATAAGATTGCCAAGACCCTGAATTGAGCTGCAGCATGGTGGCCAAGACCATACAGCGGTTTAACAGGACAGGTTCCACTCAGAACAGGCCTCGCCATGGTCAACTAAAGAAGTTGAGTGCCCGTGCTCAGCATCATATCCAGAGGTTGTCTTTGGGAAATAGATGTACGAGTTCTGCCAGCATTGCTGCAGAGGTGGATGGGTGGGAGGGTCAGCCTGCCAGTGCTCAGACCATATGCCGCATACTGCATCAAATTGGTCAGCATGGCTGTCATCCCAGAAGGAAGCCTCTTCTAAAGATGATGCACAAGAAAGCTCGCAAAGAGTTTGCTGAAGACAAGCAGACTAAGGACGTGGATTACTGGAACCATGTCCTTTGGTCTGATGAGACCAAGATAAACTTATTTGGTTCAGATGGTGTCAAGTGTGTGTGACGACAACCAGGTGAGGAGTACAAAGACAAGTGTGTCGTGCCTACAGTCAAGCATGGTGGTGGGAGTGTCATGGTCTGGGGCTGCATGAGAGCTGCCAGCACTGGGGAGCTACAGTTCATTGAGGGAACCATGAATGCCAACATGTACTGTGACATACTGAAGCAAAGCATGATCCCCTCCCTTCAGAGACTGGACAGCAGGGCAGTATTCCAACATAACGACCCCAAACACACCTCCAAGATGACCACTGCCTTGCTAAAAAAGCTGAGGGTAAAGATGATGGACTGGCCAAGCATGTCTCCAGACCTAAACCCTATTGAGCATCTGTGGGGCATCCTCAAAATGGAAGGTGGAGGAGCGCAAGGTCTCGAACATCCACCAGCTCCGTGATGTCATCATGGAGGAGTGGAAGAGGACTCCAGTGGCAATCTGTGAAGCTCTGGTGAACTCCATGCCCAAGAGGGTTAAGGCTGTGCATAAAAATAATGGTGGCCACACAAAATATTCACACTGTGGGCCCAATTTGGACATTTTCACTCAGGGGTGTACTCATTTTTGTTGCCAGCGGTTAAGACATTAATGGCTGTATGTTGAATTATTTTGAGGGGACAGCAAATGTACACTGTTATACAAGCTGTACACTCACTACTTTACATTGTAGCAAAGTATAATTTCTTCAGTGTTGCCACATGAAAAGATCATAAAATATTTACAAAAATCTGAGAGGTATACTCACTTTTGTGAGGTACTGTATGTGCACTGCTAGAACCCAATGACCCTTATATTGATCCTAAAGGTAAACATTTAGCATGTTCCTGCTATTAAAATAGGTAGGACAATGAGCTTCATCTGTCAAAGATCTTTTCACCAGAAATATATGTAAGGTATTTACTGTAAGAGCTGATGCCAAAGTTGTTTTCCTGCAACTGGTGTGTGTTTGGAACAACCCAGGACAGCTGGAGAACTTGGTATCAGACACTTGTAATCCCTTGTACAGCAGCACTCACCACATACAGATGTGTTGAAAAGTAACATAGGAGGAGAGGCAAAAAACAAAAATAAAACAGACAAGATCTTATCAGTCTGCTTCTGCTCTTTCACTGTCCACAGTCAGCAGGCAGAGGGTGTACCTTCTACAATTTAACGTAGTAACAGGGAAAGTGGTATCATCTGCCTGGCTGTGCTGTGTGGTAGGAAAATAATGGACAGATATACAACACAAAACAGCTACAGTGGGGACAGAAAGTATTCAGACCCCCTTAAATTTTTCACTCTGTTATATTGCAGCCAATTACTAAAATCATTTAAGTTCATTTTTTCCTCATTAATGTACACACAGCACCCCATATTGACAGAAAAACACACAATTGTTGACATTTTTGCAGATTTATTAAAAAAGAAAAAAAACGAAATATCACATGGTCCTAAGTATTCAGAATATTTGCTGTGACATTCATATATTTAACTCAGGTGCTGTCCATTTCTTCTGATCAACCTTGAGATGGTTCTACACCTTCATTTGAGTCCAGCTGTGTGGCTGAGCTCCAGAGATGCAGTCGGGAGATGGGAGAAAGTTGTAGAAAGTCAACCATCACTGCAGCCCTCCACCAGTCGGGGCTTTATGGCAGAGTGGCCCGACGGAAGCCCCTCCTCAGTGCAAGACACATGAAAGCCCGCATGGAGTTTGCTAAAAAAAAACACCTGAAGGACTCCAAATTGGTGAGAAATAAGATTCTTTGGTCTGATGAGACCAAGATAGAACTTTTTGGCCTTAATTCTAAGCGGTATGTGTGGAGAAAACGAGGCACTGCTCACCACCTGTTCAATACAGTCCCAACAGTGAAGCATGGTGGTGGCAGCATCATGCTGTGGGGGTGTTTTTCAGCTGCAGGGACAGGACGACTGGTTGCAATTGAGGGAAAGATGAATGCGGCCAAGTACAGGGATATCCTGGACGAAAACCTTCTCCAGAGTGCTCAGGACCTCAGACTGGGCTGAAGGTTTACCTCCCAACAAGACAATGACCCTAAGCACTTACCTTAGCACACAGCTAAAATAACGAAGGAGTGGCTTCACAACAACTCTGTGACTGTTCTTGAATGGCCCAGCCAGAGCCCTGACTTAAACCTAATTGAGCATCTCTGGAGAGACCTAAAAATGGCTGTCCACCAACGTTTACCATCCAACCTGACAGAACTGGAGAGGATCTGCAAGGAGAAATGGCAGAGGATCCCCAAATACAGGTGTGAAAAACTTGTTGCATCTTTCCCAAAAAGACTCATGACTGTATTAGATCAAAAGGGGGCTTCTATTAAATACTGAGCAAAGGGTCTGAATACTTAGGACCATGTGATATTTCAGTTTTTCTTTTTATATTCACTGTATAAGCAATAAGTGTAAGAAAAACAAAGTACAGAAACAACAAACACACACTAACCACAGACTACCCCCCCCCCCCCCCCCCCGAGTGGTATAGTGTCACTATGGTGACAATAACTTCTGCTCTGATGACAGAATGTAAAAAAAAAAAAAAAAGGGTTTCAAAAAATGCAATAATATATTATTTACATTTTTTTTTCTTTTCTTATATACTGTCATCAGTCAGTATCCCTGATCACCACCATGCTAATCATATGATAATGCGGTAATGCACTGACAGTATGTAAAAGAAGAAAAAATTGTGAAAAAAACCCCCAAATTTTTAGTTATATTCTTAATTTTTCAAAAAACTGCGGCAAAAAAATTACAACTTCAAAAACTCGCCATGCCTCTTATGAAATGCCTCAGACTGTCTACTTTCCTAAAAGGGGTTTGGGTGGTATTTGTACTGTCCTGCCATTTTAGGGCCTTAAGAAATGAGATAGGCCGTCAGTACCTCAGGACTGATCAATTTTCAAATATTTTTACTATAGATTGTAGACACTATAACTTTTACCAAAGACATGTAGCAGAATACATTTTGGAGTAAATATATGAAGAAATTTGATTTGGACAGATTTTATAATAGAAAGTGGAAAATATTAGAGTCTTTTTCTTTTTTCAAAATTTTCTTTTTTTTTTAATCAGAAAGGTTTTTATTTTGCATAAAAAAAAACAAAACAAATACAGATAGCATACAGATACTTGTACATAACATATACAAATTTCGAAATTCTCACAAAGCATGTTATGGGAACATTTATCAGCTACCTAAAATTATTGTAAGACAGTTCTGATTATATCCTATCAGGAATATCACCTATCGTACTCTTATCTTTTAGTTATAATATGTCTAACATGTAATATAATTCGCAAGGAGTATGACTCCAAATAAGGTACAAATTTAATCAAATACAAGCTATAATAATGTTACCCTTGTATGCTGAAAGCTCTAATGATCTCTGATCATCTTAGAGTGTAAAAATAGCAAACCCGTTGTTCATTTAACAGTAATATCAAAATCAACTCTACTGCATTATAATTCCGACAACCTTGACTTGATTCGTTATGTTTAGTTCAATATAGTATTCATCGGTAAAGTAAAGAAATAAAATAGAGGAGAAAGACAGGAGAAATAGAGAAAAGGAAAAAAGAGAAAAAGAAAGATAGGAACAAAGCAGAGTAAAACCTTGCCATGCAGTGCCTCATCATATATACTGTTATATATCCCACAGGGGCTGTCTCTTTTTATACTTCACACTTCCTTGCATGAGTATAATTTCTATACAGTAGTCAAGTCTACATCAACCCAAGAGTAACTTATCTTTAATTAATTGGTGCGGGGCCAAACCAGGAACGTCTAACCACGCCTGCCATATGGAGAGGAATTTTTGTGGAGCCTTCCTACGTTGGTAGGTTATTTTTTCTCTTATTAGGAGCCTGTTCACGCTGTCTATCCATTGCACTCTTGTGGGAACTCTCGGGGTAATCCACCACTGGGCAATTAGTTTCTTCGCTATGTATAGTAAACGAATAAGCGCTATACGTGTAGGTGGGGGTGCTAACTCTTCATCTATTCCCCCCAGTACACATACCACTGGAGTTCTCTCAAGAGGTATCATATATACTTCTGAAATCGTGTCCAGTACTTCCTTCCAATATCTGAATAGCTTGGGGCATTTCCAGATCATGTGGAGTAAATTTCCATGGTCCCGTTCACATTTCGGGCACAGGGGTGAGTCCCTAATTCCCCATTTATAGAGTTGAAGGGGGGTTCTGTACGCCCTATGTAGAAGGTAAAGATGTGAAAGTTTCTGTGACGTAGAAATTGATACCAGGGGGGCATTCATAAGGCATATCTCCCAAGTGTCTCCATCTATTGCTCCTATATCCTCCTCCCACCGCTGCCTGCATGGTAGTCTAGAGGGGTCTTGTATTCGTGCTATAAGTGTATTATAGCATCTAGATATCATGCCCTTTTTAACTTCATCCATAAATACATCCTGTATAATCGGATGTTCTGTTGGTTGGATCCTGACAGTTCTATTCTGGGTTTGTAAGGCATGTCGCAGTTGGAGGTATTTATAAAAATTATTATGTGGGATCCCAAACTCTGTTTGGATCTGCTGGAATGATTTGAGAGTGTTATCTTGGTATAATTGTGAGATATATTTGATGCCTGCGTCCTCCCAGCTCTTGAAGCCTTTTAGTTTTTGTATTTCTTTCAGTTGTCTATTTCGCCAGAGAGGCGTGCTGGACAGAAAGCCCGTGATGCCTATTAGTTTTTTGACATAGGCCCAAAGTGAAATCAATAATTTAACCGTAGGAGCTTCCGGGTCTAAGTGCAGGAATCCCGCCTCCAAATTTGTCAGTGCTGAATAGTTATTGTCTTCTAGTATTACAAGTTTACGAATCGGGTCTTTCGGGTCCAGCAAGCCCCATCCTCCTAGTTGTTGTAACTGGGAAGCGAGATAATACATCCTGGGGTGAGGGACTGCAAGTCCCCCCTCCTCTTTGCCATATTGTAATGTTGATAGTTTTATCCTCGCTATTTTTTTTCTCCATATGAGCTCTCTGAATTGGGTCTCTATTCTATCGAACCATTTTTTAGATATCCATACCGGGGAATTGTTAAAAATATAAAGCAGTTGTGGTGCCCAGACCATTTTAATAAGGTTAATTCTACCAACGACAGACAGGGGTAGTTTACACCAGGCCCTGCTTTTTTCACGGAATTTAGTTAATAAGGGTGTTAGGTTCTGTTCAACATAAGTGGTTGGGTTAGGGGTCACCTGGATCCCCAGGTAGCGGAATGAGCTTACTTGTTGTATCATCTCTGCACCTAATGGTAATGGAGTGTTCAGGGGGTCAAGCGGCATCAGCACTGACTTGTCCCAGTTAATGGAGAAGCCCGATAATTCCCCAAAGTCCTTAATGAGGGACATGACTGTTTGTAATGAATCTTTTGTGTCTCCTAAGTAGAGCAGGGTATCATCTGCGTACATGGACACTACGTCTTTATTCATACCTCTTTGGAATCCCGCTATTCTAGAGTCTCCTCTAATTTTTGCTCCCAGAGGTTCCAGGGCCAAGGCAAACAGCAGGGGTGACAATGGGCACCCCTGTCTGGTGCCTCTAAATAAAGGAAAAGGATCTGAAAGTTCCCCATTAATCCGTATCCTGGCTGTGGGCGCAGCATACAAAAGCTGTACCCATCGAATAAAGGTATCTCCCAGTCCCATGTTTTGTAGTGTTTTCCACAGATAAGGCCACTCGACACTGTCGAAGGCCTTAGCTGCGTCCAGCGAGAAAATTGCTCTATTGCCTGTGTTGTCCACTGGGAGCTGTAAGTTCAGGAATAGTCTTCTTATATTTTGGGCCGTGGATCTCGTGGGGATGAACCCGGATTGGTCCCTATGTACTAATTTATGAATTACCTTGGCCAATCTGTTTGCTAACATCCGGGCCAGCAACTTGATATCGGATGTGAGCAATGAAATGGGTCTATAAGATCCCGGGGAATTCGCATCTTTACCCGGTTTTAAAATAACAATAATGATCGCCTCATTCATTGAGCTTGGCAGTGAACCCTCCTTTAATGCCTCATTGTAAACTTTCAGTAGTGTGGGGAGCATGGAATCAGCGTAGCGTTTGTATATCTCTGAAGGGAGGCCATCTATACCTGGTGCTTTATTGTTTTTAGTTTGAGATAGGGCGATATCCAGTTCTTCTGCAGTTAAAGGGGCATTAAGCATGACCCTATCTTCTATTGGCAGACTGGGGAGTTCACAGCTACCTAAGAAGTCTGTTATTGCACTGTCAGTGGGTGTAACTTTAGAAGTATAGAGATCAGCATAGAAATCACCAAAGACCGTCAGGATATCAAGAGTAGAGCATTTCAGAGCGCCCCGTGCGTCACAGATGGCGGAGATGAGAGAGGTCGATTGTTGAGACCGCGCCATTACTGCAAGCATATGACCAGTCGTCTCCCCCTCCTCAAAATGTGATTGTTGCAAAAAAAAGCGTTTGTTCTCCGCCAGCTGCAACGCCAGTTGCCCAAACATTGTCTGTGCACTCAACCATGCCCTCTTATTGTCTCCTGTGGGGTTATTAATATAATCGTTTTCAGTCTCAGTGACTCTATTTCGTACCAATAGTTCCCAAGCCTTGGTGTAAGTTTTAATCCGTGATATTGTTTTGATAAGTTGTCCTCTCAAAAAGGCCTTCGCTGCATCCCAGACCACCCCCAGTCCAGCCGTACCAATATTATCCTGTAGAAACAGTGTAAGTGCCCTGGCTAGAGGGTCTGGTTCGGCAAACAGCGAGAGCCAAAAGGGATTGAGTTTCCACATTGGCCGTCTGTATCTATTTGGTAATGAAATGGTTACCCAAAGTGCCGAGTGGTCAGATATATGCCTGTCTGCATAGCCAGATTCCTCTATAAAATGTAGCATCTTGTCATTCCCAAGGCCCAAATCTATTCTGGATAACCCGTCATGTGAGGCTGAGTGGCAGGAGTATTTTTTATCGTTTGGGTGTCTGGATCTCCAAACATCTATTAGCCCTGTTTCTTCAAGTATTCTGGCAAAGGGGGTGCTACCTTTCACCTGAGATATGCCAGCAGTAGGTACAGGAAATTTATCTTTGAGAGGATTTAAGAAATTATTGTAGTCCCCCATTGCCAGTAAGGGTACTTCTGGGTATTGGGCCATAAAACCTGCTAGGTGCCTGATAACCTCTGAGTTATACGGTGGGGGTATATAGATGCTAGCAAGAATACATTTGAGGCCTGTAATTGAGCATAGAAGAAAGACATATCTGCCAGCCGGGTCAATGCGTTTTCTAATGCAATTGAATTGAATATCTTTTCTGAACAATATACTTGCTCCCCTTGAGTAAGTGGAGTGGGTTGCATGAAACTGGTTAGTATACAATCGTGGACTGAGGCTGGGGGGAGGGTCCGCAGAGAAATGGGTCTCCTGTAGGCAGACTACCCTCGCATTCAGCGACTTGAGATGTCTAAGGACCGCCCCTTTTTTTACTGGATTTCCCAGTCCTCTGACATTCCAAGTCACAATGGACAATTTAGCCATCCCCATCTTGTTTCAGGAGTATTGACCAGGCCGGCATAATTCTCATCAGACCTCCCAGGTCATACCATAACATATTATCTGGAAGGGGGGATAGGCCCCCTTTCCCCAAATCATGCTTGATTTCTCCTTTCAGAGAACATGTAGGTATTTGTAGACATGAAATCATGTTGCAAGGCAAAGAGAAATACATTATTAGGGTAGTATATAGGTACAGAAGACAGTAAATTGTTGGCTTAATGCATGTTACTCTGCATGGCAAGAATCTAAAGGTCAGCAGTTCACGCAGCCATTTGGCTGCAGTGTTAACTTTTCCCACACAACAGGTGTGGGGGGGGTAAAAGCCTTGAAAACTCCTAGTTAACCAGTAGGTTAGTTCCCGTAGGGGTTTCACAGCTACGGTAGGCACGTATTGCTTCATTAATTGCAGACAAAAATGTGGAAAAAAAGGGGCAAAAGAAACAAAAAAAAACGTGGGGAGGAGGGTAAGACAAACAAACAGTTCTCCTCGACCGCCTGAACATCGAATATGAGAGTAGGAACTGTCCTCCTTAGATAACAATTGTTTTGAATCTTAAGGCCCAGGGATCTATCCCAGCAAAAATAGACCGGGTCTTGCCAGGTTTTTGCATATCTAGGACTTATCTCTTAAGCAGGGACATCTCTTTGTGGTCTGGCAGCTTTAAGGGCCCTATCCTCACGATCTAGCCATTGAGCCGCCATGTCCGGGCGTTCAAAGAAGCGGGTTTCTCCGAGTGCGACTACCCTAAGGCGGGCAGGATATAGCATCGCATATGGCAAGTTAAGGTCTCTTAATCTTCGTTTGACATCCATAAACTTTGCTCGCTGCTTCTGCAGTTCAGCCGAAAAATCCGGAAACAGGGAGATTTTGGAGTTTTCAATAGACAGCTTACTTCCCATGGTTCTGGCTTTAGCAAGGATGGCATCTCTGTCTTTGTAGTTTAAGAGCTTAAACAGAAAAGCACGAGGGTGATTGCCAGGGGGTAGTGGACGAGATGGCACTCTATGCGCTCTCTCCACCGCAAATAGCGGAGAGAATGCTTCTTTTCCAAATGTAGTGAGGAGCCATTGTTCGATGAAGGTGACAGGGTCTTTACCCTCTATCCTTTCTGGGAATCCTAAGGCGCGGACATTGTTGCGGCGCATGCGATTTTCCAAATCATCTAAACGCGCTGCATGCTGATCTGCAAGATGGCAGTTATACTTTAAATCTCTCTGCATGGGTACTAAATCATCTTCAATTACACTGACCCTGCTCTCCACTGCAGCTGTGCGCTCTCTCAGCTTTTGCATGTCCTGTCTCACAAAGGATATCTCAGCTTTAACACCCTTCACTTCATCAGTCAGGGTTGAGATGGATCTGTTGCATATAGTCACTGCAGAGAGAATGTCTCTGAGAGTGGGTTCAGCATTATCCAGGGGCATACTTGGTGTCTGAGTGCCCTGATAGGAATGTGATACTGTACTCACTGCGGCCCAGTCAGAAGGGGATCCAGCGCCATCCTCCAGTGGAATAGTATTATCCATCTCCAGCTGGCTTCCTTCTCCTTCACTGAGGTCAGATGTGGGTGATGGTAGTTTTTTTGATGATTTATTGCCAAACAGGAGTTTCTGGGCTGCCTCCTTATATTTTTCCTTTTGAGATCGCTGTGGCAGAGCACCATCTTGGGCCTGTGCTGCGGGCTGGCCTCCACCATTCTTGTCCCGTTTTGGCATGTTTTTCAGCTGCAAATCGGTCGGATGAATGGGTCTGCTGAGGCCCAGAAGGCATGCGGTTCCGATCGGAGGTATCAGCGGGCTGGATGAGTGATCCAAAGGATGATTACCAGGATTTTCGGCGGAGCTGAGGAGAAGTGTGTCCTGCTACATGCTCTGCCTGGCCACTTTTTTCAAAATTTTCAGTCTTTTTTGTTTATATAGCAAAAAATAAAAACGAACCAGTGGTGATCAAATACTACCAAAAGAAAGTCCTATTTGTTAAAAAATTTAATAAAATTCCATTTGGGTCCAGCGTTGCATGACTGTGCAACTGCCAGTTAAAGTTAAAGAAGCGCAGTGTCAAATAGCAAAAAAATGCCTTGGTCATGAAGGGGGTAAAACCTTCGGGAGCTCAAGTGGTTAATACGCACAATAACAACAAAAGTCAAAAAACAAAGCTACAGTAACGCAAAAAAAAAAGACAAAAGAGCTAAGCAAAAGTTAGTGGTTTGGCAGAAAGTGACAGGCCAGAATGTAAAAGCAGATGGTCAGAAAACGAAAGTGACTGCCCAGAAAATAACGACAGCTGGACAGGGTGAAAGAGCAACAGGCTGGTCAGAAAGTAAAATCTGGTCCTCAGCAAAAAATAAAGCAGCTGGGTTAATTAAAAAAGCATCGGTTTTGTCTAATGCCCCATACACACGGTCGGACTTTGTTCGGACATTCCAACAACAAAATCCTAGGATTTTTTCCAACAAATGTAGGCTCAAACTTGTCTTGCATACACACGGTCACACAAAGTTGTCGGAAAATCCGATCGTTCTAAACGCGGTGACGTAAAACACGTACGTCGGGACTATAAACGGGGCAGTGGCCAATAGCTTTCATCTATTTATTTATTCTGAGCATGCGTGGCACTTTGTCCGTCGGATTTGTGTACACACGATCGGAATTTCCGACAACGGATTTTGTTGTCGGAAAATTTTATATCCTGCTCTCAAACTTTGTGTGTCGGAAAATCCGCTGGAAAATGTGTGATAGAGCCTACACACGGTCGGAATTTCCGACAACAAGGTCCTATCACACATTTTCCGTCGGAAAATCCGACCGTGTGTACGGGGCAATAGAGTGAAAAATGTCCTATTAGATGGGCATAGGTGATCCTTAGGTTTAAAGCAGTACTTAAAGGGGTTGTAAAGGTAAAAATTGTATAACTTATAATCGATGTCTGTTAGATACTGATAAAGAATAATGTTATCACTTGTATTAAAATTAGTTACATACCTGAGCAAATATTGCTTGTATATCACCCTCCTGCCTTCCTCTTGTTTCTATCCTGTATTTCTGGTGCACGTGGATTACAGCCACGTCACGGCCTAATGGGAACTACAGTTCCCATTAGGCTTAGCGGCATCGGGCATGCGCAGTCCCTTTTTTTTTATTTCGCCTAATGAGAACGAGCAAAGTTCTCGTGGACACACGCCGCTGTATTGTCAGAACGCATCGCGTATGCGCAGTACGAAATTTCTGGCTGCATGGAGCATTCTAATATTCAGGCAGCAAGGGGGTGGAGTCCAGGCGGGGCAGTGAAGCTTAGTAAATTAAACTAAGCCAAGGGAGGCGGCGCTGCGGCGTGGTAGACACGCCCACTAACCCACAGCTCTTTTCTCAAGCTTTAACGTAGAGTGCGTCCTGGCGCTCTCCAGTAGTCCTAGGGAGGGGGCGAGCACAACACTCCACACCAGGGAGAAAGTATCGCACGATGCAGAGTTACACACAGAACAGGAAGTGAGGATTTCTAAGAAGAAATAAGGACATTTCCAAGCAAAATTGAAGGATGAGGTAAGTGAAGGAGTACTGCACTAAGGTTAGGGAAAAAAAAAAATTGTACCTTTACAACCCCTTTAAGCCAAAGATTACCACAGATCTAGGGGTTAGAATCCCCCTCACATACAATACTTTTACCCTTGTCCAGGAGTGTGTTTCTGCCCTGCTGCATATATTACAGAATTTCTATTCAACCTTAAAAATAAAAATTAGGAAAGCATCCCAATACCTTGACCTTTGTCCAGTCTTCCTGGAATATGGTTTTATCTGCTTCATCATTAGACTGGAGTAAATGAGCTCGGAACTCATCCCCAACTATCCGCAAATGCTGGGCATATACCATACTGCGCCGTGTCTAAATGCAGAAATGAACAGCATTATATAGGATATTTGTACAATTGTGCATGTTATGTTGATTCTGCTGGTGGCTATATAGATCTTTCACTTGGACAAAAATAGGATTTTTATAACAGCTTACCTGTAAAATCCTTTTCTTGGAGTACATCATGGGACACAGAGCCTTAAGTAATTACTTAATGGGTTATAGGCCACCTTCAGGTGATGGACACTGGTATACCCAATCCAGATAGTTCACTCCCTATATAACCCCTCCTCCTTCCAGGAGCACATCAGTTTTTGTAGCAAAGCAATATACTTAAATCCCAAAAAAGAGGGGAGGGACCTCTGTGTCCCATGATGTACTCCAAGAAAAGGATTTTACAGGTAAGCTGTAATAAAAATCCTATTTTCTTTATCATACATCATGGGACACAGAGCCTTAAGTAATTACTTAATGGGACGTCCCATAGCAATGCTACTGGAGGGGAGGGAGACACAACCCGGGGGGTACCCCCAGACTTGAGGACCCATACTGCTGCCTGCAGCACACTGCGCCCGAAGGCGATATCCTCATACCTCCTTACATCTAGCTGATAAAATTTTGTGAATGCATGCACTGACGACCAAGTTGCAGCCTTACAGATCTGAGCAATGGAGGCCTGATGACGCACTGCCCAAGAAGCGCTAACCACCCTGGTAGCTATAAGTTTGAATTATAACTTGTCAAATTCACTTAGCGACAGTGGATTTTGATGCTGCCTGTCCTTTCTTAGGACCCTCTGGCAGAATAAATAAGACATCAGTCTTACGAATCTGAACAGTTACCTTTAACCACTTGCCGACCGCCTACCGCATATATACTGCGGCAGAATGGCACGGGCAGGCAAAATCACGTACCCATACGTGATCTGCCTCCCGCGGGTGGGGGGTCCGATCGGACCCCCCCGGTGCCATAGACGGTCGGCTCTCGTTCGCGGGCGATGGGAGGTGAGGTGGAGGCCATCCATTGATGGCCACCCCCTCCCGATCGCTCCCGGCGAATGAAAACGCTTCCTTTCCCTCTGTAATGTAAACAGAGGGAAAGGAAGTGATGTCATCTCTCCTCGAGCCGGTCTTTTCGTCCGGCGCAGAGGAGAGAAGACATCCAAGTAAGTGCACCAACACTACACTAACAGTAGAACACGCAGGCACACTTTTCACCCCCCTGTCACCCCCCGATCACCCCCCGATCACCCCCCTGTACCCCCTGTCACTCTGACACCAATAGCAGTGTTTTTTTTTTTTTTGCATTGGTGTCAGTTTGTCAGTTATAAGTGTTAGGGCAGTTAGGTTAGCCCCCTTTAGGTCTAGGGTACCCCCCCTTAGGTCCAGGGTACCCCCTAATAAAAGTTAACCCCTTAATTACCCCCCGTCACTAGTGTTGCTAAGCAATCGTTTTTCTGATCGCTGTATTAGTGACACAGGTGACGCTAGTTAGGGAGGTAAGTATATAGGTTTGCTGTCAGTGTTTTATAGCGACAGGGACCCCCATATACTACCTGCTAAAGGTTTTAACCCCCTGATTGCCCCCTAGTTAACCCTTTCACCAGCGATCACCGTATAAGTGTTACGGGTGACGCTGGTTAGATAGTTTGTTTTTTGTAGTTTATTATAGTTTATTACAGTTTATTATAGTTTATTATAGTTTTAGGGCACCCGCCGTTTATTACCTTATAAAAGTTTAACCCCCTAATTGCCCGGCGGTGATAGAAGTTAAGTTTTTAGGATCTGATAAGGTCTGCGTCGCCCCAGGCAGCGTCAGGTTAGCGCTAGTACCGCTAAAACCCACGCACGCAGCATACACCTCCCTTAGTGCTATAGTATCTGAACGGATCGATATCTGATCCGATCAGATCTATACTCCCCAGCAGTTTAGGGTTCCCTGAAACACAGTGTTAGCGGGATCAGCCCAGATACCTGCTAGCACCTGCGTTTTGCCCCTGCGCCCAGCCCAGCCCAGCCCAGCCCACCCAAGTGCAGTATCGATCGATAACTGACACTTACAAAACACTAAGCACACATAACTGCAGCGGTCGCAGAGTCAGGCCTGATCCCTGCGATCGCTAACAGTTTTTTGGTAGCGCTTTGAATCAGTCGCTAACAGTCAGGAGCTTTTTTGCCTGTGAGTCTCACTAGTGTACCCCTAAATTTAGAGGCCAAAATGGCAAATCCAAGGTACACTAGTGAAGAGGCCTACAGGATTCTGAGTATGACAGATAGTGAAGAGGAAGTCACTCATCTGTCAAGTTCAGGCTCAGAATACGAACCTGTAGAGGACAGCGGCTCCATGACAGATAGCTCTGACGACGGAGTTGTGGTCCCTGCTAGGGTCAGGCGTACCAGACCCCGAACTTCTTCTGTCCTTGAAGTGCAAGAACCGCAGGGCTCTCGTATGGAGCAGAGAAGTACTAGTGCCGCTACTCCTTCTGGTGAACTGGCAAGCACCAGCGGCCTAGTACACCCTGGTCGTACATCCAGCACTGCAGTTTCACGTGGTGACGTGGCGAGTCCCATAAGTGCAGTTCAAGCTGGCGAGGTGGCAAGCACAAGTAGTGTCCCGCTGCCACCAAGAAGAAGACGAACACAGGCCCGTCGTGCCCATAGTGCCCTTCCTGCTGCATTCGCCAATCCGAATTGGGAACCTTCCACTTCTGCAGCACCCGTACTTCCCCAATTCACTGGCCAACCCGGAATTCAGGTGGAAACAGTTGACTTTACGCCACTGGATTTTTATTCGCTGTTTTTCACCGAAGATCTCTATAGATCTATTGTGGACCAAAGCAATTTGTACGCTGGTCAACACATCGCCACTTTTCCCCAGTCCACCCTTGCCAGAGATTGGAGACCAATTACGGTCTCCGAATTTAAGATCTTTCTGGGCCTTTCCCTCCTCATGGGCATAACCAAAAAGAGTGAGTTGCGGTCATATTGGTCCACTGACCCAATTCACCATATGCCCGTGTTCTCTGCCTCCATGACCAGGGCACGATACGAGCAGATTTTGCGGTTCATGCACTTCAACGACAATGAACTCTGTCGTCCTCGTGGAGACCCTGCATACGATCGGCTCTACAAAATTCGGCCCCTCGTAAACCACTTCAACCAACGTTTTGCAGACTTGTTTACCCCCCATCAAGTTGTCTGCGTTGATGAGTCCCTGATTAAGTTTTCTGGCCGCTTGTCATTCAAACAGTACCTTCCCAGCAAGCGTGCCAGATACGGGGTCAAGATGTATAAGCTCTGTGACAGGGCCACAGGCTATACATGTAGATTTATGGTTTACGAGGGAAAAGATAGTCACGTAGAGCCGATAAACTGCCCTGACTACATAGGAAGCGCTGGCAAGATAGTGTGGGACTTGGTGTCACCCTTATTCGGAAAGGGGTACCACTTGTACGTGGACAATTATTATACGAGCGTGCCACTTTTTAGTCACTTGTTTGATCATCAGATTGGAGCATGTGGCACCGTGCGACCTAATCGCCGGGGCTTTCCCCAGCGGCTTGTAGAGTCCCGTCTTAGGCTGGGGGAGAGAGCCTGCTTGCAGTATGATAATTTGCTCGCTATGAAGTGGAGGGATAAGAAGAATGTTTTCGTTCTCACCTCCCTTCATGCAGACACGACGACCCAAATTACTACGGCGACTGGTGTTGTGGAGAAACCCCTCTGTGTCCACGAATACAACCTTAATATGGGAGGGGTGGACCTCAACGACCAGTTGTTGGCGCCGTACTTAGTTGCCCGTAAGGCCAGACGCTGGTACAAAAAAGTGTCTGTTTACTTATTTCAATTGGCTTTGCTGAATGCTCATGTGCTCATACAGAGCTTCAGGACGGACTGGATCCTTCCTTAAATTCCAGGAAGAGATCGTCAGAGCCCTTCTGTTTCCAGATGGTGCTCCACCTCACCTTCCCAATCCAAATGCAGTAAGCCGGCTGCATGGGAGGCATTTTCCTTATGTCCTCCAGAGTACCCCTACCCAACGAGCCCCCCAAAAAAGATGTCGTGTCTGCAGCAAGCGCGGATTTAGGCGTGACACCCGGTATTGTTGTCCCTCCTGTCCTGACAATCCTGGTCTATGCATTGGTGAATGTTTTGAACGCTACCATACACTAGTGGAGTATTAGCGTAGGGTTCAGCACGGCACAGACTAGGCACACTAACACAGGGTCTCCCAAGATGCCATCGCATTTTGAGAGACCCAAACCTGGTACAGTTACAGTTAAAAGTTAAAGTTACTAAAAAAAGTGTTAAAAAAAAAAAAAAAAAATACAAAAAAAATAAAAAATAAAAATACAAAAAAAATATAAAATAAAAAAACCAAAAATAGTTGTCGTTTTATTGTTCTCTCTCTCTATTCTCTCTCTATTGTTCTGCTCTTTTTTATTGTATTCTATACTGCAATGTTTTATTGTTATGTTTTTATCATGTTTGCTTTATAGGTATGCAATTTTTTTTATACTTTTTTATTGTTAACCACTTTTTTGTTTTCAGGTACGCCATTCAGCTGCAGAGCGGATTTATTTATCTTGACAGCAACAGCGTTTGCTCCCACGATATATAAAGCCGTGACTCCAGCGCTGTCGGAGGTGATTTCACCACCACAGTTCCATACTTCAGCATATATGCCGAAGCGTGGGGGCAGTAGTGGGTGGAGGAGCAATTTGCTCCTGCCTTTTGCGGGAGGATGCCCCCATGCTTCGGCATATATATATTTTAGGTAGGCACAGGTTGCGTTAAATGTTTTATTTTTTACTATGTTTTTTTTGTATTTGCTTTGCAGGTATGGTAAGGTATACTGTTATACTGTAATGTTACTTTGTTTTTTTGTTAACCATCATTTGCTTAGCAGGTACGCCATTCAGTTGCAGCGCGGATTTATTTATCTTGACAGCAACAGCGTTTGCTCCCACGATATATAAAGCCGTGACTCCAGCGCTGTCGGAGGTGATTTCACCACCACAGTTCCATACTTCAGCATATATGCCGAAGCGTGGGGGCAGTAGTGGGTGGAGGAGCAATTTGCTCCTGCCTTTTGCGGGAGGATGCCCCCATGCTTCGGCATATATAAATGGTGCATGTATGCCCATCATTAGAAGTGGGCAGATGAAGGGAGGTATTCTAATGATGGGCATACCCACCGATCAATATCTTTTTTTCGTTCAGCCCACAGGCTGCATGAAAAAAAAGTTTACAATACAAGGACCAGCAACGTACTGGTATGTTGCTGGACTTTGAGTGGTTATACCAGAATGATGCCTGCAGGTTTAGGTATCATCTTGGTATCATTCTTTTCAGCCAGCGGTCGGCTAATTAGCCTCTAGACTGCTTTTACAAGCAGTGGGAGGGATTCCCCCCCCCCCCACCGTCTTCCATGTTTTTCTCTGGCTCTCCTGTCCCAACAGGGAACCTGAGAATGCAGCCGGTGATTCGGCCAGCTGACCATAGAGCTGATCAGAGACCAGAATGGCTCCAATCATCTCTATGGCCTAAGAAACCGGAAGCTATGAGCATTTCATGACTTAGATTTCGCCGGATGTAAACAGCGCCATTGGGAAATTGGGAAAGCATTTTATCACACCGATCTTGGTGTGGTCAGATACTTTGAGGGCAGAGGAGAGATCTAGGGTCTAATAGACCCCAATTTTTTCAAAAAAGAGTACTTGTCACTACCTATTGCTATCATAGGGGATATTTACATTCCCTGAGATAACAATAAAAAAGATTAAAAAAAAATAAAAATGAAAGGAACAGTTTAAAAATAAAATAAAAAATCAAAAAAAATCAAAAAAAAAAAAAAAAAAAAAAAAGCACCCCTGTCCCCCCCTGCTCTAGCGCAAAGGCGAACGCAAGCGTCGGTCTGGCGTCAAATGTAAACAGCAATTGCCCCATGCATGTGAGGTATCACCGCGAAGGTCAGATCGAGGGCAGTAATTTTAGCAGTAGACCTCCTCTGTAAATCTAAAGTGGTAACCTGTAAAGGCTTTTTAAAATGTATTTAGTTTTTCGCCACTGCACGTTTGTGCGCAATTTAAAAGCCTGTCATGTTTGGTATCCATGTACTCGGCCTAAGATCATCTTTTTTATTTCATCAAACATTTGGGCAATATAGTGTGTTTTAGTGCATTAAAATTTTAAAAAGTGTGTTTTTTCCCCAAAAAATGCGTTTGAAAAATCGCTGCGCAAATACTGTGTGAAAAAAAAAAATGAAACACCCACCATTTTAATCTGTAGGGCATTTGCTTTAAAAAAATATATAATGTTTGGGGGTTCAAAGTAATTTTCTTGCAAAAAAAAATTATTTTTTTATGTAAACAACAAGTGTCAGAAAGGGCTTTGTCTTCAAGTGCTTAGAAGAGTGGGTAATGTGTGACATAAGCTTCTAAATGTTGTGCATAAAATGCCAGGACAGTTCAAAACCCCCCCAAATGACCCCATTTTGGAAAGTAGACACCCCAAGCTATTTGCTGAGAGGTATAGTGAGTATTTTGCAGACCTCACTTTTTGTCACAAAGTTTTGAAAATTGAAAAAAGAAAAAAAAAATATGTTTTTATTGTCTTTCTTCATTTTCAAAAACAAATGAGAGCTGCAAAATACTCACCATGCCTCTCAGCAAATAGCTTGGGGTGTCTACTTTCCAAAATGGGGTCATTTTGGGGGGTTTTGTGCTATCTTGGCATTTTATGGCCTTCAAAACTGTGATGGGTAGTGAGGAGTAAAATCAAAAATTAACGCTCTTAGAAATCCTGAAGGCGGTGATTGGATTTTGGGGCCCGTATGAAGCTAGGCTCCCAAAAAGTGCCACTCATGTGGTATCCCCATACTCAGGAGAAGTAGCAGAATGTATTTTGGGGTGTAATTCCACATATGCCCATGGCATGTTTGAGCAATATATCATTTAGTGACAACTTTGTGCAAAAAAAAAAAAAAAAAATTGTCACTTTCCCGCAACTTGTGTCAAAATATAAAATATTCCATGGACTCAACATGCCTCTCAGCAAATAGCTTGGGGTGTCTACTTTCCAAAATTGGGTCATTTGGGGGGGTTTTGTGCCATCTTGGGATTTTATGGCCTTCAAAACTGTGATAGGTAGTAAGGAGTGAAATCAAGAATTTATGCCCTTAGAAATCCTGAAGGCGGTGCTTGGTTTTCGGGGCCCCGTACGCGGCTAGGCTCCCAAAAAGTCCCACACATGTGGTATCCCCGTACTCAGGAGAAGCAGCTAAATGTATTTTGGGGTGCAATTCCACATATGCCCATGGCCTGTGTGAGCAATATATCATTTAGTGACAATTTTGTGCAAAAAAAAAAAAAAATTGTCACATTCCCGCAACTTGTGTTAAAAAATAAAATATTCCATGGACTCAACATGCCTCTCAGCAAATAGCTTGGGGTGTCTACTTTCCAAAATGGGGTCATTTGGGGGGGTTTTGTGCCATCTTGGCATTTTATGGCCTTCAAAACCGTGATAGGTAGTGAGGAGTGAAATCAAAAATTTATGCCCTTAGAAATCCTGAAGGCGGTGCTTGGTTTTCAGGGCCTCGTACGCGGTTAGGCTCCCAAAAAGTCCCACACATGTGGTATCCCCGTACTCAGGAGAAGCAGCAGAATGTATTTTGGGGTGCAATTCCACATTTGCCCATGGCATGTTTGAGCAATATATCATTTAGTGACAACTTTGTGCAAAAAAAAAAAAAAAAAAAATGGTCACTTTCCCGCAACTTGTGTCAAAATATAAAATATTCCATGGACTCAACATGCCTCTCAGCAAATAGCTTGGGGTGTCTACTTTCCAAAATGGGGTCATTTGGGGGGGTTTTGTGCCATCTTGGCATTTTATGGCCTTCAAAACTGTGATAGGTAGTGAGGTGTGAAATCAAAAATTTATGCCCTTTGAAATCCTGAAGGTGGTGCTTGGTTTTCGGGGCCCCGTACGCGGCTAGGCTCCCAAAAAGTCCCACACATGTGGTATCCCCGTACTCAGGAGAAGCAGCTAAATGTATTTTGGGGTGCAATTCCACATATACCCATGGCCTGTGTGAGCAATATATCATTTAGTGACAATTTTGTGCAAAAAAAAAAAAAAATTGTCACATTCCCGCAACTTGTGTCAAAAAATAAAATATTCCATGGACTCGACATGCCTCTCAGCAAATAGCTTGGGGTGTCTACTTTCCAAAATGGGGTCATTTGGGGGGGTTTTGTGCCATCTTGGCATTTTATGGCCTTCAAAACTGTGAAAACTACTCAGGAGAAGCAGCTAAATGTATTTTGGGGTGCAATTCCACATATGCGCATGGCCTGTGTGAGAAATATATCATTTAGTGACAACTTTTTGTAATTTTTTTTTTTTTTTTTTGTCATTATTCAATCACTTGGGACAAAAAAAAAAATATTCAATGGGTTCAACATGCCTCTCAGCAATTTCCTTGGGGTGTCTACTTTCCAAAATGGGGTCATTTGTGGGGGTTTTGTACTGCCCTGCCATTTTAGCACCTCATGAAATGACATAGGCAGTCATAAAATAAAAGCTGTGTAAATTCCAGAAAATGTACCCTAGTTTGTAGACGCTATAACTTTTGCGCAAACCAATAAATATACGCTTATTGACATTTTTTTTACCAAAGACATGTGGCCGAATACATTTTGGCCTAAATGTATGACTAAAATTTAGTTTATTGGATTTTTTTTATAACAAAAAGTAGAAAATATCATTTTTTTTCAAAATTTTCGGTCTTTTTCCGTTTATAGCGCAAAAAATAAAAACGGCAGAGGTGATCAAATACCATCAAAAGAAAGCTCTATTTGTGGGAAGAAAAGGACGCAAATTTCGTTTGGGTACACCATTGCATGACCGCGCAATTAACAGTTAAAGCGACGCAGTGCCGAATTGTAAAAAGTGCTCTGGTCAGGAAGGGGGTAAAACCTTCCGGGGCTGAAGTGGTTAAATAGATTTTCACTGCTCTCACCACATCAAGACAATGTAGTGACTTTTCTTCCCTGGAACATGGTTTTGAAAAGAACGATGGCAGGATAATATCTTGATTCAGGTGAAAACCTGAAACCACTTTTGGCAAAAAGTCTGGACGAGGGCGTATTATCACTCTGTCCTCATGAAAAATCAAATATGGCTCTTTACAAGAAAGAGCAGCCAATTCCGAAACCCTCCTTGCTGAGGATATAGCAACCAAAAATACCAAACTTTCTTATCAGAAGGACTAGGGGAATATGTTGTATCGGTTCAAATGGCTGTTTTTGTAACACAGACAAAACTAAGTTCAAGTCCCAAGGGTTCAAGGGAGGTTTGACGGGTGGATTAAGCCGCATCACCCCTTGCATAAAACCCCAGACAAAAGAATGTGTAGCAAGTGGTCTTTGAAATAAGACCGACAAAGCTGAGACTTGGCCTTTAATAGTACTCAAGGCCAATTTAATTTCTACCCCTAATTGTAGATATATCTCCGAGAGTGCCAACCCTTGGATTCACACCAGCAAATATAAACCCTCCAGACTTTATAATATATAGTTCTGGAAACTGGCTTCCTTGTATTAATTAAATTAGAGATAACTGACCCGGAAAGCAAACATTTCTTCAGAATGTGGGTTTCAATAGCCAAGCCGTTAAATTTAGAGATCGTAAGGTAGGATGGAATATTGGTCCCTGTGAGAGCAGATCTGGCCGTAGTGGGAGGGACCATGGGCACCTCCACTGCCATCTTTACGATTTCTGCACAGTATGACCTTCTGGGCCATGCTGGTGCCACCAGAATTACTGACTTTCTTTCCAGCTTGATCCTGCAAAGAAGTCGAGGCAGCAAATGAATAGGGGGGAATGCATAGATCAGTGAGAATTGATCCCACAGGGTCATCAACGCATCCGTTCTGGCCACAAAGTTGACTAACTTTATGTTGAACCTGGATGCTAGATCTACATCCGGGGTCCCCCATCTTTGGCAAACATGCGAAATATGTCGGGGTGAAGAGACCATTCCCCTGGGAATAACTGCTAGCGACTTAAGTAGTCCGCCTGCCAATTCTCTACTCCTGGAATGAAGACTGCCGATAGGCACGGAACATTCCTTTCTGCCCAAGTTAGAATATGGTTCACCTCTCTCTGCGATGAGACTCTTGGTGCTCCCTTGGTGATTGATATAGGCCACAGCTGTGCCATTGTCGGATTGGATCCTGACAGTACAATCGTGTAACCTGAAAGTACAGGCCTTTAGAGCCAGACGCACTGCCCGAATCTCTAGGATATTGATGGGCAAGGTTCTTTCGGTTCTTGACCACTGTCCCTGGACAGTTGTCTTTTCTAGTATTGCTCCCCTTGGTGAGGGGGGTTGCCTCTTCATGATGAGGCTTTAGGATTCTGCTTTGCAGGTTTTCGACCCCAGGACTTCTTTTGAGCCTGGGTCTGACCCTGAGGTTTTCCTCTAGTGTCTGACGGCGGAGGCCGTCGCCACTGCCTAGAGGCAGAAGCCCCTGGCGCAGGGGAAAGAGCCTGTTTAAATGAAGGGCGTTTATACTTTCTTTTGACTGGCAAAAGAGTACTTTTCCCACTAGAAATTGTTTGGATATATTTGTCCAAATCCTCTCCAAATAGCCACTTCCCATGAAAAGGGAACCCAGTTAGGAGGTTTTTACATGGTGCTTCAGCTGACCAATTTTTTAACCACAGGATTCTAAGCATATGCACAAGCGTAAGGCGGGACGCCTGGTGAATAGAATCTTTAATGGCATCTTTGGCAAAGCATAATGCCTTTGGTAGTTCAGCCAACTTCTGGGCTTGTTGTGCAGGAACCTCTTTAAGGGCCTGTCTAAAATGGTCCTTTAGGGATTGACAGACGCCTATTGCAGTGATTGCAGGCTGAGTAACGGCACCTGCCAAGGAAAAAGTAGATTTTAACAGGGATTCCAACTTTTTATCTGTTGGATCCTTAAGCATTTGTGCATTGTCTACAGGACAAGTTAGGCCTTTATTTACACTGGAAATCGCAGCATCAACTGCTGGTACTTTCCATTTTTTGGAGAATTTCTCCTCCAGGGGATAGAGAATTAAGGAACACCTCATCCTGTGCCCACTGTTCCCCTTGCAAAGGTTCAAAAGTGTGGGAGGGGGGGATCTAGCACGCTTCCTATCCATTTGAATGGAGGATGCGATTAAAGCCACTAATCTTCCTTCCAGACCCTGCTCACCCTGGCTTGCCATAATTTGTAATTCAGGCGAGGATGACAGCGTGGAAATGCGACTCGAGATCCTAGTGCCTTGGGGTGAAACCTTTAGTACCTTTTTGGTCTTTGTGGTGTCTTTTTTAGCAGGCATAGTCCTAAGCACAAAAACAGAGGCACTATACAATTGCACTTAATCGCTGAATATAGTCATGATATTAAAGCCGCTATAAAGTTCAGCTTAGTGCTGGGAAAAAAAAGTGTCCTTCCTCTGTCAGGAATGCCAGGTTGCAACCCTCACGTGTCCCACAGCTCCTGTGTCCCTGTGTGCAGACTGCTTTGTTTCCTCCTCGTCAGCCGAGGAGAGACTGTCCCAGCTGTGTTATTTTTTGTTTCTGCCTGCCGTGCGTCCTCATGGACGTTCACGGCACTGCGCTTAAGCCCCGCCCCCTACGAAAAAATTCTGCCCCTCTTTGCATTTCCACGTGCACGTGCGCGGCGCTTTTGGGTCTACAGACACGACAGGGGGGGGGGCAGAGACATGTTAGCAGCAGGAAAACAAACAGCAGTAAAAACAGTAACAATAGTAGCAATATCAAAAACAGCAGGACCTCCGCACCCCCCCCGCTGCGGGGGGGTTAATGTAAGGGGGGTACAGCGCTGATGTCCCCCTAACCCTCCGGTCCCTTCAGGGGGGGGGGGGAGAAAGAAAACATTTGGCAGATTTCTTTTACCTGAAAAAAAATCCCCTTGCACACGCTGCTGCGGCCACGCACAGACTGACACTGAGCTTTACAGTGAAGACAACAGACTAAGGTATGTGCACAGACTCTCTCTAGTGGAGAATTAAGGCATGACAGCATTTTTTCCCTAATAGAAGAATACATAGGTGAACTATTCAGTTCCTAAGTTTCTTCCCTTAACTTATGCCCGCCGCAGGACTTCCTGAATTAACAGACAATCCAACCTTCACCCATCACGGCGGGCTGCGTTTAGCAAACTTTCAATGACCGGGTCCCTAGATATCGGGGGTTCCAACTCCCTTGGACCTGTAAAAGCACCCCACCAGGAAAGCTTTAGGTAACGTAGCAAGACCTAAGCCCTGGGTTCCTGGGGTCCAGCCTTACAAAGAGAGGCGTTAAAGGCAAAACCTTGTGCTTCAGATACGGGGCCCCAGGTACCATCCACTTAGGCCTCAGTGGCACTTTGGATGGATCTGGTCTATGGAGGCTATTTAAATCCAGCATTGATCCCTTCTGGAGCTCCTCAGAGCAAATCTTCACTCGTGACCAACACCTTAGACACTGGCGAAAAAACTGTTGTACTCCTGGATGGAGGAGGGGTTATATAGGAAGTGAACTTCCTGGATTGGGTATACCAGTGTCCATCACCTGAAGGTGGCCTATAACCCATTAAGTAATTACTTAAGACTTTGTATCCCATGATGTACGATAACGAAAAATAGTTTGAACGCTGGGATTTTTTCAGTTGTTTTCTGTTTTTTGTTCAATCTCACTTCCTTTGCTGCAAAGTCAAGCAAGGAGAATAAGATCACCTTGTGACACAAGGCAGGATGAATCCAGTCTTGCCACCAAAGTCTCATGCCCTGTACACACGGTCGGACTTTGTTCGGACATTCCGACAACAAAATCCTAGGATTTTTTCCGTCGGATGTTGGCTCAAACTTGTCTTGCATACACACGGTCACACAAAGTTGTCGGAAAATCCGATCGTTCTAAACGCAGTGACGTAAAACACGTACGTCGGGACTATAAACGGGGCAATGGCCAATAGCTTTCATCTCTTTATTTATTCTGAGCATGCGTGGCACTTTGTCCGTCGGATTTGTGTACACACGATCGGAATTTCCGACAACGGATTTTGTTGTCGGAAAATTTTATCTCCTGCTGTCCAACTTTGTGTGTCGGAAAATCAGATGGAAAATGTCCGATGGAGCCCACACACGGTCGGAATTTCCGACAACACGCTCCGATCGGACATTTTCCATCGGAAAATCCGACCGTGTGTACGGGGCATCAGAGTATGAGTAATTATCAGGTTTGGGTGGACAATAGACAAAAATAAATGCTCAGAAAGCAACACATTTTATTTTCTCCAATACTTACATCCCAATAATCTTTGCCTCCATAATGATCATGTAGAAGATTCTCAGCTCTGTCTAGCATTACTGACCTAGAAGAGGACAGGAAACTTTGACTTAGGCTGTTATTACAGTGGACGAAGTAAGATTCGATGGAGCTCAGAAGCACGACTTCTCACCTTGCTGTCGTGTTTTTCAGAAGCACTGGTGCAATGATAGATGCAGAACCTTGTACTGAAAGGCACATGACGTTTAAACCTCTGGTCTCCTCATAGCCCCAAAACCAGCCCCTGTGAATTGAAAGATTATATATTCAGTGCAAGTTTTTTTTCATTTAAGTTTTTCATGTAAAGACTTGCATTTAGCAGTGGCAAAAGCAACAGTTCAATATAAAAAAGAACTCTATTTTCTTGCTACAAATGAAATCTAAAATTATAATTGCTATAAACGTTATAAAAGACCTATATAAAATACGGTTGTTTGATCAAATCAAGAAAGCTGATAAAACTGTGCAGGTTGGGCAGGAAGCACTATTTTTTTCTGTATAGCAAAGTTGGCAACATTTGCCCAGGGGGTTGCTCTACCTTCTGCAGGACCAAAAGTGCAGGCGCTGTGTGAGACTGAACCTACTAGACACAAGACATTTTTCAACCTTACTGACTATGTGAATAACATCAGAGATATGTACAGTTTCCATCATGACCCATTTCCTTATACCTGTTTAATACTACTATTTTTTACTAAAGCATAAACTTAAACTCAACTAGCTGCTGAACAAAACATGTAATGTGAATGCAAGATTTAAATGATCTAAGTCAACGTGCAAAAATTAGGAGGTAAACAATTTAAAATAAATAGCGGCCATAGTCATTTACTTTTACTGTGTTTTACATATTTGAATTTACTGGACAAACCGGATTCTACAGCGCTCCATCCAAATGTGCTAGTGGTAGTACAACTCTGATTCCAGAGTGGATGAATGAGCTGACAAATGCAAATGGAATTCCTTGTCGTCAAGTATGTAGACTACAAGCTCAGCTGGCTTAAAGTGGAGTTCCACCCAAAAGTGGAACTTCCACTCATCAGATTCCTCCCCCCCTCCGGTGACACAGTTGGCACCTTTCAGGGGGGAGGGGGGTACAGATACCTGTATATTACAGGTATCTGTACCCACTTCCGGCATAGATAGCCGCAGAATCTGCGGTTATTTACGCCACTTCCTGCTCCCTCCCCGCTGCCTGCTGGGAAACACACGGGTCCCAGAGGCAGCAGGGACCATCCGTATTGCGCTGCGCGACTCGCGCATGCGCAGTAGGGAACCGGGAAGTGAAGCCGCACGGCTTCACGTCCTGATTCCCTTACCGAAGATGGAGGCGGCAGCACCCGAGGACGGAAAGACGCTTCGGCCTTGGGTGCCGACATCGCGGGCGCCCTGGACAGGTAAGTGTCCATGTTTTAAAAGTCAGCAGCTGCAGTATTTGTAGCTGCTGACTTTTAAAAAAAAAATTTTCGGTGGCGCTCCGCTTTAAGGCTCGTTTATACATGGACCAAAAATTGGTTGGTTCTGCAAGAACCGGCTGAATTTTACTATGTGTGTGCCACTGTCTGTTCAACAGAAGCCGGTCTAACAACTGGCATGTATCAAATGATCCTGCTGGAAATCCAGCATTTAATCAGCGCTTCCAGCCAATGGCTGATCTGTGTATTCAGACAGAGAAGGAGTCTCTGCTGTCAGAAATGCAATAGTGCAATGGGGGCGATCCCTACATCAACATCACTTATGTGGATGCAGGGATCTGTCAGTTTTTTCTTTTTTTCATTCAACCCGTGGTTGAACGGAAAAAAAAAAAAAAAGGTCCGTTGCTTTAGTCTGGGGCAGGGAACCAGACTCCAGAGTGTAATTACACTGTTTGTGATTGTGCTCCAGGTTAGTAATGGACCGATAATAACTCAACAACATAGTATAAGTAGCAGATAAGCTCTTACATTTCTGCGATACAGTTGCTTTCAAATGAAGGGAACTTGTACTTTGAAATCTTGCAATAATGTCCTCTTTAAAAGGGTATTCCAAAGCACAAACTCTAGCTATCAATATAATTGCTAGATTCCCTGCTAATTTTCCAGAGCATCAAGCTGTGCTCTTGCTCTCTGATGTTGCAAGCTTGTTTTTCCCATCAAGTCGAAAAGCTAATGAATCTTGATCGCTAAGTGACAGAGTGACAAATCGTTTAAAAAATTTCACTGTTAGCGATCCCATAGAAAACCATTGTGAATTCCTAGCGTTGAGTTCTGTAACTGAATGGAAGGGGGTAATTGTTGCAAGAAAATCACCCATGTGTCATCAGCCTTACAGAGATAACCCTGACAATGCTTTCATCCCTTATTTCTCTCCCAAAAAAGCCATCTTTCTTTAGACATCATTCAGGGTCAGTATTTACATCCTGGATTGAGATGCTGGCTCAGGGATGATACAATTATATAAACCCTGGTGTCTGTGCAATTCTTAAATGTGTACACAAATGTTTAAAACAGATAAGTACTCTGCTGCAGCCTCCTACCTTGTGAGTTGTTACAAAGTACCAATAATGAATTCGGATCACTGGGGAACAAGAGACTGAGGAAATGCTTCCTCCTACCTGCAGCAAACTGGTGACATCATCTCAGCCTATGTGGAGTCACTGGACTGGAGCTCAAGAACTGCTTTTTGAGGATAAAAAGGTACAGTATTCTGAGTAAAATATTTGTATTGTATATTTTGACGTGCTTGTAATTTATGCATGAAAACTGGTAAATTATTGAAAGGTCCACATTACTGTGGTTTGAGCCCTTTTTGTTATGGAAACAATACATTTTATCTGTGAACATATACAGCTTTGATAAATACAAAAGCATTTGAATCCACCAAATACAAAAAAGTATCAGGATTGCTACTTGAATGGAACTGCTGTGGTCTAAATGTCCTTGAGATGCAGTCAATATTATTCATCACACAATAATCTTTGTTGCATATAGAAATAAAGTGAGTAAAAAAGTAACATTATAGTCAGTGTACCTGTAATAGCCATTCTTATCCTCAGAGTACATGAGTTTATCAATGCAAGGTCTCTGATCCACTTTTTCCTCCCATGTGCCTTCTTTCCATCCTTCAGCATAGCCTTGCAGAACATACACCTGGTCAATGAATGGCCCTCCAGATTCTAAAAGTAGTACATTTAACCGATTAAAAAACAGAGACAACGAGCGCATAACAGGAGAAACATGCATACACAGGCCAATTTATCGGTTTTGAACACTGGTGTGCACCTCACATTTTTTTGCAAACTAATTATTTTTATGTTAATGAATGAAAACACAGCAGTGGTAAAAAATGTTGGTTTTTCATTTATGTTTTTGGATATGGATCACGTGTGAAAACGTGAGACAACAGACAAATAAAATAAGCATGATTGTAGGGTCAGCTAAGAACCCCTTTTCCCTCCCTTTCCTTCTATAGCTCAGAAATAAGTATGAGGGTCAGATATGACTAATGGATCCATGCAAGAGCAATTGAAGGAAAACAAAAATTGAGGTATGAGGGAAAAAAAAAAAAAAAAATAGGAGAGATGTGTAATGTGCAGTAATCCTGTGCAGATTGCACCACTGTAACGGATGATCCTGTACATGTTGCTGATGAAATTGTTGCCATAACTTAATTATTTGGATCCCAAGCCAAACTATCATAATGATCCAGTAGTGACAGTGTTGTTAAGAAATATAACAGTGCTTGCCTCACCCCACTTGTATCTAATGGGAACTATAACCTTGATCAATAAGTATGTGGTTACACTGGTAAATGTCAAGATAACAAATTGTGACTGAGTGGCAAATATAAAATACTGACTATAATATTACATAAAAAAAAATATAGTGACTTGAATTTACAATATAAAGTGACTTGTGATTATATGTGTAAATACAGCTGAAAAAAGTGCTTGGTGCTCCAAAGGTGACTATATTTTCACCATTTTATGGTTCCACACTCACCAGATTGGTTGGACTCCTCTGCCTTATGGCAGAAAGAGTCAACTGTGCTTTAGGTCTCTTGGGGGGGGGACCTATACCTCAACGGTTTTCACCGAGCACTCTCGCTAGGATGGCTGGCCTCCTGTAGTGGCACTCAAAATCCAGGGTGTTCAGGCATGGACAATACAAACAGAGGTCTCCTCATAGTGTAAGATCCTTTAAAAACCTTTTTTTCAGCATATGCATCTTATAGTAAAAATTCCTTTTAAAAATTGCTGCTTTTGATAATGTCGCACCTTGATGACGAAACGCGTCAAACCTGAAGTCCCGATACATTTCTGGCACAGACGTTGGAACACACGCTGGTCTGCAGACAGCGTTATTCAACAGAAACCGACAGCTGCACAGGGATGTTTTTATTAGAGCTGTTAACAACTTTTTAAAGGCATTTTTACTTATAAGATATGCTGAATAAAGGTTTTTAAAGGATCTTACACTATGAGGAGACCTCTGTTTGTATATTCCATGCCTGCACACCCTGGATTTTGAGTGTCACTACAGGAGGCCAGGCATCACAGCGGGAGTGCTCGGTGAAAACCGTTGAGGGATAGGTCCCCCCCAAGAGACCTAAAGCATAAGGCAGAGGAGTCCAACCCATCTGGGGAGTGCGGAACCACACAGTGGTGAAAATATAGTCACCAAATATAGGCACCAAGCACTTTTTTCTGCTGTATTCGCACATATAATCACAAGTCACTTTATATTGTAAATTCAAGTCACTATATTTATTTTAGATTTGTCACTCAGTCACGATTGTTATTTTGACATTTACCAGTGTAACCACATATTTATTGATTACGTTTATAGTTCCCATTAGATAGAGGTGGGATGAGGTAAGCACTGTTTAGTTCAATCAAGCATCACATTTGTTCCCCCTTGCAAGGGTACAGTTTATACAGTAGTGGTCCAAATCAGCCACACCACACTACCAAGGCGCGAGTGTCACTTAATTCACATGTGCACATATATATATAGGTTTTGCGTTGACATGGCATGGCATGGCATTATAGAATAGAATATAGAATAAAGCAGAAAATAGGGAGCACAGACCTAGTGCAGTAAGCGTGTAAAGCATCATTTCTGAACAAGGTTTCTTAGAGGTTAACAGGGGTTCCTTGAGCTATAAGCAATTTCTGACTCTCATATAAGTAACCACTGACCCCAATGGTTTTTTAAACTATCTGTAAAGGAAGACCACTGACTACTGTCCTAAGGAAGCCTGTCTCCATTGACCATCTATGTAAAGGAAGAATATCACTAACCACTGATGTAAAGGGGCCCTTCACTGACCACCAGTATAAGGGGCACTTCTGAAGTGACTTACTTCTCACACTAAAGTGTAATGAGCTGTAAAGTTTCCTGAGATCTGAAAGCTTTTTCAAGGGTTCCTCCATGAGAAAAAGTTAAAGAAAAGCTGGTATAAAGCGCTTTGTATAAGAACAACAATGATATTGCATTCATAAAGCTGCTTTGTTAATGCTAGTAACAGATTGCCTCATATATGTCATTTTTTATTTTGCCTTTAGGACCACTTTAAAGCACATGAACCAGGAAGGTACACCCTCAGTGAATATTTGGTGAATGCAATATTCACTGCTTTATAAATACACTATATTACAAAAAGTATTGGGACGCCTTCCTTTATACGCACATGGACTTTAATGGCATCCCAGTCTTAGTCCGTAGGGTTCAATATTGAGTTGGCCCACCCCTTTGCAGCTATATCAGCTTCAACTCTTCTGGGAAGGTGGTCCACAAGGATTAGGAGTGTGTCTATGGGAATGTTTGACCATTCTTCCAGAAGCACATTTGTGAGGTCAGGCACTGATGTGGGCGAGAAGGCCTGGCTTGCAGTCTCTGCTTTAAATCAACCCAAAGGTATTCTATCGGGTTGAGGTCAGGACTCTGTGCAGACCAATCAAGTTCCTCTACCCCAAACTCGCTCATCCATATCTTTATGGACCTTGCTTTGTGCACTGGTCCAAATCATTTGGTGAAAGGGGGGGGGGGATTATGGTGTGGGGTTGTTTTTCAAGGGTTGGTTCCAGTAAAGGGAACTCTTAAGGCATCAGCATACCAAACCATTTTGGACAATTTCAGGCTCCCAACTTTGTGGGAACAGTTTGGGGATGACCCCTTCCTGTTCCAACATGACTGCGCACCAGTGCACAAGGCAAGGTCTATAAAGACATGGATAAGCAAGTTTGGGGTGGAGGAACTTGACCTGCCTGACCTCAACCCTACAGGACACCTTTGGGATGAGTTACAGTGGAGACTGCAAGCCAGGCCTTCTCATCTACATCAGTGCATGACCTCACAAATGTGCTTCTGGAAAAATGGTCAAACATTCCTAGAGACACACTCCCGAACCTTGTGGACAGCCTTCCCAGAAGAGGTAAGGTTGTTATAGCTGCAAAGGGTGGGCCAACGCACGATTGAACCCTACAGACTAAGACTGGATGCCATTAAAATTAATTTGCGTATAAAGGCAGGTGTCCCAATACTTTTGGTAATATAGTGTATATCCCATAGTATTTACTGTCAAAATTACCATAACCAGATTCCCAGCCATGAGCCAAGTTCCTATTACTGTTATTTGCTAGTGCAGGTTAAAATCTATTAAAATGCTCTAAAGCAGATTGAACAGTTCTTCCAGCAAAAGAAACCTGTGCAGAGTGCCACGATGACAGATCTCTAAAGGGTGGTTCATGACACCCTAGGGATACAGAAGGTGGGTTGGACATCACAAATCACCCTGTGGTTCACGAAGAGGACCAAAGCTGGACTAGATAGTGGTGAGTCTGCAGGGGACAGTGCTGAGGATAAGGCAAGTGATGCAGGGAACTTTTCAGGTATTATTTTACAAATGCTGGGCAACTTATTTTTAATAACCAAAAACCTGAATAAGGTTTAATAATAGTGGTATCGATATGGTACCCAGGAACTTAGGTAAAGGAAGTATGCAGTGTCAGTGTCATGTAGCTATGTTTGCAGCAGTATGGTACATAAAAGCCAGAGCAAGACTCCTCACTTGTACACTCAAGACCAGTGGTCTCCAAACTGCGGTCCTTTTCTTGCCTTTATCTGGCCATTGGGACACTCTTCCTCCCTCTGACATCAACAATAGGGTATTATTCTTTCCACTGACACCAATGATGAAGCATAAATTCTTCCTCTGACACCAAAGATGGGGCACTATACCCCCCCCCACTGACACCAACAATGGGGCACTATTCCTCCCACTAATACCAATGATTGTGAACTATTCCTCCCACCTAACCACAGGGGTGCTATTTCATTTTTTTATCCCCGCTGGCCACCAAGCCTGAGGCATTATCTACTCCCACTGTCCACAGTCCGGCCCCTCTAAAGTCTGAAGGACAGTAGACTAGCCCCTTGTTTAGAATGCTTGGAGACCCCAGCTTAAGGCCCCCTTCACACTGGGGCGGTGGGGCATCGGCGGTAAAACAGTGCTATTTTTAGCGCTGCTTTACCGTCGTTTTTGCGGAGGTATTCGGCCGCTAGCGGTGCGGTTTTAACCCCCCGCTGGCGGCCGAAAAAGGGTTAAAACCGCTCGCATAGCGCCGCTATAGCCGCGGTATAGCCGCACTGCCCCATTGATTTCAATGGGCAGGAGCGGTTTAGGAGTGGTGAATACACCGCTCCTTCACCGCTCCAAAGATGCGGTTTGCAAGAGTTTTTTTTTTTCTCCTGCCAGCACACCGCTTCAGTGTGAAAGCCCTCAGGCTTTCACACTGAAGAAACAGTAGAGGCAGTTTTAGGTCGGTTTGCAGGCGCTATTTTTAGCGCAATAACGCCTGCAAACCGCCCCAGTGTGAAAGGGCTCTAAGACTGAAGTGTATGGGACTGTTCCTATCAAAGGTGATTTGTAGCTCTTCAAGCTTTCTGTCACTTTTAATGACAATCACAAACATGTAATTTAGCACATTTATTAGTGCGTAGAAGTCTAGAATAAAGATTGTATCCTTACAAACTTCTGTGAAAGATTCACATTTTATTGTTACGAAACGGTTTGACTCACCAGCCAGGAAATCTTCATATTCAATCACAGGGATATTTTTGTTGAGACTGTCTAGATCAAAGAATTCAGCCCAAGGAATGCGTATTTGGTGGATGTCAGGACTCTGCCAGTGGTAAAGCCTCCCCCAGGGTGGAAGAACCAACACCCACTCTGAGCTCTTTCTTAATGTCTTTAGAAGGGAGGCCATACGAATATAAACATCCCTGCGAAGATTAAATCCTTCTGGAGGATTCACATCGTACAACAGATACCTAGATGATAAAATTTGACAGATATTACAAAAGTACAACAACAACTTATTAAACATGTAGATTATAATGAAACAAATGAATGTAAACTATCCAAACAAGACAAAGCTATAAAATGGAAAATGACTAAAACTAAAAGCTCTTTAGGCTGATCACTGGCCAAGGCAGGTCATTATGAGCCTACTTGGCCAATCATTCTACTTATGGAAAGAGCACAACAAGTATGTTTGATAAAAATCCCCTGGGACAGTAATCTCCAAACTTTGGCCCCTTGCTTGCCTTTATCCGGCCCGAGGGGCACTGTTCCTCTCACTGATACAAGACACTATTCCTCCCACTGACATCCACAATGCAGCACTATTCTTCCTACTGAAACCAATTATGGGGTACTATTCCTCCCACTGCCACCAACGACTGGGCACTATTCTTCCTCCCACTGACACCAATGACTGGGCACTATTCTTCCTCCCACTGACACCAACGACGGGGCACTATTCTTCCTCCCACTGACACCAACGACGGGGCACTATTCTTCCTCCCACTGACACCAACGACGGGGCACTATTCTTCCTCCCACTGACACCAACGACGGGGCACTATTCTTCCTCCCACTGACACCAACGACTGGGCACTATTCTTCCTCCCACTGACACCAACGACGGGGCACTATTCTTCCTCCCACTGACACCAACGACTGGGCACTATTCTTCCTCCCACTGACACCAACGACGGGGCACTATTCTTCCTCCCACTGACACCAACGATGGGGCACTATTCCTCCCACTGACACCAACGACTGGGCACTATTCTTCCTCCCACTGACACCAACGATGGGGCACTATTCCTCCCACTGACACCAACGATGGGGCACTATTCCTCCCACTGACCAACGATGGGGCACTATTCCTCCCACTGACACCAACGATGGGGCACTATTCCTCCCACTGACACCAACGATGGGGCACTATACCTCCCACTGACACCAACGATGGGGCACCGTTCTTCCCACTGACACCAACCATGGGGCACCGTTCTTCCCACTGACACCAACCATGGGGCACCGTTCTTCCCACTGACACCAACCATGGGGCACCGTTCTTCCCACTGACACCAACCATGGGGCACCGTTCTTCCCACTGACACCAACCATGGGGCACCGTTCTTCCCACTGACACCAACCATGGGGCACCGTTCTTCCCACTGACACCAACCATGGGGCACCGTTCTTCCCACTGACACCAACCATGGGGCACCGTTCTTCCCACTGACACCAACCATGGGGCACCGTTCTTCCCACTGACACCAACCATGGGGCACCGTTCTTCCCACTGACACCAACCATGGGGCACCGTTCTTCCCACTGACACCAACCATGGGGCACCGTTCTTCCCACTGACACCAACCATGGGGCACCGTTCTTCCCACTGACACCAACCATGGGGCACCGTTCTTCCCACTGACACCAACCATGGGGCACCGTTCTTCCCACTGACACCAACCATGGGGCACCGTTCTTCCCACTGACACCAACCATGGGGCACCGTTCTTCCCACTGACACCAACCATGGGGCACCGTTCTTCCCACTGACACCAACCATGGGGCACCGTTCTTCCCACTGACACCAACCATGGGGCACCGTTCTTCCCACTGACACCAACCATGGGGCACCGTTCTTCCCACTGACACCAACCATGGGGCACCGTTCTTCCCACTGACACCAACCATGGGGCACCGTTCTTCCCACTGACACCAACCATGGGGCACCGTTCTTCCCACTGACACCAACCATGGGGCACCGTTCTTCCCACTGACACCAACCATGGGGCACCGTTCTTCCCACTGACACCAACCATGGGGCACCGTTCTTCCTACTGACATCAACCATGGGGCACCGTTCTTCCCACTGACACCAACCATGGGGCACCGTTCTTCCCACTGACACCAACCATGGGGCACCGTTCTTCCTACTGACACCAACCATGGGGCACCGTTCTTCCTACTGACAACAACCATGGGGCACCGTTCTTCCTACTGACAACAACCATGGGGCACCGTTCTTCCTACTGACACCAACCATGGGGCACCGTTCTTCCTACTGACACCAACCATGGGGCACCGTTCTTCCTACTGACACCAACCATGGGGCACCGTTCTTCCTACTGACACCAACCATGGGGCACCGTTCTTCCTACTGACACCAACCATGGGGCACCGTTCTTCCTACTGACACCAACCATGGGGCACCGTTCTTCCTACTGACACCAACCATGGGGCACCGTTCTTCCTACTGACACCAACCATGGGGCACCGTTCTTCCTACTGACACCAACCATGGGGCACCGTTCTTCCTACTGACACCAACCATGGGGCACCGTTCTTCCTACTGACACCAACCATGGGGCACCGTTCTTCCTACTGACACCAACCATGGGGCACCGTTCTTCCTACTGACACCAACCATGGGGCACCGTTCTTCCTACTGACACCAACCATGGGGCACCGTTCTTCCTACTGACACCAACCATGGGGCACCGTTCTTCCTACTGACACCAACCATGGGGCACCGTTCTTCCTACTGACACCAACCATGGGGCACCGTTCTTCCTACTGACACCAACCATGGGGCACCGTTCTTCCTACTGACACCAACCATGGGGCACCGTTCTTCCTACTGACACCAACCATGGGGCACCGTTCTTCCTACTGACACCAACCATGGGGCACTGTTCTTCCTACTAACACCAACCATGGGGCACTATTTCTCCCACCACCAATGATTAGGCACTATTCCCCCCACAAAGTCTAAAGGACAGTAAACTGGTCCTTTATTTATAAAATTTGTAGTCCCCTGCCCTAGGATATGAAATATGCAACTGTACATGCATCATGACTTTGTGTTGGACTCTTAAGCTGTTCTCCATTTCTAGAAACATATGAAAGATTTGTTTAATATAGGGTATAGTTGTATTAAAGTGGATGTAAACCCCATTCATGAAATCTGACCTGGACACATCTATCTGCATTGTTTACCTATCTCTTCCCAAAGCCCTAAGTGCTGCTGCTTTCTACTGCTCTGTTCCTCTGTTATCAGCATGAGAACTTCTGACAAGCTCTCCGACACTGGAGATAAAAGCAACTGGAGATTTGTCTCGGGGAGGGAGATTAGCAGAGAGCTTGTCCTTTCACAGCACAGCTCTACATGCTTCTTCATTCCTCTGCCTATGTGGAGTGTGGGGGGGAGTGCGCGCCTTTCCGCCAATCAGCTGTCAGACAGTGAATGCTCAGACTCCCCTACCACTGCTGAAACAGGAAAAAACATTTATAACACGATGAGCACTTTGTAAAGAATATATAAAAGGGAAAGACAGCAGATATACAAATAAAACGTATGTAGGGGGATTTGTTTCATCTCTGTGTATCATTTGAGGCTGTTCACGTCACTGGGTGTAGGAGAGGGTTTATATCCACTTTAAGGCAAACACTAAAATGCTTTGCATATTAACAACTTTAGGTTTCAAACATGTGCAGATTGGGCTGCTAGAGAAATTTTCTAAAAAAATGATTTGGCAGAAGTCAACCAACCACACCATACTTAACAGGAAACTATAATGGGGTAGGGTTATATTTCTAGATGGCACTTCCTTTTCTATACACACACACACAGGAGAGGCGGGGGGGAATTGCACATGATTCGGACAGGAATCACACCGCATTCCTGTTCAAATTGCATGCGATTCTTTGCAGTGTGATTTGCGCCGATTAATTTTGTACTGACGCAAATCGCACAGCAAAGTATCAGTTTCAGTATCGGTGCATCCCTAAAATAAACAATATAGAATTAGGTGCTTTGTTCAGATTTCATGTCTGAAGTTTACAATCTCTTAAGGCTGAGTTCACACCTCTGACGGAGGTAGTTTGCAGCAGGGGTCCAGTGTGTCCCTGTTCTCTGTTTCAGGGACGAATCAGGGCTAAATTTTTGCCTGAATTTGGGCCTTAAATGGAGCCAAAGACACACAGCGTTCCTGTGCAAGCCACATCGGAGATATGTGAACCGGCTCCATAGAGAGCTGGTCACAATCTCCTGTCATGCGAATTGGATAAGGTGTTCTCCACATCCAATTCGCATAGGTGTAAACCCAGCCTGAAGGGTTATTTTCAGACAACTGGGATGCTCAGGTGTTCCGTACAGGCAAGGCAGCCTGTTCAAATCAATGACAGGCAGGTAGCTGCATAGACCACCATGCCTATCCTGGAGTGTACATCCCTGAGGGTCTGATACACGCATCAGAACGCAGTCTGTCTGTGTCCTGATTAAGGATGAGCTCCGGCGTGTTCGCACACTCCACGTGCAGAGCCCGCCAGGAAGTCGGCACGGTGCTGCGCTAATCACAGGCAGTGAGACATTTTCCCGATGTGCGGCTACAGAGATCGGGAAATGTCTCACTGCCTGTGATTAGCGCAGCACTGTGCCAACTTCCTGGCGGACCTGGCACGTGGAGTGTGCGAACACGCCGGAGCTCATCCTTAGTCCTGATCTGTGCTTTGGAACCACATGAATGTGCACTTCAGGATGCATGTGGAGGTCTGTGCTGTTGGCATGCCCCTGCATGGACCACCTGTGCAATCCCGGGGGGGCTAAAAACAGCCTTTCACATGGGCATATGAATTGGTTTGTCAATGTGAATGAGCCCTTAGGGTTAATGTGTGTGTGCGTATTTGGTCGTATAACACAGCAGTGCACAGGTATACGCAGCCCCCAGCTTAAACATGCTGAAGATGGCCCTTTGCACAGACATACGGATTGGTACGCCCGTGTGATCGAGCGCTAAAGCTGAGCTCACAATGTAGCTGCAGAAATGCAAATTGGTGCACAGCAATGTCATTGGGGGAAATTTACTAAAACTGGAGCACACAGAATCGGTTGCAGCTCTTTATAGAAACCAATCAGCTTCCAGGTTTTTTTGTCAAAGCCTAATTGAACAAGCTGAAGTTAGAAGCTGATTGGTTTCTTTGCAGAGCTGCACCAGATTCTGTGTGCATCAGTTTTAGTGAATCTCCCCCATTGATTCTTAATGGCACACTGACCTGCCTGCTGCAACCACCATGCAATGCGCTACAAATCAACAATGCATGCACCTTTCCTGTAATGTGTGTAAATAGAGTGCAAGCAGTGTGGTTCCATCCAAGCACTGGATCTCCTGGGGGAAGTACAGTGCAGTCCTGTGTGAGTGAATGAAGCTGTGCAGCTCCAGCAATGGCTGCCACGTCCCCAGCCCGGCTTCCTACCTCCTCTCCGCCGCAACTGTCCCCAGAGGCACGGAGGCCGCAGACTGTTCCGGCCTGAACTCCCTCTGCTCTCCCCCGGCCTCGGATAACAAGATAGCCGCACTCCATACTGCACACAACAGGACGGAGGCCGCCATATCCCGACCTACATCTGCGGCCTGCACTTCCGCCGTCTAGGCCATGGCATTCCGTATCCATGGAGACCTCCGTCTGCTGCCTTCCTCCTGGCAGGAAGAGCTAGAGTTCAATAACATGTGGCTGCCATGGTTACTGATAATATCCATCCCAGCTCGAGTTTGTATACAGTACATTATACATATAAGACTATAGATAGTCCACTAATCACAATAATGTTACAGAAAGTACCAGAACAAATCCATCATCTGATACACCTACAGCAACCTCTCAACAGTTTATTCACTTTTTTTTAACTACTTCAGCTCTCCTAAAGGTTTTATCTCCTTCATGACCAGCTATTCAGCACTGCACTACTTTAACCACTTCAATGTCTGGCACTTTTACCCCCTTCCTGCCCAGGGCAATCTTCAGCTTTCAGCGCTGTCGCATTTTGAATGTAATTGCACGGTCATGCTACACTGTACCAAAATTAAATGTTTATCCTATTTTCCCCCCACAAATAGAGCTTTCTTTTGGTGGTATTTAATCACCACTAGCTTTTTTATTTTTTGCACTAAAATTAAAAAAGTCCGAAAATTTTGAAAAAAAACCAAAAAATTTTTTCTTTCTTTCTGATATAAAATGTAAATAAGTAAGTTTTCTCCTTCACTGACAGGTACTGATGAGGCAGCACCTATGGGCACTGATGAGGGGGCACAGATGAGGTGGCACTGATGGACACTGATGAGGGGGCACCAATATGCAGCACTTATGGGCACTGATAGGTGGCACTGATGGGCACTGATAGGCGGCACCGATGGGCAGCAATGATGGGCACTGATAGACGGCACTGATAGGCAGCTCTGATGAGGAGGCACTGACAGGCATTACTGATGGGCAATGACTGGCATTACTGATGGGCACTGATTGGGATCACATGTGGGTATAGGTGGGCACTGATTGGCATTGCTGGCAAGCACTGGTGGGCATCACTGATGGGTCTGCCCTGATAATCAATGGGCTGATTATCAGCACAGGCCCCCACTGTTAGGAGAGCTGCTGATCAGCTCTTCTCTACCCGCGCCTTGTCAGTGCGAATGGAGGAAATCCAATTAACGCCACTTCCTGGTTACCATGTGATCAAATGATCAGATGGTAAAGAGCCTACGTCATTGGCTCTTTACCTAGATTAGAGATGCGGTGTGTCGGACCGACACACCGCACCACTGATCGCCACGTGACCCCGAGTGGCTTATCCTGCTGGATGTCATATGATGCCCAGTCAGGATAACTGATGGGGCCATCATTCTGCTATAAGCCGGGTGGGATGGGGTTAACTGGTAATCGTGCGGTCATGCAACACTGTACTCAATTTACATTTTTTATAATTTTTTTTCCCACAAATAGGCCAAAATGTGTTCTGCTACATTTTATAAAAAAAAAATCCCAAGTGTATATTAATTGGGTTGTGCGAAAGGTATAGCGTTTACAAACCATGGTATATTAAGACCCCTTTCACACTGGGGCGCTTTGCAGGCACTACAGTGCTAAAAATAACGCCTGCAAAGCGCCCTGAAAGAGCCACTGCTGTCTCTCCAATGTGAAAGATCCGAGGGCTTTCACACTGGAGCGGTGCGCTGGCAGGATGCTAAAAAAAAGTCCTGCTAGCAGCATCTTTGGAGCGGTGAAGGAGCGGTGTATACAACTGAAATCAATGGGGCAGCGTGGCTATACCGTCGGCATAGCGCTGCTGCAGCAGCGCTTTGCGGTGGTTTTAACCCTTTCACGGCTGGTTTTAACCCTTTTTCGGCCGCTAGCGGGGGTCAAAAAAGTGCCCTGCTAGCAACCGAATACATCAGCAAATACGTTGGTATAGTGTAAAAATAGCAGCGCTTTACCGCCGACGTCGCCCCCGCCCCAGTGTGAAAGGGGCCTTAAAATCAATGTATGCTTTCACACAGGGGCAGTGCGCTGGCAGGGCGGTGAAAAAACACCTCTCTCCATTGAAATGAATAGAAAGCTCTTCAAAAGCACCTGGAAAGCTCTTCAAAAGCGTCTGAAAAGCTCTTCAAAAGTGCTCAGTGTTTTACTGGCAGTTTAAAAGCGCTTCAGTGTGAAAGGGGCCTTAAAGTGGTGTTCCGGCCGAAATTATACTTTTTGAAAAAAAATACCCCTATAATACACAAGCTTAATGTATTCTAGTAAAGTTAATCTGTAAACTAAGGTCTGTTTTGATAGTTTATAGCAGTAGTTTGTTATTTTATAAACTTACAGCAGGCCGTGGCCATCTTAAGTCTGGGCATCTGAAGCCAGACTGTATTTCTTCCTGGATCTCATCTTTGCAGATCTCGCACATGCTCAGTGCAGCACAAGCAGTTTAATAGGTTTCAGGTCAGGTTTCCATAGCAACGGCAGTTTCAGAGGAAGTTGCCGCCCCTTCCCAGAAGGCATTGCAAACAGGAAATGATGCGATGGGCCGCGGCCAGGGAGGAGGAAGTGAAAAATGAATACAACAGATATACAGTAGGTGCTCAGAATTTTTTTTTTTAAATATCTAATTCATTTACAGTGTGCCGTTTAGTGAGGGATGCTGAAGAGTTGTAAAAGTGGGTGGAACTCCACTTTAAGCTACTTTCACACTGAGGCGCTTTACAGGTGCTACCGCTCTAAAAAAAGCACCTGCAGAGCGCCTGTAAAGAGCCTCTCCTATGTCTCTAGTGTACTGGAATGATGCGCTTGCAGGACAGTAAAAAAAGTCTTGCAAGCCGACTCTTTGCAGCGCTCTAGGAGTAGTGTATACACCGCTCCTAAAGCACCCCTGCCCACTGAAAACATTGGGGTAGCACCGGCAAACCGCCGGCATAGCGGCGCTTTGTGTGCAGTTTTAACCCTTTTTCGGCCGCTAGCAGGGGTTAAAACCGCCCCACTAGCAGCCGAATAGCGCCTCTAAAACAACGCTAAAGCGGCACTTAAAATAGCGTCACTTTACTGCCAACGCCCGTCCCAGTCTGAAAGTAGCCTAACTGACTAACTGACACTGACATCAATAGTGACACTAACAGTGATCAATAATACTGTACACTGTCACTGTACTGACTGGGAAGGGGTTAACATATAGGGACAATCAAAGGGTTGGCTGTGCACCTAACAAGTGTAATGTGTGTAATATGTACTGCTTTTACCTAAAGCAGAACTTTACCCATGACAACTTGATATAAAATAATGTTCTTTAGCAAGGAACATTAGTGTGTGCTGTACATTGCCTCCAGCATAGTTACTGTTTCTTCTTGCTGGAGGCTGTTATTTTGCTGAAGCCCAGAGCCCCTGAATAGCAGTAAATGATAAAGTAGAGTTAAACCCATTGATTTAACGGTTTCAAAAAACAGTTACATTCTTGGCATGGCGGAATTGCTAACTGTCACATTTGCTTATGTCTAGGGTTAAAATAACTAATTGATTAATCGACAACTAATCGGTTATTAAAATAGTTGTCAACTATTTTCATAATTGATTACCATATTTTTCTGTGTATAAGATGCTAATTTTTTCTAAAATCAGACTGAAAATCGAGGGGTGTCTTATACACGGTCAGTCAGCCTGGGAGAGAGCCACGCGGGTGCATAGCTTCCCATAGCTTGTCAAACAGGCTTCCTCCAATCACGAGCCGTATCATACTGATGCCAGCTGGAGGTCAAGGTGGAGAGTGCGCAGATGTGATCCTGTTGCAGGTGGAGAGTGCGCAGATGCAACAGGGACCAGAGCGTTCTGAGCCCAAGATCTCAGAAAATAAAAAAATAACCATTAAAGTGTAAGTAAACCCCCCTATCGTTTTCAGCCAAGGAAGCTGCCATCTCTGCCTCTATTTAATCTACAACTGCCATGATGCTACACATTTGATCAGTTATGACACCAGCCATTGGATGGTTTGACAGTTTGGTTGAGAGCACAACCAATGGGAGTGTTACATTTCCGGCACGTGCCCGAAATTAAACTGTTTTATGGATGGGTTTACTTCTGCTTTAAGTGATTGCCTTACTCTGCAAAATACAAACTGAATGAAGTCAGCTATGCAAAAGAGCATGGAAATAGAGCTGCAAAGAGACAGTTTGGACCTCCTCCCACTTAGTGTATGATCAGTAAGGATGGGCGAACGGTTCGGCCCTGAGCATGAGTTCGGGCCGAACATTGGCTGTTCGGAAGTTCATCGAACAACCGAATTATAGGGTAGTTCGACCGTTTGTTCAGCCCGCAGAACGACCACAATGCACTGCACCTCCGCACAATGCATTGAAAGCCCTGATTGGCTGAAGCAATAAAAGCTTCACCCAATCAGGGCACAGAGCACTATCAGAGCCATGACGCTGTATCCATCCATGGCTCATTGCTCTTAATCCCGCACCACACTATAAAAGTATTCTTTCTATAGCGGCCATTTGTAGTGTGATAGCGGCGTGGAGATAGAACAGGGCTCTGTTCAGTGCAATTAGACAGTTATGCCCCGTACACACGATTGGACTTTCCGACAACAAAACTGTGGATTTTTTTTCGAGGGAGGTTGGCTCAAAATTGTCTTGCATACACCCACGGTCACACAAATGTTGCCCAACAATTACAAACATAGTGACGTACAAGACGTACGTGATATCTCTATTACGAATGCTAGTTATATCTCTGGCTAGTACTTGATTCCGAGCATGCGTGGACTTTTGTCTGACGAACTTGTGTACACACGATCGGAAAGTCCAACAACAAAAATTTGTTGGCAGAAAATTTGAGAAACTGCTAGCCAACATCTGTTGGCGGATAGTCCGCCAACAAATGTTCGATGGAGCATACACACGGTTGGACTATCCGCCAACAAGCTCACATCCAACATTTGTTGTCGGAAAATCCGATCGTGTGTACGGGGCATTAGTGTGCTATTCTAATTCTATTGTCAGTGTAGAATTTCAGTTTAGTGTGTATCTAGGGATAGTTCAGTGTGAGTGTAGAGCGACCATTCATCTTTACATTAGTGTGAATGTAGGGATAGTTCAGCCATTGTGAGTGTAGTGCGGCCACCATTCATCTTTACATTAGTGTGAATGTAGGGATGGTGCAGTCAGTGAGCGTGGTGACCGTTTAACACCGTTTTTTTCTGTGCGTTACTGAAAGTTTAACACCATATATTTTATTGTGTTACTGCAAATTTAATGCCATATAGTTCTGTGCATTACTGCAAGTTTAACGCCATTGCGTTATTGTAACGCCATATAGTTATGTGTGTTACTGAAAGTTTAACGCTGTACATTTAATTGCATTACTGCAAGTTTACCGCTGTATATTTCATTGCGTTACTGCAAGTTTAACGCCATATAGTTCTGTGCGTTACTGCAAGCTTAACGCCGTATAGTTCTGTGCTATACTGCAAGTTTAATGCCATATAGTTCTGTGCGTTACTGCACGTTTAACCACTTGCGGACCACCGCACGCTGATGTACATCCTCACTTTGAGGACGGATATCTTTGTTATGGCAGCAGCTAGCTGCCATAACCCCGGTATCCTCGTGTTCGACCGGCTGTCCGGTACAAGATGTAAGTGGTCTCTGCGGCAGATTCGCCGCAAGATCACTTTTATCGACAGCGGGTGAGGGCCCCCCACCCTCCCGCCGCGATCCGGTGCCCCACCCGTCTCCATGACACTGCAGGGCGGAAGCAATGTCAAAACGTCACTTCTGCCCATAGCTCTTAAAGGGCCATTTTTTTTTTCTTTTTTTTTAAATGACAATTTTTTAATTGCATTTTAGTGTAAATATGAGATCTGAGGTCTTTTTGACCCCAGATCTATCATATTTAAGAGGTCCTGTCATCCTTTTTTCTATTACAAGGGATGTTTACATTCCTTGTAATAGGAATAAAAGTGACACGTTTTTTTTAAAAAAAAGTGTAAAAATAAAAAATAAAAGGTAAAATAAATAAGAAAAAAAATAAAATAAATTTTTTTTTAAAGGCGCCCCGTCCCGCCGAGCTCGCGTGCAGAAGCGAACGCATACGTGAGTAGCGCCCGCATATGAAAACGGTGTTCAAACCACACATGTGAGGTATCGCCACGATTGGTAGAGCGAGAGCAATAATTCTAGCCCTAGACTTCCTCTGTAACGCAAAACATGTAACCTGTAGAATTTTTTAAATGTCACCTATGGAGATTTTTAAGGATAAAAGTTTGTCGCCATTCCACGAGCGGCCGCAATTTTGAAGCATGACATGTTGGGTATCAATCTACTCGGCATAACATTATCTTTCATATAAAGAAAGAAAATTGATCTAACTTTACTGTTGTCTTTTTTTTTAATTCAAAAAGTGTATTTTTTCCAAAAAAGTGCGCTTGTAAGACCGCTGCGCAAATACGGTGTGACAGAAAGTATTGCAACGACCGTCATTTTATTCTCTAGGGTGTTAGAAAAAATGCATAATGTTTGGGGGTTCTAAGCAAAAAAAACCCCTGTTTTTAACTTGTAAACAACACATCTAAAAAGGAGGCCCGGTCCTTAAGTGGTTAATGCCGTATATTTCATTGTGTTACTGCAAGTTTGATGCCGTATAGTTCTGTGCATTACTGCAAGTTTAACGCCGTATAGTTCTGTGCGTTACTGCAAGTTCAACGCCACATAGTTCTGTGTGTTTCTGCAAGTTTAACGCGATATAGTTCTGTGCGTTACTGCAAGTTTAATGCCATATAGTTCTCTGTGCTACTGCAAGTTTAACGCCATATAGTTCTGTGCGTTTCTGCAAGTTTAACGCCATATAGTTCTGTGCATTACTGCAAGTTTACCGCCATATAGTTCTGTGCGTTTCTGCAAGTTTAACGCCATATAGTTCTGTGCATTACTGCAGGTTTAACGCCATATATTTCATTGCATTACTGCAATTTTAACGCCATATAGTTATGTGCATTACTGCAAGTTTAACGCTGTATAGTTCTGTGTGTTACTGCAAGTTTAACGCCATATAGTTCTGTGCGTTACTGCAACTTTAACACAGTATATTTCATTGCATTGCTGCAAGTTTAATGCCATGTAGTTCTGTGTTTTACTACAAGTTTGACGCCATATACTTCTGTGCATTACTTCAAGTTTAATGCCATATAGTTCTGTGCGTTACTGCAAGTTTAACACCTTATAGTTCTGTGCATTACTGCAAGTTTAATGCCGTATATTTCATTGCATTACTGCAAGTTTAAGGCCATACAGTTCTGTGCGTTACTGCAAGTTTAGCGCGATATAGATATGTGTGTTACTGAAAGTTTAATGCCATATAGTTCTGCGCGTTACTGCAAGTTTAACGCCGTATGTTTCATTGCGTTACTGCAAGTTTAACGCCATATAGTTCTGTATGTTACTGCAGGATTAACGCTGTATATTTCATTGCGTTATTGCAAGTTTAACGCCCTATATTTCATTGCGTTACTGCAAGTTTAACGCCATACAGTTCTTTGCATTACTGCAAGTTTAATGCCATATAGTTCTGTGCCTTACTGCAAGTTTAACGCAGTATATTTAACTGCATTGCTGCAAGTTTAGCGCCATATAGTTCTGTGTGTTACTACAAGTTTAACGCCATATAGCTCTGCGCGTTACTGCAAGTTTAACGCCATATAGTTCTGTGCGTCACTGCAAGTTTACCGCCGTATATTTCATTGCGTTACTGCAAATTTAACACCAGATATTTCATGGCATTACTGCTAGTTTAACGCCGTATAGTTGTGTGCATTAATGCAAGTTTAACGCCATATAGTTCTGTGCGTTACTGCAAGTTTAACGCCATATATTTCATTGCGTTACTGAAAGTTTAAGGCCGTATATTTCATTGCGTTATTGCAAGTTTAACACTGTATATTTCATTGCGTTACTGCAAGTTTAACGCCATATAGTTCTGTGCGTTTCTGCTAATTTAGCGCCATATAGTTCTGTGCGTTACTGCAAGTTTAACACCTTATAGTTCTGTGTGTTACTGCAAGTTTAACGCCATATAGTTCTGTGCATTACTGCAAGTTTAACGCCATATAGTTCTGTGCATTACTGCAAGTTTAACACCATATAGTTCTGTGCATTACGGAAAGTTTAACGCCATATAGTTCATGTGCGTTACTGCAAGTTTAACGCCATATATTTCATTGCGTTACTGCAAGTTTAATGCCATACAGTTCTGTGCGTTACTGCAAGTTTAACGCCATATAGTTCTGTGCGTTACTGAAAGTTTAATGCCATATCATTCCGTGCGTTACTGCGCGTTTAACGCCGTATGTTTCATTGCGTTACTACAAGTTTAACGCCATATAGTTCTGTGCGTTTCTGCTAATTTAGCGCCATATAGTTCTGTGCGTTACTGCAAGTTTAACACCTTATAGTTCTGTGTGTTACTGCAAGTTTAATGCCATATAGTTCTGTGCATTACTGCAAGTTTAACGCCATATAGTTCTGTGAATTACTGCAAGTTTAACACCATATAGTTCTGTGCATTACAGAAAGTTTAAGGCCATATAGTTCATGTGCGTTACTGCAAGTTTAACGCCATATATTTCATTGCGTTACTGCAAGTTTAATGCGATACAGTTCTGTGCGTTACTGCAAGTTTAACGCCATATAGTTCTGTGCGTTACTGAAAGTTTAATGCCATATCATTCCGTGCGTTACTGCGCGTTTAACGCCGTATGTTTCATTGCATTACTGCAAGTTTAACGCCATATAGTTCTGTGCATTACTGCAAGTTTAACGCTGTATAGTTCTGTGTGTCACTGCAAGTTTAACGCCATATAGTTCTGTGCGTTACTGCAAGTTTAACGCAGTATATTTCATTGCATTGCTGCAAGTTTAACGCCTTATAGTTCTGTGTGTTACTGCAAGTTTAACGCCATATAGTTCTGTGCATTACTGAAAGTTTAATGCCATATAGTTCTGTGCGTTAATGCAAGTTCAACCGTTTAACGCTGTATGTTTCATTGCGTTACTGCAAGTTTAACTCCATATAGTTCTGTGTGTTACTGCAAGTTTAACGCCATATAGTTCTGTGTGTTACTGCAAGTTTATCGCAGTATATTTAATTGCGTTGCTGCAAGTTTAACGCCTTATAGTTCTGTGTGTTACTGCAATTTTAATGCCATATAATTCTGTGCATTACTACAAGTTTAACGCCATATAGTTATGTGTGTTACTGCAAGTTTAACACCTTTTAGTTCTGTGCGTTACTGAAATTTTAAAGCCATATGGTTCTGTGCATTACTGCGAGTTTAACGCCGTATATTTCATTGCGTTACTGCAAGTTTAACGCAATACAGTTCTGTGCGTTACTGCAAGTTTAACGTCATATAGTTCTGTGCATTACTGAAAGTTTAATGCCATATAGTTCTGTGCATTACTGCAAGTTCAACCGTTTAACGCTGTATGTTTCATTGTGTTACTGCAAGTTTAACGCAATATAGTTCTGTACATTACTGCAGGTTTAACGCCCTATATTTCATTGTGTTACTGAAAGTTTAGCGCCATATGGTTCTGTGCATTACTGCAAGTTTAAAGCCGTATAGTTCTGTGTGTTACTGCAAGTTTAACGCAGTATATTTCATTGCATTGCTGCAAGTTTAACGCCATATAGTTCTGTGCGTTACTGCAAGTTTAACGCCATATAGTTCTGTGCATTACTGCAAGTTTAACGCTGTATAGTTCTGTGTGTTATTCCAAGTTTAAAGCCATATAGTTCTGTGCCTTACTGCAAGTTTAACGCAGTATATTTCATTGCGTTGCTGCAAGTTTAACGCCATATAGCTCTGTGTGTTACTACAAGTTTAACGCCATATAGTTCTCTGCGCTACTGCAAGTTTAACGCTATATAGTTCTGTGTGTTACTGCAGGTTTAACGCCGTATATTTTATTGCGTTACTGCAAATTTAACGCCATATATTTCATTGGATTACTGCAAGTTCAACGCCATATAGTTCTGTGTATTACTGCTAGTTTAACAACGTATAGTTCTGTGCATTAATGCACAGATACTGCAAGTTTAACGCCATATATTTCTTTTTATTACAGAAAGTTTAACGCCATATAGTTCTGTGCATTACTGCAAGTTTAACGCTGTGTATTTCATTGCGTTATTGCAAGTTTAGCGCCGTATATTTCATTGCGTTATTGCAAGTTAAATGCTGTATATTTCATTGTGTTACTGCAAGTTTAACACCATATAGTTCTGTGCGTTTCTGCAAGTTTAGCGCCATATAGTTCTGTGCGTTACTGCAAGTTTAACACCTTATAGTTCTGTGCGTTACCGCAAGTTTAACGCCTTATAGTTCTGTGCGTTACCGCAAGTTTAACGCCATATAGTTTTGTGCATTACTGCAAGTTTAACGCCATATAGAGGCAGTGGGCTAGGTAATGGGATTATTGCGGTGCCAAAAATACAACAATACAAATAATAAAATTAATTCAATTTATTACAAAAATCATTTAAAAAAAAGTACATTTCATACAAAATATAAGTTACAAAATGGAGCATAGGCAGATGTTTACAACCAGTGGATGGAAGAAATCAATGAAATAGTCCCTACTAGTTTCGCCAATACATTGGCTTCCTCAGGGGATATAACAGGTTGTAATTCTATAGAAAGAGAATCTCATATCAGTATAACATAATATACAAATTGTAATAATGGACAGCGTTGTGCAGGCTACTAACACGAATGCAAAGGGACTAGACAAATGCAATCCCCCAACCAGTAGGTCCCAACAAGGTGGAAATAACATCAATCAAGGATTATCGCAACATACCCACTGAACCCCGAGGGGTCGGGTAGGCCACCTCCAAAGTGAGGGTCGTTCTTCACTGCCTTAATGCGACTGCAGGGGGCTTGATAAAAGACCTTGAGGATAGCTGTGGAAATACACACATGTAAAGCTGAAAAGCTCAATTAACTATAATGAAAAAAGAAAGGACAAAAGAGTCCTAAATACTTACCAAAAACAAGGTATACTAATAAAAAACCCGGGACGCTGAAAAGATCAATGATGATTGATCAATTGGAGCGACTAACTGTGGATTGACTGCACTGAATAAAAATTGAAAAGGGAGATAGATATAAATTGCTAATAATAGAAAATGTTTTATATTGTACAACAAGAGTACTGGGGTTAACTCAAAGATCATACCTGCTGGAGAAAATAGACAGGCTAGGCCGCAAACAAAGACAGCCTGATAACTTCAGGTTAAAGCACTGACTGAAGTAGATGCATATAGTATCCACATCGGATATGGTGAATAAGCCTGGTGAATATAAACAAAGGACCTCAATTGAGCAAGCATGATAGTGAAATAAATACTGTGATCCATAGTCACTGCATCATGTCAATAGTGTGGTCACCCAGAGGGCAGATTTACCTGTACAGTCACTACGGCTTGTGCAGCATCCCGGTATGTCCGCAATTACGGACGAGTAACTGCCCTATTTAAAGCCCCCTACCTGATTTGTGAATGGATTCCGCCAATCAGGAGCGGACAAGGAGCGGCCCGTGCACCTGCGCACTAGCCACTGCACAGTGCCTACAATTCCCATGGTGCCTGGTTTAACGCCATATAGTTCTGTGCATTACTGAAAGTTTAATGCCATATAGTTCTGTGCGTTACTGCAAGTTTAACGCCGTATATTTCATTGTGTTACTGCAAGTTTAACGCCATACAGTTCTGTGCATTATTGCAAGTTTAATGACATATAGTTCTGTGCGTTACTGTAAGTTTAACGCCATATAGTTCTGTGCGTTACTGAAAGTTTAATGCCATATAGTTCTGTGCGTTACTGCAAGTTTAACGCCGTATGTTTCATTGCGTTACTGCAAGTTTAACGCCATATAGTTCTTTGCATTACTGCAAGTTTAACGCCGTATAGTTCTGTGTGTTACTGCAAGTTTAACGCCATATAGTTCTGTGCGTTACTGCAAGTTTAACGCAGTATATCTCAGTGTGTTACTACAAGTTTAACGCCATATGGTTCTGGGAGTTACTGCAAGTTTAATGCCGTATGTTTCATTGCACTACTGCAAGTTTAACGCCATATAGTTCTGTGCGTTACTGCAGATTTAACGCTGTATATTTCATTGCGTTACTGCAAATTTAACACCATATATGTCATTGCATTACTGCAAGTTTAACGCCATATAGGGATGAGCCAAACACCCCCCGGTTCGGTTCGCACCAGAACCTGCAAACGGACCGAAAATTTGCACGAACGTTAGAACTCCATTGACGTCTATGGGACTCAAACGTTTAAAATCAAAAGTGCTCATTTTAAAGGCTAATTTGCATGGTATTGTCCTAAAAATGGTTTGGAGTCCTGCCCCAGGGGACATGTATCTATGCAAAAAAACTTTTAAAAACGGCTGTTTTTTCGGGAGCAGTGATTTTAATGATGCTTAAAGTAAAAAAAAAAGTGAAATATTCCTTTAAATATTGTACCTGGGGGTGTCTAAAGTATGCCTTAAAGTGGCGCGTGTTTCCCGTGCTTAGAACAGTCCCTGCACAAAATGTCATTTTTAAAGGAAAAAAAGTCATTTAAAACTGCTTGCGGCTTTAATGTAATGTCAGGTCCTGGCAATATGGATGAAAATCAGTGAGACAAATGGCATGGGTACCCCCCAGTCCATTACCAGGCCCTTTGGGTCTTGTATGAATATTAAGGGGAACCCCGCACCCAAATTAATAAAGGAAAGGTGTGGGGCCCCCAGGCCCTATATACTCTGAACAGCAGTATACAGGTGGTGCAAACAAGACAGGGACTGTAGGTTTGTTGTTAAGTAGAATCTGTTTGTAATTGTGAACTGGTACATTTTTACGTGTTTAGCTCCAGCCAAAAAATCTATTTTAAGCTTTTTGGAAAACATAGGGAAGGGTTATCACCCCTGTGACATTTGTTTTGCTGTCTGTGCTCCTCTTCAGAAGATTTCACCTCACTTTTTGTCCCAATGACAAATGGTTTTTGAAAATTTGGGTTTTTTTGTGAAACAAGGATTGGTGATAAAGCATCAGTGGAAAGGAGAAAATTTTTTCCCATATTAACTCTTACAGGAGAGAATTTCCCTTCCTAGGGGTAGATTTCATCTCACTTCCTGTTGTCTCCTTCCGTTAGCAAGTAGGAGTCGTTTGTAAGTTGGATGATTGAAAGTAGGGGCCTGCCCTATATACTCAGCAGAAATTTGGGCCTTAGGTGTTGTTGTAGCCACAACACTGTAAGCCCTCACAGGGCCCTGCTGTGAAATATTAGATCAAAAATTGTAATTACATGCCCCCGTTGAACAGGGGCACAAAAATTGGGCCTTTGGTGGTGGTGGTGGTGCTGGGGCCACAACACTGTAAGTCCTCACAGATACTCTTGGTGGGCGCAGAAACGGGCTCTGCTGTGAAATATTAGATCAATAATTCTAATTACATGTCCCTGTTGAACAGGGCTGAAAAATTGGGCCTTAGGCACTGGTGCTGGGGCCACAACACTGCAACCCCTCACAGATACTCTAGTTGGAGTGCAGGAACTAGCCCTGCTGCAAAGAATTGCATGAAAAATTGTAATTACATGCCCCTGTTAAACAGGGGCTGAAAAATTGGGCCTTAGGCACTGGTGGCGGGACTGGCGGTGCCCAGAACCAAAAATGTCCTTACAAGCTATCATCATGATCATTGAGGAGGAAGAGGATAATTACTCAGTATAACAGGATAGTCACTCAGCATCAGCATAGGCAGTCTTTGAAGGGATCTGACATTTCAAAAAAATGTATTCGGTTACATCAGAATCAGGTGCTTGGTAGCTGGTGGTGATCCAAGACTGATTCATTTTTATGAAGGTCAGTCAATCGACTGAGTCGGTGGACAGACGCACCCTGTGATCGGTTACAAAGCCTCCAGCAGCACTGAATGTGCGTTCCGAAAGAACGCTGGATGCAGGACAGGCCAGTAGCTCAATTGCATACTGTGCAAGCTCTGGCCAGTGATCCATCCTCAAGACCCAGTAACCCAGAGGATTTTCGGTGGGAATGGTGTCCAAGTCAGATCTTGCCCTTAGGTATTCCTGCACCATGTAAAACAGACACTGGCGATGGTTGCTGGAACCGATCATACTTTGGGGTTGCGGACTAAAAAATTGTCTGAACGTATCGGTCAGACAGCCACCTTCTCCACCGCTCCTTCTTTGACTGACCGAAGCCTCAGCAACACGTTGTCCAGAAACAGGGAACGCGTTGCACAGACCTTTCTGCAAGGCCTCCCGAAGATGTTTTTATCATCTGCTCCCTCTGCGACGGCAAGATAAGGTCCGCAACCTTACCCTTGTAACATGAATCAAGGAGGGTTTCCAGCCAGTATTGTTCCTTCTCCTTGATACCACGAATACGAGGATCCTTCCGCAGGCTTTGCAGGATCAGGGAGGCCATGCAGCGTAGGTTTGCTGGGGCATTCGGTTCGAAGTCCTCTGGGTCACTAAGGACGACATGATCCGCAGCCACCTCCTCCCAGCCACGTAAAAGTCCATGTGTTTCTTGGGACTGTAAATGATCCCTTAAAGACTGTTGCTGATGCTGAGTGTCAGGCTCCACCTCCATACTGACATAATCCTCCTCCTCCTTCTCCTCGTCCTCTCCCTGTGTGATCGGCAGGCAGGTAGGAACACTGTCTGGATAAAGGGGGCCTTGAGAGATAAGGAAGTCCTCCTCTTCCTGCCTCTGTTCTGCCTCAAGTGCCCTGTCCATTATTCCACGCAGCGTGTGCTCCAACAGGTGGACAAGGGGGACAGTGTCACTGATGCATGCACTGTCACTGCTCACCATCCTCGTGGCCTCCTCAAATAGTGACAGGACAGTGCATGCATCCCTGATCATGGCCCACTGGCGTGGGGAAAAAAAACAAGCTCCCCTGACCCTGTCCTGGTGCCATAGTCGCACAGGTACTTATTGATGGCCCTCTGCTGCGTCTGCAGCTGCTGCAGCATGGCTAACCTTGAGTTCCACCTGGTGGGCATGTCACAGATTAGGCGGTTCTTGGGCAGGTTAAATTCCTTTTGGAGGTCTGCCAGCCGAGCACTGGCATTATATGACCGGCGGAAATGCACACAGACTTTCCTGGCCTGCCTCAGGACATCCTGTAAGCCCGGGTACCTGCCCAAGAACTGCTGCACCACCAAGTTAAGGATGTGAGCCAAACAGGGCACATGGGTCATTTGTCCCTGTCGGAGGGCGGAGAGGTGGTTGGTGCCATTGTCGCAAACCACCATTCCTGTCTTAAGTTGGTGTGGCGTCAACCACCTCTGAACCTGCCCCTGCAGAGCTGACAGAACCTCTGCCCCAGTGTGGCTCCTGTCCCCCAAGCACACCAGCTCAAGCAACGCATGGCATCTTTTGGCCTGCATACTTGAGTAGCCCCTTGAACGCCTACGGAGCACCGCTGGTTCTGAGGACAAAGCACAGGAAGAGGCCATGGTGGAAGAAGAAGAGGAGGGGGTGGAGGAGAGAGGTGTGTCAGAATCATTAGTAGTGTCATTTTGGAGGTGTGGTGGCGGAACAACCTCCAACATTACTGCACCTTGTCCTGCATCCTTCCCAGCTGCCAGCAGAGTCACCCAATGCGCCGTGAAACTTAGGTAACGTCCCTGTCCATGCCTGCTGGACCATGAGTCAGCGTTAATATGCACCTTACCGCTGACCGCCCTGTCCAGCGAGGCATGGACATTGCCTTCCACATGCCGGTAGAGAGCCAGAATCGCCTTCCGTGAGAAAAAGTGGCGTTTGGGTACCTGCCACTGAGGAACCGCACATTCCACAAACTCACGGAAGTGGGCAGATTCTACCAACTGAAAAGGTAGCAGTTGAAGTGCCAGCAATTTTGCCAAGCTAGCATTCAACCGCTGGGCATGTGGATGGCTGGGAGCAAACTTCTTTCGGCGGTGCAGCATCTGGGGCAGGGAAATTTGCCTGGTACAATCTGATGTCGGCGTACCGAAAGAAGATTGCCCACAAATACTTGGCTGTCACACACCTAATTCTACACCTTCATTCCTTTCAGTGCAGGTCTCAGAGAGGACTGAAGGTACAGTGGGGTTGGAGATCTCAGCTGATGAGGAGCACGGAGAGGTCCTCTTTGTTCTTTGGTGTGGGTCTTTTAGATACACTTGCCAATGAAGTGCATGGCAGGTCAACATATGTCTGGTCAAGCATGTGGTGCCTAAGCGGGAGATGTTTTGGCCACGCGAGATACGCTTGAGACATATGTTGCAAATAGCAGCGGTGCGATCTGATGCATCAGTCTCAAAAAAGGCCCACACCAAAGAACTTTTGGAATAATGCGCAGAGACAGCAGCGACCTGCACATGCGGAGCTTTGCGGTGTGATGCAGTCAGTGTACTGCCCTTAGGCTGACCTCTGGGGGGCATCCTGCCTCGTTGGTGATGTGCCTCCTCCTCCTCCTCTCTCCTATCAGGCACCCAAGTTGAGTCAGTGACCTCATCATCCCCTCCCTCCTCATCACTGGAGCAAACTTGGCAGTATGCTGCAGCAGGGGGAGCATGACTGCCAGATTGCTGTCCTTCTTGGGCTCCCCCTCTGTCCGTGCTCACATAACTGCCTTCATCTAGCTCAGTATCATCATCAGAGCCTTCTAAACACTGGGCATCCTCCTGGAGCATGTACTCAACACTGTGGTCAAACAGTTCGAGGGACTCCTCAGGAGGACACGGTGGGGCTAGGGAAGGAGTCACTGATGCCATTGAGCTGAGCGAAGAGGCCGCGTTGGCAGCTGCTTTGTCAGACAAAGTACCCTGAACATGGGTGAGAGAGGATGAGGAGGATGAGGACGGCTTGGTCATCCACTCGACCAAGTCTTCCGCATGTTGCGGCTCAACACAGCCAGCTGCCGAAAAAAGGCCAAGCGTGTCCCATGGCCACGTGCTGATGAGGATGCACCGTCTCCACGACCAGCACTGTTGTCTCTAGGCACAGAGCCTGCTTGCCCTCTTTTATTGGCTTGTGACTGTCTGCCTCTCCTTGTTGGCCTTCCAGACATACTAATGGCCTGCAGTGAGATGTAGCTGCACTAAGCTGGGATGTATATATATATATATACATACTGATACTGCAGCTAGCAAAATCAGCTGCCTGCCTGTAGTATGAGAACACCACCAATCTTCTACAGGTAGCTTTAGATGAACACTGTGCAGAGGTCGCACTACACTAACTTGTAGCTTTAGCTGAACACTGTGCAGAGGATGCACTACACTAACGTTAAAATAATGTAGCTGCCTGCGGTAGTGATGGGATCAGGAAAACACCACCAACCTTCTACAGGTAGCTTTAGCTGAACACTGTGAAGAGGACGCACTACACTAATGTGTAAATAATGTAGCTGCCTGCGGTAGTGATAGGATCAGGAAAACACCACGAACCTTCTACAGGTAGCTTTAGCTGAACACTGTGCAGAGGTCACACTACACTAATGTGTAAATAATGTAGCTGCCTACAGTAGTGATAGGATCAGGAAAACACCACCAACCTTCTACAGGTAGCTTTAGCTGAACACTGTGCAGAGGACGCACTACACTAACGTTAAAATAATGTAGCTGCCTGCGGAAGTGATAGGATCAGGAAAACACCACCAACCTTCTACAGGTAGCTTTATGTGAACATGGTGCAGAGGTCGCACTACACTAACATGTAAATAATGTAGCTGCCTGCGGTAGTGATAGGATCGGGAAAACACCACCAACCTTCTACAGGTAGCTTTAGCTGAACACTGTGCAGAGGTCGCACTACACTAACTTGTAGCTTTAGCTGAACACTGTGAGGAGGACGCACTACACTAACTTGTAACTTTAGCTGAACACTGTGCACTACACTAACTTGTAGCTTTAGCTGAACACTGTTCAGAGGACGCACTACACTAACTTGTAGCTTTAGCTGAACACTGTTCAGAGGACGCACTACACTAACTTGTAACTTTAGTTGAACACTGTGCACTACACTAACTTGTAGCTTTAGCTGAACACTGTGAGGAGGACGCACTACACTAACTTGTAGCTTTAGCTGAACACTGTGAGGAGGACACACTACACTAACTTGTAGCTTTAGCTGAACACTGTGCAGAGGATGCACTACACTAACGTTAAAATAATGTAGCTGCCTGCGGTAGTGATGGGATCAGGAAAACACCACCAACCTTCTACAGGTAGCTTTAGCTGAACACTGTGAAGAGGACGCACTACACTAATGTGTAAATAATGTAGCTGCCTGCGGTAGTGATAGGATCAGGAAAACACCACGAACCTTCTACAGGTAGCTTTAGCTGAACACTGTGCAGAGGTCACACTACACTAATGTGTAAATAATGTAGCTGCCTACGGTAGTGATAGGATCAGGAAAACACCACCAACGTTCTACAGGTAGCTTTAGCTGAACACTGTGCAGAGGACGCACTACACTAACGTTAAAATAATGTAGCTGCCTGCGGTAGTGATAGGATCAGGAAAACACCACCAACCTTCTACAGGTAGCTTTAAGTGAACATGGTGCAGAGGTCGCACTACACTAACATGTAAATAATGTAGCTGCCTGCGGTAGTGATAGGATCGGGAAAACACCACCAACCTTCTACAGGTAGCTTTAGCTGAACACTGTGCAGAGGTCGCACTACACTAACTTGTAGCTTTAGCTGAACACTGTTCAGAGGACGCACTACACTAACTTGTAGCTTTAGCTGAACACTGTGAGGAGGACGCACTACACTAACTTGTAACTTTAGCTGAACACTGTGCACTACACTAACTTGTAGCTTTAGCTGAACACTGTTCAGAGGACGCACTACACTAACTTGTAGCTTTAGCTGAACACTGTTCAGAGGACGCACTACACTAACTTGTAACTTTAGCTGAATACTGTGCACTACACTAACTTGTAGCTTTAGCTGAACACTGTTCAGAGGACGCACTACACTAGCTTGTAGCTTTAGCTGAACACTGTTCAGAGGACGCACTACACTAACTTGTAGCTTTAGCTGAACACTGTTCAGAGGACGCACTACACTAACTTGTAGCTTTAGCTGAACACTGTGCAGAGGTCGCACTACACTAACTTGTAGCTTTAGCTGAACACTGTGAGGAGGACGCACTACACTAAATTGTAGCTTTAGCTGAACACTGTTCAGAGGATGCACTACACTAACTTGTAGCTTTAGCTGAACACTGTTCAGAGGACACACTACACTAACTTGTAGCTTTAGCTGAACACTGTGCAGAGGTCGCACTACACTAACTTGTAGCTTTAGCTGAACACTGTGAGGAGGACGCACTACACTAACTTGTAGCTTTAGCTGAACACTGTGAGGAGGACACACTACACTAACTTGTAGCTTTAGCTGAACACTGTGCACTACACTAACTTGTAGCTTTAGCTGAACACTGTTTAGAGGACGCACTACACTAACTTGTAGCTTTAGCTGAACACTGTGCAGAGGTCGCACTACACTAACTTGTAGCTTTAGCTGAACACTGTGCAGAGGTCACACTAAACTAGCTTGTAGCTTTAGCTGAACACTGTGAGGAGGACGCACTACACTAACTGTAAATAGTCTAGCTGCCTGACTGTGGTACTAATAGGATCAGAAGAACACCAGCAATTCTCTTCAGGTAGCTGTAAATACTGCAACAACACAAGCCTGCCTGTCAGTAGGAAGATAATAACAGGAACGGATCTAGCTAAACTGAATACAGTGTATATGTATATATATATATATATATTGGCTTTGGCCAATTACAGCTCTCTCTACAGACGGCGCTGTGATTGGCCAAGCATGCAGGTCATAGTGCATGCTTGGCCAATCATCAGCCAGCAATGCACTGTGATGCCGCAGTGAATTATGGGTCATGACGCGCCACACGAATTTGGCGCGAACGGCCCATATCGTTCGCAACTCGGCGAACGGGCGAACAGATGATGTTCGAGCCGAACATGGGTTCGACTCGAACACGAAGCTCATCCCTAACGCCATATAGTTCTGTGCGTTACTGCAAGTTTAACGCCATATAGTTCTGTGTGTTTCTGCATGTTTAACGCCATATAGTTCTGTGCATTACTGCAAGTTTAACACCATATAGTTCTGTGCATTACTGCAAGTTTAACGCCGTATTGTTCTGTGCGTTTCTGCAGATTTAATGCCATATCGTTCTGTGCGTTATTGCAAGTTTAACGTGATATAGTTCTGTGCGTTACTGCAAGTTTAACGTGATATAGTTCTGTGTGTTACTGCAAGTTTAACGCCGTATATTTCATTGCATTACTGCAAGTTTAATGCCATATAGTTCTATGCGTTACTGCAAGTTTAATGCCATATAGTTCTGTGCAATACTGCAAGTTTAACGCCATATAGTTCTGTGCGTTACTGCAAGTTTAACGCCGTATATTTCATTGCATTACTGCAAGTTTAACGCCATATATTTCATTGCGTTACTGCAAGTTTAATGCCATATAGTTCTGCATGTTACTGCAAGTTTAACGCCATATATTTCATTGCGTTACTGCAAGTTTGACGCCATATAGTTCTGTGCATTACTGCACATTTGGCGCACAATTTTTGACAGCAAGGCCGATTCTTGCTTCCATCAAGAGTACCTCTATAGGGTTACGGTGTGAAGGCGCCACAGACACCCAAAGAACAATTTTTCCACACCCGTTACAGAAGTAGAAATCCAAAGTCTGTGGTGAAGACACCAGAATTTATCCCATCTAATTGTTCCCAGTGCACTACATTGTGGCCTCATCATACAGACTGCCTCCCCAAGCCATTGCTTACAAAATAAAGAAAGCTTGCAGGGAAAATGTCATTTTTTGGGCATTATAAATGCAATTATTGCTGCAGCAGCTTCTATACACAGTACAGATGTGCCACTTTACAGGTGAACTAAGCGGACCCCCCAGGCACTATATTGAAAGGAATTTTTCCTTTTTATACTTTCACTTTAAGCATCAATAATTCACTGCTCATTTAAAAATGACATTTTTTTTTACAAACTTTCATTGATACATGCCCCTCAGGGCAGTACCCAGACCCCCATAACCATTGTATGCCCAATTACTTGCATATACGTCTTGTAGCTTTAACTTGTCAGCTGAGCTTGCGCGGCTCTGTGAAAAACGTTCCACTGCAGATCGCTCTTCACAGAGCAATGCAGTTGTAAACAACTTTGTGCCCCTTTTGTTTTGATGCACCTGAAATGTATTTGCTTGTTTTACACCAAAAATTAAGTGGGGCTTAAAAAACCATCATTGGGTAAAGTAGTATCATTGGGTATTTTCAATTTTACATGTATTTTTTTTCTAGTGTCTGTATAGCACATATTATCAACATAAAGATTCTTCTCTTATTTGAACACTAGGTGGCAGTCTGCAGCAGACAGTGTATTGCCAACCACCGCAGCTTTACATCAGCTTCTGCTAAAAATGCTGCTGCTACAAGCTGAACAGTACTGTTTAGCCCCAAGCCAAACAAACAAAATGCTTTCAATTTTCCACATTCTAAGCATAACAAGGCCATTTGTAAAAAAGTGTGCAAAAAAAAAAAAAAAATCTTCACTGCACAAACACAAATGTAATCATGAAGCCCCAATAACTAAAAAAAAACAGTAAAAAAAAAAAATAGCTAGCCATATAGCTAATACTTGTTTTTATTTATTTTTCTTTGCCAACATCACTGTCTTTGTGAACACTGCAAACATAATTTACATTTTAGTATCTTTATTACAATAACAGAAACTTTAGTAGTAAAGACTTAAACCAAAGGTTTTATGAAACTTTTAACAAAAGACAACAAAAAATTACGAAGACAAAATACTCCATGTGATACGGAGATGGATAGCGTTATGCCTAAGGCTCGGTTCACATCTATTCAGCTCTGCGTGCTGCGTTTCAATGTGCAGGAAAAAATGCATGTTTTTCAGTGAGTGGGGGAGGCATTAAGAGTTATTGGTACCCCTGCATGTTTTCTTTAACCACTGGGCACTTAAACCCCCTTAATAACCAGACCAGTTTTCAGCTTTTGGTGCTCTCACATTTTGAATGACAATTAGTCATGCAACACTGTATCTATATGAATTTTTTTCACACAAATAGAGCTTTCTTTCGGTGGTATTTAACCACTTGAGGTCCGGGCCATAGCCGAATGACGGCTACAGCGAGGACCTCAATCTCCGGGAGGCCGTCACAGGACGTTCTTCCCTGTGCACGCGCACCGCGCGCACCCTGCAGGGCGTGCGGTGTGCGCGCTGTGATCACTGAGTCACGGAGACTCGGATGATCACAGATCCGGTCCCGGCCCCTTACCATGTGATCAGCTGTCAGCCAATGACAGCTGATCACATGATGTAAACAAAAGCTCGGTGAACGGTTTCGTTTTCTCCTCACGCTGACAGCGTGAGGAGGAAAAAAAAGCTGATCACCGGCTTATGTCAAAGGGACATCGGTCCCGAAGAGGAAGGAGGCACAGATGCCTCATCTGTGCCTCCAAGTGCCATCTGTCATTGCCACCTGCCAGTGCCCACAGTGCCCACAAGTGCCACCTATCAATGCCCACAAGTGCCACCTATCAATGCCCACAAGTGCCACCTATCAATGCCCACCAGTGGTGCCAATCAGTGCCACCTAGCAGTGCTGCCATCAATCAGTGCCCAATCAGTGCCCAACGCTGCCACCCATCAGTGCCCATCACCGCCACCCATCAGTGCCCATCACTACCACCTATCGGTGCCCATCAGTGCCGCCTCATCAGCATACATCAACGAAGGAGAAAAATTACCTGTTTGCAAAATTTTATAACAAAATATAAAAAAAATATAATTTTTTTTTTTTTTAATTCTGTCTTTTTCAATTTTTTTAACAAAAACTAAAAACCGCAGAGGTGATCAAATACCATCAAAAGAAATCTCTATTTGTGGGGAAAAAAAATGATAAAAATTTAATTTGGGTACCGTGTTGTATGACCGCGCAATTGTCATTCAAAGTGCGACAGCGCTAAAAGCTGAAAATTGGTCTGGACAGGAGGGGGGTTTAAGTGCCCAGTAAGCAAGTGGTTAATCACCACTGGGTTCTTTATTTTTTGCGCTATAAAAGAAAAAATACCGAAAAATCTGTAAAAAAAATTCATTTTTCTTCGTTTCTGTTATAAAATTTTGCAAATTAGTAATTTTTCTTCATATATTTTGGCGAAAATTTATACCACTACATATCTTTGGTAAAAATAACCCAAATCGGTGGATATTATTTGGTCTTTGTGAAAGTTATAGAGTCCAAAAGCTATGGTGCCAATATCTGAAAAGTGATCACACCTGAAGTACTGACGGCCTTCAGGAGACCCTAACATGCCAGAAAAGTACAAATACCCCCCAAATGACCCCTTTTTGGAAAGAATACATTCCAAGGTATTTAGAAAGATGCATGGTGAGTTTTTTGAAGTTGTCATTTTTTCCCACAATTCTTTGCAAAATCAAGTTTTTTTTTTTGTTTTTTGTTTTTTTTTCACAAAATTGTCATATTAGCAGGTTATTTATCACACACAGCATATGCATACCACAAATTACACCCCAAAACACATTCTGCTATTACTCCCGAGTATGGCGATACCACATGTGTGAGACTTTTACACAGCAAGGCCACATACAGAGACCCAACATGCAGGGAGCACCTTCAGGCGTTCTGGAGCACCCAGGCCAATTCTGACATTTCTCTCCTACATGTAAAAATCATCATTTATTTGCTAGAAAATTACATAGAACCCCAAAACATTATATATGTTTTTTTAGCAAAGACCCTAGAGAATACAATGGCAGTCATTGCAACTTTTTAACTTGCACGGTACTTACGCAGCAATTTTTCGAACACTTTTTTTGGAAAAAAAACAGTTTTGTGCTTAAAAAAAAAAACAAAACAGTAAAGTTAGCCCAATGCTTTTTTTTTGGAAAAAAAAAACAGTTTTGTGCTTTAAAAAAAAAAACAAAACAGTAAAGTTAACCCAATGTTTTTGCATAATGTGAAAGATGAAGTTACGGTGAGTAAATAGATACCCAACATGTCACCTTTCAAAATTGCACAAGCTTGTGGAATGGCGCCAAACTTTGCTACTTAAAAATCCCCATAGGCGACACTTTAAAATTTTTTACTGGTTACATGTTTTGAGTTACAGAGGAGGTCCAGGGCCAAAATTATTGCTCTCGCTCTACCGATCGCAGCGATACTTCACATGTGTGGTTTGAACACTGTTTTCATATGTGGGCGGGACTTACGTATGCGTTCGCTTCTGCATGCGAGCACACAGGGACAGTGGCGCTTTAATTTTTTTTTTTATTATTGTTATTTTACTTTATTTATTTTAGTTTGATGCTTTTTTCCCAAAAAAAAAATTTTGATCACTTTTATTCCTATTACAAGGAATGTAAACATCCCTTGTAATAGGAATATGGCATGACAGGTCCTCTTTACAGTGAGATATGGGGTCAATAAGACCCCACATCTCACATCTAGGCTGGGAAGCCTGAAAAAAAAAAAAGATCCTGGCTTCAATCATAGCGGTGAGTCGGTAGAAGCACCGGAGGGCGGCGGGAGGGGGGGACGTCCCTTCTTGCCTTCCGTAAGAATGATCAAGCAGTGGAACAGCCACTATGATCATTCTTATGGTGTAGGGAATCGGTGGCTGAAAAAGCTGATATCTAAATGATGCCTGTAGCTGCACCTATTATTCAGATATCCCCGCACAAATTCAAGGACGTCGTATGACAGCCGGCGGGCGGGAAGTGGTTAAAACGCATTTTTTTTTTAACACAAAGTTGTCCATTTATACAATATTTCTAACACATAGCATGTACACATACCAGAAATGACACCCCAAAATAGATTCTCCTACTCCTCCAGAGTACGGCGATACCACATGTGTGAGACTTCCACGGCCTGGCCACATACAGAGGCCGAGTATGGCTGGTATGGCTGAGCATGGCTGGGTATGGCTGAGTATGGCTGAGTATTGCAGGGTATGGCTGGGTATGGCTGAGTATGGCAGGGTATGGCAGGGTATGGCAGGGTATTGCAGGGTTTCGCCAAGTATGACTGGGTATGGCAGAATATGGCTGGGTATCACCGAGTATTGCAAAGTATGGCTGGGTATTGCAGAGTATGGCTGGGTATGGCAGAGTATTACAGAGTATGGCGGGGTATTGCAGAGTATGGCAGGGTATGACAGGGTATTGCCAAGTATGGCTGAGCATGGCTGGGCATGGCTGGGTATGGCTGGGTATGGCTGGGTATCACCGAGTATTGCAGAGTATGGCAGGGTATGGCAGAGTATTGCGGGGTATGGCATGGTATTGCAGGGTATTGCAGAGTATTGCAAAGTATTGCGGGGTATTGCAGAGTATTGCAGAGTATTGCAGGGTATTTCAGGGTATTGCAGAGTATTGCAGAGTATTGCAGGGTATTGCAGAGTATTGCGGGGTATTGCAGGGTATTGCAGAGTATTGCGGGGTATTGCAGGGTATTGCAGAGTATTGCAGAGTATTGCGGGGTATTGCAGAGTATTGTGGGGTATTGCAGGGTATTGGAGAGTATTGCGGGGTATTGCAGAGTATTGCAGAGTATTGCAGGGTATTGCAGAGTATTGCGGGGTATTGCAGGGTATTGCAGAGTATTGCAGAGTATTGCAGAGTATTGCAGGGTATTGCAGAGTATTGCGGGGTATTGCAGGGTATTGGAGAGTATTGTGGGGTATTGCAGAGTATTGTGGGGTATTGAAGAGTATTGCAGGGTATTGCAGAGTATTGCAGAGTATTGTGGGGTATTGCAGAGTATTGCAGGGTATTGCAGAGTATTGTGGGATATTGCAGAGTATTTTGGGGTATTGCAGAGTATTTTGGGGTATTGCAGAGTATTGCACAGTATTGTGGGGTATTGCAGAGTATTGCACAGTATTGTGGGGTATGGCAAAGTATTGTGGGGTATTGCAGAGTATTGCACAGTATTGTGGGGTATTGCAGAGTATTGCACAGTATTGTGGGGTATTGCAGAGTATTGCACAGTATTGTGGGGTATTGCAGGGTATTGCACAGTATTGTGGGGTATTGCAGAGTATTGCACAGTATTGTGGGGTATTGCAGAGTATTGCACAGTATTGTGGGGTATTGCAGGGTATTGCACAGTATTGTGGGGTATTGCAGAGTATTGCACAGTATTGTGGGGTATTGCAGGGTATGGCAGAGTATTGTGGGGTATTGCAGAGTATTGCAGGGTATTGCAGAGTATTGCGGGGTATTGCAGGGTATGGCAGAGTATTGTGGGGTATTGCAGAGTATTGCAGGGTATTGCAGAGTATTGCGGGATATTGCAGAGTATTTTGGGGTATTGCAGAGTATTTTGGGGTATTGCAGAGTATTGCACAGTATTGTGGGGTATTGCAGAGTATTGCAGAGTATTGTGGGGTATTGCAGAGTATTGCACAGTATTGCTGGGTATTGCAGAGTATTGCACAGTATTGCAGGGCATTGCAGAGTAGTGCAGGGTATTGCAGAGCATTGAGGGATAGTTGAGCATGGATGGATGGATGGCAGTTGTCACAGAGCAGCGCTGTGGGCACTACAGATCCAGCCCACAGCGCTGCTGCCATCCGATCCCTCCCCCTCTCCGCTCACAGTGTACCGATCGGTACAGAGAGGGGAGGAGAGTAACCGGCGTCATCAGATAACGCCGGTTTGTTTACATGTGATCGCTCCGTCATTTGACGGAGTGATCACATGGTAAACAGCCGTGATCAGTGGCCATTTACCGGGATCCGTGATGCGCCGGGTCTGACGAGAGCGGAATTCTGGGAGGACGTCACTGTACGCCCTCCCAGAGTTAAGCAACCGCCCTGTAGCCTTCATTTGGCTATGGGCTGGTTGTTAAGTGGTTAAAGCATCGCATTTTGTGTGCGGCTGAATCGGGGTGTGGGGATGCATGTGATTTACACGCATTCCAGCACTTGCACAGATGTGCACCTAACCCAAGATCAGACACCATAGTCAATAAACACCACTACCAGTAATCTTACCACTACCTATGGCCCTACCTCCCAACATTTTGAAATGAGAACGAGGGACACCTATCAGCAAAAGTATATAGGCATAGGACACACCCCCTTAAAGGAGAATTACACAAAAAAAATTGTTAAACCTACAAGTGCTTTTCTTCACCACTACTATTCTATTATATTGGCTTTTGCAATTTACAAATGCAGCAATTGAGAAATTGGATGAAACGTTTAGCACTGGCAAACACTTTTTGAAAGATAAATAGTGCATTTTATATACAACTATATAGATCAGAGCAAAATGAGGGACAAATGAGGGACTTCAAATCAGGGACAGTTGGGAGCTATACCTGTGGCTGTTTTGTTACCTAGCCCCTGCCACTACGTCTTCTGCAGTGCTCCAACAGTAACACATGATTTACCCATTATTTTTCATCATCTACACAGTGTACACTATTTTCTAAGCACAAATGGAGCCTTAGCCAGCATGACGCCGCCCTCCCCAATAAAGGAAACCTTTATAACAAAACAATAATAAATGTAACTGATTCACACATTTATGACGTGGAGTGTCACTGGCGAAGTAAGGTTTGGATCCAAAACCCAGAGCAGTTCATTTTAAATAACTTGTTTCACTTTATTGGCAGGCTGCCAATCTCCACGCAGATACCATTACATCACTACATTATAGGGTGCATTTATAACAAATCTGCAGATCTATTTGACCTGTAAAACTACATGTACATTTGTTAACTGCAAATTCAAAAAAATGTATGTTACTAGTATATTTTCTCTCCAGGTCAGATTAAATATGATGATGTTTTAAACCCTTACATATACCCAGTGAAGTGACTAGCCTCAGGTGATAAGCAGAAATGAAACAGATCCTCCTACATAGGTTGTACATGTTTTTCTGCAGCCATCTCTTCTCCAGATCTGTTCAAAGTACACAGATCAAAGGTTATTTCTCAGCAGCAGTAGACAGTAGGCAGAGATCTGATGTCATACATTGCACAGCTGAGAACAAAGTGGAGGAAAAGGAACACACCCCTCTGTACACAGACTCATTGAGAAACATGCACAGTTAAAACTGTAAGTCCTCTGTGTGCTGGAGGATGTGGGGTTGTCACCCAAGATTCTGTTGTGTCAGTTTAATCTATTAGGAGTGACTCATGCAAATAAAAGAGGAAAGAGGCAGCAGCGAGAAATGACAGTCGGTACTTTGGATAGAGGCAAGCACACACTATGGAGGGAGATGCTTTGCTCATTTTTCATGTTAGAGGTTTACCACTACTTTAAGGGCTTTCTTTTTTTTTTTTTTTTTTTTTGGAGGTGGGCAAGGTCACGCTGGCTATGGCTCTCTTTGTACCTAGATATGTACCTGGAAAAAGTAAAGATGATAAAAACTTGGGGGGTAAATATATTTCACTTGCATAGAATTCAAATTCAGAACCAATATTAACATAATATTTCACACAGGTATCATGTGGTAAATGCAAATTTGTAAAGACTTGATTTATATATCAGAACACCACAGGGTTCAAGTGTTTTGGGGCTCTAAGGATGTTCTCCAAAGGTACATGAGGAGAAATGAAAGTCCCTACACTTCAATTAACCACTTAAGCCTCGGACCATTTGGCTGGCAAAAGACCAGAGCACTTTTTGCGATTTGACACTGCGTCGCTTTAACTGACAATTGTGCGGTCGTGCAAAGTGGCTCCCAAACAAAATTGACGTCCTTTTTTCCCCACAAATAGAGATTTCTTTTGGTGGTATTTAATCACCTCTGCGATTTTTATTTTTTGCGCTATATATATAATATATACGGTATGACCAAAAAATATATAAAAAACATTTTTTTCCTCAGTTTAGGCCGATACGCATTCTTCTACATATTTTTGGTAAAAAAAATCGCAATAAGCATTTATTGGTTGGTTTGCGCAAACGTTATAGCGTCTACAAAATAGGGGATAGTTTTATGGCATTTTTATTAATAATTTTTTTTTACTGGTAATGGTGGCGATCAGCGATTTTTATCGTGACTGCGACATGGTGGACAGATCGGATACTTTTGGCGCTATTTTAGGACCATTCACATTTATACAGCGATCTGTGTGATTAAAAATGCATTGATTACTGTGTAAATGTGACTGGCAGTGAAGGGGTTAACCACTAGGGGGCGCTGTAGGGGTTAAGTGTGTCCTAGGGAGTGATTCATACTGTGGGGGGGATGGGCTATGTGTGACACGACACTGATCACTGCTCCCGATTACAGGGAGCTGTTATCAGTGTCCTGTCACTAGGCAGAACGGGGAAATGCTTGTTTACAACAGCATTTCCCCGTTCTTCCTCTCCATGAGACGATCTTGGGTATCCCGCGGACATCGAGTCCACGGGATCCGCGATCACACTCACGGAGCTCACGTCACAAGCCGCTTCTCAAAGGGCAACGTACAGGTACGTTAATATGCCTGTACATGCCCTTCCTCCGACGTGTATCGGCGTGAGCCGGTCGACAAGTGGTTAAACAGTAACTTTGTAGAGTTTAAGGTAAACTTTCACCTTACCTGCTACAAGGGCTCAGGGTCCATAGAACGGAACTTCCAGGTACTGGCTTAACTGTTTTAACATCTTCAGATGGTCCTGGGATCGCTATTATGCAATCAGTGACCCCAGATTACAGGATTTCCTGCCATTTTTCTGTGTTGGCTGGTGATACCCCTTCCCCATTGCATTTACTGCCCAATTGGAATGCATGGGTTAGGGTGGTAAGAGTCTGACAAGAATATTCCCAAAGTTCCAAAACATGCATTTGTATTTTAAAAATGCTCAGATAACATTTGAGCTCTACAGAGAGTTTTTTAGGAAAACGGTCAACTAGGAGGGTAATTGGCACTGTTGATCTATAAAGTGCACCTACTATCCACACAAAGATGGACTATTGCATCTTTACCAATTGCTGTTTGCACCTACCCCACATTTCCGGGGGCCTGGTGGTGACCCCTCCAGAGACAGGCAGGGCCGACATTCCCCCTCAGGGTGCAGGTTACTAAGCATGGTGGGTGATGTACACGGAAAGATAGGCGGCAGTCACGTTTATGCTTGAACAAAGAGAAGTTTGATTCTCAGAACAGGCAAAATGTAGGAGAGAGGGTTAGGGCACAGGACAACCTTAGTCAAAAAAAGTAACGATCAGCAGACAGGCAGACTCCTTAGACAAAAAAGGTGAGATTAGGCAGACAGCGGCACAGGAAAAGAGCCTATAAGCTGAACCAGCACATCTGTATTTTGTAGAATAGGCTGTCTCCTATAGTAGCTGAACTTAACTCACGGCACCATATGCCGATTCCTTTGGATGAGTTCTCTATTGAAGTCCTCCCAGCCACTTCATAGTCCCCAGCTCATGAAGAGTCACCTCTGGTGCTTCCTTAGAATTCCATCCCTCTGAGGAGTGCCTCCAAGTAGTGAGCCGGCTCGCCCTTGCAGAACCTTGAGCACATGGCTAGGCTTCAGGCTTTAGGTCTACCCAGCAGGAGCTGTTTCTCACGCACCCACCCAGACCGCAGTCTGGTTGGAAAAGACCTAGATCACCTAGCTCTCTACAAATAAATACCTTCTCCCAGCATGCATAGCGACCAGTACTGATTGGCTGAGAAAGGTATGTTTATTCATAACCTAAATTCACTGTAGCTCATCATACTAATGCCAAAGGCAACAGTGCCACCTATTGGCAAAAGGGAGAAACCATAGCTGAAACAGGCTTAGGAGGAAACCCATTTAATCTTTTAAAACTACAAATTAGCCAGGCTAGCTACCACATAGCACAGCTAAATTTACCTGTAACCCTGTTTTAGGAATAGGTTGCTACAGCTGTATACCTGCACATGCATACCACACAATACATTCCCAGGCACTAATTTGCATGGGGTGTGATCTTCTACAATGTTAGTGCATAGGGTAGGTAAAGTAAAGAAGAGACTCTGGTTTACATAGTTGATTCCTGACTCACCTTCTCCTGCCACCCCTTACACCTCTATTGGCTACTATGGCCACCCATTGCATTTGCTGCTCAATCAGAAAATGTAGGGTGAGACAGGAATCTGACCAGAATATTCGCAAAGTACCACAATAATGCATTTGTGTAGCACTACTCCCGTAGAGGCAAAAGGATTACGGTCTAGGTCCTCCCCAGCAACCATTACAGGCTCATTCACACATTTCTTCAATAACCAGTCTAGGGGATGTTTTTTTTGTGGTTTTTATTTTTGGAGAACTTGGATAGGGTTGAGGGTAGTGGTGGGATACTCCAAAAACAAGAACTATGTTCAACTGAGAACTTAGGTATTCTTCAGAGCAAGCTATAATTAAGTCCCTGGGACGCCCTCCCAGAATAAGCTGACCGCACTGTAGCCGTCTTTCGGCTATGGCGGGTCAGCACGTGGATAATAACTCACATTTGACTCCTTGAAATCTGGGCTGCAGTGTGGGGTCAGTTCCTGGGCGCTCCAGTGGTGTCCGATGAAGGGATTTCCCACAGGTTCGTCGGCAGGGAACGTCAGATAAAGAGATGTCAGATAAAGAAAACAGGGGGCGTGGCTTCAGCGCTCTCGTTTGGAGCATGCATCACACCCACTCGGACATATCACCGCTAGCCCCAGAGAACTATGGGAGATGTAGTTCGCGGGTGCGGTGTGGACGATTTGTCAGTGTAATTTCTCAATTGTTACGGCGTGCCCACAGAGACGGCTCGACGTCACCATCACTGCCCTAGAGAATAAAATGGTGGTTGTTGCAATATTTTATGTCACGCTGTATTTGCGCAGCGGTCTTTCAAATGCAATTTTTTTGTGAAAAATTACTTTAATGAATTTAAAAAAAACCTAACCAGTAAAGTTAGCCCATTTTTTGTATAATGTGAAAGATTTTACATCGCGAGAATCGTGATCTTTTTATTCTAAGCAAAAAAATTGGGATTCTCATTTTGGCCAGAATCGTGCAGCTCTAACACCTATCATCCAGAAACTTCTCCAGTTCCCTATATACATCCGGTTCGCCCCGGGACTTTAAATGAGGTGAATATGGTAAGCCAAAAAACATATTATGATAGTAAAAAAGTAGATTGATTACAGTTTGCTGCGCTTGTAAGACACAACACCAATAAATACAGGCCAAAAAAAAATATGCATACAATGTGAACATGGGTCAGTCCACATACATGGTAAACAGTATATACCAACTACAAACATCAGAGAAATGTGCAAGTATCTGTAGTACCTGACGACGTTTCGCGAGACCGCGCTCGCTCTTCAGGGGTAAATGCTTTGCTATATCTGTAATACAAGTAGTAAATCAAATCAATGTATGTAGCAAAAAATAGGCAGGGAGGTGAGTCATCATCGGGGTCAAACTGTTGGACCCCATACTGACCAATGGGTTGGGCCCAGTCATCAATCGCCGATTTCACCAGCAGAGGCAGCAACAAACTTTACTATTTTTGCAACATGCATATAAAACACTGCAGCAAGCTCACCTGTATTCGCAGGGTCTTTCTGATATACATATATACTCTTTTACTACTTTTGCAGCTCATGATCATGGACAAGGGGAGACCTCTAGGGACTTTTGTATTTACATCTATCAATGCCATGTCAGTGCTCCGGTTGTTCACCGGATGGGGTTACCTTTTGCTCCGCCTCCTCAGCTCCCATGCTCAATGTTTGTTGCTGCCGCTGCCGGTGGAATCATCGATTGATGACCGGGCCCAACCCATTGGTGAGTATGGGGTCCTACAGTTTGACCCCGATGATGACTCACCTCCCTGCCTATTTTTTGGTACATACATTCATTTGATTTACTACTTGTATTACAGATAGAGCAAAGAATTTACCCCTGAAGAGCGAGCACGGTCTTGCGAAACGTCGTTGGGTACTACTGATGCTTGCACATTTCTCTGATGTTTGTAAATCCACAAAGCAATTGCATCCTAATTAACTTATGCATAATTGCACAAGTGCATATGCAGAACAAACAGTAAGTTCCAAGGCACCAATTGGATAGTGCTTGATCAGAGCAAAGTAACTCTACACACTGTAGTTCACAAATAAATCACAAATGCTGCTATGTAAGCGCAAATGTTTAAGGTCTGCTTCAAAAAAACATTGTAAATATACATTTTTTTCTAAATGTATGGAGACTGTTTGTTCCATATACAGATATGTGAAACTCTACACTTTGGGGCAGTTAGAAGTCATTTTCTAGCCTTCCTTCTACAACAAACCTCAGTGACCCATTGTGAATATTTGAGCCTTGACAGTACTTGAGTTTGTTTAATAGCAGCCCTGAAGTGAGATTGCATTCCATGAGAAACAAAGAGGGGAGGGGGGCTAAGGGTGTTTGTCAAGAGTGCTTTATGTATGTCAGATGATTAGATCCCTATGATAAGTCTACCAGTAAATACAGATTTTTATTAACATGGACATGGATGAAGTACACTTACAAGCAGTGGCGGTTGGTGCAATGCACCCACAGCCACCCCCCCATCACGGCGGCTTCCGCCCTGCGTCTCCTTCCTCCTCCTCCTAGGCCAATAGGATGGCTTCTCCTTTCGGCCAATCGGGTGAAAGGTCTCAGGACCCGCTTCCTGATTGGCCGGGAGAAAAATCAGGAAGACAATAGCAAATATTAATTCGCTATTGTCACACAACTGGGTGGGCTCTGCACCCTGTGCCCACCCTTTTTTGAAGCCTATTAGAGCCTTTAGCCCTAAGGAAGGCACAGAGCAAAAAAAAAAAGCCTCAGATCTGTTTGGCAACTCCAGTATACCAGTTTACCAGTCCTGGGCAAGTTGTGTGTGCAGAACTCTGTTATCAAAAAAACAGGCAAACAAACAAAAAACAGGTTCCTTCACATACAGGTTCTAATACTTATCTTTTGCAGTGCAATTGTGCAATCCCCATGTGTTCCAGCAAAGCCTTGGCACTTCTTGGTAAGGTCGGCACATGCCTCTTTGTGCTGCTTCCAATACATTCCTATTGGCTCTGTCTCACTGGTCAATTGGAATGTGTAGGATGCAGGAAGGAACGGATCAAGCTTTGGCACTATCATAAAGTGTTTCAGTTTTGCCTGTCATAACAGCCCAAGGTACATATGCAAAAATAAGGTATTAGTTCCTGTTATAGATATGGGCATGCTTCACTGGGTACCTGCACTTTATAGTTGCAACAATTTTATTCAATTTTTTTTTTTTTAACAACAAACTTCCTATAGACGACTTATCAAAATCTCATATAAACACGACTGATAAATAAATTCCTGACTACCTAAAAAAAATACATTTTAGAATGACTAATGCAGTCATATAACACTATACTACTTTCCAGTTATCCTAAATTATAGAAATGCCTTATGGAGGACAGATCATTGATGCGGATCTCACGAGTGGCCCATTTGGATTTCTGGTGGATCTAGGCTGTCCTAAAATTTTAGCATTCACAAACTTTGAAATTAAATTAAACCCCAGATATTTTTTGCACATTTCAAAACATATAACATGCCTGTCAAACAATATAGATGGTGCTTTCAGCATATTTTTCATCCAAGGTATACCGTACAACACATAAACCTGTCTCCTTAACTAGCCTGTTACCTGTGCAGTTTCCCCTGGAAAGACATTTGTGCAAAAGAAAACATGAGGACTGGAGAATGTTATATCCAGCTGATGGCTTATAGTTTGACAGAGTGATGTACAGTCAGATCAGAACTGCACTCTTGAAGGTGAAATTGTCAAACTACTGGCTTGATTACTGTTGTACAGTTTACTTTGTCAGCTAACAGCTGACATAATTAATTCTAAAACTGCAACGGGAAGGCATTCTGATGTTTGCTCTATGGCCAAGGGACCACTTCCAGCTTTTTGGAAAGGCAGTTTAGGTAATAGCAAGAAAACCTGCAATTGGGTGTAAAGCCCTTTTAAACTGGACAAATACATTAGTAAGTGGTCAAGTAAAGAAAGGTGTGGGGCACTGGATTTTTTAAATCAGTAGGTACAGTATTTTCAGTAAGGTCTTAACCAGAGTGGAGGGAATGATTAGTCTTAAGCAGGGAAGTGGCCAAAACTTGGCTCTTTGCTTGTTTAGGAACTTGGAGTGCAAGAAGGAAAGTGGCAAAAGCAGAACATATATAGTCTTAATCACCATGTAGGTGGTGTGCAGCATGGTGCTGTGACAATAATTACCGTATTTATCGGCGTATAACACGAGCCGGCGTATAACACGCACCCCAAGTTTAGGAGGGAATTTTAAGGAAAAAAACTTTTAGGAGGGAAGTTTAAGGAAAAAAAAACTTACATTAAAATGCCCATCAATGCAGCCTTATTGTATCCATCTGCAGCTTTATCAGTGTCATTGCAGCCTTTTCAGTGTCAGTGCAGCCTTGCCCCAGTGTCCATTGCAGCCTTGTCAGTGCAGCCTTCTCAGTGCAGCTTTGCCCCAGTGCAGCCTTGTCAGTGCAGCTTTGCCCCAGTGCAGCCTTGTCAGTGCAGCTTTGCCCCAGTGCAGCCTTGTCAGTACAGCTTTGCCCCAGTGCAGCCTTGTCAGTACAGCTTTGCCCCAGTGGTCAGTGCAGCCTTGCCCCAGTGGTCAGTGCAGCCTTGCCCCAGTGGTCAGTGCACCTTGCCCCCAGTGCCCATTACATGCTTGGACAGATCGCCGCTGACATACACATAGCATGTAGTTTTAAATATGGCGCCGCGGAGTTCGGAGGGACTCGGCGGAGCTGAACGAGCGCCGCCGAGATACACATAGTCGAGTGTACTCGGCTCTTTCCGGCACCGCTCACAGTCCCGCCCAGTCCCGCACTATGATGGACATAACACAGGTCCAATGGCGGGACTGGGCGTGGCTGTGAGCGGCACCGGAAAGAGCCGAGCACACTTGACTATGTGTATCTCAGCTCCGTCCAGTCACCGTGATCTCGGCGGCGCTCGTTCAGCTCCGCCGAGTCCCTCCAAACTCCGCGGCGCCATATTTAAAACTACACGCTATGTGAATGTCGGCTGCGATCGCGGCGATCGCTCCGATAGATCACAATTAGCGGGGATCAGCGTATAACATGCACCCACGATTTTCCCCTGATTTTAAGGGGGGAAAAGTGCGTGTTATACGCCGATAAATACGGTAACAAAAACAGGTTAAATAAAGGACTTTTATTGAAGTATGCAGAAACAGTTCAGAACAGAACCTGAGGGGGAAGACTGCTCAACTGGGTGCACTCACAGTTTTCAGCAATATGAATGAAGCTATGCTCAGCTGGACTGACAGCACCTGTAAAGAGGGCAGAATGCGGCCAGGCTCTCTCATGCCCAATTGAGAAGATGTCCAGAGGAGTCGCAGACCCTAAACTTTCCCTCCTCATCAGGAACCTTTCCCTACTGCTAACACTGTCCCTAACAGACGGGTTACCTTTCCCTACACTGCCCACTCATGAAATGCCTGCTAAACCTGGGAGCCAGGGCCTTAAATAAGCTCCGCCTGACCCAAGATGGTCACCAGGGTCACATGGGGAAGCAGCATCTAATAGGATAACTTCACCAGTGACCCAGGAAACCATAGAGGAACTCAGTTCCTCCTGACTCCCTCTCCAACAACAGTGCCGGTGCGGACTGCACCATCTGCAGTGGAGAAAATAGACTACACTCATTAGATGGCTTAACTGGCATCTGGAATGATCATACAAACTACTCTTCAGGGTCCACTTTTATCAGTTCAATACATGCTTTGTACAACATTACCAAACCCTAACGAAGGAGGACGCTTTGAACCCCTAAAACACATTGGATTTTTTATCACACTTTTATGGTACAGGAGTCTGTTTAAAATTAAATCTAAACTTTATATGTTTTGCTTTTAGCACTTTCTTCCTTGCACACCCAGTCCCTACGCAATTAGTAAGCATTCAGACATGGATACATGATATTATGATCTTAAATTGGGCATACTAATTGGGCAATGTTTTCTAACCAGCCTGATTATTTTTCTTCCCCAGCCACAAAGTACAACAGTGTTTAGAAGGGCAGGCTACAAGTAGTTAATTTATACTTGACTAGACAGTAACCAGACAGTGAATGAGAAGCAGCAAAACTGACGAGTTCATCTTTTTGTCACTCTGCTCTTTCCTTCTCTCAGCATTTCACTTGATAGCACATGAGCATTGCAACACATCTGACTGGCTTTTTATGCTGCTTATTCCTCTCACAGTCAGCTCTGCTGTACAGGGACTGCAATAGGCTGATTCCAGGTCAAGTTCAGGTACTACACTGCCTGCATTTAAAATACATTTAATGATTCCTTATCAATACAAAGTTACATTATTTGTGTGTTTTATCTGTCTGAAGTTCAGACTTGTGACCGTATGTTGGTGCGGAAATAGTTTAGGCAACAGAAAAGATTAGGCAATGGGTGAAAGTCTTCAGTATCCTCTTCCTACGCTGCAGTTCCTATCAGTGTTTTTGCTTGATGATATCTTATTGGCATCAGTAAAACAGTGTATTATCTAAATATATTTAAAAGGAAGGAGAACAAGGGTGATTAGCATCCAAGATTACATAAAAAAATGATTAAATACAGCTGACAGGTACACACCTTGTGCTTAGGCATGTCCTATAATTACTTGGGTGTTTGACAAACATGTCATGCTAGAATGTGTGTTTTTCACAAGCTTTGCGATTACATCATAATCTCGACACATCTACTTTAACAGAAATGGAATAACCATTTAAACAAGTATACGCAAAAGCACAATTTGTATTTCAATTACTCAGCGTCTATTATACAAAAGAGAGATAGTTAGGATAGAAATAAACTGAAGCAGCCATAAAATTAGTAGTGTGTAATTAGAGGAATGTGCAATTTACTTCTCTTTTAATGAAATCTAAACCTAAAAAAGAAGGGTTTATGCTCAAAGGGAAAAATCTCTTTAGTTTTAAATACAATTTAAACTCACCCTAGGGATCCCAAATATCTCTTGAGTTATGCCGCGTACACACGACCGGTTTAGCCTATGTAATAAACTCCGGCGGTTTCTCCGACGTAACTCAGACGGAATTCCATTCAAGCGGTCTTGCCTACACACGGTCAACCCAAAGTCCGACCAAAGTCCAACCGTCCAGAATGCGGTGACATACAACACTTACAACGGGACCAGAAAAAGGAAGTTCAGTAGCCAATAGCTTCCGTCTCGTACTTGCTTCAGAGCATGCGTCTTTTTTGGTCCGTCAGACCAGCATACAGATGATCGGTTTTCTCGATAGGAATTGGGTCCGTCGGAAAGATTTAAAACATGTTCCATTTCTAGGTCCGTCAGATTTTTTGAAAAAAAAAGTCAGATGAGGCCTACACACGATCGGTATATACGATGAAAAGCTTCCGTCTGACTTTTTCTGTCGGACAGTCCGCTCGTGTGTACGCGGCATTACTCTCATTTTCACCCTGGAATTTCTCTTTTACATTTGGCTGCCTCACTTGCTAAATTTTAATAGAGCAAGAAAGGTTCAAAGCACCCCCTCTAAATTAACCCAATACAGTTTTAACCACAAACATTAAAGTAGAACTATAGGCAAAACTTTTTTTTTCATTTTACACAATGGGAAATTTTCCTCTTGTGGGACTTTAAAAGGCAGGAGTCTTCAAACAATAGTTAAATCAAAAATATACATTTATTACAAAAAGTTAAAACATGACAAATATAAAAGAGATGGATGAAAATACGGTCAGATTGTAGCAAAAAGAGTATATGTATATCTGATACAACGATACAGAGAAACACCACACACAACTGTCCAAGTAGTGGGCTGAGACAGGAAGGTCCAACGCGTTTCAAGGTTGTAAGTAATGAAACCTCTTCTTCAGGGGATGATGGTGAGGTGTGTGTTTATCTGAAAATATTTTATAAAAAAATACAGAGTAAACAGACACAATAGGTACAGAACAATATTATAATAATATACATTACTGATGCATAAAGCCTAACTGAAGCATTATAAAGTATTCTGACCGTGTAACTCCTGAGCCAACATCAAATAGCATCCAACTTCAGAAAAATGGGAATGAGTAGTTTGCCGCCAGGGATCAGGTCAATAGGCCAATGCTTCACATCAAGGGACGCATAGATCCAACCCCAGGACCGAACACAAAGGGCGTCCCACCACTGAGGAATAACACCACAGGTTCAGAATGCCTTTTACTGTTTTGTCATCTGAAGAAAAAGAGGTGGAGCGTAGTGACTAACCCCAACAGGTAGAGGGGACATGGCGAAAGACTCAGCCTAAAATGGACTTACACCTGCTCAAGTTAGATATAAATGAATACAATGAAAATAGGTCTGTCTTTCACATCCCTTTCGGTGCATAAAGATGGAAAAATGTCTTATATAGATGAAATGTATTACATTGTCAGCGAGTGGTGTTAAGCCGTCTGGTAAGTCAAGAGGTAACAGTGAAGTCTCCAAAGGTAACAGTGGAAACGTCTAGGTAGAAAGGACAACTGGAGAGGGAGAGACAAAAGTGCTATGTGATTGATTCCAATCACCAAGCACACCATATATGTCCTAAACACAGATATAGGATGTAATGATTAGCACCACCCAATACCATGTATAGTGAACATAGATTCACTTATAAATTCACATAACTGTCACCAGGCTATTCTACCAAGTCTAAGCGTCATTCAGGATAATACTGTTAACACCTTACCTGGGGAGTGCGCAGTCACACGACCCATCCAATGCCTGAACCGGCACAGGACTGGGTATCCCCATGTACGTCTTAAATCACCCAGCTGATTAGAGACAAATATCAACAGCTGGCTGTTGTGATTGGTGCAGTGGGAGGGCTCGCCCTCCGAGTCCCCGGCGCGCGGGTCAGCCCCCTGATTCCCACGCAGGTATCCTCATCCAGGAAAGAAAGACGTATTGGCGTCACACACTGGAGGAGGAGGAGTGGTAAACACCTGCTGGGAGGTGACTGACGTCCACATCAGCGGCTTGCGGCGCTCTGGCCATCATGGCAATGGCGGTAAACACACCGGCCATGTAACAGGCAGGCCAAAAATGTCAAAACAAAGAATGACACAGTGGCCCCCGTGCCCCGAGTGAACTATCCAGGCCAGAACCAGGACATCCCCAAGCAAAACAGAGGCCAGAAATCCACGTCCCAAAGCGGCAAAGTACATACATTCCAGCGGGACATCGCAAAGAATGCACAAAAGTAAAAGAGGGGAAGGAGATCAAGGGGAGAGAAGGGGGAAGAGCACGAACAATGAGCAAGAAAAAACAAAGGGAGTTGAGGATAAGACTGTACAGCTAAGACTCTCAACAGGTTGTATATGTTGGAATAAACTATCCGCATCCATAACTACTATATACATAGATATGAATATATGCATACAAGTCTGCATATAAAATTCAAAACAGACAAGGAGTATGAGAAGGTGTGAGCCCAACATACACCCCATCAGGGAAATTGTGAAGGGAATTAGGAAGAATGGGACATGTTTGCCTCAATGAGATCCCACTCCGATCCCCCAGAGGTATAGCCCTCCAAGAAGGATCAGAATGAGATCGCCACCACGCCACAATGGTGAACCCGATCCACTATCAAAAAGGAGACCTTGGAAAAGATACCCGCATATATTGCGGAAACATGTCTCCCCAGCGGCAGACTGGGGTTGCATGATTTCATCGCGGCTATGTGACGATATGCCCGCCGCCAAAATTCTTGATTTGTCTTGCCCACATAATAGCATGCACACTCGCATATTAATAGATATACCACACCAATTGTTTTGCAATTTGCAAAGTGCCTAGGTACATACTTTTCACCATTAGGTAATCTAATATTTGGCTTGACATTCATGAATTGGTAGTAAGGACATCCACCACACCTAAAAGTTCCAGGAGGTTTGCTAGGATCTCGTTTACCACCCCCGCCTGAATACTCACTTAACACTAGACTGTCCCTAAGGGATTTGGCACGCTTAAACATGAAAGACAGCTTGTCCTGCACGAACGGGCCAATGGTCAGGTCTAGTTTAAGAATGTGCCAGTACCGTTCGATAATATTTTTAACAATCTTATGCTGGTTAGAGAACCTAGTTACAATGCGAATTGGATTGGTTTTGTTCTTATTAGATTTTGGATTGTAGATCAGTTCATGTCACAGGAGCTAATTGCCCTGGACAATCTGATAGCATTGTTGGATGAAAACGAACCCCCGGACCTCATTGACCAAATCAACCTTGAGCAACTGCTCGGTCGATTTGACCAATCGGATCTTCCCCAATTTCCTACTAAAACTTTTAAAAAGAAGTCTGATAAATTTCCTGCACTAAACAGCAATTTGAACGTACTGGCCTTTGTCAAACTGACATGTAATGAAATTCGTAAAATTAATACTACATCCAACAAGCAATACAATCTCAGCCCTATTGTTACTCTATTCATTTTGGATAGAGTAAAGGTTAGAGTTATAACCCATGTTATACTTTTTTTTCTACATCTGTGTCCCATTGTGGAGATTACGATTTATGTCCCAAAGCCAAACAGGAAGTGAAAGGAAATCCTTGCAAATTAAAGGACTTTCTTGGGGACCCTCAGGTCACCAGAACTAGTGTCCCCATTGGAAGATTTCTCCTCTATTTCTTTTCAGGGGACAACCCAAAATTTGCGTTTTTCTTTTGCTTTCACTTTCAAAGATAATAGTAAACAGGACAAATAGAGAGGCCCTAACGAGGGCACAGACAGCAATAAAAACTGACAAGCGTTTCCTTCTCACTCTATCCAAAACCTAAAGAAGAAGTTTTACCTTTAGGTATACTTTAAGGAATGAGAAGGACGCTTCACTGCACAGAAACATGTAACAAAAGACTGTAGTTTTACCATGAAGTCCTATAGAAAGCCCGCTGAATAGTGATTAGTGAATTACTTTGTAATGCAAGAGAAACAACACAATGGGGTAGATTTAATTAAACTGGTGCTCAATGATTCTTGAATGAAGGTAGTGTCGGCCCAAATGACAAATGGGCACTAATCGGGCCAGCTTGCATTGTACAGGGGGAATTCTCCCTGAGGAAGATACAACATTTCCCGGTATCGACACATGTTTGGGACATGACGGTTTGTGAAACAGTGGAGTGTTCTGATCGCGGGAGAGGACACATCAGCACAGTGCCTTTATATTTGTTTGGCTTGATACAGAGTGGCGCACTCACAGCACCTATTATATGTGAGTACCCTAATATAGGGAATATTGTCATTTTAAATCAAACTTTTAAAACAGTAATACACTATCCAGTTTCCTCTGTTTTCCATATGAATATTGTTGCAAGCAACCATCCAAGGATCTAAATGCTGACTATAAACCCAAAGGTGGTTTAAAAGCGTGTTTTGACCGATCTTAGGTGCAAGGTCACACGCTCTAAGGTGAGCGCATACACCAAAGGGGGAGCACAAGAGTGGACACGGGCACTTTACTGTTATATCATCTGTTTTATCATCTGCAATGAGCACCAGAAGAATGGAGTAGTTATGAATGGACTTTATGCTGCGATTTTATGGTAACAGATTAATGCATTATTTAGTTTGGCACAAGAGCACTTTAAACACAGTTCACTTTATTTCTATATTCATTATTGTATATTGATACACTTTTATATAGATTTATGTAAATTACAGATGGTCACTGCAATTTTCGCAGTATTGCAATTATCGCACAGGGTGCCAAATTTCTCTATTGCATATGAATGCTACATGTGTGTATATAGAGGTGTGTATGCTACACAGGTTGTCATTGGGAGGATCGCATAGGATTGCAATTTTTATTGTTCTTGATCGCAACTTATAATCGCATAAGATTGCATTATTATATTTACTAGATTTTTTTATATAGGAATAGAATATCCCAACACCACTATTTAACTGCAGCCAGTAATATTATGGTTTAGTACGGTTACCGTATGATTACATTTGGATAGCGCAGCATTATATTGGAATAAAACTTTTTGGCATGAGCATATGGGACGTGATCAATGCTAGCAGCTGTCCTTTAATCATCCCTAATTATCATTTGGATTTTCACATGGTAGCTCGCAAGATTCTGTTTGTTTTCTTGATTGCAAGTACCAGCTCTTCATGAATACACCACCCCACTTAAAGTGTTACCCCCAACAGTAAAATCAGTCTGTATATGCAGTAAAGCATGCTTGTTATAATCACTGTGGAACCTAAGGGGTTAATCCTGAGCTATGTGAAAAAGGCTGTTTGACCCTGTCTTCTCTAATCCTGATCCTCTCCTTCTTCCACTGTCCCAAAACCATCTCCTGTTAGTAGAGAGCCTTGGGAGCACTCTGTACATGCTCAGTTTGATTTTTTTTTTCATGTAATCGGCACAGGGACAATCAGCAATGTACAGACAGAGGGTCAGGGGTCATGCAGCCTCATAGGGCAGTCAGAGGAGAATGAAGACTCCTCCTAAAAGCTTTAACCAATGCTCAGCCGGACACTGATAGAAGTCACAAGACTGCTATATACTGCTGATGAGGAAAGTCATTTAGCAGTTTATATTTACTAAAATAATTGAATTTCCATGCTCTGTGTACTGTGGGAGACCAGATATAGTGAATGCAGAGTCCTGGGTTCATTAACACTTTAAATCATATACAGCAATTCCCTTACTTACGAATGAGTTCCATTTCAGGAGCTCGTTCATAACTTCAACTTGTGCGTAAAGCCAGCAAAGATCAGCGCTTGCAGACAAAGGCTCTCTGTCAGAACACAAAGGCACAGCATGGGAGACTGCTGCACCAACATTGCTTGTTTTGGTAAAGGGATCTGTCTTTTTGTTTTTTTTTCAGTCATCCTGTGTGTACCCATTTTTACAGGATTGTACATGTGAATTCATGTTTGCATCTTTGAAATTTCGCAAGTTAAATGTTCATATATGAAGGACTTTATGTACCAATAAGAAAGCAGGTGTGGCACTGCTGGCTCGATCACATGACATAACGGGATCACATGACTCCATTGATATAAAATGTTGCAATGTTCTCTAATCGGTATACCTTATGAAGGGTATAGCCTAAAACATTTTTTGTATGACTTCTAGAATACAAGAGCAAGTTCAGACATGAAAGTGGTCCTAGTTCTTTGTACGTTCATATAGAGATCACTAATGAGAACAACTAAATGAATATAATTAGAATAACTGTCAAATAAATGACAAAAGCAAAAAGTAAACTCCAGGGAAAACAACAATCCTGACTAAGATGCCATATGACATTGAGACAGAATCCAGAATCTTGTATACTACTGAATAAACAGTTCCATGAATATCAAGTGGGAGAGCAGCCCAGACACGGTGTCAGTTAATATGCAATCTACATAATTAATCACTGTTTCTGCTAGAGGAAGCCCTGTGCTGTTTTACAATGAATGAGGCAAGCAATTGCAGACAAAGACAGAGTAAATTTTAACAAGAATTGCCTAGCAGTTTGTCGCAGAAGAGAAGATTTTAATAAAAAATACATCAATGCAAAACAGAGGCCTCATATCACAGAAATTTGTGTGCAGCTAGCTATGAAAAAAGCAATACTTGTGGATGGGCATTAGAGTAGTGACTCAATACTGCAGATAGGAAGTGATTTCAGTACTATACATGCTGCTAGTGTTATCTTCAATAGATCCTGTCACCAACGTAAAAAAATTGCAGGTGAAAATGAAGTATTTTCAATGCTGACTTCATTCATTCTTTCTCTCTGTCGTCACCATTCAGGTGCCCCTTAAGATTGAGGTGTGTCTGCTGGGACTGGTAGACCCTCTTTTAGCCCCTTGTAGGGCCTCCAGAACTCTTTGGGGCTTATTAATCTACTATGCCCTGAAAGCTATCCTACTTTGGTGGAAAGCCTCCTCAGCTTCTTCGCTAAACTTTTGGAAAAATCTGGTTAATTTAGCTTTACCACTCTATAAGGCTACTTACTTGCCCCACAAAAGTTCCAAAAGGATGGGATATTTGGGTAGAATCCCAGTGTACGAATGCTGATAATATCTTATAATATTCCTTACATTAATTAACACGTATACCAGTGTAATTAAATCTTTGTAATATAGTACTCGGCTAAGTGATTACACCTGGAAAGGTGCCTTGTTTATTATCCTCATTTGTCCCTAAGCCCTGATTTGAGGTATGAACTCACTGTGATTTCAATCCGTTTCTGTGGTCTAAACGTACTTTTTGTGTTGTTTAGTTTTCCTTTTTTTTTTTTTTTCGATGTTGGTTTGTTCCATGAGCCTGGGTATTCCCAATATGCTCTGTATTCTACTTAAAGTGCAGTTCCACCCACCACTGCAAAAATGAAAAGCCAGCAGCTGCACATACTGCAGCTGCTGACTTTTAATAATTGGACACTTACCTGTCCTGGAGTCCAGCGATGTCGGCACCACAGCTGATGTTTTCATCAGCTGACGGGTGCATGCCACCTCCATTCCAAGTAAGGGAACCTGGCAGTGTAGCCTTACAGCTTCACGCCGGGAACCCTACTGCACATGCGCAAGGCTCCGCTCCTCTCTCCTACTGGCCTGGCGGCCGGGGAAGGAGGAGGAAGGAGGAGGGAGCCCCAGCGATGACGCAAATACCCAAGGCTGAGGCTCACGGAAGTGGAGACAGTATACCTGTGAAAGACAGGTATCCTGTCCCCCCCACGAAAGGTGCCAAATGTGGCACCCGAGGGTAGAAGGAGTACAACAAGTGGACGTTCCACTTTATGTTAGAACTCCACTTTAACTTTTGAAACTTGCAATGAAAAGAATTAAAAAAAAAAAACATTTTCAATGCTTTCTAATGCGTGTTTTTCTTTTACATAAATTATTTTTATTCACTTGCAGCGTGCCTTTCACCATGGTGAAAAGATTGACTAGTAAATTCCCTAGCAATCCTCTTTCCTCCTTGCATATCATAGCCCTCTCCTCTTCTAGTAGTGTCCAGTTATTCTCTGTGTTGGCCCAGCTCCTCCACCCCTCCCCTCCCTACATAACCTTTTATATAAAAATTAGGGGAGGAGTGAGGGAAAATACTATGAAATGTCACTTGAGTGATAGCTCTGAGTCTTCTAGGGCTGCTGGTATTACATCCAAAACAGCAACACATCAGCTGTTTCAAGGCTTTTGGAGGTTTACACAATGGTGGATTTTAATGGTAATTAACATGCATGAACTAAGTGATATACACTATATATACAATGGGAACTGGAGTTAGGACTAGAATTTATGCTACACCAGTTACAATAAATTGTAAAACTATCTCATGTGTCCTCAATTAGCTCTAAGCCCCAAGAATCATGTCATAAATTTTTATCTCGCTAGTACAAAATGCCTTAATGAGTAGCTAGGATCATAACAGGCACAGACAGTAACTATTGGAGGGGTTGCACCCAGGAGGGCCCCTATATGCACTTATGGTGGCACTGCCCAAAAATTCTAACATTTTGGACAGACATCTCACCCTGGGTCCAAAAAAACATGCTTAAACCAATACAATATATTCCCCTTAACTACCTGTTTCATGCCACCCCTTTCTCACTTAAGTCCTAGACCCCCACACCTTTTGAACGCTGCTAAGGGCCTTATGATAAAATTTTGGAAACAAACCTATTGCCCCACTTTACAAGACTGTAAGCGGGAAGTGGACATGGAGGCAGAGCAATGGGTGGAAATGGAGGCAGAGCAATGGATTTACACTGTTAAAAATAACCTTGAGAAATTTTGCAATATCTGGTCTAGCTGGATGTACAGTACTATTCTTGGTCCAAACTGCACTGACCCCTGACCGCTGTACCATTTTTTTCTTTGCCTCCGCTAGTTACTTTTGATGATAACATATCTCTCCCGCTTTCTGTCAATATATACCAAGTGCGGCCCTCTGTCATTTCACACCTGACTGTGTATAGACCTTTGGTCTTTTATATATGTTTCATACTAATTCAAGGGTATTATTTATCTCTGGAGCAACTTCAACCCGTGACCTTAGTTGTTGTTCTCCCCCTTTCTATGGGTTACTGCTATATCCTGTCCTTTTTTTCTGTATTGCTGTGTCCAGAACACTTATCCATTTTTTGGTATCAAGCATTAACCACTTTGTATTTTGTTATATATATTGCACTATGCTGTAACTTGATTAACCCGTTGGCCTACCGCTTTTCTACAGGAACATCAAGTTAAATTGTTCAGTGCCTTTGTTTTTAAAAATAATGAGGCGCAATACCTTATTTTGCAGCGCCGCTATCAGTCAGCCGATATCCTCGCACTCTCCTACCCCGCTCCGAGGACTACAAAGGGAGAGGCTGAGGTTCTCTCTGAAGTCGTCGGAAGGAGAGGAGAGCCTCGGGCGGTCACGTGACCGCTCAGCGGCGGTCTTGCATAAGGTATTGTGCAGCATAATTTTTTAAAAACAAAGGCTCTGAGTGATTTAACCAGATATAACAGAGGGGATTCTAGTTAGTAGTGAAAGTTATTACACATAGTATTGCAGGGGAGGGGCTGGGAGGACACGGCTCACACACAAGCTGACAGGCAGGGAGGGAAGAGGGGAGAGGACGGGGGAGAAAGGACAGGGGAGAGACAGTGGATGACGGAGGCAGGTAAACTGACCACAGTGTCAGGGCTCAGCAGCCATAATACACCATGGTCAGTTTACAGGGGGGGAGGGCAGAACCAGGCAGGATCAGCAAGGTTTTTTAGGTGACAAAAAGGGCCAAATGACACAGCACAAGCACTGTGCTATATAACATGCTTTCAAGGAACAGGATCATATATATATTTTTTTAGGGTTACAAATGCTTTAGGGAGTCTGCCAAAGCTTTGACCTGGCCTGCATATTTGTTCCAGGTCAGCGACCCACTAAGTAGGAAAGAAGGGGTAATGATGACAGCCTGATGGCGTCACGTTTGACGAAACACGTAGGGTAGAGCCACCCACAAAGCTACCATGCATGCGTAGCCGAGTCTTGGCCATCTTTGTCATTGGAGGAAGACCTGCTTCCCTTCATGGCATTTTTTACATCCTGTCCATTACCTGCTAAATTGTAAGTGCAGTTGTTTCTATTAAACCACAGGCATTTTACAATAGTACAATAGTACACTATGTGGAGCCTCTTTGTTTTACATATTCTACAATCCCTTGTGACCTTGTTGGATTCATCTGGCTGGTTGATGTGTCCCTTTATTTCCAATAGTGATCTGTGCTAATATTGCTATTCCATCTGCTGCCATAGAGCCCATCTTTACTGCCTAGTTAAGCACATACTGACTACCCTGGATAGGGGGTTGCTGGCATTCTGGTAAGCCTCTGACGAGGATATCTTTAGTGCCACCTCGGCTATCCCTGGATTCCTTTCCAACCTCTTCACTGAGTTTTGGTACTTTACTTCTTTCTTCTTATTTTTTTATTTTGGATGTTTATCACAGTTTTTCCAAAAAAATTTTTTTGGACCATTTATGGACACTATTGAATGTGAATTTATCACTGTTACCTTGCCATGATTTATTTCATTTATTCTGTGTACTATTTAAAGGCACAGTTTAACTTATATGTGCTGTGCTGTTTTGGATGTTAAAGATGGAAGCTCCCATCTTTAAAAACTCTTTTAGTAATCTCCAGAGAAAGAAAAATGCTCCCTTGCATTAGGGCTGTCCCCCACACTGTAAAGGTCAATACTCGTTTAGGTCTACGGGGCCACAAAAGCAGTTTTACTTACTTGAGCCCCCCCTGCCCCACCACTCCGGAAGCTGGCATTCACCTCTACTCCTCTACACTCTGTCAGTGGACAGTCTTTGGCATCATCACATTCATTGAAGGGCTATAGACTCTGCATTGGACTTGTTGATGTCAGAGGATCTGTGGCTCTTGGGGCATAGAAGAGGCTGTGGGGACAGATCTTACAGTGGTCCACTAGACCTCAAAAGAACATTTAACTCTTGCAGTGTGCTGGCAGCACCATTGCAAGGAAACATTTTTCCTTTTCCTGAAGTTTAGGTTTAAATGTGTCCATATGAAGACCAACTATTGTGGCAGGTTATATCATTTTGCAACTAATTTACCTTTTTCAACATATGGGAATAGGACTTCCCCAGCAGGCGAGCAATCATGTATCCGAAGGAAAATTTCCTAAGTTCTGGATATGGTCTATATATCTTCATTTTGAGTACTTAAAACAGATTCTTTCAGATTAGACTATTGCAGGTTATGAAATGAGCTGTACAAGGTCAATCCACTAAATGTGCTGGTGTATGGGCCATAAATATTTAACATCAAAATAAAATCACTGGGATCCTTGTTGATGTGCCATACATGTAATGAGAATTAAAACTGACCCAATATTATATCTCCCAAAAAATATCTGATGAAGGAACTGTTGAGATCACCCCTTCGTACTTGGTATTCACAGAAGGAGAGAAGAGAATGACATCCTTGAGCACTTGCGCAGTCGGCAGGTTGCTATAGAAACAAACCGTGTCACAGCTGAGCTGAGAACAAACGACTGAATGAGTCTATTTGTGTGTCTGACAAATAATATTTGTATGGATCCAGAGGGATTTTATGCAGCTCTGAGGAACTTGGCTGACTTTTTGCCTTCTCACTGATCTTCTCGGAGTTGTGTAACGTATCCAGCAGAAAAAACGTGTGTTTTCTCCATAAGAGAATGGATAAGCTTAGATAGTTCACATTCGATTATAAATGTAACTATACAAATCCACTCAAAACAACAAAAAGTAACACATTAGTCTAAGGCTTTAGATGCTTTTAAAGTATTTTGTAATTATTTAAAGAAGAGGAGTCACTAAACTATTTAAACTTAAACCATTTCATGGGACCAAGTCCATGTAGCACTTGGCACCATTCAAATCTGTCCTACTGCTCCTAAGCAGCATGGTCAGCCAATTTTCCCCCATTGCCCAACAATGCTGCTAGAAAGGAGATGGATTAGTGAGTGACAGTGCTGGTCTCTGGTGGCAGGGGACACTTGTGAGGTCATAGTGATCCTTCACTTTTATGAACAATCAGCAATGTAGGGCTATATCATGCATGTTAACAACCACAACAGTGCTGATTGTCCATTCATAATAGTAAAGAAACAATCAACTTAAGCTTCGTACACACTATACTTTTTTTTGTTCAACCCAGTGGGCTGAGCAAAAAAAAACCTGAAAGATCACCATACTAGCACAAGCAATGTTAGTGCAGCGTTATCCCTCGCAGTGCCTTGGTGTTCTGACCGGGGGACTTCCCCTCCACCAGAACACGAAAACTGATTGTTTTCCAGCATGTCCCCTTGACAAAAGTGGGTTAGACCGGCTTCTGTCTGAAACACAGCTGTATACACTGACCGAATATTGTCTGGTGTCTGTTGAACTGGTCGATCACGGACGATATTCAGCCCGTGTGTACCCAGCCTTAGGCAGGGGGCAGGGCTCCATGCTGGCTGAACTGCCCTTCACAGGAATGCCCATAAATGTGGCTTCAGAATAGGGTGGAGCTTCAGCTAGAATTAATAGATGGAGCTTTTACTCTGCAATCAGAATGGTATCAAGTGCTATATGCACTTATTTCTCTGGGGGATTTATAAACATTTGTAAGAGTTCTTCTTCAATTTTATAAACAGCCAGTTGCAATAACTGCAATGACTTGATCAATTGCTAGAAACCTCTGCTTTGTGAATGATCTTGAGGTTAAACTAACCAGGATTAGGTCAAACAAGATGACAATCCAATTCCTACAATGTACCAAGTGCTTTCTGCTTCTTATATATTTTATCTGTTATGGATCAGTAAACATACATGCTAGGCAAAGTACTAGTTTTGTGTTAAAGTACAACTAAAGGCTCCTATATAACACTCTAAACACATATCACATCCAGTTACTTATGTGATACAGAAGCCTCATGGCATGAACAAAAAAACCTCCTTTACCCTCCCAGACACTGCAGCTCACAGTGGGAGGGTTTCAACAGCAGAGGCAGTATTGTCAATCCAGAAAGCAGTGGGGAGAACGAGGTGTGGCCTGGTGCTGATTGACAAACTACAGGGTTATGAATAAGCAGTGACAATGCTGATAGCCTCAGCCTCTGCAACATTTTTATTTCCTACTATAGTTCAAGCAGGCACAGTCTACATGTGTGGCAACTCCACCCTGAATTCAGGAGCGCATAGTTTCCAACATTGTAAAAAAATGTATAGGGACACTTTTTTGTCTGTAGGCAGAGTCCTATTATAATTAGGGGGCGGAGAATTCATTTGTAGGTGTGATGTAGCGGGGAAAGAAAAATGTGTTGCGTTTGCATGGCAAAAATGGGTGTGGACTAAACGTAATATTGGGCGTGGCTTAAAGGGCGTGACTCAAAGGGGTGTGGTTAGAGTCTGAGATGAATGAGGGATGGAGGGAGAAAGAAAGGGAGAGAGAGAAAGAAAGAAAGAAAGAAAGAAAGAAAGAAAGAAAGAAAGAAAGAAAGAAAGAAAGAAAGAAAGAAAGAAAGAAAGAAAGAAAGAAAGAGAGAGAGAGAGAGAGAGAGAGAGAGAAAGAAAGAAAGAAAGAAAGAAAGAAAGAAAGAAAGAAAGAAAGAAAGAAAGAAAGAAAGAAAGAAAGAAAGAAAGAAAGAAAGAAAGAAAGAAAGAAAGAGATAGGGAGGGAAGGAGAGAGAAGGAAGGGAGGAAAGAGGGATAGAGGGACAGCAGACCACAATAGAAATATGTGTATTCCATAGTTCAACTCACCATAATGCAGAATCAGTGGGGGCCCTGAGCATGTCACTTGCCACAGTCACCTGCCACCAGATGCCATCAGGTGTCCCCAGCAGAGTCCCTCCTTACACCAGGCATTCCCAGTAAAGTCCCTCCTTACATTAGATGTCCCCAGTCGAGTCCCTCCTTACACCAGGCATTCTCAGCAGAGTCCTTCCTTACATCAGACATTCCCAGCAGAGTCCCTCCTTAACTCCTTACATCAGATGTCCCAGTGGAGTCCCTCCTTACATCAGGTGTCCCCAGCGGAGTCCCTTCTTACATCAGGTGTTCCCAGCGGAGTCCCTCCTTATATCAGGTGTCCCCAGCGGAGTCACTCCTTACATCAGGTGTCCCCACTGGAGTCCCTCTCTACATCAGTTGTCCCCAGAGGAGTCTCCACCGCTATTATAGAGGACCAGCTCCCGTGTAACAGGTCACTCACCGAGGGGAACAAACAAAAGGTGGATCTGGCCGGGTGGCTGCCAATAGAAATGGAGCTGCCGCCAACCCCCTCCCTGCAGGCCTTTTCCGCAGCCCGGGCGGCGGGGAGTTGGCGGCAGATCCATTTCCATTGGCAGCCACCCGGCCGGTGCTGCCTCTTGTTTGTTCCCCTTGGCGAGTGACCAGGCTCCACATGAGCTGGTCTTCTGTAAAATGTCAGTGGAGACCATCGCCAGTGCCGACCCCGGACCTCTAGCAGTGGCTATGGCGATTCTCCGGGAGAATGACAATTTTCTGTGATTTTTCCCTGGCCAATACAAAAATGGGACAAGGGTCTAAATCCCGTGTATGTCCCAGGAAAATTGGAACTGTTGGCATGTATGGGAGCGGTGCAGTATTGTTGCCACATCATCACATCAAGCTGTAATAGGTGGACTTTACTATCAAGATTAACAGCTGACAAGAAGAGAAATCTTGAATAGAAAAGTGCAGATGGAATTTTAACCACTTCCTGCCCAGCCTATAGAAAAATGACAGCTAGGCGGAACTCTTGTCGATTCGGGTGTACGTCATATGACCGGCTGTTTCCACCAGACACAGCCAATGACTGATGACTGATCACTGTACCTGCCAGTACAATGTGACTGCTGCAAGCAATCACAGCAGGTCACATGACAGTTGTAAACAATGGATGGCTTCCTTTCAAGCCATCCATTGTGTACAATTGTGTTGCTAGCTGTAATTGGTCACAGTGATCACATGGTACAGACTGGGCCAATCACAGCCCATCTTCCTTTCAAGCCATCCATTGTGTACAATTGTGTTGCTAGCTGTAATTGGTCACAGTGATCACATGGTACAGACTGAGCCAATCACAGCCCATCTGTGCCATGTGATCAGCTAAGTTCAATCACAGCTAATCACAACAAAACAAACTGAATGAATTGATTTAATTCAATAAAATGCTTGCTTATAGCACAGTGTAAAAAAAAAAATACTGCTCACTACCCCAGAGTAGCGCAATGTTACTATAGTAACATTATATTGCTCTGGTCAAAGTGTGTTAAAAAAAATTGTGATAACAAGAAAAAAAAAATTGAAAAAAAATATTAAAGCGTAACTCAATTTTTGTGGAGGGGAAAAAAACATTCCCCTCTGCGTGATCTATGTACATTGCAAGGATTATAACAACATGTGTTGCAGATTCCTACCCTTTGTTATTCTGAAGAAATCACTGTTTGTTCCTCTGTGCCTCTGTGCTTAGTGAGTCTAATGGGAGTGGTTTCATAATTATCAGTCAGCTGTGCAGCTGCAGAGCAGTAATGAGGAAGTCTTCTGGGCCTGCATCCCTTTAGACGTGTTCCTATTGTGAGTATCTCACCAAAAATTACATTTTTGTTGCAGGAGATGCCTGAAATTTGACATGTATCCTGGGCAGACTTCTTGGAAAATTGGTGAGCCAATCACACAAGCAGGAAATAATGTTTCTGGGGAGTAGTCAGTACACATTATGTGTACAGAACAAATCCAAGTAGCCACATTTCACTGCATTTTCAGAAAATTACAGCAGCTGCAGATTGAAAAGGAAATGTAAATTTAATAACATTCAATTACAATATGATTTGAGTCTCAATTGTATACGCTATATTATTTTTTCTTTATTTGCTATTTTCTTCCCCACGAAAGTAGAGTTACCATTAAGTTTTTTTTTTCATTCTGTCACCAGTCAGTGTCCCTGATCACCGCCACAAAAAATGATGACAAAAAATTACAACTTCAAAAAACTCGCCATGCCTCTTACTAAATACCTTGTACTGTCTACATTCCAAAAAGGAGTCATTGGGGGATATCTGTACTGTCCTGACATTTTTGGGCCTCAAGAAATGTGATAGGCCGTCAGTACATCAGAACTGATCCATTTTGATGCAATTGATCCATTTTCAGATATATACCATAGTTTGTGGACTAACTTTCCTACAGACTAAATAATATACACCAATTTGGGTTATGTTCACTAAAGAAAAGTAGCAGAATACATTTTGGCCTAAATCTATAAAGAACATGTTATAACAGAAACAAAAAAACCTTTTTTTTTTCAAAATCTTTGGTCTTTTTTTTTAAATATTTAGCAAAAAATAAAAATCCTAGTGGCGATGAAATGCCGCCAAAAGAAAGCTCTATATGTGTAAAAAAAAATGATTTAGTTTGGGTACAGTGTTGCATGACTGCGCAATTGTCATTCATTTGTGACCTCACAAATTTGCTTCTGGCCAAACATTCCCATAGACACACTCCTAAACCTTGTGGACAGCCTTCCCAGAAGAGTTGAAGCTGTTATAGCTGCAAAGAGTGGGCCAACTCAATATTGAACCATATGGACTAAGACTGGGATGCCATTAAAGTTCACATGCGTGTAAAGGTAGGTGTCCCAATACTTTTGACAATATAGTGTATCTGTTTTATCAGCAGCAGAGAGTAAAATTTAAGAAAACTACTCAACTCACTGCATTGGGCATATTCTAGTGTGGTTGCTCACCATAAGATATAAGATTGCCACATGACTGATAAAACAATATATTTTATTTGTTTTAATTTATATAGAGCCAATATATTCCACAGCACTTTACAGAGAACATGGGGCAATTCACATAAGTCCTTGCAACCTGAAGGACTTGGCAGAACTTCAGTGGACATTTAACATGAACCTGTGTTTTGTCTAGACAGGGAAAAACAATAGGTTAAACTAGCGTTCACACCAGTGTGACTTGCCATGCGATTTGACAGGTCAAATTATATGACAAGTAGCACCCTACTGTCAGCAATACAACTACTCAAAACGGTGGAGGAACTTGACTGGCAAGCACAGAGTCCTGACCTCAACCCGATAGAACAACTTTGGGATGAATTAGAGCAGAGACTGCGAGCCAGGCCTTCTCGTCCAACATCAGTGCCTGACCTCACAAATGTTCTTATGGAAAAATGGCCAAACATTCCCATAGACACACTCCTAAACCTTGTGGACAGCCTTCCCAGAAGAGTTGAAGCTGTTATAGATGCAAAGGGTGGGCCAACTCAATATTGACGGACTAAGACTGGGATGCCATTGAAATTCATGTGCGTGTAAAGGCAGGTGTCCCATTACTTTTGACAATATTGTGTATGTAAGCCATCTGTTTTGGGACTTTATAGGCAAATAAATGTACCTGTACTTACAAAACAAACATGTCATCTTTATATAAATAATAAAATCACTTAAAAGATCAAAAGCAACTGTTTTTGAAGTGTACAGGCATGAATTGCAACATAAAATAGGCATAGTACCCTATGTTTCCCATCAACATAACATAGCTATAGTGTTGGCCATGTCTTAAAATGTGTTGATGCAAAATACTCACGGGAGATGTAGAGGATGTTCATTTCATGTTGCAATTCATGTTTGTACACTCAAAAAACAGACGATATTGATCTTTTAATTGACTTTATTTATTATTTTACAATAAAGATGATATGTTTGTTTTGTAAGTACAGGTACATTTATTTGCCTATAAAGTCCCAAAAATAGAGGGTTTTCTTTGTCTTGTTAAGCAGTATGGAGATGCTGGCAACATCAGAGAATTCCCTAATAATTCTCTAAATAAACTTACTAAGAGCATTAGTTGAGGACTGTCCCTTCTATACACTGAGCTGGTGCTGGGACCTGATCACGTGACTGGACCAGAGCCCCCTAAGAATAGGTAAGTATACAGATCTTTCCTTTCACCGAGTAGATGAAGTTGGCTTAGAATAGGGGTGAGTGTAGATTGAACTTCAGGGAATAATAGCTGACGCTTCAGGGAATAATAGCTGACGCGTTTCACACCATGCTTTGGTGCTTAGTATGACTAAGCACCAAAGCATGGTGTGAAATGCGTCAGTTATTATTCCCTACCTTTGCAACATGAACTGACTGTATTGGATTTTTATCTTCAATAAAAATGCCTTATTGGTGTGTGGCCGTCCAGGACTTGTTTTTTGTTCTATGATTCATAGAAGAGCCTGCACCTGATGTGTTCCAATAGGGTGTATGCTTTAAGAGGATTTGGGTTTGGAGCGGCAACTTTCTTTTTGTTACATTTATATGCAAGAAAGGACAACACCTAAAGTCATTACCTTATCAGCAGACTATATGGGGCCAAAGTAATTATATAGACCAGGCCTTTCAAATACCCTTCATTAATATTATCTCCACTTCAAAAAAGGCTCTCTTTTGATATGCAGAGAATATGGCCATCTGCTCCGGAATAGACAATTTGCCCAGGATATGACCTTGCATAACTAATGTCCCATTCAAGAGATGGTTATGACCTGGCCTAATTAATTTTCTCTCCAAGAGAGTAGTTGCTAGTGAGGGACTGAGTTATGCTAAATCTAGGGGATGAGGAAATTGTCCAATCCTGGATGAGATACACCCGGAGGTAGGAGAGGGGTAAGATAGTCTCACCAATCAGGATGGCCCTATGCAAGTCTATGAGAGATGGGTCTTTATTAGTTTAGGTCTTAACCAGAGATGGAGGGAAGAAGAACCAACCTCTACGGGGGGCCCTTATACAAAACCTCTGGTAAATATCAGGACATCTCCTAGCACTTAACTGTATACATGCTTGTCCTATGTATTGTCTGTCTTGCTGTTTGTAGAGTAATGTTTTGAGTATTATACTCTATATTCCTTCATGTAATCCATGATGTTTTTTTACCCTTTTTTCATACAATAGAAAGATTGCTGTGTATTAGTTTAGGCCTCCTTACTATTTACCAATACATTTTGTTTTATTATGTTAAAGCTTTAAGTCATGGTCAAAGAACTCTCATTAACCCAAATCATATCTGAGAAATATTAATTCTCAAAATATAACTTTCGGGTAACAGTGGCTTACTACTGCAGAGGGTGAGGATAAAAGGGGTCTTTTTTACTGTTTCCCAAAACAGTTACATTCAAGGTATGCTGTGAATGATAACTTACAATGATATTGACAATAATAACAGTTGCTATCAAGCTTGTGTTTGTCAACTGAGCTGTCAAGCCATTAAATGGCTGGTGTCATGACGGATCACATGTTTAGCACCATTGCAACTGCAGATCAAACAGAGGATAGGATGGCAGCTTCCTTGGCTGTAAGAGATAGGAGGGTTTAGTTCCACTTTATTCTTGACTTGGGCAGATGGCAAGATGTCCTATGCAAGTTGAATTTAGGACTCAAGGCGTCGTCACAGGAATTAATTGAAGACTAACACGGCACTTTAGCACTACTGTACCTAAGAAAAAATTAAGGCCAGGTTAGTTTCACTTTAATCTTGATTTATAGACCTGTTCTAGGACCCAAAGGGCTCCAGAAGAACACTGGGATTCAATCTGAAGACCACGCAGGTATGTTCACTTTAATAATATTGATATTGTGGGAACTTTTGAGGCCAAGTCAGGTTTAATTACATATTAAATATATGCATCCCTTTTTCCCCTGCAAATGCCCAGTTCTTCTGTTATGTAACCCATTGATTTGCTTTATTTATGCAACCTTCTTAGAATCAGCAAGACTATTAATCAATGTTGGGTATCAGTCAAAATACTTAATAATTGAAGGAAGCTACCGTATTTCTCCTGAACTGATGTCCTGAGGCTTCAGCGTTATTCATGTGGAATGAACTGCAGCTCTTACAAACATTCTGCTTCAGTGTTTCCATGGTAACGAAGCTTGGTATGGTAAATACATTGGCGTCACCTGAACCGAGACATGTATGGAATCGGAAGATGATGGCTTAATTCTTCTGTTCTTTCACAGTGAGGACCAGCCAATGGTGGGCTATCATTATCTTACATGCAACAGATTGTGACGCACGTCATGCTAAGATAAATGTTTCATAAGTTTTACATGATTATATTAGTATTATAAACACTAGAAAAAAACATTTAAAAATCCACTTGAAAATGTCACGCCTAGAATGCATGTCATTCCTTTAAAGCAATACAGACATCTCAGAAAATTCTCTATAATAGCACATTTGGAATAAAAAAAAATCTAAATAAAATATCATTACAAATGAGTCCAAATTGTATGTATAGTCTAAATCGTTTCATATATTAGATCTAATAACTATAGTCAATCATATCTATAGATTTAGGGCGTATGTATGATTACAATATAAAATCATATATTCATGTCCACATTGTATTTGAATTATTTCTAGCCTACTCCTATTAATCTGAGCAATCTTGAAATTTGTAAACATACTTTGTGAAGATCCCCACACATTAAAGTGATTGTAAAGTCTTGTTTTTTTGTTTTTTTTTATAACAAACAAGTTACACTTACCGCTCTGTGCAGTGGATTTGCACAGGGCAATCCAGATCCTTATTTTTTCGGGTCCCACTTTGCTGCTCCTGGCCCCTCCCTCTTGTGTAGTGCCCCCACAGCAAGTAGCTTGCTATGGGGGCATCCTGGATGGCCGAGGGACTTGTGGACATCGTTGGACAGAGAGGGGGCTCTGGTAAGTATTGGGGGATGCTGGGGAGGCTGCTACACACAGAAGGCTTTTTATCTTAATGCATAGAATACATTAAGATCAAAAAACCTTCTGCCTTTACAACTCCTTTAACGTTTTTGAATTGTGACATGTTTTCACTTTGGTCTTTTCCCAGGGCGAACATGCCAAACTGCGCCCCCCCAAGATGTATGAGCATTATGCATCAGCAAAAATTCCCTCCCTCCCCAAAAATGTAAGCATTGGCCTGCTCTATTGGCCAATAGAAGGAGCAGTCAGCTCCGAGCGCGTAGCCTTTCATCACTGCAGCCCTGATTGACAAGATTCCAGCCCTGCCTAGGTCCAATCAGATGTCGGAGACATCACTTCCTTTTCCATGGTCCATGCTGGTCTGTGTGGAGCTGCTTGGTTCCTTTGCTCCTGGAGAAACACTGTGATCCATTCCAGCCAGCTTCTCAATCCTTTCCAACTATCCAGAACAGCGGTGGGACCCACAGAGCCATGTGGAATGCCAGGACTGCACTTTACTTTGATGAGCATGCATCTTCTATCATCTTCTAAGTGTTTTTAATCTTATCCTATTAAAGTCATCATTTTAATACTACACTCAGGTCAGCACCTCCCCCTCCTGTTTTTTTCCTTACATGTCTTGCAGAGTTCTGGACACACTCTGAAGGATGGCTGCCTTCTTTTTTAACCCTTAATACCCCTTTCTATGGATACATCACCATTCAGCTATTACAGCCACAGACTATACCCCTAAGGATTACTCCATCTGGAGCGCCAGATAAACACTGACTATACTGCTGCCTTCTGAACTACAGAGGGGCTCAGAGGAGGAGTTTCAGGAAGTGGAGTCAGTACAGGAATCACCAATTGCAGGCTGCAAGGTCCCATGGGATATGTAGTCCTTAGAAATTGAAAGTAAACAGCAGAGGAGAAGCTGCAATCCATGCAGGGAATCCAGGAAGTTGTGGAAAGAGATGGACAGCAGACGACCAGAATTCATAACATAAAAGGAGGTTTCAAAGTTAGCTTATATTGGATTGTCAAAAATAACTATTGTTTGTATTGCTATTACAATGCCAATGCTTTAAAATCAAAGTGTATGCTGTGAACATAGATCTCCTTCAAATACTATTTGTCCCCTAATCCTGGGTTCTGATCCTTCAACCCAAGTTTATTGGCCGGTCTATAGTCCAACTTTTACAAATTGCCTCTCACAGGGATCATCGTTCTTTCCCTTACAATATCTTCATCTGCTTTTCTCTCCAAAGGATGACATCATCTTTGTTCAAGCATTATTCAGAGTCAGCATCTATTCCTGGACTGAGATGCAGGCTTACAATTATGTAGGTTTGGTTCCTGTGCAGGTATTGGATGTGTCCACAAATGTCTGGATCAGTCTCACTTCGTACAGAAAAAAACAGAATCGCGCTCAATAATCAATATCAATAATCAAAATAAATCTCATACATACATCCATTGATAATGAATGCCGAGGGTGCTTTTGAATAAAAACCCAAACATCTACATGTGCATATACAAATTAATAATAAACCGAAATATGTGCTTTGTAGATAAATAGTGGTACACAAATATAAATATGAGTCAACAGTTCATGAAAAAATCCCATGAAATTGTAAAAAAAGTAAAATAAAAATTATTAATAAATTGAAGATGAACATCTAAACACCCGTGCAAAAATATATAAATGAAAAGTCCATAAGATGCAAGCTGAATATCATCAGAAAGATGTTGGGTGAAGGTTTTAGTTGAATCCATCACCAAAACAACAGAAATGGACTCTTACCAGAGCTCCATGATCCCCCATAACAGAGGATCTAGGAGTGCATGTATAGAAATACTGGGTGGCTTCAGGAAAACCAGAAAACCTCAATATCGGGTGGTCCCCTCCCGACCAATCAGATCACGGTGGAACTCTTTAACCACTTAAGGACCGGAGCATTATGCTGCTTAAGGCTCCATTCACACTAGCGCGTTTTTTGATGCATTTTGCATTTTGCAGACATGCACGGGAATTTTTTAACATGGGTTCCTATGGAACATGTTCACATCAATGCCTTTTTGTTTCTCTGTATTTATGGAAAGGGTCAGGGACTTTTTTTCATGCAAAATGCAGCATTTTGCATGTAATAGAATTCAATGGACAAGCATCAAAAACGCAAGTGCACCGTTTTTGCTGTGTTTTTTTATGCGTTTTTGGTGCGTTTTTGACGTTTTTGTTTTTTTTTAAGACTGTAAAAAAAAACTGTAAAAAAAAAACCCGCAAAACGCAAATCGCGGCAAAATCGCGGGAAAAACGCCGCAAAAATGCTGCTCAAAAACGTGGCAAGCATGAAAAAAAAACTCCAAAAACGCTCAAAAGCAACATGCATAGGTGTGAATCGAGCCTAAGGACCAGAGGACTTTTTCCAATTTGGCACTGCGTCGCTTTAACTGCTAATTGCGCGGTCATGCAATGCTGAACCCAAACTAAATTTGCGTCCTTTTCTTCCCACAAATAGAGCTTTCTTTTGATGGTATTTGATCACCTCTGCTGTTTTTATTTTTTGCGCTATACACGGAAAAAGACCGAAGATTTTGAAAAAAAATGATATTTTCTACTTTTTGTTCTAAAAAAAATCCAATAAACTCAATTTTAGTCATACATTTAGGCCAAAATGTATTCGGCCACATATCTTTGGTAAAAAAATGTCAATAAGTGTATATTTATTGGTTTGCGCAAAAGTTATAGCGCCTACAAACTAGGGTACATTTTCTGGAATTTACACAGCCTTTAATTTATGACTGCCTATGTCGTTTCTTGAGGTGCTAAAATGGCAGGGCAGTACAAAACCCCCACAAATGACCCCATTTTGGAAAGTAGACACCCCAAGGAAATTGCTGAGAGGCATGTTGAACCCATTGAATATTCATTTTTTTTGTCCCAAGTGATTGAATAATGACAAAAAAAAAATACAAAAAGTTGTCACTAAATGATATATTGCTCACACAGGCCATGGGCATATGTGGAATTGCACCCCAAAATACATTTAGCTGCTTCTCCTGAGTATGGGGAGTATGGGGATACCACATGTGTGGGACTTTTGGGAGCCTAGCCGCGTACGGGTCCCCGAAAACCAATCACCGCCTTCAGGATTTCTAAGGGTGTAAATTTTTGATTTCACTCTTCACTGCCTATCACAGTTTCGGAGGCCATGGAATGCCCAGGTGGCACAAACCCCCCCCCCCCAAATGACCCCATTTTGGAAAGTAGACACCGCAAGCTATTTGCTGAGAGGCATGGTGAGTATTTTGCAGCTCTCATTTGTTTTTGAAAATGAAGAAAGACAAGACCAGGTACGTGATTTTGCCTGCCCGTGCCATTCTGCTGACGTATATCAGCGTGAGGCGGTCGTCAAGTGGTTATGCTTCCAAGTGTTTTGTCATACAGCTGAATTTGACTGATGAACTGGCTTTCTTTCTGGTACACAATAGCCGTTTCTTCTGGTCTGGATGAAATACAACAGCAGCATCAGCTCCTGTGTGTGTGTAAAGTCACGTGGCTCAGTCCATCTCTCTCTCTTCACTTCCTCCTGGGGTTTTTTAAATCCAGTCCAGATATGTTGGACCTCAGATTATAGAGATCATATATGCCAGGTGCATTAGCCTGCCGGCAACGAGGGTCTCTACCTGGAGGTGGAGGGGACCGGTCGGGAGGGGACCGCCCGATATTGAGGTTTTCTGGTTTTCCTGAAGCCATCCAGTATTTCTATACATGCACTCCTAGATCCTCTGTTATGGGGGATCATGGAGCTCTGGTAAGAGTCCATTTCTGTTCTTTTGGTGGTGGATTCAACTAAAACCTTCACCCAACATTTTTCTGATGATATTCAGCTTGCATCTTATGGACTTTTCATTTATATATTTTTGCACGGGTGTTTAGATATTCATCTTCAATTTATTAATAATTTTTATTTTACTTTTTTTACAATTTCATGGGATTTTTTCATGAACTGTTGACTCATATTTATATTTGTGTACCACTATTTATCTACAAAGCACGTATTTCGGTTTATTATTAATTTGTATATGCACATGTAGATGTTTGGGTTTTTATTCAAAAGCACCCTCGGCGTTCATTATCAATGGATGTATGTATGAGATTTATTTTGATTATTGATATCATATTTTGATAGCGCGATTCTGTTTTTTTCTGATTGTTTTCCTTGTATTTATGTTTACATGAGAATTGCAGCTTTTGGGGGGGCGTGCTTCGGATACAGCTCCATTTAACATTTATCTTAGCGCAATTTTTTTCCCTATTTTTCTCACTTCGTACAGAGTTATGATGTTGCGGTCTGATCACTGGGGTAAAGAAAATTGAGAATGTTTCCTTGAGAATGAACGCTTTAGCCTAGGTAAAGTCACTTGCCCGAAGCCAAAAGACTGCTTAATAATAATAAATAGTGCAGATTTTCTAAAAGCAAAATATACTGTGGTTGTACATTGTGAAATGTCAGGAATTTATTTTTGCACACTTGCAAAGACAAAAGCGGTGGTGTGTTGCTATAGAAATTGTGTATTGGTGTTTTGATGCATTTTTATGTTATTTCTCATAAAAATGAGAAAACTCCCTCCATGAAACCATGTGACTACAAATGCCAATGTGTGCTAGGCAGCCTTAGAAGAGCAAATAAACCTTCCAGCTGTCAGAATACAATGATGGCAGCAGGAGATTTGTGTATATGAGCAGTATGCTGTGGATGGAGGAATCTGTTAGATATGCTTTTTGTTTATGTGTATGGCCAGCTTTATTCCAGAGACCAACTGTCACTAAGATGGGAAATGATGGCAAATCTTCCCATTAAGAAAACAAACAGTGATGTTGTATGTGTTATATTTTTCATACCATGCTAGTGGCACTAGCTCATGATGATAGAAGAATGATAGAATGATGCATTATATATTTGGAAGTATTGTTGGAATACATTGTTAATTTATTTTGTGCAACAACTACATCAGCCAATAAATGACAGTGTTTATAAGTTTGTAGCTGCATCTATGGTAAACTCTCTGTCTTTTCTCTGTATAATTAAACTTCCTGTTTCCTGTCTGCAGTTAAGCAGCAAAGCCCACGTGGACTGTGCACTGTCTGTTTTTTTCTGTAGAGCTACATACAGAATTTCTAACAGGTTATGGGCTCAGACATAGCCCAGACATCCACCCAGAGAAAAGCTGAGAACCCAGACACCCAGTCAAAGCCATCTACAACAGATAAGTGCAAGATACAGCAACAGAAAGAAAACTGCAAAAGAATAAAAGAAAATGGCCAGTAACACAACTACAACAAAGCTTTCATTTGCAAATCTGACAAACCAGAACTACCAGTCTTGGAAATTCAAGATGAAAATGCTGCTAATAAGAGAAAGTACGTGGACCAGGCCATGTACGCAGGCAAGGTGCACAAACAAGGTCCATAAAGACATGGATGAGCGAATTTGGGGTTGAGGAACCTGACTGGCCTGCACAGAGTCCTGATCTCAACCATTTGGAATAAATTACAGTGGAGACTGCGAGCCAGGCCTTCTCGTCCAACATCAGTGCCTGACCTCACAAATGTGCTTCTAGAAGAATGGTCAAACATTCCCATAGACACACTCCTAAACCTTGTGGACAGACTTCCCAGAAGAGTTGAAGCTGTTATAGCTGCAAAGGGTGGGCCAACACAATATTGAACCCTACAGACTAAGATTGGGATGCCATTAAAGTTAATGTGCGTGTAAAGACAGGTGTCCCAATACTTTTGGTAATATAATGTATATTACACAGCTAGAAGAATATGTGAGAAATAGAGAAGAGCATCTTGTGTGCAAGTTACAGAAATCTCTTTATAGACTTAAGCAATCAGCATGGAATTGAAAAATAACCAAAGTCTTGCTATATGAAGGATTCATATGAAGGAGAGCAGACCCATGTCTATACTCAAAATGTGTACATTGTAAATATATGCATTGTTTACTTTATGTGGATGACTTGATTGTTGCTCACAAAAAAGGTTGAAGAAGTTGCAAAGTTGACTGCAGTGCTTAACCAGAATTTTGAGACTTTTAACGTACAGCGTAAAGAAGCTGGTAACTTCCTGTTAAATCAGAAATCTAAATTTGAGGCAGTGCTTCAGCAATTTGGCATGACTGAAGCCAAAGAAGCAAGTACTCCCATGGACACAGCATACCTAAAAACGGAAAGGGATGAAGATCTTCTCCCTATTAATGATCATTACACACAAACAATGGGGGCATTGCCATATACTGCAACTACTACACGTCCAGACATTGCAGCTACCATGTAGCTTCTTTGTAGACGCGCGAGTGAACCACATCAAACAGACTGAACATCAATCAAGAGAGTCATGAGATATGTCAAACAAATGAAAGTTTTGAGTCTGAAGCTGTCTGCAGTTGGTGATTTGAACCTTGTAGGACATGAGGCCCCTGCTTGGGCAGGTGACCTAAGCACTCGCAAATCCACAAGTGATTACTTGTTCATATTAGAAAACAGTCCTATTTCTTGGTCCAACAAGAAGCAGACCTCAGTAGCTTTGTCTTCTACAGAGACAGAATACATTCCTGCTGCCTATGCCAGTCAAGAAGCTGTGTGGTTATGTCAATTGCTTGAAGATCTTGGAGAGCCAGCATCCCAGCCTGCAATCTTATATGAGGACAATCAAAGATGTATCAAACTTGCCACCAATGAGAAGATCAATGCAAGAACAAAGCATATTGATGTCATACATCATTACATTCATGATCTTGTTGAACAAAATGTAATTGTGCTTATGTATTGTGAAACTAATAACATGATTACAGATGTTTTGACAAAATCGCTTACAAGAAACATATTTATTGAACTGAGATCCAAAATGGGACTAACATAAGGAATAGTTGTTGAGTGTGGGTTTTGAAATACATTGTTCATGTATTTTGTGTAACAACTAGAGTACATCAGCCAGTAGATGGCAGTGTTTATAAGTTTGTAGCTGCATCTATGGTAAACTCTATGGGGTTTATTTATTATAGCGCTAATATGAGAATGGGAGAATAAATACTCTCAAAACAGCCAAAACCAGGCTAATTCTATAGCTCCCAGACAACTTATACCGCCTAAACCCTTACTCTTGCTAGAACCTGGAGTATTGCACATGGAAATAATGTTTATCGCATGATATGATCACCTAGATGATACTCAAATATGTGGTATATTGTTTAAGGATAATCTGCCGTAAAACTGCTTTCAAAAGTGATATATACACTGAAATACCTTTAAAAGTCTGAGAAGAGATACATTTTCCCCCTCTCTTTATAACTATGGACCAGCACAACTGAGTATACTCAAACATGCAAACTACTCTCATTTTAAAACCCATGCCTTTTTTACCAAGTATTATAGTAAATACCAAAATTAGCGCTGGGCTAAAAAGCATTTTTGAGAGTGAAAATGAGAGTTATGTAGCCCAATGCAAGTTTCAGCCATTGATTATAATGGTACAATTGTAACTTCCCCAAATAAGTATGACCGTGTGATACGAGTTAGCGGGTTTTCTTCTATCCTTGCTGTATGGACTGATATTAATAAAGAATTTATATTTCATCGGAGTGTGGACATAAGGGTTTTTGTTCTTTTCTTCCCTAAATAAGTACTTTTAATGTTGCGATGAACTGTATCTTTCTCTCCAAGAAATTATCCTTGCAACAATGTTGCTTCTTCTTAATCTATTTTGTTTTTAAGAATGTTAGAATGTGGAATGTTTTCATGTCTTAGTAAAATATATTTTTCTTTGTCTCTCTCACTTGTTGCTGTCCATCTCACAAAAAACTTTTCCCAAACTCACATAGGTGTCTTTACAAACCACAAACAATACCATTGCTGATGCAAATTTAAAATGAGTCACACTTTTGTGTGTTGTTTAGTATTTCCAAATGATCATAGTTTGAGCCCAAAAAATGTGATATGTGTACCAACATCAGAAATAAAATGTCATTCCCAAAATTCAGAGGGTAACATCACTATTCTACACTCACACACCAAGAACCACCAAATATCATAGATTAAATCAAGAAGAATACCTTGTGATTAATGTAATTCCACCACCTATAAGTCCAAAGAAATGCAGTATTTATGTGTATTTCTGTATAGGAGGGCTCCACATGTGGCAGCACAGTGGCTTACATGTTAGTACTTCTGCCTAGCAGTACTAAAGATCTTGGTTTGAATCCCAAACATTCCACTTCATGTAGAGAAGTTGTCTGTTCTGGCTTTGTTCTTGTCCTGACTTAGGCCCTTACGTAAATGTTGTCTCAATTTAGTAATTATGTGTAGGAGGGTTCCACCACCATTGCAAATCATGTCATATGTTTTCCATGGGCAAGGACAATAATCAGCCTTAAGATTTCCCCACCAGCACTAATTGCAGCCTCTTACCAAGCCTAAACCCACAAAATGACAGCTTTTTATCTCGCAGCATGCTGACAGTAATCAGCCATAACCAGCCTTCAAAACAGATGCCATATGCCAGAAACAGTTTGTTTAATGGCTCTCCAGCCTTCCACAGTACATCTGCATTGATTAACTTGCACCCCTGGGACTTAGGAATGTTTCTACACCACCAGAGATGCAGCCTACATACATGTGGTAGCACAGTGACCAACTGGTCAGCACTTCTGCCTAGCAGCACTGAGGTTCTTGATTCGAATCCTACCTTGCTAGAGGTTTGTATGTTCTTCCTCTGTTGTGGTGTTAAAGTTTCTTTTTTGCCAGTGATTACATTTTTGATGGGTTTCACATAATGGAACCCCAAGAAATAACATTATAAATCAAGCAAGTGTGGGTTTGCACCAAATGTAGAACTGTGGTGTTTTGGGCCAGATATGGATGTATACGTCTGGTGTGATCCTGCATATTTTAATGTTGTATGCTGATGATGAATGATGAATGCGCTTTGTCACCAATTTGTGTGAAGCAGCCCTCACAAAGTTGTTTTCCTGTTTTGTACCCTCCACATGCCCAACAACGTGCAAGTTTAATTTGGAGATTTTTGGGGTCACTGATCATGGCCAGAGCCTTGGACATTTGTTATTTTGAGGTTTACGCTGCATATCTATGCTGATGCATTCTTTCATTTGTAAAGAGTGTGTATTCCTGATGAATAGTAGTGAGCACTTGAGGCATACATGAAGAGACAGAAACAATTACACTATTCAATAGCCAGTGCGCCACCCTTTGGGCTCCTTCTGCTTTCCGCTTCCGTCTTGTACTTGATTCTGAGCATGCGTGGACATTTGTGCGTAAGAATTGTGTACACACGATCGAACTTTCCTTTGTTGTCAGAAAATTTGAGAACCTGCTCTCAAACATTTGTGTGCGGAAATTCCGACAGCAAATGTTCGATGAAGAATACACATGGTCGGACTTTCCGACAACAAGCTCACATCGAACATTTTCCGTCAGAAATTATGATCGTGTGTATGCGGCATATGGCTTACAACTGCTATGTAATGGTTTAGATGAAAAGGAAGGTTCCTGCTATTTTATTCCTGCTGTGTGTGTCAATGTAGTTTGTGCGCTGCCTTTTTGGCTTTTGTATTAATTTTATCTGTTTTTGCTTATAATAATCCTGCCATTTAACTTTTTAGGGGTTTGGGGCGAGGACTTCTGAACACCACAAAGGTTTGTCACAGTTGTTATTAGCTTGATTTGTATCCCTGCCATGTAACTTTTTTGGGGTTTGGGAGGACTTTTGATCACCAAAAGTGTTAGTCATGCTTGTTATTAGCTTGATTTGTATCCCTGCTTTTCTAATGTGATTTTTTTAATGTGTCTAATTTTTAGTGTCCCACCCTTATGCCCCGTACACACGGTCGGACTTTGTTCGGACATTCCAACAACAAAATCCTAGGATTTTTTCCGACGGATGTTGGCTCAAACTTGTCTTGCATACACACGGTCACACAAAGTTGTCGGAAAATCCGATCATTCTGAACGCAGTGACGTAAAACATGTACATCGGGACTATAAACGGGGCAGTGGCTAAAAGCTTTCATCTCTTTATTTATTCTGAGCATGCGTGGCACTTTGTCCGTCGGATTTGTGTACACACGATCGGAATTTCCAACAACGGATTTTGTTGTCGGAAAATTTTTATCCTGCTCTCAAACTTTGTGTGTCGGAAAATCCGATGAAAAATGTGTGATGGAGCCTACACACGGTCGGAATTTCCGTCAACAAGGTCCTATCACACATTTTACGACGGAAAATCCGACCGTGTGTATGGGGCATTATAGATTGTAAGCTCTTTTGAGCAGAGCCCTTCTAACTATATTGTCAAATGCTGCAGCATCATTTCCATGCCTTTTATGTTTTTTGGCCCAAGTACATTAATGCACCAAATGTTTATACTAATGTTGAAATTAATAGTTGATTTTTTTATTTGTTTTTGCTTTGTCTGACTTTTGCAGACTATAAATACATATTTTCTAAGTGCAAACTATTCATACCTAGGGATGGGCAAACGGTTCGGCCTGAGCATGAGTTCGGGCCGAACTTTGTTTGGTCGGACGTTTGGCAAACAACGAACATTATGCAAATTCAAAAGCCGCGGAACCCCGTTAAAGTCTATGGGACACTAACATGAAAAACCAAAAGTGCTCATTTTAAAGGCTTATATTCAAGTTTTTTATTGTCATAAAAAGTGTTTGGGGACCCGGGTACTGCCCCAGGGGAGATGTATCAATGCAAAAAAAAATTTTTAAACTGACATTTTTCCGGGAGCAGTGAAACAATAAAAATGAAATATTCCTTTAAATATCATGCCTGGGGGGTGTCTATAGTATGCCTGTAAAGTGGCGCAATTTTCCTGTGTTTAGAACAGTACCATAGCAAAATGACATTTCTAAAGGAAAAAAAGTCATTCAAAACTGATCGCGACTGTAATGAATTGTCGGGTCTCGGCAATATAGATAAAACTCATTGAAAAAAGCGGCATGGTTTGCATGGGGGTCCCCCCAAAATCCATACCAGGCCCTTCAGAAATTAAAAATAAAATGGCGTAGGGGTCCCCCCCCCCAATCCATACAAGAGCCTTCAGGTCTGGTATGGATTTTAAAGGGAACCCTGCGCCAAAATTTTTTAAAAAATGGCGTAGAGGTCCCCCCAAAATTCATTCCCCTTAATATTCATACCAGACCCAAAGGGCCTGGTAACGGCCGTTTTTAAAACCTTTTTTGCATTGATACATCTCCCCTGGGGCAGGACCCGGGTCCCCAAACACTTTTTATGACAATAACTTGCATATAAGCCTTTAAAATTAGCACTTTTGATTTTTCATGTTCATGTGTTCGTCCAAGTTTTTTGCCTGTTCGCAAGTTCTGGTGCAAACCAAAAAGGGGGGAGTTCGGCTCATCCTTATTCATACCCCTTCAAATCTGTATTAAATCTAGTTGCATACAAAAGTATTTGGTTGTACACACATGGAAGTCCTTTAGTAGAAAGTTTAATGGGGGAGGGGGAAGAAACCCCCCCCCCAAAAAAAATCCCTTCTCCAATGTTGAATTTCAGGGCTCTAATAATTCTTTTGCGGACTAGGTAAACCATGAAATATGTCAACTAAATGTGAATTCTCTCTAAGCACCAAATTAAGAAAAAAATACCCCAACATTGTTTTTAACAAAATTTGGTGTGGGGTCCCCCCAAAATCCAAACCAGGCCTTTTGGGTCTGGCATAGATTTCAACCACTTCCTCGCTGGCCTATATCAGAATGACGACCAGGAAGTGGTTCTGTTATCCTGACTGGGTGTCATATGATGTCCAGCAGGATAACATGCTGTTGCGCGCCCGCTGGGGCGTGCAGTGCGGCAATTGCGAGTGCGGCGTGTCAGTCTGACACACCGCATCTCCGATCGTGGTAAGAAGCCTCTGACAGAGGCTTCTTACCACGTGATCAGCGGTGACAAATCACAGCTAATCATCACGTGAACCAGGAAGTGGCGGAGAAACGATCGGCAGCTCTCTCTGTTAGATGGGGGTCTGTGCTGATAATGAGCACATTGATTATCAACACAGCCCCATCAGATGTTCCACCACAGCTGCCAAAAAGGTGCCCATCAGAAACAGCTGTAGGTGCCCATCACAGTGCCAATCAGTGCCCATATCAGTGCCAATTAGTGCCCACCACAGTGCTAATCAGTGCCCATGACAGTGTCAATCAGTGCCCTGCAGTAACACCTGTTAGAACCTCATCAGTACCTCATCATCAGTGCTGCCCATCAGTGCCACCTGTCAGGGCCACCTGTCAGTGCCAATCAGTACCACCTATCAGTGCCAATCAGTGCCGCCTGTCAGTGCCCATCACAGCCACCTGTCAGTGCCCATCACAGCCGCTTGTCAGTGCCCATCAGTGCCTCCTGTCAGTGCTCATCAGTGCCACCTATCAGTGCCCATCAGTACCACCTATTAGTGCCCATCAGTGCTGCATATCAGTGCCGCCTATCAGTGCCCATCAATTCCACATATTGGTGCCTCCTCATCAGTGTCCATCAGTGCCACCTTATCAGTGCCAACTCATCAGTGCCACCGCATCAGTGCCCATCAGTGCCGCCTCATCAGCGCCCATTAGTGAAGGAGAAAACAACATTTTATAACCAAAACGAAGAAAAACTTTTTTTTTAGCAAAAAATAAAAACCCCAGAGGTGATCAAATACCACCAAAAGAAAGCTCTATTTGTGGGAAGAAAATGATAAAAAATGTGTTTGGGTACAGTGTTGCATGACCGCACAATTGTCATTCAAAGTGCAACAGCGCTGAAAGCTGAAAATTGTCCTGGGCAGGAAGGGATGAAATTGCCTGGTATTGAAGTGGTTAAGGGCAACGCCACGCTAAAATTTAAAAAAAAATTGGAGTGGGGTCCCCCCAAAATCCATACCAGACCCTTATCCGAGTATGCAGCCTGGAGGTCAGGATAGGGGAGGACCAACGTGTGCCCCCTCCTCCTGAAACCATACAAGGCCACATGCCCTCAACATAGGGAAGGTGCTTTGGGGTTCCCCCCAAAGAACCTTGTCCCCATGTTGATGGGGACAAGGGCCTCTTCCCGACAACACTAGCCAGCAGTTGTCAGAGTCTGCGGGCGGGTGGCTTATCGGAATCTGAAAGCCCCCTTTAATAAGGGGGCCCCCAGATCCCGCCCCCACTATGTGAAGGGGTATCGGGTACATTGTACCCATTCACCAAAAAAGTGTCAAAAAATATAAACCATAAGAAACAGTTTTTGACAAATCCTTTATTAAAAAAATAAAAATAAAAGTGTCCTGCGATGTACACCCATCATCAATCAGGGCGCCAGACGGACCCGAAAAAATAGCAAAAAAAATCTAAACGCACCGCCTCGATGGGAGGGCTCCCGCCGACTGCTGTCTCTTCACTTTGACAGGTGTTATTTTGGCATGGGTGGGGCCACCCAGTCACTTAACCAGGTGACCCCACCCCCTTCTGACGCCATGTGATTCTATTATATTAACTCTTCAAAGGCATGCAATGGTATGTAAGTATAATAATATTATGGTGTGGGATTATAAACATCACACACTGGATAATGGGTGTGTGCTTTGGAGACAACTGAGCAGATCACCAAGCCATCGTGCTAAGTACGCTGAGACCTGCATAATAGTGTAGTATGATTAAAGAATAAACAGAAATAAATACTGCTTTGTAGTCACCTAAATAAAAAAAATAACATAAAAAACAACATTCAATACATATAACTTTACAGAATAGCAGGCATTACTCTGTAATACTCATTAATAACTGTGTTTGTTAGCAAAAGAAGAAAGCAAACTAGGAATACTAATTGGAATATACATCAATAGATGCACATGAGGTAGAGCACATCCCACATAAAATTTTTTTATTCACATTCATGTGATTGTGGCTGCAGTGCAGTTCCATATAATAAACTCTGGAGCAATTGGCACTTGCAAATGCACAGAGGTGCCGATTTGATATTTACAAAGGCATGTTCTCTAGGATTAACTCTCTTTTTCACTCATATGTTCACCTAGTGGAAGTCTTAATAGGCTTAATTGGGAGTAACTAAATGTAGAGTAACCATTACTTCCCGGTTTTCTTAGTAAATCGACCCATATGTCTTTTCTCTGTATAATAAAAGTTTCTGTTTCCTGTCTGCAGTTAAGCAGCAAAGCCCATGTGGACTGTGAACTGTCTGTTTGTTCTGTAGGGCTATATACAGACTTTCTAACAAGTATATTAAAAAAAACTAAAATCCCATGCAAGCTTTGACATGTTATTGTGGCTTTAATAATACTTTTGATATTTTAAAATATGCAGCTTTAATTAAAATTATACCTGAAAATCTTGCCATAAAGGTCTGAGGCACTTCCTGTTATAGGTCAACAGCGCTTTGTCCCTGTCTTCTAACTGTGCACCTGTGTTGTCAGCTTGTTATACTAGCTTCTGATGGAGACAAGTAACTGTTACAACACAGTATGCAGGCATGGTTCAATGTCTTCACCAACAGAAAATATGCCCTGAGACATCCCATGTAGCAATCTCTGTAGTGCATGGCATTTAGACAGAAAGTGGCTAGAATAGAGAAGTCGGAAGCTCTAGGATGGAAAGGATGAAAAAAAAATTAAATAAAGAATTTTACTAATAAAAATGTCAATTGTTTATAATACAGAATACTTGTTTTATGTTTTCTAGTCATCTCTTTCAGCACGTTGGTGGCCTCTGGATACCTTTTAGGGTTTTGGCAACCTTTAGTAGCCTCTTGCAGCATGTTGATAACCACTAAAATGTATCATATTGGTGGTCTCTTGTAATTACCACTGTTGAACAGAGACATGCCTCTACCAGAATTTCACCAGTTCACCATGTCTGTTATATTTTAGGCTCACCCATTAAGCTATATTTAGCCATGTTCAATTTTAGTAACATTTATTGTTTGAGTTTTTATGCAAAAAATAAAGCAATTAACTTGTTATAGATACTTTATGCTGTTTACCTATTGATTGTTTTAGGTTTTATTAGTACTTTCTATGATATTTTAGGCCGTTAGTAAAGATATGGTCCAAATTTTTTCTTTAAAATAAGTCATGGGTATTGGCATCCCTGGGTAGATTTTTACCATTACCATGATTACAGAGGTGAAGGGTATTAATTATACAGCTACAGTAGAAGATACCAGCTATACCAGTAAGGTAGGACAAATATATGGGGCATATCACTGAGTTATTGGGATTATGAAATGCTAATTATTGGTTTTATTCAGTAATCAATTTAACTAAACAAGTAAACTACAATATTACATAAATTAATACACTGTATAATAAACAAACAAAACCTATATAATTTGGCTTAAAACGATTATACATTTTCACATAATTTAGGTAATAATCAATTAGGTAGCAATCAATTCATATGATCCATAAAAAACTAATAAAGCTAAACAATTAACTAATCAATGTAAAGATAAATAAATTAGCATATTCACCTATTGACCACTGCACATTAATTATTAAGGTAATGTAACAAGCAGGGCCCTCTGATTCCTCTTGTGCCAAATTGTATTGTAACTGTAATGTCTGCGCAAACTGTTGGTGCTATATAAATCCTGTATAATACAAGCCACATTTATGGAGAATTTGTGATATTGTTGTCACATGCATACAATAACCAGTCTTTGTCATAAATTGCTGCAACTGCTTCAGAGTTGCTGTAGGCCTCTTGGTAGCCTCTCTGACCAGTTTCCTCCTGGCTCTTTCATCCAATTTGGAGTGATGTTCTGATTCAGGGAGGGTCTGTGTTGTACCAAATACCTTTCACTTCCTAATAATAGACTTCACTGTGCTTCTAGACTTTGATAAAGCCTTTGATTTTCTATTTTTTTTGTATCCAATTTCTGATTTATGCCTGTCTACAACTTCACCCTAAGGATCTTTTGACAGTGTCTTGCCACCCATAGTTGATTGTTTGCTTCAGGTTCACTATCAGGGACTGAAGTGCTCCGGGAAAAGCTCTTTTCATGCTGAGCTAATCAAAATGACCACAGCTGATCACAGTTAAAAGTCAAATGGCTTTGTGTGTCATTGAGAAGGTGATTAGCTACACCTGGTGGAGTTTACAAGTCATTTTTTTGGGGCGGGGGAGGGGGGTGATCATTTTTCCAACTCAGTGATTCTGTTTTTTAATTTTTTTATTTATTTTTTCTGACATGTTGGTGTTATATTTTTCACTTAGATGTTATAAGTTGCAGTAAAGATAGCTTAAAACAAAAACTGTATCTGTCTTAATTTTAGGCTGAAAAGCAACAAAATGTTATTATTTTCAACGGGGGTGCTTCTTGTCTATACCCATTGTAAATATCACATCAATGAAGAATCCATTTCTTAGCTTCCCCTTCACTTTAAGGTGCCTCTGCTGACACGACTTTCCCATCTTTTGGGGCTCATAAACCTTTTACTGTAAATAGAAGGATAGCTTGCACAAGTAGTTACTGAATGGTTATAATAAAGAATACTAACAGAGAATACTAACAGAGATCTCAGGTTATAACATAATTATACAATGGGATACATAGGTGCCAAGATTAAAAGCTTAAGTTGGCCTGAGTGACTTTCACTGTACCCACCGCTTGTTTGTAGACAGGTGCCAAACAATGTAATTTGTATTGTGTATTAAAGAATTAATGTTTGGTGACTTAAGAATGATACGCTGCGGTGTATCTGCCATTTGGCCTGGAGTGGGAAGAATCATACACAAACAGATGCGGGGTTAGCCCTTGGCAGGACCTTGAAGCGGGTATGTTAGCAACTTAGCAAGTCATGCTACCATCATTTGGGAACTATTACAAGCTAAAGGTATGGGCACCACAGCACAACTCAAGTCCAGTGTAATCATTAGAGAGAAATATTATCCTGTTGTAACTTTTTGCAGTACCCATGTGATTGACGGAAAACTATAACATGGAGATGAAGAGGAACTGCACATATATGCCATTTCATTCAGTAAAAGAAATTTATGGTTAAATGAATCCCCTGGTCGGGCTTACTATGTATGGAGAGTGAAAGTGAATACCTACAGTTAATGGGAACAGGGAACAATGTGTAAACCTTCATATTAACCTTCTGGATGATGGAGAGTAAGAAGTTAAAAAGCAGGAGGAGCAGCCAGTTTGTGAGAGGAGGTGATAGTGGTGATGGAGGTTCTGTCGGAGCAGTGGTTTGGTGGTTGCATGGTCTACCCTTCTAAGTGGCAGTGACCCTATGTTAGGGCCCACTTCGTAATGGATCCCTCCTATGTACTAGGCCCGCACCACAGGTGTGCGAGGCCTCACAAAGTATACAGCAGCTTTGGTCCTTGTTTTTGGGTTGAAGAGTAGAGAGTAACGTGGGTAAAGAACTAGTGTAGGAAAATAGGACTTCTATGCTATTTCCCTCAAAATTACTCTACAGTCAGTGTACAAGTGTCACAACAAACAAACAAGCCTCATTCTCTAATACAAGTCTATGAGACTATAATTAGAGTGTTTAATGTGGATATTATGAGGTTGATTTACTAAAGGCAAATAGACTGTGCACTGAAAATTGCAGTTGCTCCAGAGGTTAGTATATAAAGTAAAGCTTCACTTTGCAGAAAATACCCAATCACATGCAAGGAAGATAAAAAAAAAAAAAAAAATCAGCATTTTTGCTTGCACATGTTTGGATGATGAAAGTCAGCAGAGCTTCTGCTCATTTACTAAGCTCTGGAGCAACGTCCATATGCCTTTAGTAAATGAACCCCTATATGTCTCAAATTCGTTAGAGTGAACACTCAACTGATCAAGGGTGCAATGAACATTACATAATAGCCAGTGTGTCCAGGATATTGAAGACATTTTCTTTTCTTCCACACAAGCCCGGTCTTGCCATAGGGCAGACCGGGAGTTTGCCTGGTGGGCCGGAGCGGCCGGGCCGATGGCCTGCATGTCCGGGTGCGACATGCAGAGCCGGCCGCGGGTAGCGACATGCAGGGCCAGCTGCTGATGTTCCGCATATGAAGGAACATTCTGAGCCGTGTAGAGGGGGCCGTGATTACAGGGATCAGAATGATTCTGTTCTGAGTCCCCCCAGAGGTGAAGGTATGTGACTTCTCTAATAATATATCCTTTTACTACACAGGTCACTTCCACTTTCCAGGATAGATGATAGATAGATAGATAGATAGATAGATAGATAGATAGATAGATAGATAGATAGATAGATAAATAGACAGATAGATAGATAGATATTGGATAGATAGATAGATATAGATAGATCTATTCCATATCTGTCATCAATCGCCCCCCGTGAACGCTGCCCCCCCCCCCCCCCCCCCGGGCTGCTCAGTCTAAAATGCCTGGGCCTATTTTTTGTCCCAGTCCGGGCCTGCCTCCATAAATGGTAATCATGTGGGTCCGTAGCAATGTTGTCCATGATAGCTGTAAATGGTATTTGCCCCTGTCAGTGTTGACATTCGGGCAAAACTGGTAGAGAAACAAAACTGGTATAAAGGTATACTCAGCCTGGCCTATCAGAGTCCTCCGCTGGCAGATGAGGTAGAAGTTGTATTTTTTTCTATTATTTTTTTTTACATATTGTTACCAGTGCAGTACAGCGTCCTCATATAACTGATGTGATGGTGTTCAGGACCACTTACCTGTGAATATGGAATAAAAAGAAAAGGAAAAAAATATATATACCGTATATACTCGAGTATAAGTCGTTCTGAGTATAAGTCGAGGCCCCTAATTTACCACAAAAAACTGGGAAAAACGTATTGACCCGAGTATAAGACGAGGGTGAGAAATGCAGAGGGTCAACAATGTCCATCTGCAGCTGCATGCCTCCCTGTGTCCTGTGCAGCCTACCTGTACCCTGTGCATGTGTCCTGTACATGTGTGTCCTGTACATGTGTGTCCTATACATGTGTCCTGTGTTCCTGTGTCCCTGTGTGCATGTGCCCTATGTGCATGTGCAGCCTACCTGTATCCTGTGCAGCCTCCCTGTGGCGATCTCCACCTTCCCTGTGGCGATCTCCATCCTCAGACGGCGGCCGGCGTGTGATGATAGTGTTTGGCGGCCATTACACAGTTCAAAAGCCGTGCCTCCTCCTCGTCTGTGATAGGCTGACCGCTGACTGCCTATCACGGACATTCTCTCATTCTCATACCACGGACGAGGATGAGAGAATGTCCGTGATAGGCTGTACATTGACAGCTGTTCAGCCTATCACAGAGGAGCAGGAAGCGTGGAATAGCCTCCGAACACTATCATCACACGCCGGCCGCCGTCTGCCTGCATGACACGCTGATCATGCAGACAGACGGCGGTGACTCGAGTATAAGTCGAAGGGGACACTTTCAGCCCCAAAAAAAGGGCTGAAAAATTTGACTTATACTCGAGTATATACGGTATATTTTTTTTAATTCGTTTTTTTTGTTTGTTTTTTTTTACAATTTTTTTACACTTTGATTAGAGCAATATAATGTTACCATTGTAACATTGTACTACTCTGGGGAAGTGATCAGTTTTTTCAAATTTTTTTATATACATTATGTTTGCATTTGGCAATGAATTTCATTGCTATAAGCAAGCATTTTACTGAATTAAATTGTATAGTATATTATATTTTGTTTTGTTGTGATTAGTTGTAGTTGGCCACAGCTGATCACATGGCCCAGTCTGTAACATGTGATCACTGTGACCAATCACAGCTAGCAACAGAATTGTATACAGTGGATAACGGTGTGTCCGAGGCGAAACAGCCAGTGACAGGTCGTAGGGCAGATGAGAGGTTTTTTCCAGCGTCATCTTGCCATAGGCCGGGCAGGAACCAGTTAAAGGAGAATTAAGCACAAAAAAAAAAAAATATTAGTTAAACCCATAAATGCTTTTTTTTTTTTTTTTTTTAACCACTTCAATACAGGGCATTTCACCCCCTTCCTACCAGGCCAATTTTCAGCTTTCAGCGCTGTAACATTATGAATGACAGACTGTACCCCACAAATAGAGCTTTCTTTTAGTGGTATTTGATCACCTCTGCGGTCTTTATTTTTTGCGCTATAAACAAAAAAAGAGACGCAATTTTGAAAAAAACACAATATTTTTTACTTTTTGCTATAATAAATATCCCAAATTTAAAAAAAAAAAAATGTCCTCAGTTAGGCCGATATGTATTCTTCTACATATTTTTTGGGAAAAAAAAATCGCAATAAGCGTATATTAATTGGTTTGCGCAAAAGTTATAGCGCCTACAAAATAGGGGATAGATTTATGGCATTTTTATCATTATTTTTTTTTTTTACTAGTAATGGCAGTCATCTGCGATTTTTATCATGACTACGACATTGTGGCAGACAGATCGGACACTTTTGACACTATTTTGGGACCATTGACATTTATACAGCGATCAGTGCTATAAATATGGCAGGGCAGGGAAGGAATTAACACTTGGGGGCGATGAAGGGGGTTAAATGTGTTACCTAGGGAGTGATTCTAACTGGGGGGATGGGACTGACTAGGGGAGGAGAGCGAACACACGATCTGTCTCCTCTCCGCTGACTGGATGTGGATCTGTGTGTTTACACACACAGATCCACGTTCCTGCTCTGTCACCAGCAATTGCGGGAGCCCTACGGACATTGCGGCCGCCGGGCATGTGCATTGGCTCCTGAGTGACGCGGCGGGCGTGTGTGCCTCCTATACCGCCGGGAAGCCGAGGACGTCATATGATGCCCGCCAAGGATGGGAGATCCCACCTGCGGACGGCATACGTCTATATGCGGGTATTGAAGTGGTTAACCAATACTATTCCTCTATACTGGCTTTTGAAATTTGCAAATGCAGCAATTTAGAATTTTGATGAAAGGTTTAGTACTATGAAACACTATTTGAAAGATAAATAGAACTATATAGATCAGACCAAAATGAGGGACAAATGAAGAGGAAAAAGGGGCAGAGGGACTTTGGGGTTAATTTAGTAAAGGCAAATAGACGGAGCACTTTGCAAAGTGTAGTTGCACTCTGCAAGAGCAGTTGCTCCAGAGCTTAGTAAATAAGCAGAAGCTTTGCTGACTTCCGTCATCCAATCATGTGCAAGAAAAAATGCTGTTTTTTTTTAATTTATTTGCATGTGATTGGGTATTCTTTGCAAAGTGAATCTTTACCTCATTTACAGTCACTAAGCTCTGGAGCAATTGCACTTGCAAAGTGCACAGTTTATTTGCCTTTAGTAAATCAACCCCTTTGCTCCAAATCAGGAACGGCCCCTCAAAATCAGGGACAGTTGGGAGCTATGTGTCTGCTTATATTTACATTTTTTTTGCTCCCCCACCACTAGGCTCCTTTTCAAATGCAAGGAGAAGTAACCGTGCGTTAAACATAGCCCTTACACAGGGATGAGGTCTCTTCCCATCACCATGTGACTGCGCTGGGTAACAGAATAGCTATTTGTAAGAGTAGAACTAAAGGGATTTTTTTTTTTTCATCATTTTGGATAGAGTAAGGCAAGCCATACATTAAAGTGGTTGTAACCTCACTTGGTGATTTTTAGCCAATCCCCTGTCTTCCATAATGCTGTGTGCTCCAGTGTATGTGCCTTCTTAAAAAAATGCCGTTCTACACAGGGCCGTCTTTAAAGAGGGGTTCCACCCAGGGGGTCCATTAAAAAAAATAAAAATAAAAGTCAGCAGCTACAAATACTGCAGCTGCTGACTTTTAATTGGACACTTACCTGTCCCTGGGTCCAGCGATGCGGGGGATCGAAGCCCCGCTCGCCCCCCCCCTCCGCTCGTCGGCGCCGGCATTTCAACTGTGGGCGCCAGGCCTGGCACCCACTGCGCATGCGCGAGCGGCGCCGCGCGCCGTGATTGGCCGCTCAATCACCTGGGACCTGTATTGGGTCCCAGATGATTGACAGGAGGGAGGGAGCAGAGAGGAGCCCTTCCTGTGCTGAGGGGGAAGTGATGTCACCAGCCCAGGCAAAGGAAGAGGCAGACTACGAGGGACCACCTAGCAACAGGCATATAGAGGTAAGTAAAAAAAAAATATCCAAATGTTTTTTTGTTTTTTGTTTTTTAGAATTTTTCAGGTATTTTTGTTTTTTTGGGTCTAACCCTACTTTAAGGCAAGTCAAAAGGGGCAGCTGCTGGGCCCCAATATTGTTGTGGGGCCCAAAGTAGCTGCCTCATACTTGCCAAAAATCCCAGTTTAAATTCCCTTGTCCCTTGAAGTTTTAGTCCCGTGCTGTGTCCAAATATCTCAGTGTGAAGTGCTGCTACAAATTCTTCCCTGCTCTGCCCTATTGCCGTGTACAGATGACTCACCTGCAGACCCTGTGTTTACATGTAAATAACCTGCATTAACCACTTGCCTACTGGGCACTTAAACCCCCCCTCCTGCCCAGACCAATTTTCAGCTTTCACACTTTGAATGACAATTACTCAGTCATGTAATACTGTACCCAAATGAATTTTTTGTCCTTTTTTTCATATAAATAGATCTTTCTTTTGGTGGTATTTGATCACCTCTGGGTTTTTTATTTTTTGCGCTATAAATAAAAAAAGACCGAAAATTTTGAAAAAAACGCATTTTTCTTAGTTTCTGTGATAAAATTTTGCAAATTATTATTTTTTCTTTATAAATTTTGGCCACATTTTATACTGCTACATATCTTTGGTAAAAATAACCCAAATTAGTGGACATTATTTGGTCTTTGTGAAAGTTAGAGAGTCCACAAGTTATGGTGCAAATCATAAAAAAATTGATCACACCTGAAGTACTGACGGCCTAACTCATTTCTTGCGACCCAAACAAGCCAGGAAAGTACAAATACCCCCCAAATGACCCCTTTTTTGAAAGTAGACATTCCAGGGTATTTAGTACGAGGCATGGTGAGCTTTTTGATGTTGTCATTTTTTCCCACAATTCTTTGCAAAACGAAGATTTTTTTTTTCCCCCACAAAATTGTCATTGTAATATGTTATTTCTCTCACATGGCATGTGTATACCACAAATAACGCCCCAAAATACATTCTGCTACTCCTCCTGAGTATGGCGATACCACATGTGTGGGACTTTTTCACAGCCTGGCCACATACAGAGACCCAACATGCAGGGAGCGCCATCACGTGTTCTAGGAGCATAAATTACCCATCTAACTTGTTGACTACCAATTACACTTTTGAAGGCCCTGGAGCACCAGGGCAATGACACGTGACACTGATGACAGATGGCACTGATAACACTGATGTGGCACTGATGACAGATGGCACTGATACGTGGCACTGATGACACTGACGTGGCATTGATGACAGATGGCACTAATATGTGGCACTGATGACACTGATGACAGATGGCACTAATACGTGGCACTGATGACATTTGGCACTAATACGTGGCACTGACAGATGGCACTAATATGTGGCACTGATGACACTTGACACTGATGACATTTGGCACTAATACGTGGCACTGACAGATGACACTAATACGTGGCACTGATGACACTTGACACTGATGACAGATGGCACTAATATGTGGCACTAATGACACCTGGCAGTGATGACAGATGGCACTGATGACAGATGGCACTAATACGTGGCACTGATGACATTTGGCACTAATACGTGGCACTGACAGATGGCACTAATACGTGGCACTGATGACACTTGACACTGATGACATTTGGCACTAATACGTGGCACTGACAGATGGCACTAATACGTGGCACTGATGACACTTGACACTGATGACAGATGGAACTAATATGTGACACTAATGACACCTGGCAGTGATGACAGATGGCACTGATGACAGATGGCACTAATACGTGGCACTGATGACACGTGGCACTGATGACAGATGGCACTAATACGTGGCACTGATGACAGATGGCATTAATACGTGGCACTGATGACAGATGGCACTAATACGTGGCACTGATGACAGATGGCACTAATACGTGGCACTGATGACACGTGGCACTGATGACACGTGACACTGATGACACGTGACACTGATGACATGTGGCACTGGGGAGGGATGGCAGTGGGGAGGGATGGCACTAGGGACAGATGGCAGTGGGGAGGGGTGGCAGTGGGTAGGGATGGCACTGGGGACAAATGGCACTGGGGAGGGATGGCACTGGGGAGGGATGGCAGTGGGGACGGATGGCACTGGGGAGGGATGGCAGTGGGGACGGATGGCACTGGGGAGGGATGGCAGTGGGGACGGATGGAACTGGGGAGGGATGACAGTGGGGACGGATGGCACTGGGGAGGGATGGCAGTGGGGACGGATGGCACTGGGGAGGGATGACAGTGGGGACGGATGTCACAGGCGACAGACAGTGGGGAGGGATGACAGGAGACACTGACAATATTTTTTTCAGTTTTTTTTTTTTTTTTTACACACACCGCTGCAGCGGTTCGCTCTCCCTCCTCACACGCTGTCTCTGTGTGAGGAGGGAGAGCCGGCGATGAGAGATGATCTCATATGTTTACATATGAGATCCTCTCTCATTGGCACCGCCGATCGCACTGTAAACGGCCGCTGTCATTGGCCGTTTACAGCGATCTGTGACTGGCTGTGTCCGAGGGACACGGCCAGCACAGAACTTCCGCGATGCGCGCCCGCGGAAGCGCGCATTGCGGAAGTAAACAGCTGGACATCCAGGGACCGGCAGATAGTGTCCGCGCTGCAGCTGTCTTTCGGCTATAGCGCGAGCGGGTCGGCGGCGTTGATATGTAAATAGAGGCGGCATTTATATGTATGTCATGCCCCCCTGGGGTCATTACTTCTGCTGAATGCTGCTCACTGGGGGGGTAAAGGGACATGCTTGAAAGTCTAGCCTGTGGTCATTAACCAGTTGCCACCCGCCCGCCCACCATTAAATGACGGGGGGGGGGGTGGCGGTGCAGCTCTCGTTCTGGGACGATGTCATATGACGGCATCCCAGAACGGCTGCTCTTGCTCTCTGTCCAATCACAGCTGGTCACCTGTACACACAGAGATGCCGGTAATTGGCGCTCCTCGATCAGCGGTATCTCCTTGCAGGGGACAACAAAACACGTAATCAGGGCACTGATCATTGGCACTGATTACAATATAGCACCAACAGTGTCACCAATCAGTGCCCACCATTGTCCACCAGTGCCAGCAATCAGTGCCCATTAGTGATGCCAATCAGTGCCACCTATCAGTGCTGTCCATCAATGCCCATCACTGCTGTCCATCAATGCCCATCAGTGTCGCCCATCAGTGCCACCCATCTATGCCCATCAGTAGCACCTATCTGTGCCACCTATCAGTGCCCACCAGTGCCGCCTATCAGTGCCTACCAGTGCAGTCTATCAGTGCCAATCAGTGCCACCTATTAGTGCCCATCAGTGCCACCTAACAATGCCCATCAGTGCCAGCGATCAGTGCTCATCAGTCCCACATATCAGTGCCACCTATCAGTGCCCAAAAGTACGGCATATTAGTGCCTCCTCATCAGTGCCCATAAGTGCCGCCTCATCAGTGCCCATAAGTGCCTCCTCATCAATGCCCACCAGTTCAGCCTATCAGTGACCATCAGTGCCCCCTCATCAGCGCACATCAGTGAAGGAGAAAAATTACTTGATTGCAAAATTTACTGACAGAAACTAAGTAAAAAAATTTTTTTTTCAAAATCTTTGGTCTCTTTTTTTTTTCTTTAGTAAAAAACAAAAAACCCAGCAGTGATTAAATACCACCAAAAGAAAGCTCTATTTGTGTGAAGAAAATGATAAAAATTAAATTTTTGTCATTCAAAGTGCGACAGCGCTGAAAGCTGAAAAATGGCCTGGGCAGGAAGGGGGTGTAAGTTCCCTGTAGGCAAGTGGTTAAAGAGGAAGCACACTACCCTTGATTGTATGCACCTACAGGTAAGCCCGTACTGTAACTCATGTGCAGATACGTTTTACATAATGTGCTAGTATGAGGTGCATACTAGCACATTATGCCTTTACTTTGTAGGTCACCAATGCACTACACTGATAGGAAGTATTGATGAGCACTGATAGGCTACACTGAAATGCAGCATTGATAGGCGTTATTGATGAGCACTGAGAGGCAGCACTGATGGGCACTGATAGGAAGTAGTGATGGGCACCGATAGGTGGTACTGATAGGCAGCATTGATGAGCAATGATAGGCGGCACTAAAATACAGCACTGATTGGCGGCACTGATAGGCAGCATTGATGGACACGAATAGGTGACACTGATGAGCACTAATAGGTAGCACTGGTAGGCAGCACTGGTTATCAGTGTAAACAATTTACTGACATTTTTGGCAGTTAACACCGATACCCAGCAAGTCTGTTTACACGTGATCAGCTAATCACATCATAAAGGGCCACCATGATTGCGCTGGATGCACGTCCCACGAGGCAAATGGGAGACAGAGTTCTGGTAGGATATCCATGGACACCCTCCCAAAATTGGAAGCCCGGGGGTCAGATGGAAGGGGGTCAGGGGAGCCCATCATGGTTTCGTGCACCTGGGCCCTGAAGGTTCTAGTTATGCCCCTGATACAATCCTTTCATTCACACTAGTGGCCAGTGTGAAGGTCCCCCTTACATTGGTGCTCAGCGTAATCTTCATTACATTGGGGCTTGGTGTACAATCCTTTCATTCAAACTGCTGGCCAGTGTGAAGGTCCTCCTTACACTGGTGGTTGGTGCCAATGCTCCTATTAAATTGATGTCAGTGTAGAAATCCCTCTTTATTCTCCCCACATCACTGCCACTGATCCCATCAACCCCCCCCAGCACTGCCACTGATCCCAGGAGTCCTAGGATCCCTAGGAGTTTTCTGTCTATTGATGGGTACCCTCCCCTCCCCAGTCCATGGTGTGCAGGCAGTGAGGAGATGATGTGCTGTAACTTTTAGCAACCAATCAATGAGCAGTAATGGTGTGCTCTAATCTCTTGCAACCAATCATTGAGTGATAAGGATGTCCAGTAACCAATATGTGAGCAGTACTGATGTACAGTAATCTCTAGCAACCAATCAACAAGCAGAAGTCATGTGCTGTAACCTCTAGCAAATAATCAGTGAGCCATATTGTGTGCTGTAACCTCTAGCAGCCAGTCAGTAAACGTTAATGATACATGTAACCTCCGGCAACCAAACATAATCGTTGCCTGATCTGATTCAGTAAACTGCTTTTGAGTCTAGCTGCTATTTATTGTATGTCTCAGAGCAGGTGGAGAGCAAAATTTCTTGGAGGGGGGCCCAGGGAAATATTTGCCCAGGGTCCAGACAATATTAAAGAAAGCCCTGGTTCTATACCTTATTTTATAGCACCATTCAGCGCTCACATAACCGGCCACCCTTCTCCTCTCTCGATCTGACAGCGACAGTGGGAGGGGCTGAGAATCCCCCGCTGATGTCAGCCAGGAGGAGGAGAGGAGAAGAGAGGCGGCTGGTCATGTAAGCGCCAAGTGGCGCTATAAAATAAGGTATAGAATGGCATTTTTTTTTTTTATAAGGCACATACACCAGGGCACACAGCATTATGGAAGACAGGGGATTGCCTGAAAATTACAGTTATTTCAGCAGGAGGGGAGGAGCAGACACTGGTACGAGCTGACAGGCAGGGAGGGGGAGAGAGGACAGAGGAGAGCTGCGGATGATGGAGGTACGTAAACTGACCACGGTGTCAGGGCTCAGCAGCAAACACTGTGCTGTTATTCATGCTTTAACCCTTTCACTCTTAGGTCCATACGCTGTACGGGCCTACAGAAGTGCCCACAGGTGGCCAAGTCCGTACGCCGTATGGACCTCATTTCTCCCTCTGCTATAAGCTCATGGTCACTTCAATGACCATAAACTTATAGCAGAATTGTTTATCAGACTCTGCTGAACAATTCTATAACTCTGATCAGTGAATTACAACCCGCTGATAAGAGTTATTAACTCCAAATGTGACCGCCCCCACCCATGCTGCCGCTAACCTGTCCCCTGCCTCTCCACCTCCCGCCGCTCCCTTCCACCTAAAACTACTCCCCCCACTCTCCTTTACTATCCCCTTCACCTCCCTTTTTCCCCCCAGCACTCATTAACCCCCCATCCGCCCCCCTGCAAACCGGATCCTCACAGCATTAGCCGGCATCCCTCCTCTTCCACTCCCACTGGCTTCAGGTGCTGCATGGGGTTTGAGGGGGGTCCAGATGTGTCCCTCCCATCATTAAGATCACCCCTCTAATGCCCCTGCACCCCCGATCCATGTCTGCTCTGAGCAGCATCCCTCCTTCCAGGGGCGTAACTAGAAATAGCAGGGCCCCATAGCAAAATGTTGTATGGGGCCCCCCTGCAAACAGCCCCCCCCACAGCTGCCCTAGTGTCAGTGCAGCGTGACCTGTGCCCAATGCAGCGTGACCTGTGCCCAATACAGCCCCACCTATGCAGAGGAAGAGGCAAGCCACCCGTATCAGCAGAGAGCGGGATTGCCCGCTGTAAAGCTTTCATTTGAATTTCCTGTCTTCCCGGGGCTCATCGTCACATAGCCCCACCTCTTGGCCCAATGCCTTTGATGACGTCACATGTCCCGCATTGGATCGGCGTTCTGTCTATCAAAGGCACCGGGCCAAAAGGTGGAGCTATGTGACGTGAGCCCTGGGAACACTGGAAGTTCTAATGAAAGCTCTTACATCGGGCAATTCAGCTCTCTGCTGATACGGACAGCTCGCCTCTTCCTTTCACCTCTCTTCCCCTGGCTGGGAGACTGTGCTGGCGGTGCTCTTATCCTCACTGGGCCCCACTCGGCTGCGGGCCCCATAGCGCCTGCATGGGTCGCTATGGTGGTAGTTACGCCCCTGCCTCCTTCCCTCCTGTCGCCTGCAGCTTCTCCCTGCACTGAGCTTTGGCAAGCTGCCTGGCTGGGGAGCGCAGCAGGGGCAGGGGAGGTGCGGGTGGGGGTGAAGTTGGGGCTTGGTAAACATGTCTTTACCAAGCCCCCCCGTAGTACAATGGGCGCAGGCAGCGATCACTACAAATCGCTCCTATATGTCCCACTGACAGCTGACGATAGTAAACTGCAGGTGTTACTATGTATCAGACTGTCTTTTTTTTAAGGAATTAGGAATCTCTATACTTTCTCTGTCTCAAAAAAAGATATATGGGGGTCTGTTTAGAATGCTGCTATCTCACCAAAGACCCCCCAAAAAAATGCAAAAAAAATATTCAAAAATATAACTGTAAAAAAAATGTTAAAAGGAAAAAAAAAACATAGTAAGACCCAGTGACTTTTTTGGGGGACGGCAACTCCCCCAGGTCCACCCGCACAGTGACGCCCCCCCTCCTGCACTCACCCCTTCACCCCTCCATGGTGACGGTCTCCCCCGCACTCACCCCTCCTCGGCTTCCTCGGGAGAAGCTGTAGGACAATAGCGAATATTAATTCCTCAGGCTCTAATCATGTGGCTATGAATCCAGCGCCCCTGTGCCCCTAATGGACCGGCCGCTCCTGGTAAGACCCCTGTCACATAGAGTGGACTCTGTCAAGCAGATAGGCCTGCTCAGCGGGGCATCTGCTGATCCCTGCTGAGCAGGCAGATGACAGGTCCGCGTCCTCTCTGCTGATGCAGAGCGGACACAGACACAGACTGCTGTTCTCTATAGGGCGGTCTGATGGAAAGGGGCCACCTGTTCATTTCCATCTGATACCATCCGACCTGATCGGCTAGATGGATGGGGGATGGAATCCCCATCCGACTGTTTTTAGCGAACTGGACTGGATCGGATGCAGGCGGGTGTAAACTGACACATGTCCATTTACCTCAGCCTCTCCATAGAAAACAATGGGTAGTCCGATTGGGCCCGCCTGAAAAACAGACAGGCAGACCCGACTGGAGTCGTTGCTCCCAATTTTACATCCATGTAGGTCCGCATGCATGTTCCTAAAAATCAGTAGCACCTTTCTTTTATTCTACTGGCCATGTGCTTTCAGAAAATGTATAGTTTGGGGGGTCTTTTACAAATTTTGAAAGCTGTAAGTGAAAAAGGAAAACCTCCAGTTTTTAAAAGACATTTTTGCGTATGTCTGATTTTCACTATTTCTCAAATAGGAAGAATTTTGTAAAATTTGGTGTGTTTGTATCTGCTAATAATGATTTTAGTGTATTTTTACCGAAAATTGTACTTTGGTATACATTTGCACAAATATCGTGGGGCCTTAAAAATCAGTAGAACCTTCTTTTTATTCTACTGATCCTATGCTTTCAGAAAATATATGGTTTGGGGGGTCAATAACAAACTCTAAAAGTTGTAAGGGAACAATAAAAACCTTCAGATTTTTAGAGAAATGTGGTTATTTACATTTTTGCGTACGTTTAGTTTTCACCATTTTGTAAAAAGGCATAAATTTAAAAATTTCAAATATTTGTTATTTATGAACTCAATACAGGTTAATATTTTTATATTTGGTAGGAATTTTGCAAACATTTTATAAAATTTGCTATGTTTATATCTGCTAAAAATGATTTTAGAGAATTTTTAGCAAATATAATATTTTGATAAACATTTACGAAAATATAATAGGGCCTTAAAATCAGTAGCACCTTCTTTTTAATCTACCGGTCCTATGCTTTCAGAAAATATATGGTTTGGGGAGTCTTTAACAAACTCTGAAAAATGTAAGAGAACAATGAAAACCTTCAGATTTTTAGAGAAATGTGGTTATTTACATTTTTGCGTACATTCAGTTTTCACCATTTTGCAAAAAGGCGTAATTTAAAATTACAAATATTTGTTATTTATTAACTCAATACAGGTTAAGCTTTTATATTTAGTAGGAATTTAGCAGGAATTTTGTAAATGCTGCTGTGTTTATATCTGCTAAAAATTATTTAGAAATTTTTTTGCGAATATATTGTCTGATAAACATTTGCGCAAATATCGTGGGGCCTTAAAAATCAGTAGCACCTTCTTTTTATTCTACTGGTCCTATGCTTTCAGAAAATATTAGGTTTGGTGGCATGGTTGCCAACCGCCAGTAAATTTACTGTCAGTTTGTAAAAATCAGTGATTTTTTTACAACTGCCAGTAAATATCAGGGGCTAATAATTTCATGCTGTGTTGACTTTTTTTAAGTGTAAATCAAGCAAATTACTTTGTTAGAGGTATTGTCAGTGTTTACATATCATGTTTATACTGTTCAAATATTCACTGTGTTAGTTTTCAATAGGAGTTCTGTCATTTCTTAGGTTGCCAGTAAAAGATGTGCTCCGCCAGTATATTTTCCATGTTTTGTTAGTAAAAAATGCTGCGGGAGGTTGGCAACCCTGTTTGGTGGGGCTTTAATAAACTCTGAAAGATTTAAGGGAATAATGAAAACCTTCAGATTTTTAGAGAAATTATGTTATTTACTTTTTTGTGTATGTTCAGTTTTTAACATTTTGCAAAAAGGCGTAATTTAAAAATTGCAAATATTTGTTATTTATTAATTTAATACAGGCTAAGCATTTATATTTAGTAGGAATTTTGTAAAATATACTGTGTTTTTATCTGCTAATAATGATTTTAGTGTATTTTTAACAAAAATATTGTTTTGATAAACATTTGCGCAAATATCATTGTGCCCTAAAAATCAGTAGCACCTTATTTGTATTCTACTGGTCATTTGCTTTCAGAAAATATGAGGTTTGGTGGGACTTTAACAAACTCTGAAAGCTGTAAGGGAAAAATAAAAATGCTATGGAAAAATGTTTTTTATTTGTTTTTAATATTTTTAGGGTAACTAACGCTTTAATTATTTTTTTATTTTTTTGTTAAAGTAGTGGGTTGAAAAAAAAAAAGACCTGATTTTGCTGTCCACACACTTAATTCATCGTTTCAGGTCCAATTTTGGGCTGAATTCACACCTGAAATGGACCAAATGATGCACAGGACTCCTGTGCAATTCGCGCCGGAGCCCCTGCGGACCTGTGAACCGGCTCCATAGAGAGCTGGTCACAATCTCCTTCTAACCGAATTGGATGCGGGGAAATCCAGTGTCAACCCAGCCTTAAGTAATTTTCTAGCAGAAAGTCAAGATTTACTAAATGACCCCAAACACAAAGTGATTAAGGGATAACCAAAAGAAAAAAAATGAATGTTTTGCAGCTTAGCAGACCCTATATATGGTGACTGCATTAGCTTTCTTTTTTTCAGGCTAAGAACATTTTCACCAAGCTCAGAAAACACCTTTAAAGTGGTAGTAAACTTGTTTGCAACATTTTTACCTACAGCCAGGTAAGCTTCTAATAAGCTTACCTGTAGGTAAAATGAATACCTACTAAATGTGCACCGTTTAGGTAATATTCCACAGAGCTGCAGCCGGTGACGTCACCGGCGCATGCGCTCTGAAGGAACAGCATACCATGCCGTTCCTTCAGAGGTCTGTGTCGTAATTAATGACTCCCGTGCGCATGTGCGGTAGTGACGTCATCGTGGCTTGGCCAGTCAGACAGCTGGAGTTCGCAAACCCAGAAGGAAGAAAATGGAAGCCCTGTTTGCGCCCACTGGAGGGCTTAGTTTTATTTGATGCATACTAGCACATTTAGACATTTTCTTGCAGGGTGATTTTTTTTTACAAGGTTTACTACCACTTTAAGCAGAAATGCCTTCTGTCAAATCCATAGGCGTGCACAGGGGGTGTGCCAGGTGCGCCTGGGCACACCCTAATCACCCCTGTGTGGCGTACATTTCCACTGCTGCCCAGGTCGGTGTCGTTTACAGACTGCTGTCTTTTCTGAATGAGTATAGTGAATGATTGTTACAGATCACTCACTGTGTTAATTCATAAGTGAAGCCTAGTAAACTGCATACTAGGCTTCAGTTTGTGAATGAACAGAAAGCCGCTCAGTACAAAGCATGTCCCATTCATTCACTGTCTAGTGCAACTTCTACAGAGAAAGGAGCTGGGGAACCTCTGTCCTCAGCCCCTTTCACTGTCACAAAAGTGAGACATCAGGGGTCTGTTTAGACCCCTAATATTTCATCAAAGCCACCAGCGGGGCTCCTAAAAGAATTATGAATGAAAAATATTTTGCAATCACATTGCATGTGATTTGCACCGCACTGCTGTGCAGATCACATGTGATGTCTGTGCGATTAAAATTCAGCCATACAGATTGTATGGCTGAATTTGCATCGCATTCGCACCAAAACGGTGCAGGACCCTTTTTTTGGTCCGCACTGGAATTGGATCGAATGGGTGTTCACACCTTTGTGATCCGGTACCTGCACCATTTGGCAGTTTGCACTGTGATCTGCGAACCGATCTGGGGATGTCATTAACTTTGCATCGACACCCGCAGTGGTTCGCAGATATCAGTGTGACCCGCCGGCAGGTGTCATGCGACTCGGGAATCTGCGCAGGAATCGCTCTGGTTCCCGCATCGCATATATGTGAACTGGCACTTAAAGGATAAGTTCATCTTTTACCAAAAAAAAAAAAGTGCATGTATACTTTTTTATATTTTGATGCTTTTTTATACTTATTTTTTATACTCTTTTATACTCGGCATCCTGTAAGTCACTGCACTGCTAGGATCCTGCAGACACTCAGTAGAATGCGACATATAAAATGGGATGTATCCTCTTCTTATTCTTCAGCTCCCCTGATTTCACAAGAACCTTTAGGATCTTTAGTCCATTTTAAAGCCAATAACGATATTTTAGCAAGTGTGTGAAAAGTGATCTGGCCGCGAAGGGGTTAAAGCTTATGGGCGTTTCCTAGGTGGAAGTAGGAGGGGTTTCTAGTCGCCAGGGACGCTTTCTCGCAGCTAGACTATCTGGAAAGAGGGTGTGGCTATGATAATAGTGGGCGGTGCTGGCTTCGTCCTTGGCTTCTCCAAGCCGCAGCTGATCAAAGCGATCTGAGCATCCCGAATGGTGCAGCTGGTGACAGACCGGTCCGGTAAGTACCGTCCTCCGAGCACACATCCCGGGAGGGAGAAGGATCATAGACATAAATACACCGCAATCATAAGGAGCCCTCATTACAGAATAGTCACAGTGTCAGCTGAGTACAAGAATAAGAGCTCATTACATCCACATGGATGGAATACACATATCATTGTGCCAAGGCTTTGTGAACTGAGCCTGATGACAGCAAGGCATCTAATGTCCAATATTGCTCTAGTACACAATCTGCAGTGTTGTAATATACGGATCATGCTTTGCAATATTATATTATAGAGATCTTACTTTGCAGCATCATACTATATAGATCTTTGCGGTATTATATTATAGAGATCGTATTTTGCAGTGTTGTAATATACAGATCATGCTTTGCAGCATTATGACATAGAGATCATGCTTTGCAGTATTAATATGCAGATCATGCTTTGCCATATTATAATATACAGATCCTTCTTAGAGCTAAGACCATGATCATCCTTCCATTCAATGAATGAAAGCTATAGCAGTCACATGATTGTTCACAATCCTGCTGCATCCACCCATCCATGTGAGTGCCATATATGTGTTCTTTATCTCTATGCCCATCGTCATTGTTCCTGATACTGCTGTATCTTTCTTGTCAGTAAATGCCATCAGAACATATAGATATGTCTATTTTCTGGACTTGCACCCCCTATATACAGCCTCCCATGTAACGGACAGCTGTAATCTTTTGTTACCCACAGCTGCCCCCCCCCCTTACCCCGCTGCCCATCATCCTGATCATCTCAAAATGAAGCAAACAGCAACTTGCCTATGTATCAAACAGCAGGCACTGAATGTCATTATATTTCTTTTCACAAAGAACTGTAGTACTGCATTAGAGCCACCTGTTAATAAGCATTGGCTTTTTTTTTCTTCCTGGTGAAAATGGGGCATAGCTCAAACCTGGAGGATTGTAGTGGCCCTTTTACAAGTCTCTATGCAATCAACAGCCCGTTGTTTCCAAATCCCTGGGCACTGGTTGTCTGCATTGCAGTAGCTTTCAATCCGTTGACATGATATACGACTAATGCCACAAAACTTTTGTCTGTCTGAGAGTGGCACTCTATCGATGGGCTCTAATAATTGCTATAGTCCACATACAGATATTTTCGCTGATTGCTGTCCCTGCAATGCATCTATACATCCTCCCCAGCCTGGGGCGCATTATGCCTGCAGTGCAGCAGTGATACACACTGACAGATCTGAGAGATATTCATACAGCATTGTGCAGTGGAAGGCAATGAGTGCTTCTCCAATCCATACATTGCACTCGAATATAGGGAGATATATACCGGTTACTGTAGTGGCCACAAAATGGATGAGGGTTGTATCATTATAGTAAAAAGATGCAATGAGAACCATGAAGGAAGGACTGACAGGTGCACTTACCAAGAGGCATTGCTGATTCTGTTCACTTTGCCAATGCAATTTGCGCAGGAGGTGAGATAGTTATAAATCCTTTCAGCATTATCGTTCCTTCGCATGGCAGGCCCCTAGTTCACTGCAAATATTTTTCTTGTCTATCTAATTTAAAACTGTGCTTGGGATGCTGTTAAATAAAAGCTGTACTTTGTCAGAGTGCCAGAGCACAAAACGATGAATTGCCCCCCAGAGACCATTTTTTAAAAGATTTATTACCATTAGTACATAAAGCCAGAGGTTATTTTTAAAACGCATCTCTTTTCATTAGGCCGCTGAATATAAAACCTAGTGATCCATGTAACTTCCACTTGTCTGATTTTACAGTGAGGATAAAATGCAGCACAGATGTTCAGAGAATATGCAGGAAGGGAAGCACTGCAGGTACTAGCATTTCCAATCTGCTTGTGAATTAGGCAGATTGAACCATTTAGAATACAGCTAAATATAATCACGTTTTTTATTGTCACCTGTCCAGGCGGTTGTCAGAGATACAGTGGAAAAAAAGTTGCAAGTGTCTCTTCATACAAAACATAAGATGGTATTATTCATCTTTTTTTTTCCAATGTTATAAAATGAGGTTTTACTGAGTATCTAACATATGGGGTTCATGCTGTTTAAATGGTGTCTGTTAGGGCACTGTGTAATGCTAAGAATATTCCAGATCAGCTGTTTGATGAAAAGCAAGCAGTAGACAAAGGAAGGCAGGCACCCTCACAGGCTGGGTGTAATAAAAGACGCATGCTCAGAGAATAAAATTAAGCTTAATCCATGACTGCTTCTAACTAGTCCCATGTAGCATCCAGCCCTGCCTTTATAATGGTCCCTGCAGGTGTGGGGGTGGAACCCAATGATCCAGTTTAACGTGTGTGGCATGTATGACAGTGACAAATTACTTAGCATGCTGCAAAGAGTGTTCAAGCATTTCTGCTCTATCTATCTATCTATCTATCTATCTATCTATCTATCTATCTATCTATCTATCTATCTATCTATCTATCTATTTATCTATCTCTATCCATCCATCCATTCTCCTACCCACCCATCAGGTCTATCTATCTGTCTGTCTTTCCATCTGTCTATCTGCATCCATCCATCCATTCATTCATTCATTCTTCTACCCACACTTCCATCCGTCCGTCTATCTATCTATCTATCTATCTATCTATCTATCTATCTATCTATCTATCTATCTATCTATCTATCTATCTATCTATCTATCTATCTATCTATCTACCTATCTATCTATCTATCTATCTATCTATCTATCTATCTATCTATCTATCTATCTATCTATCTATCTATCTATCTATCTATCTATCTATCTATCTATCTATCTCTCTATCTATCTATCTCTATCCATCCATTCTCCTACCCACCCTTCAGGTATATCTGCCTGTCTGTCTTTCCATCTGTCTATCTATCTACATCTATAAATCCATCCATTAATTCATCCATCCTTCTACCCACACTTCCATCCATCTGTCTGTTTGTCCATCTTTTCATCTGTTCATCCATCTTTCCACCCACCCATCTATATCATAGTCTATCTATCTATCTATCTATCTATCTATCTATCTATCTATCTATCTATCTATCTATCTATCTATCTATCTATCTATCTATCTATCTATCTATCTCTATCCGTCCATCGGGTCTACCTGTCTGTCTGTCCTTCCATCTGCCTATCTATCTACATCTATAAATCCATCCATACATCCATTCATCCATTCTTCTACCCACACTTCCATCCATCAGTCTGTTTTTCCATCTTTCTGTCTGTTCATCCATCTATCCACCTACCCATCTATATCATAATCTATCTATCTATCTATCTATCTATCTATCTATCTATCTATCTATCTATCTATCTATCTATCTATCTATCTATCTATCTATCTATCTATCTATCTATATATCTATCTATCTATCTTTACTACAATACCAGAATTCCGATTTATCAACTAAACTGTCAGTATGGGTGAAGTTCATGATAAACAGTTTAGAAATGCATCTCCTTGAAATGTTTTTTTGAAAGAATATATGAATATATACATAAAACATACAAATCTGTTGCGCTTCTAATAGTTCTAATAAGTTCTAATAAGATAGCAGCTAATACTATATTGCTGGGTACACCTTTTTATTTATGAATATATACATATTTTTTTCCATTAAATGACATCGCTGTCACACCTAATAACTGATGTCCAGAATCCATTGTTTCGGTCACCTGTTGTGGAACAACATAGGACCAGCACAATACATTCATATGTTCATGGTTGCTTATTACCGTGCCTTGTTGTCTATAAACCTAATGCTACTTTTATGAATGTTTATTATACAGTACAATTCCATTTGATTGTTGTTTTGTTCTATAACACAAACTATATTGCTGGTGCAGAAACATTTTACCACCTGAAAAGGTTTCAAACTCATTCCTTACTAGCATTGTTTGTTTCATACCATGTTTTATAATACATATTCATAAAAGTATATGTATTCAGATCATGCTGTGTATAGTGCAGGCACAAAAAAATGCTGCTGTATCATCACATACATATTTCTTAGGTATACATTTTGAAGTGTATAAGGTGGGGTAGATATGTGATCAAAGCTTATCTGTCATAATATATTGTAGATTCATAATAATATTAAATATAATGGCAGATTACCTAAAGCAACCATAAAGTTGGAAATATGCAGAAGGTTGTTGAGGATTTTGATCTGTGAGATGCAGCTTTTTCATATGGCATGGAGTTCTGCTTTGTCATGACAGCAAGAGAATGTCTGGCCTGCCAGCTTTCTGGGTATATAGGAAGGTGGGGGGAAGAAAAGGAACAAAGGGCGAGGAATGATGCATAAAATATCTGTCCTTGAATATGAACACTGCTTGCTTGGAGAAGTGCCTTCTTGGTTCTTGTTCTAATCATAGAAAGCATCATTGTGATATTAGTTATACATGACAGTTCACTGAACAGCAGTGGCCACACACAACTCATACAATGAGATGAAAAAAAAAAGCCTTGCAGGGCGCCGGTTTTCCTACTAGTTGTATGGATGTTGCTGTCCTTTGTAGTCTGTTTCTTCTTTCACAATAATATTTTCTTTTAAATGAATAAAATCAGTATTAATAATGATGTACAAAGCACATGTGCCGTTTACGGAGCTGAAATTGTAGGTATTATTGCTATTCGTTTAAAGGTAAAAATGCAAAAAGAGAAAATTGTACGGCAATAAAAACCTATGCTTGTTAAAAAGTGCAGCATTTGCATGTTGCTATATTGACTGCATTTAAAATGTTAAATATATTATAAAGAAATGAAAGAAAGGTGGAATAATGAAAGTAATTGTGTGAAGAATGAAACCGCGTCTGTGGGTGTGTGATGGAAAGTGTGCATGTCTATAATTATAGTTTGAACTCACGTAATAAAAAATAACTAACAATGGGGTTATGTATTTATTAAAGCTGAACTCCAGGAAAAATTGATTTGTAAAAGTTGGATTGGATCCTCTAATGCTTGCTATGCAACATGCTGTTGAGGATTGCTGATGAGGTTGGGGTCAGTCTGACTCCAAGTTTGGCGCAACCTGAAAATGAGCTGTTATTGCTAGGCCAATGAGCTGCGGGAGGGAGATTCCCTGCCCCGCAGTTGACATACACAAAGGGGGGGGGGGGGGATGCTTGTAACATCATTGATCTAATATGGCCATTTGCCCATACTAGGTCAATGATGTCATGAACGTTCCTCCCTTTTATGTATGTGCAGGGGCAGGGAATCTCCCAGCAGTGACAGCTAACTTCCAGGTTCGGACCAAACCCAAGCTCATCTCTACTAGGGATGCTTAAATTGCTATTGGTAGTTCTTTCCAAATACAGTCTGAGCTGTGATCTTCCAGGCGGTGCAGCAGTAGCTTCCTGTCTCTTACAGTAAGTGTAACAAGTTGCTTTCTCAGAACCTCCTCCATGCAACAAGGGTAGAGTGTGATGTTCATCCACCCCTTCTCTACACCTTGTCCAGTCACAGAGCATTTTTCATTTGTTGAAAATAATACATAACATTTTTTGTTAATAGTGTAGATGTCGAATGAGTGACCTGATATACTACTGTAAGAGGCGGAAATTCGGTGTAGTACCACCTGGAAGATTCCAGCTTTATGTGGCATAGATTACTACTGACTACTGAACATCCTCGGCAGTCCTCCAGAGGGTACATAGCAATCATAGAGGTAACCACACAGGCCCAAATAACTTTGTATTTGAGTTCAGCATTAAAAGAGAAGTATGGGGTTTGGGGTTTTTGCATACATATTCTTACCTAGCTGGATGCAGCATCGGTCCAATGCTGCATCTGAACCCCACCAGCTCTAACACTGAGAACTGAGCGATCTAATACCGTAGATCACTCGGTTCTCACAGGACCCCAAGCAGAGAGCTGGTGACTGCCAGTCACTGCTCTCTGCTCTGCCCCCTCTTCGCTCACTGGAGGGCTGGGCTGTGGTGGGGGCGGGAGTGGCTCAGCGGCTCACTGAGAGGCTGAGCCGGGTGCTGGTCCAGGCATGTGGGCGGATCCCGACCCCAGTGTCGTGATCTTGCCCGAGCCCTGTTCATCAGCAGACAGCAGACTTCAGCCCGCTGTCAGCTGAAAATGGGTCACAGGAGTGCAAAACGAACTGCACTCTTGTGATCCACAGTAGAAGTACAGCCAAACGAGCTTTGGCTGTACTTCTCCTTTAAAGCTGAGCTGCCTTTAGATATAAAAGACACAAATCAAAGCAGACCTTGCAGTAAAAGCAAGGCCTGCAGCTTGCTCCCCCCACTCCCATTTGAAATCACTGCACTAAATTTAAAAAAAACATTAGTTAGTTAACTACCTTTTTTACTGCTGGGGATGATGTCACCATTATTCCTGGAAAATCCTGGAAATGCTAAGTAGCCCAAATGAGATGACGGTCCAGCACAGTGTAGTACCATCTTCTAAAGAGGTTTGGACTACTCAGTATTTCCCAGGATCTCATCAGAAGGATGATAACATTAACCTCGCCTAGGTGTTGGGGAAAAAAGTCAGAGGTAAGGTACAGTAAATAAATTATCCAACTTTTTTTTAACCAATCGTTTTTTTAAGTATTGTCCAGCGTTTAGGCATGGGTGAGGGGCCTGGTTAACTAAGCTGATCTTGCATTTTTCCATTTGACCTTGTTGCCTTTGCTGAGGCTTGGGGTCACATTATGGAGCTCAGAAACAACATTTGGTTTATAGCCAGAAATAAACGTAAAATAATAATTATGGTGATGTGATATGTGGTCTATTAATTCACCTTATTGTATATTTTAATGGTAGATCCACTTTAAAACAGAACTGCAGCCAAACGAATAATTCATTAAAACAAATAGCCCAATAAATGATAAAATATGTATATCATAAGATTATATAAAAATACAAAATAACAACATGCTGTGCTAAACATACATATAAATCACAAGGAAAATGGGGCGCCTCTAAGTATGTATCAATAAACATTTATTATAAAAAATAATATCCACTCACATGGAAGATAGCATATCTGCATTCAGACATGTCTCTGGATGAGAGGAGAGGGACTGCAAGCTTCAGCATATCCACAAACGGCTGGCGAATCCACATAGGATGATGTGGGGTGGTGGGGCACAGCGGTTCTTCTCCTTGGCACACAGAACTGAGATGTGATGGTATGTAGGAGCATCCAGGCATGTGTGGGTTCCAGTGGAGGGGGAAGGAGGACACCGGGTCCTGTCATAAACAGTGTCGTGATGTTGTCAGTCTCCTCTGGTAGCACGGCCGTGGAGAGGGAACCAGAAAGAGGCTTGGCACGCACAGCAAAGCGCGGCGTGCTGGTATGCCGACCATCCATAGCCTGTATACTCGGAAACGCGTTGCACATTGGTGACGTTACGGCTCAGCGCCGCGCTTTGCTGTGCGTGCCAAGCCTCTTTCTGGTTCCTTCTGGAACCCACACATGCCTGGATGCTTCTACATACCATCACATCTCAGTTCTGTGTGCCAAGGAGAAGAACCGCTGTGCCCCACCACCCACATCATCCTATGTGGATTCGCCAGCCGTTTGTGGATATGCTGAAGCTTGCAGTCCCTCTCCTCTCATCCAGAGACATGCCTGAATGCAGATATGCTATCTTCCATGTGAGTGGATATTATTTTTTATAATAAATGTTTATTGATACATACTCAGAGGCGCCCCATTTTCCTTGTTTTTTCTCAGCCTGTTTGGACCTTGCTTCTGGTCCCATCGGTGGCAGCCCTGACAGACCAGTCTCTATATATATATATAATCATCATATATAGTTTCCGACCCCCCTGGACTATCAAGGTATACTCTATAGAGGTACTATTGCACTGCGCCTGTTTTACTTGTAAATTGATACATATAAATCATAAAACCATGTGAAAATGAGTAATCAACAAATTAAAATGTACCAAATACCATGATGAAAGTGCAACTATATCATAATCCTTCTTTGGTAGTTCATAGACTTTAAAGTGGTTCTAAAGGCAGAAGGTTCTATGCATTCAGTTAAAAACCCTTCTGCATGCAGCTCCCCCCCCCCCAGCCCCCAACTGTCTGAGCCCAGTCTCGATCCAGTAAAGTACACGAGAGCAGCGGTTCTCCTGACTCTCTCCTCATTGGACAAAGAGGCAGCATCGGAGCCATTGGTTCTTTCTGCTGACAATCATAGCCAGTGAGGAGAGATCGGGGGTTGGGGCCAAGCCGCTCTCTGTGTGTCAATGGACACACAGAGATGGCTCAGGATAGAGCATTCATAAGTGCCCGATAGAAAGCAGCTTGCTATGGGGGCACTGGGCAGGGGGAGGAGCCAGCAGCGCCGGCAGGGGACCTGAGAAAGGGTTACTCTGTGCAAAACCAGAGCAGGTAAATATGATATGTTTAGTATTTAAAAAAAAATACAAATGCTGCCTTTATATTCACTTTAGGAGCACGGATTGCAAATTGCTGTGTCCCATATATAAAGGCTCATGCTTCTTTAAATCCCTTAGTGATCAAATCTCGTGCTCAGGTGAAATCCACTACCACCAACACCACCTCTAAGGGCATACTCTCACCTTCTAACGATAACTTCAAACTCACTGAGGTCTCATAAGCTTGTCCTTGTAAAGCCAGGGTAAGGCTAAGGTCACTGCAGTGCTTGGAATCACACTTAGGAATCCTAAAGTAAGCAGCAGATGTCCGCTCAAAAAGACAAGGGAAACAACATAGTGCTCTCCGTAATCAAACATATTTATTAGCCAGTTAAAAGACTTACATGTGGTTAAAACTAAGAACACTTTAAAGCGGAAGTAAACCCTTGATCAAAATTTTTTCTTCTCCCTCCCCTGCAAAACAAAGATATAATGTGCTAGTATGCATCGCATACTAGCACATTATGTGACACTTACCTGAAAACGAAGCTCATGCCGTCCACGCTGCAGGCCGCATCCATCTTCACCCCTCTTCCTTTTGGGGCCGCCGCGGACTCCGGCTCTGTGACTGGCCAGAGCCGCGTGACGTCACTCCTGCGCATGCATGCAGAAACCGCCGGTCACGCCACTCACTACTGAAGAAACGGCACGGAGCAAGTTTAGGAGATATTTACAATACCTATAGGTAAGCTTTATTCTAGGCTTACCTATAGGTACAAAGTGTAAAGGAAGGTTTACATCCTCTTTAAGGCCTCATGCACACTGGACGATTTTACAGCTGCTCTTAGGGGCATCAGGTGGGTTTTTTTTTTTACAGCTTAAAACGCCTCTCTATGTTATTCTATGTGTCCATACACACATAGGCTTTTAGGAGCTGTAAGTGGCATAGGCGTTTTCAAGCTGCAAAAAAAAACCCAGGGCCAGGGCATTCTAGAGTAGCAGCTTTACAGCTGTGAAAACGTTTACTGGCTTATCGCGGCTAAACGTGTGTTAACGCTGTATACAGTGTTAAGCCACGTCCATCGTTTTTAGGCTGTGGTAATTGGATTTGGAGGGGAAAATAGAGAGCATAGAAATGCTGCTAAACGCTAACACGGCTACACGTGCATTAACGCCAATGCGTTTTTAGTGTCGCTTTTTCCTAGTGTCGGTAAAGGCTTTGCAGCTCGTTTTTTTTTAATGCCCTGTGTGCATGGGGCCTAAAACTTCCATTTTAAAAACTCAGATCTGCAAAGCTGTTAGCTCTAGACTCTGTCAGCATAGTACAGTATATCATAAAGCGGAGTTCCACCCACTTTTGAGAGGTGGTCTTAAAGGAAAGACCACCTCTCCACCCCTCATTTTTGGACATTAAACATTTTTTCTTTTTCTTGTAACGTACCTTTTTATTAAGTAAATAGTGTACTTCCGATCCATCTGGTCCGCGGTGCAGAACGTCATATCCTTTTTGTGCGGCGAACCCCCCCCCCCGCTGTCTTCTTGGACCCGAGTGTGTCCCAGAAGACAGCTGGCCATTCACAAAGCGCCGCACGACTCACTCATGCGCAGTAGGAAATGGGCAGTGAAGCTGCAAGGCTCCACTGCCGGTTTCCCTTAGTTAGAATGACAGTGCCTGCACCCGATGTGATGGATGGATCGGCCTCGGGGGGCCGACATCGTGGACTCCCCGGACAGGTAAGTGTCCTTATTAAAAGTCAGCAGCTACAGTGTTTGTAGCTGCTGACTTAAAAAAAATAAATTTGCGGGTGGAACACCGCTTTAAGGAGATTTACAGCGAATTGGGCAGATTTTCTAACTGGTCCAATCAGTGTACCCCAGCGCATTGCAGCTCACGGCTTTGTGGTTTTAACTCTTACTAAAGTGCTTCACTTTCTAACTGCTGTTTTGCTGAATAGATTGTGCACAGGGCTTTAAAGGATAAGTTCACCTTTTTGGGCAGAATTTCACTGTTCATAATAAATAGAAGCATTTTCCAAGTCTATTTCTGGCCCAGCCATCCCAATGTGCTTTTCTCTCACTTACCTTATCCACAGGAGGTTTCAAATCTTGTTAATTTATTTCAATTTTTAAAATGGTTTTCAGATTCCATCTGAAAAACATTGACATTAACACGTAGGTTTACAATCCCTTTAAAGTATAACTAAAGGCAAAACTTTTGTTTTTAGTTTTGGATGGAGTGAAGAGGGATAAGAACACCTGTCAGTTTTTATTGCTGTCTGTGCCCCCATTAGGGAGATTCACCCTCTCTATTCGTCCTGTTTATCATTATCACTTAAAGTGAAAGTAAAAGTAAAGCCTTATGCTGCGTACACATGACCGGACTTTCCGGCAGAAAAGGTCAGATGGAATCATTCCGTTGGACATTCCGATCGTGTGTGGGCTTCATCGGACCTTTACTTTTGAAAATTCTGACGGAATTTGAAATAGAACATGTTTCAAATCTTTCCGCCAGACTCAATTCCTATCGAAAAAAACCGTTCGTCTGTATGATAGTCCGACGGACCAAAAACTACGCTAGGGCAGCTATTGGCTACTGGCTATTGAACTTCCTTTTTCTAGTCCCGTCGTACATCATCGCGAATAAACAAAAGGACTTTGGTGTGATCGTGTGTAGCCAAGTCCGTTTCAGCGGAAGTCCATCAGAACTCCGTCGAAAAGACCGTCAGAGTCTACTCTGATGGAAAGTTCGCTCGTGTGTACGCGGCATAAGTTTTGGGTTGTCCCAGGGCTCGAGTCCTGTGGGAACACGTGGGGACGACGTTCCTGTACTTATGCCACAGCAGGACATTGGGGGCACCCAACAGGAGGGAGGGGCTAGGAGCACAGAAGAGGGACCCAAGAAGAGGAGGATCGGGCTGCCCTGTGCAAATCCATTGCACAGAGCAGGTAAGTATGTTTGTAACAGAAGCTTCCAGGTCAACCTATGAAATAATGATAATAATTTTGATACTTCAGTTATGTTGACCAGCATTCAAGGAGATGACTAATAAATGCAGTACATAATTATACAAATGTTGGTGTTCACACATTGCCTGCCTGCTCATACCAGCCAACTTTGCTGACTTCATCCATAAACTTGATAACAAGTGCAATGAATGCAGTAAAAACAAGCAATACCTCTGTTGTCAGAACGTGATGTCACAGGTTGTTTGTCAGTTGGTATTCTCTATTCTTATGGATATTGGCTCATGTAATGGTTGTCTGCTCTCTACGTGGGCATTATAAACACATACATTTGAGCAGTCACATGTTAGCTTTCATGATGTAATTCCTGAAAAAAATGACAGCTGGGAAATGAGTAATTATTGTTTTTGTTTGCTATTAGAGCTACCTGCATGCATACATTGCCCAGATAGCAAGTAATTGTGCTGCAAGTTTGAAAATGACTTGCTAAGCTATTGCTAGACTTGCCAGGCTTTACATGTTTGTTGCGCAATTGCAGCAAGTCCGCATTGCATGACTCCAGATCAACATTTTTTGCAAACATTCTGCAAGTTACATAGTTACATAATTGGTAAGGTCGAAAAAAGACACAAGTCAATCAAGTCCAACCTATGTGTGTGGTTATATGTCAGTATTACCTTGTATATCCCTGTATGTTGTGGTCGTTCAGGTGCTTATCTAATAGTTCTTGAAACTATCGATGCTCCCCGCTGAGACCACCGCCTGTGGAAGGGAATTCCACATCCTTGCCGCTCTTACAGTAAAGAACCCAAGTCTGTTACAAGTTCTGGTTCAGTTATGTTGTGCAATAGTCATCCCACCACAGGGGTCACTGTGGCTGAATTTTCATGCTGTAGACTTGCAAAGCTCTTGCTACGCAAATTTGCTACAAATTAAAAGTGTCAACTAGAACTTGTGCTTCAGGTGCTTTGCAAGTGTACAACTTGCCAGGGAAAATGTGCAGCAAGTTAACAAGACTTACAATTCAACACTGCCACAAATTTGTGGCAAGTTATCTTTGCTATTTGGGTGTATGTAATGGATAAAGAATATTCAAAGATACAGTTTATAAAGCTATTCCAACTAAACTAAATGTAACTGTTACATTTAACCGAATAGGAGAACAGGATGAACTCCAATGCAAACACTTTTATTGATGAATAACCATGAGCCATACAGCAAACAGGTGAACTACAATGATAAGCTGACGTGTTTCACACCTACATCCGGTGCTTAATCATAACTTCCTGTTTGCAGCAGGGCCTTCACCCACTCACGTTTAGAGGCAACGGAGCAGCAGGGCAGGTGATTTAGTCCTTGAGCGGTGCTATTACACATTTAAATGTAACCATTGTTTGTTGGGTTTGATAACCTGCTTGGTTTCAGTTATGTCTACAACACTACCCTTTTCACCAGAGTTCTCTATAAATTTCAAAATACAATCCACTATGGAACACATGGAATAATGGGTTCCTTTAAGGCCCCATTCACACTTGCAAATGGGGCCATTAGCGATTATATGTGGGAGACTCAGCAGAGTTTCCTGGCAATAAAATGCAGGCGGTAGCCCCATTGAAAGCAATAGGAGGCTGACAGCTCCCGCAGCTAGTTGTGGCCACTCACATGATGCATCCAGAGCCGATCATTCGCAGGTAATCACTTCATGGCGATTACATACGAGCGGCTGCAATTTGCTGCAGGAGCTGGCAGCCTCCTATTGTTTTCAATGTGGCTGCTGGCCACAGCTAAGCCCAGGAAACCTCTACTCTGCTTCCTGCATGTACTCACTAACGGCCCCATTTGCAAGTGTAAATAGGTTGTAAAAGACTCTGAAGAAAAACACGTAGTACAAAAAGGCCAATGTTACAAGTAGTTCAGCTTTCACTCAAGGTCTCTACTTGTCAATGTACCCTCTGTGTCCCTGCAGCCGGGAAGACATGGCCAATATTGATCCTTACCTTTTCACCTTTTAATATATTTTTCTTTTTTATTTGGGTACCACTGGGCTTCATTTCTTCTGCCAAAACCATTATCAAATTACAAAGGTTTTCCTTTCTGTTGAATTTTAATTTAACATACACTCTGGAAAATGCAGCAGGAAATGAGAGACTTCAAAGATAAGTGAACCTAGTAAGGAGATATCACCACTGTGGACCTGAGAGTTTTAAAAAATAAACTATAATAGTATTGATTAATTTTATATAAATATATCTACAATTCTCTTTTAAAGCTGATGTTTTAGGACTAATTCACACTAGCGGTTGGGGGCAGTAAAACTCCGCTGCTGAGCCAGGCTTTTACCTCCCTCATCCTGCTACCCCCTTTAGCTGCAAAGGCAGTGGCCAGGGGTGTACACACACTGCGACAGGAACTATATCCCTTGTAGTTTTCAGCGGGCACTACCACTTGTCAAACAAGACTAATTCAGGTGAATAGGGCCACTCTGCAACTCTGCAACCCCTAGTTTGTAAGGAGACGATGCAATGTTTCCTCACCACTCGTCAAGTGCTTTCTGAAGAGTAATCTGAATGTGGATCACTGTTTAGAAAGCAAAGCTAGTGTAAATGAGCTCTTATCTCTTTTTTATCCTATTTAAATAAAATGTTGTTTTACAAATAAACATTTAATACAGAGCACATCCATCCTTTCTATGAGATTTGTGGGGTTTCTAAAGAGAGCACAGCAGCAAAACCTGTTTATTTTCCTCTCTTCATCCTATGGACACTCTAGGGTGAGCTAAAAGAAAAGAAGAGGAGGGAAATGGAGATAGGGTGATTAGTTACTCCTCTGATAAGTGTGTATAAACAATAGCTTGGGCTACTGAGCTCTGTAAACAACAGGCTTCTTTAATAACGAAAAACATCACATAAGTATTTACAGCCTTTGCTCAATACTTTGTTGAAGCACCTTTGGCACCAATTACAGCCTCAAGTCTTTTTTGAGTATGATGCTACAAGCGTGGCACACCTATTTTTTGGGCAGTTTCTCTAATTCTTCTTTGCAGGACCTCTCAAGCTCCATCAAGTTGAATGGGGAGCTCCATCAGGTTGCATGGAAGCGTCAGTGCACAGCCATTTTCAGATCTCTCCAGAGATGTTCAATCGGGCCTGGGCTCTGACTGAGCCACTCAAGGACATTCACAGAGTTGTCCCGTAGCCACTCCTTTGTTATCTTGGCTGTGTGCTTAGAGTCGTGGTCCTGTTGGAAGATGAACCTTCGCCTCAAACTGAGGTCCAGAGCGCTCTGGAGCAGGTTTTCATCAAGGATGTCTCTGTCCATTGCTGCATAATCTTTCCTTTGATCCTGGTCTCCCAGTTCCTGCCACTGAAAAACATCCCCACAGCATGATGCTGCTACCACTATGCTTCACTGTAGCCAGGTAATAAGTGCTGTCTGGTTTCCTCGAGACATGACGCTTGCCATTCAGCCCAAAGAGTTCAATCTTTGTTTCATCAGACCAGAGAATTTTGTTTCACATGGTCTGAGAGCCCTTCAGGTGCCTTTTGGCAAACTTCAGGCAGGCTGTCATGTGCCTTTTACTGAGGAGTGGCTTCCGTCTGGCCACTTTACCATACAGGCCTGATTGGTGGAGTGCTGCAGAGATGGTTGTTCTTCTGGAAGGTTCACCTCTCTTCACAGAGAAACGCTGGAGCTCTGTCAGAGTGACCACTGGGTTCTTGGTCACATCCCTGACTAGGGCCCTTCTCTCCCGATCGCTCAGTTTGGCCAGGCGGCCCGCTCTAGGAAGAGTGCTGGTGGTTCCAAACTTCTTCTATTTACAGATGATGGAGGCCACTGTGCTCACTGGGACCTTCAATGCTACAGAAATTTTTCTGTACCATTCCCAAGATCTGTGCCTCGAAACGATCCTATCTCAGAGGTCTACAGACAATTCCTTGGACCTCATGACTTGGTTTGTGCTCTGACATGCACTGTTAACTGTGGGACCTTATATAGACAAGTGTGTGCCTTTCCAAATCAGGTCCAATCAAATGAATTTACCACAGGTGGACTCCAATCAAGTTGTAGAAACATTTTAGGATGATCAGTGGAAACAAGATGCACCTGAGCTCAATTTTGAGTGTCATGGCAAAGGCTGTGAATACTTATTTACATGTGATTTTTTTGGTTTTTTATTTTGAACAAATTTGCAAAGATTTCAAACAAACTTCATTCACATTGTCATTATGGGGTATTGTTTGCAGTATTTTGAGGAAAATAATGAATTTAATCCATTTTGGAATAAGGCTGTAACATAACAAAATGTGGAAAAAGTGAAGCCCTGTGAATACATTCCAGATGCACTGTACCTGCAAGTAGAGCCATTGGATAAGTACTGCCTTTGATAGGGTGATAGGTACTGCCTTTGATAGGGTGATTATGCTATTCCTTCTGCAATGTTGTCACCTTTGCTGCTGCTGTGTGTAAATTACATTTTGTTCAGGATATTTAATATGCCAACTTGAAAATGCCTGTTTAACCCTTTAAAAGGAGAAAGCTAAAGGCTTTATATGAACTTTAGGAAGCAACTAAGCAGTTGAGCCAACAAGATTAAATATGCCTGCTGTGCATTTCCATGTGTTACTTTTAGAAGATGCTGAACTGGGCTTGGGCAAATCTCCAAATAGTGATCAATATATCAGTATGAGGACCGAATGGTTAGTACTGACAATCCAGGCTGTCCCATCAGGCATTTCATCAAAGTGCTATTGATCATCCTTATTTATTTGATCAGGCTGCATTCAATTTCCAGCAACTGCACTGAAGGCTAATATAACGCAATGTATTATTGTAAGCCTGTTTTCTTAGTATAGCCCACAGTGGATTGGTTTTGCTTCTTATACAGTCTGCTGTATTGCTTTAGGTATACATGGTTTTGTGGAAGTTTTTAATGGATTGGGTACATTTATGTTTTATTCTATACTACTGTAATGGCCATACTTTAACAGTTCCAGGTGCTCTATGTATATGTCCAATGGGTATATCGTTTGCATACATTGCAATACAATACATACTTATGGCAAGACCTACAAATATTACTGTCAAAATTCTAGAAGACTGCCATATGATTGTCTACATTGCAACATTGTGCCATCCTGGCAATGTGATTTCCATTTGTATGTTTATCATGCAAAGCAGTCATGCTCTTGCTAGGTCTACAGTGGACTAACATGTACTGTAAACAGTCCACATATGGCTATTACAAATTTGTTGTTGACTTCGGCTTTCTCTTGGGCTTTGTCTGCCTTGCACAGAACTTCTCTGAAGGCAGGAGGAGGTAGAGTTGCTGTCTAGACATAGCTACGCACTGGCAATTCAGTTCCAAGATTACCCTATAGCTCTAATGTCTGCTTCCAGTTAGCTGGCTTAATAGAAGATGTAGTGGCTGACCCACTGATTCTCTAGTCTGTCATTTTTTTGACAGCATAGCTACATATTTAATATTTGCCCCTGTATCACTGGCTACTTTATGATATGTGATTGCTAATATGATAATACCTCGGTAAACTGATTGCATGAAATAATAGATTATGAGGATGAAGGCATATTATCAGTCAAGAGCTCCATAAAGAGACCATTATTTGACAAATGCTATACAATCATAATCATAATCATAGAAGACACATTTGAGTCAGTAAGGTATGCAATGCGTGATGACCATTCTTCCATTTTGCAGTGTTATTGATGCGGTTGCTATCTTATTATATATTTAACTCAACAATAAGCTGGGCAAATCTTTGTTTTATTTTGTCATATTGTGAACAGTCTACTCATGCCGACCACTATAAAAGCAGAGGGGTTGATTTACTAAAACTGGAGCTTGTAAAATCTGGTGCAGCTCTGCATAGTAACCAATCAGCTTCCACGCTTTTTTGTCAAAGCTTAACTGAACAAGCTGAAGTTAGAAGCTGATTGGCTACCATGCACAGCTGCACCAGATTTTGTACTCTCCAGCTTTATGCCGGCCATACTTGGATTGAATTCCAAACGAATGTTCTTTCCAAAATCAGAAATTTTTTGTGTTTTGTGATCCGATGGTGCCACCGTTGATTTCGAAATTTGACCAGCCAAGCCTTCAATTCCACCTCATGTTGCTACAGAAAATAATTTTTCGTGGCCGGGAATCTTCTTTTCTTTCTGTTTTTTTTCAGACAAATTTTGTTTTCTTTCAGGGAATTTTCTTTTCTTGTGCTCATGCGCATTTCTTTTTCGATTATATTTCTCACATGATTTTCCCATCATTGATTACAAAATCGTTCAGTTTTCAAAAAATATCCAACATACCTGTTTACTCGAACTTCGAACGAAAAATCTTAGAAAAGATTTTCGAAAGAAAATTCATTCGGAATTCGACCCATGTATGGCCGGCTTTTGTAAATCAACCCTAATGTTTAGGTCACATATATTGCATATTTTGTTGTAGCTATGTAGTATTAGACCATTATCACACACATGCTGACCAGTAGAAAAAACTGTTTTAACCCTACATGCATGGTAATTTAATACAGATTGCATCTAGGTTCTCTTTCAGGGTTCGTTTACACCAGCGGCCTCCAAAGGTAGAGGTACCAATGCATCATAATTAAACATCACACTGTTTATTTCTTTCAACGTTGTTTAAATGTCCCAAAATTAAATTTTATCAATTTTATCCACCGCGGCATGTTGCAATATGGTCTATGCATTGTAACAAACTGCGGTGAAAAAACCTAGAGCATTTCCTACTTTTACAGCAGGCACAGTGGCAGCACAGTGGTGTGAACTGCCTTGTCTATATGTTTGGACTATGGTGTCTATGAGCAGCCTTGGCCAACACATATGTGTATGTGCTCGCACACCGCATATTGACAATGTATGTTTCTTTGTTCACTCATGCATATTACTGTGCCTTATTAACATTGGGAACAGTGGTAATGGGGTAATTGGTAATTAACCACTTGACCACTGGGCTCTTAAACCCCCTTCCTAACCAGACCAATTTTCAGCTTTCGGTGCTCTCACATTTTGAATGACAATTACTCAGTCATGCAAAATTTGTGTCATTTTTTCACACAAATAGAGCTTTCTTTTGGTGGTATTTAATCACCTCTGGGTTTTTTATTTTTTGCGCTGTAAAAGTTAAAAGACCGAAAATTCTGTAAAAAATGCATTTTTCTTAGTTTTTGTTATAAAATTTTGCTAGTTAGTCATTTTTCTTCATACATTTTGGCCAAAATTTATACTGCTACATTTATTTGGTAAAAATAACCCAAATCAGTGTATATTATTTGGTCTTTGTGAAAGTTAAAGAGTCCACAAGCTATAGTGCCAATCTCTGAAAATTGAACACACCTGATGTACTGACGGTCTCTCTCATTTCTTGAGACCCTAACAAGCAAGGAAAGTACAAATACCCCCCAAATGACCCCTTTTTGGAAAGAAGACATTCCAAGGTATTTAGTAAGAGGCATAGTGAGTTTTTTGAAGTTGTATTTTTTTTCCCACAATTCTTTGCAAAATCAAGATTTTTTTTTTCTTTTTTTTTTTCACAAAATTGTTATATTAGCAGATTATTTCTCACACACAGCATATGCATAGCACAAATTACACCCCAAAACACATTCTCCTCATCCTCCCGAGTATGGTGATACCACGTGTATGAGACTTTTACACAGCCTGGCCACATAGAGAGGCCCAACATGCAGGGAGCACCGTCAGGCATTCTAGGGGCATAAATGTCAAATCTAATTTGACTACCTATTACACTTTTGTGAGGCACTGTACACTGTTGTGGCATGGATGTAGCATGGATGAGAACTGATGTGGCATGGATGAGCATGAATGGGGATGGATGAGCCATGGATGGGGATGGCTGAGTATGGATGGGATGACTGAGCATGAATTAGTATGACTGAGTATGGCTGGGTACGGCTGGGTACAGCCAGGTATGGACGGGTACGGCTGGGTACGGCTGGGATGGCTGGGTACCGCTGAGTATGGATGGGATGGCTGGGTACGGCTGAGTACGGATGGGATGGCTGGGTACGGCTAAGTACGGCTTGGTTTGGCTGGGTACGGATGGGTATGACTGGGTATTGCTGAGTATGGATGGGGGTGGATGGGATGGCTGAGCATAGATGGTGGATGAGCATGGATGAGTATTGCTGAGTATGGATGGCTGGCTGAGTATGGATGGATGGATGAGTATTGCTAAGTATGCATGGATGGCTGAGCATGGATGAGTATTGCTGAGTATGGATGGATGGATGAGCATGGATGAGTATTGCTGAGTATAGATGGATGAGTATTGCTGAGTATGGATGAATGGATGAGTATTGCTGAGTATGGATGGATGGCTGAGTATGGATGCATGATGAGTATTGCTAAGTATGGATGGCTGGCTGAGTATGGATGGCTGGCTGAGTATGGATGGATGGATGGATGGCTGAGTATGGATGGATGGCTGAGCATGGATGGCTGGCTGAGTATGGATGGCTGGCTCAGTATGGATGGATGGCTCAGTATGGATGGATGGCTCAGTATGGATGGGCTCAGTATGGATGGGCTCAGTATGGATGGCTCAGTATGAATGGGCTCAGTATGGATGGCTCAGTATAGATGGATGGCTCAGTATGGATGGATGGCTCAGTATGGAGTGGGCACAAATCAGCGCTGTGGGCACTACACATCCAGCCCACAGCGCTGCAGCAGCATCTGATCTCTCCCCTCTCTGTACCGATCTGTACAGAGAGGAGAGAGAGGAACCTGGTGTGACGCCGGTTTGTTTACAAGTGACGGAGCATACACGTGGTAAACGGTCACTGTCAGTCATCCATCATGCGCTGGGTCCGGTCACGGATGTTCTCAGGTGCGCGCCCCAGGGGGCGCGCTGGAGCAAGATTCTGGGAGGACGTCAATGTACGCCCTCCCAGAGTTATCGAGCCGCGCTGTAGCAGTCATTCGGCTATATCGCTTTCGTTAAATAGTTAAAGAAAGCATGCATTTTTGCATGTTATTATTGAAATTAGCTTGAAGCAGATCTCCAGGCAAATGTTTTTTTTATTCTAATTTCGAGTGTGTAAACAATAGTTACCATTGCTGAGGTGTATCTCATGACCGTATGGCGGTTCTCTCCTTTATTATTACAATTTTTCTCTATGTAAGATATTATAGCTCTAAATGTACAGTACTTTCAGCCACTGCAAATATGAGAGTTGGAGCCTCCAGACTCGAAAGCTTTAATGATGATTATACACCCCCCACTCCCCTTGGCTATTCATGGAAGGGGGTTATATAAACATCACTAATGCTTTTGGGTGTCCTCAAAACAAGATGGTTCCCCATATTACATATTTTTAAGCTAGTCAAATTTGCCAAACAATTTCTTTATGCCCTGGAAGTCATATCTAGGTCTGCTGGTTTATAGCTCAGACAAGGACTGAAATATGGAACCATAATCCAACTTGATTACAGCTGTTTCATGCTTTTGAGCCCATGTCAGTCCGAGACATGAACATTGTGGTATTAATGGAGTATGGTATGTGGAGCAACGAGAAAGAAAAATTGAGCACATTATGGTAGGCTATCTGCAAACCGACATGGTTTGTTAGGTATTCAAACACCTCGTATTCAACCAAGTTGAATATTTATTAGAAATTGTGGACAGTCAGGTTCTAGTGTTATGACACATTTTAATAATTTATCTGGTGATGAAATTTCTTTTGATAGAATTGAATACTGCCTCCAGGTAGTAACCTAGTGCCCAGTTGCAGCACCTTTTTACAATTGTTTTCATTGTAGTCTGATTTTTTTTTTTTTTTATATTGGAGGATATAATGCATTTTTTGTAACTACATTGAAAAGAAAATATATAATGGTTCTGTATCAGTTATTTTTTTTTTTAAGTTTATTCATGTATATATTTAGTATTGGGGTGATTATCCCTTTCATGACTAAGCCTATTTTTGACATTTGGTGTTTACAAGTTAAAATCCGTATTTTTTGCTAGAAAATTACGTAGAGCCCCCAAATATATATATATATATATATATATATATATATATATATATATATATATATATATATATATATATATATATTTTTTAGCAGAGAATCTAGATAATAAAATGGTGATTGTTGCAATATTTTTTATCACACGGTATTTGTGCAGCGGTGTTTTAAACGCAACTTTTTGGGAAAAGGGACACTTTCATGAGTTTTAAAAAAATCAAACAGTAAAGTTAGCCCAATGTTTTTGTATAATGTGAAAGATGATGTTACGCCGAGTAAATATATCTAACATGTCACGCTTTATAATTGCACGCACTCGTGGAATGGCGACAAACCACGGTACCTAAAAATCTCCATAGGCGATGCTTTAAATTTTTTTTACAGTTACCAGGTTAGAGTTACAGAGGAGGTCTAGTGCTAGAATTATTGCTCTCACTCTGACGATCGCGGCGATACCTCACATGTGTGATTTGAACACCGTTTACATATGCGGGCGCGACTTCCGTATGCGTTTTCTTTGCTGCGCGAGCTCGCGGGGACGGGGGCGCTTTAAAAAATGTTTTTTTCTTATTTATTTTATTTATTTTTATATTTAGAAATTGTGTTTTAAAAAAATAAATTTTTTTGATCACTTTTATTGCTGTCACAAGGAATGTAAACATCCCTTGTGACAGTAATAGGTGGTGACAGGTACTCTTTACGGAGGGATCGGGGGTCTAAAAGACCTCCAATCCCTCCTTTGCACTTCACAATATTCAGATCGCTGAAAACGGCGATTCTGAACACTGTATATTTTTTTAGAACCGGCGCCATTGGCAGCCGAGTAAACGGGAAGTGACGTCATGACGTCGCTTCTGCGTTTACAATTAGAAGACTGTCAGCAGCCGCCGGAGGCGCCGGATTGGTCATCGGGCCTCCCGGTGGATCGGGAGGCCCGGTAAGAGCGGCGGGGGGGCGTCTCCTCCCGCTCCTCCGGTATAACAGCCGAGCGGCTTTTAGCTGCATTGGTTGTTATACTCGGATAGCCGATCGCCCGCTCTACAAAATGGTACTGGGATGATGCCTGCAGCTGCGGGCATCATCCCGGTATAACCCCGGAAAGCCGAGTACGCACATCTGCGTACGCTTGGCGGGAAGGGGTTAAACTTGTGTGGTTGGTGCTTTTTCCCAATAAGTTATGCTAATCCAAACTGTATTTTTAAGGGCAATGCAGCCCACATTTATCAAACAAAAGAGAAAGTTCACATAGACATCAGTTGCACACGCAAGGGTTTTGACCATCAACATGAAAAGTCAACTGAAAGCACCAAGCCACCTGGCTTCCTTGTCAGCAGCACGTCTGCTCTCCTTACCATTCCTTTTGACTGTGTTGCCCAGCTCTCCTGGTTTCACTTGCCTCCCTTAGCTTTTAGCACCCTGCTGCACAGCCTACTCCTTACCTCTGAATAGGGACTCTTCTGAAACCCTGATAGGAGCCCATCTGACTCCTGGAACAAGATATCCTGGCTGATAGCTGGGGCTCCTCTAACCCTGGGTTGAGAAGTTATATCCCCCCGACTCCTGGCTGGGGCTCCTCTTACCCCTGTGTGAGACCCCATGTCGCCAATATGGGAGCTGTCTCCAAACTGGGAGCCCTAAGCTATCCTCAGACTTGAGTGTATAACGACCCTTGCACAACTTCATACTCACACAGGCTGTCGGCACCCAGGGTCCCTGGATTAAAGGTTTCATCCCATCCAAAACACTTTGGAACTTTCAAGCTCCAAGCCCAAATCCAGGTTTACAGAATCCAGAGAAAGCCAAAAACCCAGCTTTCTCCACTCAGAAACAATAGTCTGGAACTTCACAGTAAGCCTTAATGTGAATCCTGTGTCATTTTCTCCTACATTTTCACAGTGTCAGGGCCTCACACTGTCACTACCCCCGCCCACCCCCCTGTACTTTGTTTTCAACTGGAGAGCAGGACACATAGGCTCGTCACTTTGACATCTCTGTGCCAGCGACCACCTAACTTTTTAAGGGGAACTCTACAGGACCTAATTAGACCTTTCCAAGTCATCTTTCTGGAGTGCTTCCACAAGCACTTTTTCTGAGACCTTAACCGGGCCCTACCCGTCCTTCTATCACCCCTCCTACCCTTCGGTCTGTGGATCCTGGGGATACTTCTATTTTTTTATGTATTCTGGCTTTCCTGCTGCCTTTCCCCAACTCCCTATCTTGAAGCTGTAGGGAACCTCCTGTGCTTAAAACACAGACACTTTCCTTCTCATTTGTACCAACTTCAACAACTCTTGGAGTATTTTTGGCTTATGAGTCCTGCTCTCCAGTTCAAAACAAAGTACAGGGGGGTGGTTTCATTAACCATTTGTGGTTACCCTTGGCAACCTAAACTTCATTTACAATAACATTCCTTTATGGTTCACACATTTCTCTGTTACAGTTACCAACACTGTTAGTATTTCCTATCAGAGTGCCTCCAGGTACCTTAACTTGTACCTCTTTGTGGGCTAATTTGCTGAGGTTTGACTGGCAGAGACATTTAAAGAGACCTCCACCTCACTGGAGATAACTGACATTACAGCTTGATGCTCCCCCAGAGCACTGTCTGATGTCTCATACTCATCCCCTCTCTTTCAGCAACAGTGAGTCATTACCATTTACACTGTCCTTCTGACACTCAACATTATTCATCTGATGGGCTGTGGACAAAATCTCTGCCAAGCAGGCACCCTTATCCTGTACTCAATGGCGGTGTTAACTTTTGCAGGATCCGAGCGGGCTTGCTGTGTGAAAGGGGCCTTAATGTGAATCTTTTTCTCCTACGCTTTCACAGTGGCAGGGCTTCTGTGTAAAATCTACATCAAAACAGAATTCAATGATCTGCAAATCTCATAAAACCACATTTTATTCACAATAGAAAATAGAAAAAATATGTGATGTTTAAAATGAATATTTGGAGTTTTGGGAGAAGAATGTTGTCCTATTCTTGCCTGGGTCTTCTTTATCGTATTGTTTGCTTCAAGGTGTGCTAAATATTTTCAATTGGTGAAAGTTCTAGACTGTAGGCAGGCCACTTAAGCACCTGAACTCTTCTACTACAAAGGTATGCTGTTGTCATAGATGCAGCATCCGGTTTAGCATTGTCCTAATAAAATATGCTGGGCCTTCCCTAAAAAAAGATGTCATCTGGATGGGAGCATATGCTGCTCTAAAACCTGAATATATATTTTAGCATTGGTGGTGCTTTTCCAGATGTGCAAGCTGCCCATTCCATATGCATTTATGCACCCCTACACCATCAGAGGTGCAGGCCTTTGAACTGAGAGCTGATAACAAGCCAAAAGATCCCTCTCCTGTAGTCCGGAGGACGTGGCACCCATGTCAAATTTAGATTCGTCTGACCACAGAACCATTTTAAATGAGCTTGGCCTCAGAGAAGATGGTGGCATTTCTGGATCATGTTCAGATATAGTTTCTTCTTTGCATGATAGAGCTTTACCTTGCATTTTAAGATGGCACAGCAAACTGTTTTCACAGACAGAGATTTTTGGAAGCATTCCTGAGCTCATGCAGTAATGTCCATCACAGAATCATGCCTGTTTTTAATGCAGTACCTTCTGAGGACCCAAAAGATCACAAACATTCAACATTGCATTTTGGCCTTGTCTCTTGTGCACATAGATTTCTCCAGATTCGCTGAATCTTTTGATGATGATATATTTAAAGTCTTTGCAATCATATGTTGAGAAACATTGTTCTGAAGTTGTTCAACCACTTTCAGATGCAGCTTTTCACAGATTGGTGAACCTCTGTCCATCCTTACTTCTGAGACACTCTGGGGGTTATTTACTAAAGGCAAATCCACTTTGCACTACAAGTGAACTGCAAGTGCACTGAAAGTGCACTTGGAAGTGCAGTCGCTGTAGATCTGAGGGGGACATGCAAGGAAAATAAAAAACGGCATTTTAGCTTGCACATGATTGGATGATAAAATCAGCAAAGCTTCCCCTCATTTCAGATCTTCCCCACAGATCTACAGCGACTGCACTTCAAAGTGCACTTTCAGTGCACTTGTAGTGCAGAGTGGATTTGCCTTTAGTAAATCAACTGACTCTCTAAGATGCTCATTTTATGCCCAACCATGTTACTATACTATGTGTGTATACTGTACTATATATTGTGCTCTGGAAATGTTATAGATAGGCAAATCCTATCCTCATATTGATTAGTGGTTCCAAATTAATAACAACTACTGCAGTATGGAACAGACACAAAAAGATACACTCAGCATCTTTCCAAAATAACTGTTTTTTTTTTATTTGACACATTTGAAGGTTTTTATACACATGATTACGTAGGTATCACATTAATATTACAATTGTACTTTTATGGTAACAAGGGGCGCAACATAGGAAGGGCAATTCTAATCATGACTCAAAAGAATGCAAACATGTAATGAAAACATTATTAGTGCCGTGTGCACAATGAGTGCAGTGTGCAATACATAGGCTAACCATACAAAAATAGAATACAGTTTTATACAGAATTTACAAATTCAATTTACAGTCGCAAATTGTTCTTTCAGCAACATATATTTTTTTCATTTCTTGAAAGGCAGGCATTCTCAACCAGGGTTCTATGGAACCCTACTGTTCCTCCAGAGGTTGCCAGGGGTTCCCTGAGCTGTGGCTAGTTGACCTTCCATCTGAAGGTGCCTCCATAGGTTCCAGGTCAATTGCCACTTGGCAGAACCAGTGACATGACACCGAAGATCTTTTCAGCTAATTGTATGGGTGGCATTCTAACCAAGTTTCCACTGCAAAATTTGAGGATGGATTACTTCACAGTGCCTGCAGCAACAGGGATTAGTTATGGCTTTTTTTTTAAGTTTACTGATATTGAGAATAAGTAGATATTTGAATGTCCTGACCACTAGTGTTCTTGAGCCTCAGTTCACATATGTGCAGGACATGCAGAAAATTCTGTGTGCACCACATGGCGTTCATGCTATCTGCTGTGGGTGTCAATATTAAATAAATGACACCCCAAAACAGCACACTAAACCCAGTGCGATTGCCTGAATCAGATTGCATGGGCGTGAACACCCATGCAATCTGATTCTGGTGTGGCAAAAAAAAGGGTCCTGCACTGTTTTGGTGCAGATGGGGTGCAATTTTAGCCATACAAAAAGAATGGCTCAAATCGCACCACACAGACATCGCATGAGATTTGCACAGGAATGCTGTGTGATTCCTGTGTGAATCACATGCAATGTTTCGCATCATGGCTAAGTGAACCTACCTAGGCTTAAACTGCAGAAATTCAAAAGGGGATTTTCTTTGTTTGGGACATGTTTAAATGTAATGACATTACTCTCTGGAAACACATTAAAATTATTTGCATGATTAGGCCACTGCGTCCTTGCTGTACCTGATTTATCATGAATCAAAACGCTGTACAGTTACTAAGTACAATATTTAATTTGATCACTAAGCAATCTTTAAATAATGACTGCAGTGCAAGACTTGTATGTCTGTAATTAGCATAATGATTTAAAGAAGTAACTTACATTGTTGTCCAATAAACAGCTCAGGCCTGTTCTACTTTTGTAAATGCAGAGCGCATCCTGCGTAGGCTAGAGCGTCTCTCCCAGGGTGGATGCTGTGAACAGTGTGATTCACGCCTCTGAATCATCCCATGTCCTCAGGGATTTGAGCAAAGGCTTCTGATTTGCACATCAGCTTTAGAAAAAGAGTTTGATGCTTAGCACAGGGTATTAGTCTCCTCTATGGTCCTGAAATGTTTGTTACTACATAAATATTTGATGGAGTTTTACATTTGTATGTGATATATACTGTAAAATCTACATAAAAACTGAATGCAGTGATTTGCAAATGTCATAAAACCATATTTTATTCACAATAGAAAACATATCAAATGTTTAAACTGAGAAAATATACCATTAAAAAAAAAGTAAGGTCATTTTGAAATTGTGCATCTGCAGCTTCTCTCTCTCTCTTTTCCTGGTCTAACAGGCTTTGCTGAGAATCAAAGCCAGTGACAAGGGAACAGGGGGCAGGGCTGAGTCCTGCTGTCAGTTTATATAGACGCACACAGGGAGGCTTGGGAGCCAGCCTGCATGAGTTCCTCCATAGAAAGCGGCTTTTCTATGGGGGCATTCTCAAGAGAGGAGGAACCAGGAGTACCGGCGGGGGAGTACTCGAGAAGAGGAGGTTCAGGTCCATGCTGTGCAGTTCTAGGAAGAGTAACTAAATAACCACAGTACCAAACTGTCTCCATTTTTAGACAATTTGTCTAATTGTCAACTAATGGATGCCTAAAGAGTTTGAGATTGCTTTGTAATCCTTTCAAGCCTGATGCAGATCAACTACTCTTGATCGTATGTCTTCAGAGAGCTCCTTTTTTGCGGGGCATAGTTCACATCAGATAATGCTTCTCATGAACAGCAATTTGTAAATTTTTGAGTGTCTTCGGTCAATCAAAGTAGCTCTTAGCCCTGGTTCACACCGAATCCGACTTTGAAATCAAGCGACTAAATAGGAAGAAGAAACTTTCATGGTGTAGTATAAGTATGTATACCAATTTATTTATAAGGGTTAAAAATACTCACAAAAAAACAAGGCAAAATCAGCATAATCAAATGTGCATCTCGGTACAATCTTCTAATTCCTTCCTCATGCTGGGCTATAGCCAACTTCCGGGTCCCAGCCTGCGTTTTTGCATAACCTACGTTGGCCCCGCCCGATGAGTTTCTTTTACCTATTTATGATTTTCTAGTGGATAACTTTTTGAGCGATATGCATATGGAAGGTTCTGTGAAGATCTCATGATGCCCCAGCATTGCTCACATTAAAAGCGTGTCTTGACCATACGTTATAGGTGGCCTCCCCATCTGGTATGGTGGACTTATATACACTAATGCCGAGTACACACGAGCGGACTTTACGGCAGACTTTGCCCAGCGGACGGGATTTGGTCGGACAATTCGATTGTGTGTGGGCTCCAGCGAACTTTGTTTTCTCAAAAGTTGAAATCGAGTCCGGTCGAAAAGTCCGCCGTCTGTATGCTAGTTCGATGGACATAAAGCCACGCTAGGGCAGCTATTGGCTACTGGCTATGAACTTCCTTGTTTTAGTCCGGTCGTACGTTATCACGTAGGAATTAGACGGACTTTGGTGGATTGTGTGTAGGCAAGTCCGTTCATTCTGAAAGTCCGTCGTAAAGTACGTCGAAAAGTCCGCCGGGCAAAGTCTGCCGTAAAGTCCGCTCGTGTGTACGCGGCATAAGGCTCCATGCAAACCTGAGCATTTTGTAGCTTGAAGCCTGAAGCTACAAAACGCTGGAGAGGAAAAAATCAATTATTCTCTATGGAGATGGTTTACATCTCCACTCCAAAACGCCTGAAGCCCTACGCCTGAAGCTCAAACAAGTTCTGGACCCTTTTTTGTCGCGCGAATTGGGCAGATTTGGGCGTTTTTCTGCTTTTTACATTGGTGACCTTTTGCCCTGCACAAAATCGTGGCAAATCACGGTAAAAAACGCCGCAAATCGCGGATAAAAACGCAGCAAAAAATGCCAGAAAACGCCAAGGTCAGGTGTGAATGGGGCCTTAGTTGTGTTTGGGTGAACTGTTTTCTTGTTTCTCCTGGTGAATGGAAGAATCATTTAGGAAGACTGACTTATCATGTTACTGGATTATTATCGTTATACACATTTGGTGTGGTGGACTGTTTCATACTCCCTTTTTCTGGAATCTTTTACATGGACTTTTCATTTGTGTTTTAATATGTTTATATTATTGTTTGTTTTTTAAGTGCTGCACATATTTAGGAAATTGTGATTTTTTTTTTATCAGTATCAAGACCTGTGGTGGTAGCTGCTATTCTCTATGTATTCATTATAAATTGTTTCACATATTATTGTTTTATACTGTATATTGTTTCACATATTATTTCTTTCACCTAAGTGCAGAGTTTCTCCCCATATATACATTAAAGTGAAGCTTTATCTGATTTATTAAGCTCTTGAGCAACTGCACTTGGAAAGTGCACTGAAGTTTTTCCTTTAGTAAATCAACCCCATTGTGTTTGTCTATTGTTGTGACTTAGATGAGGATCAGATCACATTTTATGGCAAATTATTGCAGAAAACCAGCTAATTCCTAAGGGATTTGCATACTTTTTCTTGCTACTGTATATACAAAGTATATTATGCACTAAATGTTGATTTGGCAACCCAAGAGAAGCAAAGTCTTGATGACACATCATCTTAATATATAGTCACTGTTGCTATTTGTCACCAGGTTTTTCTTTATTTTTACAATTGTAATACATTTACTGTACCAGCTTTCAATAGGGATATAAGGAATGGTGACAATTTGTTATAGTTGTTTCTTATAGTTTAGCTTTTGTCCATTTTCCTTAACAATAATTATTAACAAGGATGAGAGGGACGTGAATAGGGTACTACTGCAGCAGGCAGTGCAGGGCTGCGGGGGATGAAAATTCTAAATTTAAACAGAGTGGGAAGTAAAAACTAGGAATTTCTCAGAAATGCCCTCTAATTCCCAGTGTAGTTTGAGGTTAGCTAAGACCACTGACATTCTCAGGGACTCTGGCCAGCTTTGCTTCCTAGTTCAGTATGTGTTATTAGTATACTTGAAAAGATCTATCTGTACATTTATTTTTTGTAGCATTGTACCTGGAAAGTTATAGTGTAATGATGTTTCCATACTATTCCTGTTATTTCTAAGTAGAGAGATCTAGAGGGTCCCTAATTATTTTTCGGGGTATAATTGTCCATTCCATTCTGAAATGACTTTTCCCATTACAACTTGAACACTTTGCACCCTGTAAAATATTAATTCCTGTTTGCTGATGTATACAACTAGTCCTATTCTTTGGCATTATAATATATATTTTATACATGGATTGTGATTATGATACATTTTACACAGCCTACCTGAACATTTATTTTTATTTAGGCATAGCTGTAGAGCGCCAGTCTACAAACTCCCTTTTTTTCTTGACCCAGTTTTTTTTACATATTTCAAAACACTTTTATTGCAGATCACTTGTGTTAAGAGAAGGTGGCAAATGGTCCCTTGGACTCTGTTCTAGTCCACATCTCTATCTGATGCTCAAACACAGGTTCCTCTCCGACAAGTGCTCTGGTTGAACATAGTTGTCACAGCCATCCCTCCTGACCAAAGTGAATTGATTAATAGGCAACTATTTCTTATGTTATGCTCTTATATATCATACATTTCCCTTTTTGGATTTTTCTAAAGTGAAGTCAGTGATAATGGGTGGGTGACCTGTGTTCTTCAAGTTCAAGGGAGCAAGAGTGGATCTGGGTGCAAAGCAGGACAAGTCGCTTATCTGTGGTAAATTCCGAACACAGCAGAATGGACAAGTTCACTGGCAATTTGAGTTTGGGGAAAATGATCTATTATTCACCATTGTCTGTGTTTCCTAGATGGCTTTAGTAGCTCACTTATGGATTTAATATCTTAGATAATGTTCTTGAGGATGTATTTGGTCATTGATACAGTTAGTGGTGTTACCTGTGAAAATATGAATGTGTTTTCCAGTGATAGGATAAATAAAGCACAACCCCTTTTCCATTGTATTTTTGTGGACCTGGAAATGAGTAAAAGTTTTTACCCATAGATTCAAATCGTTATGTAAAGAAGACCAAGGACAAGGTGTTTAGAGGCTATGCTGGAATTTGTGTACATGACCGAACAGTGCCATGGCATGTAGTATGAAATTAGTGTCATGCAGTGTAATGCCGCGTACACACGGTCGGACTTTTCGTCTACAAAAGTTTGATGGACGCCGGCGGACCAAATCCGGTGGACAATCCGATCGTGTGTGGGCTTCCCAGGACTTTCAGCGGACTTTTCCAGCCGCAAATCTGATGGACTTTAGATTTGAAACATGCTTCAAATCTTTACGTCGTAACTCCGCCGGACCCAGAAATCCCCTCGTCTGTATGATAGTCCGACGGACAAAAACCCACGCTAGGGCAGCTATTGGCTACTCGCTATCAACTTCCTTTTTTTAGTCCGGTGTACATCATCACGTACGAATCCATCAGACTTTTATGTGATCGTATGTAGGCAAGTCCATTCGTTAGAAAGTCCGCCAGAAGTCCGCCAAAAGTCCGCCAGAAGTCCGCCAAAAGTCCGTCGAAAGTCCGTCGAAAGTCTGTCGGACGGGCTGTCGGACTTTTGTAGCCGAAAAGTCCGACCGTGTGTACGCGGCATTAGAGTCTGCAAAATACTTGAGACTGGGGTGGTGGGACACCTTCCAGCAGGACAACGACCCTAAACATACAGACAGAGCTAAAATAGAATGGTTCTGGTCAAAACATATTCATGTGTTAGAACGGCCCAGTCCCTGGAGAGCCAAGGCTCTTGTGGACATCGCTGGATCGAGAGGGGGCTCAGGTAAGTATTGAGGGGCTGGAGAGGCTGCTACATACAGAATGTTTTTTACCTTCATGCATGCATGCCTTTACAACCACTTTTAGCTTTGACAAAAAAAAACAAAAAACTGAAAGCTCGTTTCTATGCAGAGCTACACCACATTTTGCACTCTCCAGTTATAGTAAATCAACTCCAATGTGTGAAATTTGCCGTTTTAAACATTGCCTAGGCATTCTGAAGAATGTCTGGTTTCACACATTGTCTGAGTACAGCTGCTCATGAAATAGGTCTCTTTCAAATAGGAGGTCAGGGGGTAGTAAAAACCGCACCCCAACTGCCCACACAAACTCTAAAATAACAGCCCGATGGGGCTGTTCACATGCCGCGGCTGCAGTATTTTGAACTTGGGCTGCCGAGTTTGATAAGCAGCACCACTTGTCTACCTTGCCCATTGAGTTCAGTAGGACCGTACTGCAACCACGTGCAATGCATGCGATTGCAGAGTGGTAATGCAGCATTATAGAGTTAAATCAGGCGGTGAGGAGGCGATGTAACACCTCCTCACTGAAAGGAGAGCCTGATATCAGTACAGCAGGGATTTATACAGATCTTGACCTGGAGTGAAGAACAGGTGCACAGCTCCTGGCATTTGTAGTGTGCAGGCGCTAACACAGGAAGAACTTGATGGGTAGCAGAATGCGGGAGAGTGGCGGGACGTCTCTTAGGAAATACTCTTCTACCTTAGCTGAGCCTCTCCGCTGTACCATTTAGATCCTCAGACTATCTCCTTCCAGTTCTTGCAGCTCTCCACACAGACATCTGTCCGCATGCTTTTCTGAGACTGTCAGCTTTCTTGGTGAGGATGCTGCCAGGCTTGGAGAGGCATGCTGACAATGAAAACATTGAGGCCCAGATCTGTATTGGAGACCCGTTCATGGTCTCACTGTAAGTAGGCGTGTAGCAACATTCTCTTGCTTACTCCTCAGATGGACTATGAACTATACTTATGAGATTTGTAGCGTGCATAGAGTAGTCACAGGGCCACAAATAATGCATACTGTTTGTTTCAAATAAGTAGAAGTAAGGGGGGAAAGGGGAAGTTCTGGAGCTCACAAAGGATGTTACAATGAGGCAGAAAAACACAGTAAAGCCTCGTACACACGATCGGATTTTCCGCAGACAAAACTTTTGTCCGAAGGGCGTTGGCCCCAAACTTGTATTGCATACATACGGCACACAATTGTCAGCCAACAAACACGAACGTAGTGACGTACTACATGGTTTTTCAGCTCTTTAGCGCCAACCTTTGGGCTCCTTCTGCTAATTTCGTGTTAGTAGAAGTTTGGTGAGTGTTGGTTTGTGCTTTTCATTTTGCGCTTTTCATTTTGCGCTTTTCATTTTGTGCTTTTCATTTCGTGCTTTTCATTTCGCACTTTTCACTGTTCGTTTCTGAACCGCCGTTCGTCAACCAGCCATGTTGCGGAATCAGAGGAGATAACGTGTTATTTATTATTGGCCTTGGAGTTATTGCTTTGACCCAAGTCCAGTCCAGGAATAGGAGGAGGAGGATTTCTTGGACCAAAAATTGGTTTCTTTAATAATCATGACCAATTATGTCATATGCCTTTGCTGAGGGAGCTCCAGGAGAATAATCCGGATGATTTTCGGAATTATCTCCGGATGACGGACCCCTGCTTTCACCAACTCTTGGCATTGTTGACCCCGTATATTAAGAAGCAGGACACATGCATGATGTTCATATTTTATTTTTTGGTTGAATAATGATTTAATTTGGTATATTTTCTATATTTTCGGATGCATAGAATACACTTTTTGATTAATTTCTATTGGCAGATATCATGTCTAATTTTATTTATTTTCTTTTTTTAATGCACAATAACAAAATTGTGGAGAATAATACTTGGCTATGTGTTTTACTTTAAATGACAGTTTGGGAGTAGGCAGTTACATTTTAAAAAATACAATGTAAAATTAACAAAGAACACAATCATAGTGTCTTTGATCTTAAAAACTATGGGAGAATGGTGTTGGGGTAACTTGCACCAAAAAAATAACAAGGATAATAATGTTATTCTTGATACCACTAGAAAAAAAAAGCCTTTGAAAATCAGTTTTCCATAACACCATCAGTATCACCAGCAAAGCAGCTTCATTATTATCCCATTAAAGAAGAAGAGAATGTGCGCTGCATTTCGAGATTTCATAATTTGCCTCATCATGAATGTTAATACTCCATTACGAACACTAGTTTACAAGACCGACCGCTTCCAGCTCGTCCTTGCTTCCGAGCATGCCTGTTTGTACTTTGGACTTTTGTCCGATGGACGCTCAGAAAATCCGGCAACAGACATTTGTCCGCGGAAAATTTTAAAGCCTACCACCCAACATTTGTCCGCGAAAAATCTGACAACGATTGTCTGATGGGGTGTACAAATGGTCGGATTTTCCGCCAACAGCCTGTCATCACACAATTCCCGTCGGAAAGTCAGATCGTGTGCACGAGCTTAAGGCTTTGTGAAAAAATAGATTACAGGGCCATTAAACGGGGGGGGGGGGGGGGCAGTTTGCTCCACATGTCATATTGGGATACACATATCTAAACTAATAATATTGGGATGCTGGTAAAAGACGACCCTCATGGAGCTAATCGCCACATGTAAATGGGGCCAAATAGTGGATGTGTATGGATCATTTTTGGAGATTAAGGATGTTGTTTACTGTAACTTTGAAGTATCATTAAACCCACATAATTAAAAACTCTCAATAAATGCTGTAATACATGCTCTTCATCGTCACTACGGGATTTATTTTCTGAATTCTGCTAAAAACCTGGTTGATCCTGCCGTTCTCTGTCTCCCTCCTCCTGTCCATGTATCCACTGCAGTTGGGGATTTTTCAGAGCAGTGTTGGCAGCTAGTGCACATGCTCAGTTTTCTGAGAGTTTCTATGCTGAGCATTTCCTCCTTATCACATCTGAGCAGCCCATGTGACTATAGAGTCACACATGTGGGTGTATACACAGCAGTAAATGACAACCCACTCCCTCCATTCCCACTAACCAGTTAACCCAATAGGGGTAGGATATTATGTCTTGATTGATGGAGGCTTCACCTCCCTGTTATTCTAAGACACAGGCTGGAGGGGCGTGACACAGCCTGTGACTTGGTAGAAATCCACCCACACCATGTTATTGTCAAAAAATAAAAAATATTTAAATATTTCAAATATATATTTGAATGACAATTTAAAACAGTTTATTGATATTAATTATTTATTTTTACTCTGCATTCCAAAGGCTGTTTTTTTTTTTGAACATGTGACCAGCAGCAGAGGACTAGAAGCTCCTCCTGCTGCTGTATCCCTGCTGACATGCTGGGAAAGAGCTGGATCATTTGACAGCTGTATATCGATTAGCCAAAAGGTACTTAGATGGGGTTTTTTTTGTTTTTTTTAAAATTAAAATAATGACGGTGCCATCATCCACATGCAGAAATAGAAGGGATAATGTAAATTAGTTTAGTATTTAATATCATGTTAAGGAGAGGATGTGGGTTTGGGTGAGGAGAGATATTTTTACATATGCTAATATTTATTGTTCAGCTTATATGTAAAGTGAATGGATATGACAACAAATCAGATGTATACGTGTTTGAGAATTGCATGTACAATGCCTTTATGTCCTTTTATCCTATTATTCGTTGTCTCTGCACAAGTAATAAAAAGCAAACACATTTCAATGTGAAGTTCCTAAAATATGAATTTATTACTATATTGAGTTTATTCATCCACATTGGTTTTGTTTAGAGACGTTTCATGTCACAGAAGTATCACTTTCTTTCCTCGGTACAAGGAGAAATTGTTCTGTGTATCTTATGTGTGAAGAATTAAAATGCTGTTTATTGTCTGGTTTCAGATAACTTGACTGCTGGATTCGCTGTGAATGCTCCATTGAACACTGGTAAGTTTTATGAGGAAATTTCCATTGTGTAGCAAATGGGGTTAATTTAATATAGTAATTAGCTGAAAATCCTACAGGTGAGAAGATTAGTACCGCTGTGTCATTTCCAGCTGCACCCTTGTCTAGCACACAAATATTAATATTTGGTTTTGAAACCTTGGTGTGACCAGACTTTCAACAATCTAGAGAACTCCTTTTATTTTATTCATTTTTAAATGGAACATGGAACGTACTCACATTATAATAGTAAAAAGTCTGTAGACCTGTCAGTAAAATTATATATACTGTGTCCTTATCACTAGGTAATAGGTAAATGTGTAGATATACCAATGTTTCCTTCCATGTGTGGTTTTTCCTCCTGTTTAGCATGAATGTACCTGAAGAAATGAAAAAACAGTGCCTCCATGGTGCAGTGGGAGCTTTGTCTGTTCTGCTTTGTATACGTTTCACTGGACATTGCACTTAGGTCTGTATTAATGGTTAGCCACACATCCACTAATTTGTTTAAGCGCGAGTCACCAATTTTTTCACCTTTTACAAACACAAAATATACAGTAACTAAATACAGTAAATGCAAAATAATTGTACATGTTTTTGCAGGTAAAAAAATGTACCTTAAATTTTTTTCTCTTAGGAGACTGCAGCGCATTTTACCCACGATCAAAGGGTGCAATGTCAGGCTCCTGCAGACACTTACTACAGCTTTTGGCCCATTCCTCTGTATAGGCTTTCTGTTTGAAAGCTGGAGGAAATGTCAATGAACTATGAGAACGCTCACTAGTTCATTGAGAACTACAAGCTGCCTGCCATAGTGGCAGATGGTACTTGTAGTTCAATCAGTCACAGATTCCTGTGAATGAATCATGCGTCTGTGTGAGCGCAGCTGTTTTTTAAATCTGAGAGTGGTTGTGGGGAGAGGATCCCCTGCCCGCTGTCACAGTGAAGGTGGGGGGAATCATGGGTGTGGGGGGAGGTTTCTGATCATGTTACATGTTATACCCTAAAAATTTGTGCTACATATAACATGTTCAGAGAGATGAGCTTATTCTTTAAGAATAGATAATCGGCTGAAAACTCAGACTGGAAGTAACTGTAATGTGCAGTTTGGGGCCTGTTCACACTTGCCTGCAGTCTAAAATGCTGCTGCCCGCACACTAAACAGGAGCCGTGGGCACAAGCATTTTACAGTGGTTGTAAACCCTGTACTATCACTTTTAGCTTCAAGTAAGCCTATAATAAGGTCTACCTGTAGGTACCGTGAATATCTCCTAAACTTTCACCATGTAGGAGATATTCACTGTATCCTCATATGCGAACGTCATCGGCACATGCGCACTGAAGAAATGGCTCACCCCTGCTGTTTCTTCAGTAGCTGTGCCGTGACCGGTGGCTCCCGTGCCCATGCGGGGGAGTGACGCCATCTCGGCTCCGGCCAATCACAGCCTGGAGCCCGCAAACCCGGAAATAACTCCAGGAGACATGTCACAGCGGTGTACGAGGACCACTGCAACAGCTTCGATCTAAGGTAAGTATTTCATAATGAGCTAATATTCGATTTTTTTTTCGGGGGGCATCCTATTGGAATTGGAGTACTCTGGTAGCAATTAGGAAGGTGCTCCCCATAGTAGCTGGGTCTACTAAGGAAGCTGTGTGTGATAATGTGATCAGGCTTCAGCACACTGGTTCTGATAGTAAAGGGCCTACCACCTGGTTGCAGATAACTTGCCCATCTACCTCTGCCTCATCAGGTGTGGACTCTCTGAGCTGCTGTAGGAGGGAGTCAGAGAAACTTATCTTCTCTGGGAGTGTCCAGGAACCCAGAGAACTGTAGGAAAAGGAGATAAAAGTGTCTGCATGTGAGCTTCGAGAGTAAAAGAGCACCCCACTACAGGTACGCATGATCACAATGCAGCCTATCTGCCCAGAGCTTCTGTTTTCCATTGGTGTGCTGCTGTATTATACATGGTCACACGGTTAATGAAACATATATATAATGTTGCTAATAACCTAAGGCATTTAGCCTGTGTGCGACCAATCGCAGGGTTTCTCTCTGGACAGGCACAGGTACATCATCCAGCCCTGCTGCCTGTAGAACTCTGTGAGATGCTGAAAGCTTCTGTGACTGGACAGGGGTTGCACGGTGCACCAAGTGGTACTAAACTTTCAAACAGTATGCACCCTGGGATGATTGCCTGTAATGTAAGTATGGATTCCAGGAATTTGTTCTTACTGCCCTTAACGTTAGTAGAAGTTTTACGGGCGGGTGGCAGCAGGGCTTGAGAGTGCACTTGGGCATTCCACCAGCACAAAAACACTGGGTATAGGGAACAGAGGCTAAATACTCAATGTGCATGGGGTCTAAGGAGAAAAGGTAACCCGAAAAAAGTAAAGTTGTTTATTAATCTGACTGGAAACATTTCATGTTCCACCTGTTTTTAGGGTAGAACATGTAACATGTTCTTAATCCTGCGGCTGCTCCACGCCCCTCCCCCCATGACAATGGGAGTGGGATCTTCTTCCCGCACCCGATGTTATTATTTGAAAAGAGTGTGGCTGTGCGGGCCTCCGCCCACATGGCCGCATTATTCATTCACAGTGTCCTATGAATGAATGAACTACAACTACTGACATCCTTTGCGGCTGGCGGCTTGTAGTTCTCAATGAACTACCAGGACGCTGTTGAGCACTGTGGTAGTTCACTGATCCTATCATTGTGTAACTACCTGCCCATACGAGGTACGAGCAGACAGCTTACGCTGCAGGAGCCCTGCATTGCACCCATGATCTGCTGATCGAGGGTGCAATGCTTTCTAGGCTAGTAAATGCACATTTTTTTACCTGCAAAAAAATGTGCATTTATTATTTTTTTTAAAAAGGTGGACCTATCCTTTAAGTTGTCTTCTGCTACCAAACACGTTTCTTCATCTCCTCTCTTATCTCTATTACATTGTTCCTGATTTTGCTGTGACTGCCCCTTGTACTATTGTCTGTTCTTCCCACAACCTGCACCCCATGCCTTCCACGATCTTCCACGGTCTACTTGCCCTTCCTGACATGACTCCTTGTGAGATAGAGACACTGACTGGCAGCCTCTCCTTGAGTAACTAATTAGATTTAAGACGCTACACGCGCAAAAATATTAAAATGGTATACATTTTTCACAGTGGAGCTACAGATGTACCTGTTGCATAAATAAAAAATGACATAAATAAATAAGTCTGTTAATAGCATTAACACAGCATATATATTCATTTGACACCAATGAGAGACCCTGAATTATTAGTGGAATACCCCAGCACATACTTCACAAGGAGTACTCTCGGTTCCTAACCTTTAATGTTATTATTGCATTACCCACCTGCATCAATTGTTGGGTTGGTCAGAGAAGGTTCCCCCGATCCTCTGGACCCATCTTGGATTCTTGATAACCCATCCTTTCCATACTAATAGCCACTTTTAGATCCCTATATTAACCCATCCCCGTCTGTTATGTTAAGTGCTAATCAATTTTCAAAATTTCTTTTAGACACTTGCATCAGATGCTAGTGAACACTTTTAAATTAAAGTGGTTGTAAAGTCAGAGTAGGATTACTGCCAGCCCCTCTGTTACACCAAGGTATACTACACAGTATAAATGTTTGTCTAAAATGCCTTATTTCAGATCACCTCTGTGCGGTCACGTGACCCCCTGCTGCTCTCCTCCCCCAATCTAAGAGCTACAGCGAGAGGGACTGAGATCCCCCTCTGACGTCAGCCGGGAGGTCACGCGACCACTGTGCTGTCTGCTCAGCCCCTCTCACTGTAGCCCTTAGATTGAGGGAGGAGACCGTTGGGAGGTCACGTGACCGCACCGAGGTGATCTGAAAGAAGGTATTTAGCGTCATCATTTTAAACAAACATTTACACTGTGTAGTATACCTTGGTATAACAGAAGGGCTGGCAGGAATCCTACTCTGACTTTACTGCCAGCTTCTAAAAGCGACAGGAGGGGAGTGGAGCGGCAGGGAGGAGATTGCTCAAACACAGAAGCTGACAGGCAGGAAAGGAGGGGGAGAGAGGAGAGACTGTGGGATGACAGAGGCACGTAAACTGACCATGGTATCATGGACCATCAGCCATGATTACCGTGGTCAGTTTACATATGGGGACACAGGAACAGGCATGATCAACCAGGTTTTTTATAGCATAGAATGGAACGAATTAGGCAGCACAAGCACAATGCTGTTTAAACTGCTTTAAAGGAACAGAATCTCTCTTTTTGTTTAGGGTTACATCTCTTTAAAAAATGTTAAGCATTTACAGCAACAGTTTTTCCCAATCCCTGTAACTGATACATTTGCTGGACAGCTTGACCTGTTGAAGGAAGTGGAAAAATAATGGATATAATGGCACTTTCAAAAGGTGATAAAACAATGTGATGGGAGCACTGCTGTGAAACAAAATCTGTGTGTGATTAACTTTGTACTGATACTGCAATAGATGAGGCCTATAGTTATGGAAATATAATAAGGAAACTGGTTCTGTATTACTTCATGACACTTGTTGGTGTTAACCCATACAATATTACTGACAGATGGTCAGAAAATGCTTAAAATTGTTTTCTAATTCAGATAGTTCCTCAGGTCCTGTGAGAGGCATGCTAGATGTACCTGTTCCAAGCAGCTGATAAAACGATCAGCCTGTACATTTCTTGCTTTGTCTATGGGGCACTAAAGGTGTACACCTGCTGTGCTAATGAGCTATTTGCCAGTTATCTCTTAACATGGTGCAGAGTTTATCAATTGCATACTGTGTTTATAATCCTAACATTTACAAAAGCAGCACTTAAAGTATCTGATGTGGCTGTCCCATCCCTTCAGACAGTGTAGAAATCAGTGCATTTATGTACAGCAAGCTGTGTCCCCATTGTCTACAAGATCTGAAGACAGCTGGTGACCAAAGAACAAGGTGAGAAACCATCTCATTCATTCTTAGAGGTCACAGCATAACACAGAATTTTGATGTTTTTTTTTTTTTTTTTTTAAATGTTCAGCCAGATCTTTTTCTTTCAGGTTTTTACTGCTTTTTGGAACTTGATTAGAAAGATTTACCCTCACTTTTACTGATGAGCTTGGGTTTGGGCTTGGGTTCGGACCCACAACTGTTGTACACAAAGGGTTGAATGCTAGTGACATCGTGGTCAGTGATTTGGCTGTATTAGGCCAAGTATGTCATGATGAGCTTCCACACTTCTTTGTTCCGAAGCAGGGGAAGGGAATTTCCTGCCCACTGCTCGTTGGCCCGGCAATGATAGCTAACGTCTGGGTTCCGACCAAACCTAAGCTCATTCCTACTCACTTCCTGTCCTGCTAATGTTTTGCCAATCAATAAGTGAGTGTAAATCTTCTCTTGACAGATATAAAAATGAGATTCTTTAGTAGAGTAGGTGAAGGCTGGAGCCTCTGTCAGACTTTCAATTTTTGTCTGCATCCCTGTTGCAGATTCTCCCTCATTTCCTGTCTGGTGAGACCATTGACAGCAGGGGAGGAAGTGAGGGTGAATCTCTCCCATAGTAGCACGAAACAACCCAATAGGAGTTGCAATCCTTATTCACTCCAATTTAGTAGTAGGGAGAAACTTGTCTTATTAGCCAGTAGACAAGTCGATAAGGGCCTGTGTCAGTGGGGTTTGAGTTTGTGTCAATAGGATCAGTTTGACAGTCTTTTAAGGTCATTCAGAATTGAATCACAGGTGCATTTGACCTGCAGTTTACCCTTTTCTATTTTGCATCAAGTGGGTTTTACATCTTTATCGACCTGTATGGGAATGGAAAACCTGTTTGAAGCCATAGGTGTGTGCCAGGTGTGCCTGGGCACATCCTAATCACTATGTGCGGTGCCGATTCCCCCTACTGCCCGGGCTCCCCCTCCCCTTGTTGCCCCCCCCCCGCCCCACAGTGCTGCTGGCTTCCCTCCTCTCCTCTCAATTACTCCTTCCATATCTAGAGAAGATTCATCACTTCCAATATTAGCTGTGAATTTAAAGTAATTGTAAAGCTTACATTTTTTTAAATTAAACTAATAAACATATCATACTTGCATGCTCTGTGCAAAGGTTTTGCACAGAGCAGCTGTGATCCTCTTCTTCTGGGGTCCCCCGGACAGTGCTCCTGGCTCTACCTCTCTGGAGAGTGCTCCCATAGAAAGCTGCTTTCTATGGGGGCACTCCTGACGGTAAAAACACCTTGAGACTTTAGAACCACTTTAAGGTGAAAAAACTTAAAGTGGTGTTCCAGCCGAAATTATACTTTTTAAATAAAAATACCCCTATAATACACAAGCTTAATGTATTCTAGTAAAGTTAGTCTGTAAACTAAGGTCCGTTTTGTTTATAGCAGTAGTTTGTTATTTTATAAATTTACAGCAGGCCGTGGCCATCTTAAGTGTGGGCATCTGAAGCCAGACTTTATTTCTTCCTGCATCTCATCCTTGCAGATCTCGCACATGCTCAGTGCAGCACAAGCAGTGTAATAGGTTTCAGGTCAGGTTTCCATAGCAACGGCAGTGTCAGAGGAAGTTGCCGCCCCTTCCCAGAAAGCATTGCAAGCAGGAAATGATGCGATGGGCCACGGCCAGGGAGGAGGAAGTGAAAAATGAATACAGCAGATATACAGTAGGTGCTGAGAAAAAAAATAAAAAAATATCCAATTCGTTTACAGTGCACAGTTTAGTGAGGGATGCTGAAGAGTTGTAAAAGTGGGTGGAACTCCACTTTAAGGCTTTAGAAATTGCCTTGTTTTGCTACATTGTTTATCAATTGCTGAATTTAATTTCACGTGTTAGAAAAAAACAGTACACTGCACTGATCTGTATCATTAACTTTTAGATGTGATCTCATTACTGTGCTGTCTACTGCTAGTCCTGATAAGAGTGAGGTGTCTATGTGGCTGCCAGAAAACTGATTACTTGTCTCAGACAGTGAATTCACTGTGATCTTCCTCTTGTAACTATAAGATGTTCGGCAGTGTACAGAACTTGATTCTGTCAGCTGATTTCCTAAAGAGATTAATACTACTGTTACATCTTTCATTATATGGTGAGAGACTGGGCTTGCAGTAATAATACATTCATTTTATTATGTAGCAGAAGTCCTCAACCTCAGTCAGCTTGAGCCCAGGTTCACACTGAGCTGCGGGAATGAGGCCGTGAGAGTTCAGCTGAACTCGTACGATTTCACTCCTGCATGTCAGTCCAAATTTCGGCTGCGATTTCACAGACATCTCTGCGGGTTTCTGCATAGATGTCAATGGAAAACGCACCCCAAAATTGCAAAAAGTATTACAGAAACTACTTTTTTAAATCGGTGCGGCGCCGCAAATGCAACGTTGCATCGATTAGGACGGTGCCATTGCCGCCAATTGCCACCAATTTGACATGCGATATGACATGTCAAATCGCATGTCAAATCGTACAAATGTGAACCAGGGCTGAAAGACAGTTGTAAATGTAACTGGTGCTGGTAAGTCTTGGTTTGAGAGTAACTTGGTTTGAGAGCGTTTTGCAAGACAAGCAACATTTTTTAATACATTTAGACTTGATATACAAGCGGTGTCTTGATATACGAGTAGCGTCATGTCACAACTGAGTATAAAAGAGAAGAGAGGCGCCTCTAAGTGTAGCAATATGGTTACATTTAATGAAGGTACAACATTTAGAAACTCACATGGTTGATGATTAAAAGAGGCCCATCTAAGTATGCAGGCATCCGGGGTAAAGCTGTCCACATAGACCATCCTCCTCACCGCCATCAACGTCATCCCTTCCACTCTGCGCTCCATGAGCGGTTCAAGCGTCGCTTTCAGATCGTTCTACTGCAGGGTAGTCTTCCCGGTCACGATTGCAGACTGACAGCGGTGAGATGCGGCGGTGCAGGGGATGGTCTATGTGGACAGCTTTACCCCAGATGCATGCATATTTAGATGTGCCTCTTTTAATCAACCATGTGAGTTGCTAAATGTTGTACCTTCATTAAATGTAACCATATTGCTACACTTAGAGGCGCCTCTCTTCTCTTTTATACTCTGTAGCTCCTGCTGGATTTTGCTTCTAATCCCCTTGTAGAGGATGCCATTTGTTGATGGACACAACCTATCACATGGCTATAATCTTTTTATATGGACTATAAACTGAAGGACCTTTGAATAAACGGTTGTGGAAGGAATCATTTGCGTTACCATTATTTCTTATGGGGAAATTCGCTTTGATATACAAGTGCTTTGGATTACAAGCATGTTTCCGGAAAAAATTATTCCCGCAATCCAAGGTTTTAGTGTAGTACTCAGGTAGCATTAGACAAAAGGCATATTAAATGGTTTAATAAAAATATGAAAAAGTAAACCCAGACAGGTTATGGTAAGGTTAAAATGGTAGTAAACCGCAAAAAACAACAACTTCTCCTTGCAAATTAATGTCGTAATGTGCTAGTATGCATTGCATACTAGCACATTATTAAAGATTTATCTGAAAACTATGCACTCCAGCAGTGCGCTATCACCGCTAACCATAGGTGAACATAGCATATTGCATTAGGGTGTGCACCTCAAAGCTCAAACACATGCATGTGTATATATAATGGTGTCAGTAGTTTTTATTTTTATTATTTAATTTTGTATTATTTTTTACAATTTTATTTTTTTTAACACATTTTTTTAGGAGCCCTGTTAGGGGGCTTTGCTGAAATATTAGGGGTTTAAACAGAGGAAATCTGCAGGCACACCTGACACAACCTGTGCGCACGCCTATGCCGCTGACAGGGCTTTCATCCTCACCCGGTCTTCCTTTCCGAGTTCACGGGCAGCCGCTGCTTGACTGGTGGAGCCTGCAAGCAGTTATGCTTACACATATTGTTTAGGCATAGTCCACTTATGTTAGCCAGGAGGAAAGTCTAGAGCAATGATGTGTAGTAGGCGGTCTGTGGCTAAAAGAAGATGGAAAAGATACTGTTGTTTGGGATTTGGACTCAGGTCACTCATTTCACTCAGTTTAGGCCCCTTTCACGTATATATGTATATATATATATATATATATATATATATAAATATATATATAAAACATACATTATAAAAAGTATATAGATATTTAATTATGTGTTGCATAACTCAAAAAAGAAAAAAGCTTTAAGAATGTCCTAAAATTATCTGTGAGGAGGGTGGAGCTGTTTCTGAGAAAGGCCAGAGATGGGGCGTGGCTCCCATTAGTAAAGCATTGCAGACACACATGTCACTGTGGTGTCCTATTGTAGGTTCAGTCTACAAACACCTACTAGTAACCACTCCCTCATTCTATAAATATTTGTAACAGACACACCTCAGGGTTATTTTGTCTGAACATTGCACAACAATTTCCTTCTCTCCTTATGACTATTATTATTATTATTCATATTATTAATATGTGCTATCTTTACAGTGATGACATTGCTCAGACTTCTTCAAAGTCCACTTTTATTATCTAGCAATCAGTATTTAACTATGTTTCTACTACATCTAAAATTCATAGGCTGCAAAATTATATAACAGAACATGATATAGCAAATTGGCCATTGTGAGGCATTAGTATAGGTTTGTATGTAAGTCTTAATAAATAATAAGCCACAACGTGGTTGATATTTACCTGCCAATAGGGATGAGCCGAACACCCTCCTGTTTGGTTCGCAGCAGAACATGCGAACAGGCAAAGAATTCGACAGAACACACAAACACTGTTAAAGTCTATGGGACACGAACATGAATAATCAAAAGTGCTCATTTTAAAGGCTTATATGCAAGTTATTGTCATAAAAAGTGTTTGGGGACCCAGGTCCTGCCCCAGGGGATATATATCAATGCAATTTTTTTTTTTTAAAACTGACTTTTTTGGGAGCAGTGATTTTTTTTAATGCTTAAAGTGAAACAATAAAAATGAAATATTCCTTTAAATATCGTGCCTGGGGGTATCTATAGTATGCCTGTAAAGTGGCACATTTTTCCCGTGTTTAGAACAGTACCGCAGCAAAATTACATTTCTAAAGGAAAAATTGTCATGTAAAACTGATCGCGGCTGTAATGAATTGTCGGGTCTCGGCGATATAGATAAAATTCATTGAAAAAAAGAGCATGGGATCCCCCCCAGTCCATTACCAGGCCCTTTGGTTCTGGTATGAATATTAAGGGGAACCCCGAACCAAATTTTAAAAAAAATTGTGTGGGGGTCCCCCTAAAATCCATACCAGGCCCTTCGGGTCCGATATAGAAATTAAGGGGAACCCTGCGCCAATTTTTTTTTAAAAATGGCGTAGGGGTCCCCCCAAAATCCATACCAGACCCTTCAGGTCTGGTATGGATTTTAAGGGAAACTCTGCGCCAAAATTTTAAAAAATGGCGTAGCGTTCCCCCTCAAAATCCATACCAGACCCTTATCTGAGCACGCAACCTGGCAGGCCGCAGGAAAAGAGGAGGGGACGAGAGAGCATCCCCCCTCCTGAACCGTACCAGGCCACATGTCCTCAAAATGGGGAGGGTGCTTTGGGGTAGCCCCCCCAAAGCACCTTGTCCCCATGTTGATGGGGACAAGGGCCTCATCCCCACAACCCTTGCCCAGTGGTTGTGGGGGTCTGCGGGCAGGGGGCTTATCGGAATCTGCAAGCCCCCTTTAACAAGGGGACCCCCAGATCCTGGCCTCCCCCCCTGTGTGAAATGGTAACGGGGTACAAGTACCCCTACCATTTCACAAAAAAAGTGTCAAAATGTTAAAACCGACAAAACACAGCTTGGGACAAGTCCTTTATTAAAAAATAAAAATGTCCCACGATGTCCATTCATCTTCTTCTATCACGCCGCCCCAGACCGAAAGAAAAAAATCCGCAACCGATACGCCTCCATGGGAGGCTCCCGCCTTCTGACGCGTCTTCACTTGTGACAGCTCTTATATAACTGAGGGTGGGGCCACCCAGTGACGCAACCGGTTGACCCCACCCCCCTCTGATTTTTCATGTTAGTGTTCCGGTGGCTTTCGTATTTGCCCCCGAACACCACATAATGTTCGGTGTTCGCAGGACATCGAACAACCAAAGTTTGGCCCGAACTTATGCTCAGGCCGAACCGGTCACCCATCCCTACCTGCCAACAGCTTACAGTTATCCAGGATTCTGAAGGTGAAGGCTAGTACCTGACGTTCCATTACCCTTCTCCACATTAGCTTTTATTCACCATCAGTATGCCACCAATCTCTCTAACATTTTTTATATATAAACGAAAGGAAAATTGGAGGTGATATTTGACATCAATCCTTAAGATAATCATACACAGAAAATGACAGTTTCAGCTTCCCAGCTTCTAAAGCAGCACGTATTGGAGATAGGTGCTGGGAATCCCAGATGAGAAATTGATTGGTTTCCAGTCCTTGGGGGAAATTAGGGTTTTTCATAGCAGTGGTTAGGGGCCCACATACAATATGTGGATACCTTAGAGCAGTATTTCTCAACCTTTTTACCGTCGAGGAACCTCTGGCAAAAAGTCTGAAATCTTGGGGAACCCCTGAAATAATTTTCATATCGACAGGTCATGGAACACCGGTGTGATCCGTGAGCTGTCGAAATAACAATTCTTTTTAAAAATAGCATTAAATAATAGAATATTAAAACATACCTATGTATTGTGAAACTTGTACTTGTTTTTTTCTGCACATATGCTCAAATCTGGGTCCAACTTGATAGCAGTGTACAGGGGAGCAGCAGCAGGTCAAGGTACAGGGGGCAAGCAGAGCATAGCACACAAGGCGGTAGGGCACAGTACATGGCAGCACCGCACATATTTACATGGCAGCAGGGTACATGAGCACATGAGAGCAGGGCACATGAAAGCAGAGCAGGACACAGGGCACATGGGAGCAGAGCAGGACACAGGGCACATGGGAGCAGAGCAGGACACAGGACACATGGGAGCAGAGCAGGACACAGGACACATGGGAGCAGAGCAGGACATAGGACACATGGGAGCAGAGCAGGACACAGGACACTTGGGAGCAGAGCAGGGCACAGGTCACATGGGAGCAGAGCAGGACACAGGACACATGGGAGCAGAGCAGGACACAGGACACATGGGAGCAGAGCAGGACACAGGACACATGGGAGCAGAGCAGGACACAGGACACTTGGGACCAGAGCAGGACACAGGACACATGGGAGCAGAGCAGGACACAGGACACATGGGAGCAGAGCAGGACACATGGGAGCAGAGCAGGACACAGGACACATGGGAGCAGAGCAGGACACAGGACACTTGGGAGCAGAGCAGGGCACAGGTCACATGGGAGCAGAGCAGGACACAGGACACATGGGAGCAGAGCAGGACACAGGACACATGGGAGCAGAGCAGGACACAGGACACATGGGAGCAGAGCAGGGCACAGGACACTTGGGACCAGAGCAGGACACAGGACACATGGGAGCAGACCAGGACACAGGACACATGAGAGCAGAGCAGGACACAGGACACATGGGAGCAGAGCAGGGCACAGGACACTTGGGACCAGAGCAGGACACAGGACACATGGGAGCAGAGCAGGACACAGGACACATGAGAGCAGAGCAGGACACAGAGCACATGGGAGCAGAGCGGGACACAGGACACATGGGAGCAGAGCAGGACACATGGGAGCAGAGCAGGACACAGGACACTTGGGAGCAGAGCAGGGCACAGGTCACATGGGAGCAGAGCAGGACACATGGGAGCAGAGCAGGACACAGGACACATGGGAGCAGAGCAGGACACAGGACACATGGGAGCAGAGCAGGAAACAGGACACTTGGGACCAGAGCAGGACACAGGACACATGGGAGCAAAGCAGGACACAGGACACATGGGAGCAGAGCAGGACACAGGACACATGGGAGCAGAGCAGGACACAGGACACATGGGAGCAGAGCAGGGCACAGGTCACATGGGAGCAGAGCAAGGCACAGGACACTTGGGAGCAGAGCAGGGCACAGGACACATGGGAGCAGAGCAGGGCACAGGACACTTGGGAGCAGAGCAGGGCACAGGACACTTGGGAGCAGAGCAGGGCACAGGACACATTGGAGCAGAGCAGGGCACAGGACACATGGGAGCAGAGCAAGGCACAGGACACATTGGAGCAGAGCAGGGCACAGGACACAGGGTAGCAGAGCAGTGCGCAGGGCACAGGACACATGGGAGCAGAGCAGGGCACAGGACACATGGGAGCAGAGCACATATTTTACAAAGGAACAGAGCACATAATTACATGGGGGCAGGGCATCAGCGGTTTCCTTTTCATGCAGAGGTACACAGGGAAGCGGCTGGCTGTGGTAGTCCTTACTCTTGTGTGCTGTTCCCGGCCAGCCCCTCCTTTCTTGTCCATCATACCACACCTATGAAAGATGATAAGGGGATGGGGCCGGCCAGGAAGAGCAGAGACACTCTTTGAAGACTTCTGGGATGTATGACATCATTTGCCTAGGCCTGGAAACCAGGAAGTAACTGAATAAATGTACAAAAATTTGATGGACATCTTTAACCCAACAGTTAGATAATAGCCTTTTGAAGGGAAAAAATGGAAGTTCTGTTAGGAAGATCTCACTGCTGTGTATGGTACAGATAAAACCCATAGAGCGCTATATAAAGTAAATCTTTCACAAAGACGTTTTCTATCATAGTTACTCACTGATTAAGCAAGTGAAGCAGTGCAACTTTATATTGCAGAAATTGCTTTTGTAAAAGAAAAATGTTTCCTTACAAAGAGTTTGCATGATACATTATGGAGAACCTGTGCTTTCCAGTGCCTGCCCTCTGTGAAATCACTGCCCGCTCACTCCCAAAGTTCTTTTTGTAAGGAAAATGTATCACCAAATCTTTAAACCCTTAATTAATTCCCCCAGGGGGGCAAGTGCATGTATCTGTCCTGTGGGTGCTGAGTAGCAATCTCTGACAGCTCACTCCTCACTGCTGCTAACAAGGAGACAAATAACTAATGGGGGCTGATTAATAGTGCAGATCACACATCCCAACATCACTGACTGATCATTTACTATTGTGAATGAACAATCAGCTCTGCAGGGCTGTGTGAAAGATTTGCTGGCTGCTAGTAGGCATTCACAGCACTGACAGATAGATCGCACAACCGCCCCAGTGCTGACTGTACATTAACAAAAGCAAAAGATCAGTCAGTGCTGCAGGCCTGTGTGATTTATCTGCTGGCTACTAGTAAACATGCACTTCACTGGCAGATAAATTGCAGAGCTCTGCAGCACTGACTAAGCTTTTACTATCGTTTATGAACAATCAGCACTGGCAGGGCTGTGTGATCTATCTGCCTGTTCAATGTATGTTTACTAGCAGCCAGCAGATCACTTAACCACTTGCTTACTGGGCACTTAAACCCCCCTCCTGCCCAGACCAATTTTCAGCTTTCAGCGCTGACGCACTTTGAATGACAATTGCGCGGTCATACAACACTGTACCCAAATGAAATTTTTATAATTTTTTTCCCAAACAAACAAAAAAAATGGAAAATTTTGAAAAAAAAATTTTGCAAACAGGTAATTTTTCTCCTTCATTGATAAGCGCTGATGAGGCAGGCACTGGTGGGCACTGATAGGCTGCACTGATGGGCACGGATAGGCACAGTTAAGGCGGCACTGATAGGCACAGATAAGGCGGCACTGATGGCCACTGATGGGCGCTGATGGGTGGCATGGATGGGTGGCACGGATAGGTGGCACGGATGGGCGGCACTGATGGGCACTGATGGGGGGCACTGATGGGTGGCACTGATGGGCAGTGATGGGGGGCACTGATGGGTACTGGTAGGTAACACTGATGGGCACTGATAGGTGGCACTGATGTGCAGCACTGTTGTTGTGACACTGATTGTGGTCGCTGATGGGTGGCACTGTGGGTACTGATGGGTGGCACTGTGGGCACTGATGGGTGATGCTGGTGGGCACTGGTAGGCGGCACTGCTGCCTATTACTAGGTGTCACTGGCAGGGGGCACAGATGACTGATGTCCCTCTCACGGCCGCCAGTGATCGGCTTTTATTTCCTCCTCACGCTGTCAGCGCGAGGAGAAAAAATAGCCGATTACCGGCTCTGTTTACATCACATGATCAGCTGTCATTGGCTGACAGCTGATCACGGGTTAAGGGGTCGGGACCGACCCCTTACTCCGATCTGTGATCAGGCAAGTCTCATAGACTCGCTGATCACCGAGCGCACCACGCGCACCCTGAAGGGGGCGCGCAGGCCGCTCGTGCACGGGACGACGTCAACAGACGTCGTCCCGGCAAAGCAGGTCCGTGCAGTTGCCGTCATTCGGCAATAGCGCGGATCTGAACTGGTTAAACAACTTGCAGTGCTGGCTGCTCATTCAAACTTGTAAATGATCAGTTTGGGGGTGGTACCTAGTATTGTGCTGCAGCTTCCCTATAGGAACGCCTATAGTTTGGGCTTCAGCTTGGAGTGAAGCTACAGCACAGCACGGCACAAACAGAAATAAAAATTTGTTTTAGTGCAAAAGGGGGCCAAGATCTGAATGGAGCCAAGTGCTACATGTGGGATTCGAGAAGGATTTTAACCGGTTCAATACAGGGCATTTTCACCCCCTTCCTTCCCAGACCAATTTTTAGTTTACAGCGCTGTCGCACTTTAAATGACAATTGCGCGGTCGTGCGACGCTGTACCCAAACAAAATTGACATTCTTTTTTCCCCACAAATAGAGCTTTCTTTTGGTGGTATTTGATTACCTCTGCGGTTTTTATTTTTTGCTCTATAAACAAAAGAAGAGCGACAATTTTGAAAAAAAACACAATATTTTATACTTTTTGCTATAATAAATATGCCAAAAAATTTTCCTCAGTTTCGGCCGATACGTATTCTTCTACATATGTTTGGTAAAAAAAATCGCAATAAGCGTATATTGATTGGTTTGCGCAAAAGTTATAGCGTCTACAAAATACGGGATAGATTTATGGCATTTTTAAAAATATTTTATTTATTTATTTATTTTTGCTAGTAATGGCGGCTATCTGCGATTTTTTTTCGTGACTGCGACATTATGGCGGACACATCGGACACTTTTAACACATTTTTGAGACCATTCACATTTATACAGCGATCAATGCTATAAAATTGCATTGATTACTGTGTAAATGTGACAGGCAGGGAAGGGGTTAACCACTAGGGGGAGACAAGGGGTTAATTATGTTTCCTAGGGAATGATTCTAACTGTAGGGGGAGGGGACATACAAGGGGAGGAGACTGATCAGTGCTCCTCTGTACTGGGAATACAGATCGGTCTCCTCTCAACTGACAGGACGTGGATCTGTGTGTTTACACACACAGATCCACGGTCCTGCCCGGTTAACGGGTAATCGCGGGTGCCGGGCACACGCACCGGGTCCCGAACAACACGGCGGGCGCGCGCCCCCGAGACGGCCGGGAAGCCCAGGACATCATATGACGGCCACTTAGGATGGTAGATCCCATCTCAGGCCGTCATATGACTATGGCTGGGTAATGAAGTGGTTAAAGTAGTGCCAATACTTTTTCTCTGACTTCGCTAATCGCCAATTGCACAATTGGTGGTGTCAGCAGGGAGTATTGATATTTTTAAAAGACTCTTGGACATGCATCTTAGTGAACACAATATACAAGGATATGAGAAATGATTATCGACACTGACACATGTACATCAACACAGATTGAACTGGGTGGACTATTGTCTTTATTCAACCTTACCTACTATGTAACTAATGTGCCGCTTGATTGTGCAATAACCTAAGAATTGGGAGTGCTAGGCCACCAGCTAGAAATCCCAGGAATCCATAGCAAAATGTTGATGGATTCCAATTTGTGACATGTAGCCTATATAAGTAATTGGCAGGGTTGTTCAGAGACTTTTGGTCATCCACATGGGTTTACTGATAAGTTGTGTGTACCAAAGGAGAGATGCTTTGCCTGAACTGGTTTGGGCAGGTGGATTAATGAACAATCAATACATGGAAGAGTCTGCACTTCTTAACTGCTGAAAAAGCAATTTCTCAGACATGGTTTGGGCCCCCACAGCCCCCAGGGCCCCATAGCAGCTGTATGTTCCACTATGGCTGTAGTTATGCCCTTAAGGAGTGTGCGCTGTCCGGGTAAATTACTTTCTATGCTATTTATTTGCTGTTGTTCTGCAAGCTTGTAAAATTGTAAGTGTAAAAGTGTCTGGACTTAGCAAGATTATACAGTGTTTGGCACTTAATGAATAAGCATAGACTGGTTAAGAGAATGTGATATAAAATGCAAGATACACAGAGAGAAATGTAATTCTGACTGCTGCTTCTGTAACGTTTTATGATAACCAAACTAGGCATATGACTAGTTTTGTCATCCATAACTGATTTGGTAATTTTAGTATTAATTGCTGAGAAAATTACAAGAGAAAAATTAATTTTTAGTGAACTTACTCTTTAACCAACTTGATTTGAGTCTTACTGGTTTCAGAAATTCATCTGAATCTAAAAGAATACAATTACAATATCAAATCTTGCAACAATAATGCTCAGTAGGAAGCTTTGAGTAATAATGTCAAGCAGGCCATAAATTACCTCCAGCAACATGTAATTTGATCCAAGTAATAATGCTCAACAGGATATAATTCACCCAGTGATAACATCCTGCAATAATTTAAATTTTCACATAGAAAAATAAAAAAATGATTCCAACCAATCTTGTCTTGTCAGTGATAGATGGAGTTTAATGTTTTAATTAATAGAGTCTTACTCACCTCTAGGGCCCTAGTAGTGAGATCTGCCAGCTGGAATGTCAAATTTGTCCCTTATTTCCATCTAAACCAGGTAGCCATTGGTTGCCTATCAAACTTTCCATTCATCCCAATTGATCATTTGTAATTGTGGGCACAGAATATTATTTGTAGTCACATTGTCCTGGTAGTTGTAATCTTATCAGTTAAATGTTAGTTAAATGTTCAAAATTTTAGAGTAGCTACCAGGACAAGTGGTGAGGGTAAAGCCCCATACACAATTTGATTGTCTGCAGATTTTTGTCTTCAGATTTATCAAAACCATGTAGTGCAAAGGCCTGTCTGATTGCATACAAATTGAAACACTTAGGCCCCTTCCACTCGAGGTGGATCCGTTTCAGCGGAGTTCGCCAGCTCAACGGGAGATCTCACCGTTGATATCCGCTGAGCCAGCGGATGACAGGTCCGTCTCTGCTCACTGAGCGGGGAGGGGCCTGTCGAGTGCCGCTTATTCCTATGGAGAGATCGGACGAAAACAGACAGCATGTTCGTTTACCTCAGATCTCATCCGATCCACCAGGACGGATGGCGAACGTATCACCATATGCTTGAATTTGGCGGATCGGACATGTCACCGCTGACATCCGTCGCTCCATAGACCTGCACTGAGCATCCATTCAGGTCCGCCTAAAAAACTGACAGGCGGACCTGAACGGTCCACCCGTGTAAAAGGAGCATGAAGGTTTAACCTCATATTATATGGTTTTGGTAAATCTAAAGACAAAAATCTGCTGAAAATCTAATAGTGTGTATGGGGCTTAAGTCATCCAGTGGGAACACTTCTTCCTGACACTGACGAAGATGCTTACAACAGCCAGCTTTCATTGATATGGTTTAAACCATTTTTGCCCTAAATCCCCTTGAAACCAAAAAAATTTTTTTTAGTTTCTGAGATGTCTTGGTTCTGCACAATAGACCTTTTAGCATTTGTAGTCTACCTCAATGTATTATTCTACCTTTTTCTAACCAAATAAGGCTTTAATTTTTTTTATCAATTCTGGAAATCTATATTTTTATTTCCTTGGTTTTTATTTGGAATAAATAGGGAAAAAATAAGAAAAATGGCATTTTCCAGTAATTTTTTCAAATGCAACATTAACTACTTCCCGCCCGGCCTATAGCAAAATGACGGCCGGGCAGTGGTTCAGTCACCCTGACTGGGCGTCATATGACGTCCTTCAGAATAACAGCCACTGCGCGCCCATGGGGGCGCGCATTGCGGCGATCGGTGGTGCAGTGTGTCAGTCTGATCACCGATCTCGGTAAAAAGCCTCTGACGGAAGCTCTTTACCACATGATCAGCCGTATCCAATCACGGTTGATCACGTTGTAAACAGGAAAAGCCTTTGATCGGCTTTTCCTCTGACAGATGTGAGTAGAGGAGAGCCGATCGGAGGCTCTCCTGATGGGGGGGTCTGCGCTGATTGTTCATCAGCGCAGACCCTCCTTGGATGCCCACACTGGACCACCAGGGAAGCCGCCAGGACCACGAGGGAAGGGGGCAACAGGGGGATGTCCAGGTACCCCATGGCCATCCACATGTGCAAACGAATGCCACAAATGGGCACTAACTGGCACCATTATGTAACACATTACAACAGTGATGCCCACCCATCAGTGTCCATCAGAGCCACCTATCAGTGCCCATCTGTGCCACCTATCAGTGCCACCCATAAGTACCCATCAGTGCCACCCATAAGTACCCATCAGTGCTGCCTATGAGTGCCCATCAGTGCCGCATACCAGTGCCACCTATCAGTGCCCATCATCAGTGTCCGTCAGTGCCACCTCATCAGTGCCCATCAGTGCCCTGATGGGCACTGATGGGCACTGATGAGGTGGCCATCAGTGCAGCCATATCAGTGCCCGTCATTGAAGAAGAAAGCGTACTTATTTACAAAAAATTTTTAACAGAAACAAAGAAAAACTTGTTTTTTTTTCAAAATTTTCAGTCTTTTTTTATTTGTTGCGCAAAAAATAAAAATTGCAGAGGTGATCAAATACCACCAAAAGAAAGCTCTATTTGTGGGAACAAAATGATAAAAAATTTATTTGAGTACAGTGTAGGAAGGTGTCTAAGTGCCTGGTATTGAAGTGGTTAAGGTAATTTACACACCGTCATATATTTTATTACAAAGTATAATCAACAAAGTCTGATGATTAAAATTATATCAAGTTAACCTTTATATCAGGTTGGTAAAACTCAAAGTGAACATATGCAATTAACTTTAGGAGAGACTTATTCTCCTTTCAGAACTACATTGTGATGTCTGCAGGGGAAAAAAATGGTTTGTGCCAATTGTTTGCACAGCATTATGCTAAGATTATATTAGGTTGACGAGGGCAAAAATTAGCATAGTGATGGCTTTTCACTGGTGTGCAACTGCAAAAAATTTGAACGAAATTTCGTTCACTTACATGACCATTTTATGCTTGCAAAGTAAATAGATGTCATCAAAATCAGCTGACATCATTGCCATGACATGGAGATTTGCAATCAGCCAGCAGTAAATCGCTTTAGCAGTGTTTAGTTGCTGCAAGAAGCTGCATAGAGCTGCAATATTTCTGCCCAAGCCTCCGTGCTGACTGTTCTGTGACATCATAACTTATTGCGTTTAATCCAACAAACCTGAATGCCCTTAGGGATACACTGCAGTCCATTTTTGACCAGTCTTATCATGGGTCAAAAATAGACTGCGAGAACGGCCGTATGAAAGGGGCTTTATGATTAAATTAAAACTTATGTTACAGTTGTAATTAAAATATTTGGATAAATATTTGCAATATTTGGTATACAGTATTAATTATGTTTTCATTAAATATGTATAATATGTTTTTTTTAGGACAAACAAAATCTAATAAATATACTTACTACAGGTTACTTATGCTGCTCATAATGCAAATGCATTCAATCTGTTACTGTATTTTTTCCAATTTTCTAGGCTTTAGAACTTATTCTTTTTTTTCAGGTTTGCTTTTTTTTGCCTAAAAACTAAAACTTAGAAAATAAACCACATTTTTATGTTGAACATTTTAAGGAATTTATAAGCATTTATGATAATTCAATATTTAGTTTGGTTTTAGGAATTGTAATTACTTACAACAAATTTCCAGAATAAGAATCTAATGTAAAACAGTTTAGAACAATGATTCTGTTTTAGAGAAGTCTTGTAATAAGAGATGGCTAAATGAATAGGTACTGTAAGAAAAATCCAACAAACCTGATTGCCCTTAGGGATACACTGCAGTTCATTTTTGACCAGTCTTTTCATGGGTCAAAAATAGACCGAGAGAACGTCCGTAATAAAGGGGCTTTATAATTCATTTAAAACTTATGTTACAGTTGTAATTAAAATATTTGGATAATTTTATGCAATATTTGGTATACAGTATTAATTATGTTTTAATTAAATATGTATAAATGTTTTTTCTAGGACAAACAAGATATAATAAATATTAAACCTACTGCAGGTTACTTATGCTGCTCATAATGCATTGCAAATGCATTCAATCTGTTACTGTATTTTTTCCAAATTTCTAGGTTTTAGAACTCATTCTTTTTTTGAGGTTTACCTTTTTTGCCTAAAAACTAAAACTTAGAAAATAAACCGCATTTTTATGTTGGACATTTTAGGGAATTTATAAGCATTTATGATAATTCTATATTTAGTTTGATTCTAGGAATTGTAATTACTTAAGACAAATTTCCAGACAAAGAATCTAATGTAACAACCGTTTAGAATAATTATTCTGTTTTAAAGAAGCAGTGTAGTAAGAAATGGCTAAATTAATAGGTACTGTAAGAAAAATCCGTAAGGGGATTTCAGTAAGGCAGAGGATGATGAAGAGGTTTCAGGAAGCACTACAGATGATCTCTTTGCCCAAGCCTGCTGTTTTTGTCAGGTATTCCCATTCTCCAGCCATCTCTTTGGGACTGTTCCGATTCACAAACCTTAGCAGGATTTTGGTTTACATAGATTAGCCAAGGTCTCTCAGAAACTGGAGCAGGCTTTTGTAAACAGGGGAAATTGATTGTGGCAATGGTAATATTGCCCTAATGTGCAATTCACTGTTTGTGTATCCATGGCAACATTTCTAATTTTACGGTAACTGGAAGAACTGTATGCATTACCCAAAGCTGGACAATACCAACTGTCATTTCCAGTGCCTAACAATGAAAACTAGGATCTGAATAGGGATGAGCCCGATGTTCGTTCGACTGGAACATTGGGTGTTCGCCTGTTCACCGAAAAGCGAACAATTTGGCGTGTTCACGGCAAATTCGAAAGCCGCGGAACACCCTTTAAAAGTCTATGGGAGAAATCAAAAGTGCTAATTTTAAAGGTTTATATGCATGGTATTGTCATAAAAAGTGTTTGGGGACCTGGGTTCTGCCGCAGGGTACATGTGTCAATGCAAAAAAAAGTTTTAAAAACGTCAGTTTTTTTCGGGAGCAGTGATTTTAATAATGCTTAAAGTGAAACAATAAAAGTGTAATATTCCTTTAAATTTTGTACCTGGGGGGTGTCTATAGTATGCCTGTAAAGTGGCACATTGTTCCCATGTTTAGAACAGTCCCTGCACAAAATTACATTTCTAAAGGAAAAAAAGTCATTTAAAACTACTTGCAGCTATAATGAATTGTCGGTCTCGGCAATACAGATAAAAGTCATTAAAAAAAATGGCATGGGATCCCCCCCAGTCCATTATCAGGCCTTTTGGGTCTGGTATAAATATTAAGGGGAACCCTGAACCAAAATTTCCAAAAAAATTTGCGTGGGGGTCCCCCCAAATTCCATACCAGGCCCTTCAGGTCTGCTATGGATATTAGGGGAACCCTGTGCCAATTTAAAAAAAAAATGACGTAGGGGTCCCCCTCAAAAACCATACCAGACCCTTTAGGTCTGGTATGGATTTTAAGGGGAACCCTGTGCCAAAATTTTTTAAAAAATGGCGTGGGGTCCCCCAAAAACTCCATACCAGACCCTTATCTGAGCACGCAACCTGACAGGAAAAGAAGGGGGGCGAGAGAGCGCCCCCCCTCCTGAGCCCCCAAAGCACCTTGTCCCCATGTTGATGGGGACGAGGGCCTCATCCCCACAACCCTTGCCCGATGGTTGTGGGGGTCTGCAGGCAGGGGGCTTGTTGGAATCTGGAAGCCCAGATTTAACAAGGGGATACTCAGATCCCGCCCCCCCTGTTTGAAATGGTAACAGGTACATTGTACCCGTACCATTTCACAAAAAAAGTGTCAAAATGTTAAAAAAACACAAGACACACCTTGGGACAAGTCCTTTATTAAAAATAAAAAAAAAATAAAAATGTCCCACAAAGTCCATTCATCTTCTTCTATCGCTCCGCCGACGGACCGAAAAATAAAATAAAAAAGATCCGCCTCCATGGGAGGCACCCGCTGTATGACGCTTCAGCGCCGATGACAGTTCTTTTATAACTGAGGGCAGGGCCACACAGTGGCGTAACCGGATGACCCCGCCCCCTCTGACGCACGGGGACTTCCCATTGGCTTCCCCGCGGCATCAGAGGGGGCGGGCCACCCGTTTACATACCCGGGTGGCCACGCCCCTTACCTTAACACCCCCCTTGTAAATATTGTAGTAGCATGTCTCCTACTGGGTACTGTTGTTCCTCCCACCTACTCCTACATCGTTGCATGTCTCTTTATAGGAGTTGTCAGGAGGAACCACAGTACTTAGCAAGGGACACGCTCTCTGTCACACTCATTTGCACAAACTTCATACAGCAACAGGTTTCAGAGCTCTTACCTGCCGGAAAGGTATGAATTTAACTTTTTGTTTTACAGGGTGGTTGTGTTTTCTGCCTTATGCAGAGGTGACAGAGCTGCTTTAAAGTTGAACTATACAGTAATCTCATAACTGAATACTTAGATTTTTAGAGCATTGTAAGCAGAGCTTTTTGTCAGCGTGAACATGGTGGAATGCAGCTCTGCCACCTCCAGCACTGAAAATGGCATAGGATGCTGGAGGATCTATTGATGCTGGCTGCTGGGGGATCTATAGTTGATGTAGTTGAATCTATTATTGCTGGGGGGGGGGGGTGTTGCTGGAGGATCTACTGTTGGGGGAGGGCTCCATTGTTGCTGGCTGCTGGTGGGTCTATTGACGCTGGCTATTGAGAGCCCATTGTTGCTGGGGGGGTCCATTTTAGCTTTGGTGTCCATTGTTGCTGGGGTGGATCTATTGTTGCTAGCTACAGGGGATCTATTTTAAAGCTTTTCTTGTTATCATTATTAAATTCCATACATTTTACTTAGCACCACAAAATGATACTTGGTTTTTTATTCTCTAAAAGGGGTGGCACTAGGAGGTGGGTTGAGGTTAGAACCAAGGGACGGTGCTCAGAAGTGGGTAGAGGGCGGAGCCAAGGGGTGACTTGGAAGGGAGGAGTTCCTGCACCTATTCTCTAAGAAAAAAAGATTGTAAGTGAAACAGAATCACAGTTTTTTAAAAGCAGTTTTCTCCCTTTGTGTGGCAACCCTTGTTACCCCTCTGAAGAGTGATCAGGGGCTGACTGTTATTTATAAGGCATTTGTTTTAACCCTAGAAAGGCTGAAGCATCGCACTGCAACTGTGTTTCTAATGACTTACTGTATTTACGAGGCCAAGTCGGTATCAGTTTGACAAGTATCTTGTGGTAAACTGTGTCCAAGAATCCAGGTATATGCGGTCAGTGGTGACCAGGAAGCCAGTACAAAGCAATGACAGGCTGGCATTGATCACAGCTGTCTGTTGGTGGTTGGATGTAGTTGCACAGGGAGCAATTACCTGCAGATAAGGACAGGTGATCACCACTGGATGCAAACAGCTTGCATTCAGGGTTGCTTGCTGGCTGTGGATGTCTGCACACACCTGGGCTCCTGGCAACAATTTTCTGCAAGATAATTGGCTATGTGAATGAGGCCCAACAGCATAGAAACACCTGCTGTGTGTTTACAGGGCTGGCAGGCTGCCATGATTATATTTTCATAGAAAGTCGCAGTGGTTGTGTTAGAAACTGTGAAAACGAATTTCTTTACAACTTAAAGAGATACAGAGATAAATGGGTGTTTGTTTTAAAACTGTTTTTCTTCTGCAGTTGCCATTTCTATAAAATACTTGCATGTAATCCAGTTATGGCTACATGGTATTACTTGGGGTGGGTTTCCATGATGACACACTGTTGACCATGCCTGCATCATTGGAAACAGAGCATTGTCATCCTAAAACAGGAAGTGACTTTACCATGTGTTATTTTAACCTGTTGCCGACCGCCCCACGTACATGTACCGCGGAGCGGCGGCTCCTACAGGCAAAATCATGTACCTGTACGTTATCTCCAATACCAGGTTTGCGGCATGCTGTGATTGGACACAGCAGGAGCCAATCAGCGGGTCCGGCGGACACGATGTCCGACATGACCCGCCGATTGTTCCCGACAGAGACAGAACGTCTGCCTGCCTATGTAAACAAGGCATTCTGTGACAAGGGAAGACAGAGATCCTGTGTGCCTGCTTAGCAGGCACACGGATCTCTGTCTTCCTACAATACAAGTATCTCCCACACAGGTAGAAAGCACTCCCTAGGGACACATTTAACCCTTTGATCGCCCCTGATTATCCCTTTCTCTGTCATTAGTACAGTGACAGTGCATATTTTTTTAAGCACTGATCACTGTATTGGTATCACTGGTCCTCAAAAAGTTTCCCTTAATGTCTAATGCTATAAGTCGTTGATCGCCGCCATTACTAGTAAAAAAATAAAAATTCCATAAAAATATCCCATAGTTTGTAGACGCTATAACTTTTGTGCAAACCAATCAATATATACGCTTATTGGGATTTTTTTTTTTTACCAAAACCATGTAGCAGAATACATATTGGCCTAAACTAATGAAGAAATTAGATTTTTTTACTTTTTTTTTATTGGGTGTGTTATAGCAGAAATAAAAAATATTGTTGTTTTTTTTTTTTTCAAAATTGATGGTCTTTTTTGTTTATAGTGCAAAAAATAAAAACCCCAGAAGTGAAAAAAAAAAGGACATCAATTTTATTTTTGTAAAGTGTCACACGACCGCGTAATTGTCACTTAAAGTAACGCAGTGCAGTATCACAAAAAATGGCCTGGTCATGAAGGGGGTAAACCTTCCTGAACTAAAGTGGTTAATGAAAGTTACAGATTTAAATATTTTAAACATTATTTTTGAAGTTACGTGGACATTTAAAGCTTCTGTGGGATCTTAGTGATTGGAGATCACACATATGTCTATATATGAAATATGACTAATATTTTAATAAAAAACAATTCCAGCATCCTTGAAATCAACATGTAGCCTTTTTTTTTTTTTTTTTTTAGGGTGAGGTTATTAGAAAAGAGCATTTAAATGACTTTCTCTTCCAATAAATGTTGACTTATTTACTCTGCTTCCATGGACTAAATGAAATACGCCCCCACCCCCTGCTTCCTTTCTCCTTTTTTCCTAGGGAGCTTTTAGGTTTTCAGATAGAGTCGGCTAAGGCACGGCAACCGCTTCCATGGCAACTGGAAGGGAGGTAATTTGGATGCCGGCAAGCTAAGCATGTTTAACCCTTTCGCCTCCTTATTTGTGCCACTGTGCATCTTTTTCCTTCCTTAGCATAATATATGAAATAGACATTTAACTAGATCTACCTTTGTACACAAATATCTCAACATAGTTAATTATTTTAATGACAAGGGATGTTATTTTTGCCATGCCTGGGAGGCCCGCCCCTCTGTAAATAAATGACAGCTGTGTCGTCTTATATTGTTCTGAGCGTCTTTGTTCTTTTAAGCCATTCCGTGGTACACCATGCTATTATGTACTGCTTTATGACACCAGATACCTCTTTATGGTGGCCAGAATGGTTTAATGACACTTTCGGCTTGCTGGGTATTATTTTTATTTAGTGGACTTAAAAAAGACCTGAATCTGTAACCATGTGTTATGAGTATGTCGTTTACTTAGTATGACTCTGTCAGATCATGTTTATGTATATTAGCTATGTTTAACCAAGGCAGACCGTTAGTAGCTGGCCAGTTTATAGTCACATTAGGTTTACAATGTGTGGAAAATTCTGTTCTTATTATAGATAGGACCCAGTCACAATTAAAATTGAATCAGTGGCTGTAGGTTCAGTTAGGGCTCCTTCAAATGGATGCAGAGGCCTGTACAGCTTTTGTTTATGTAGGCCGGAGTGACATATCTTCCATACAGCTGAGATGCGGCCAGCAGTCTGTAAGACCCCTTTCACACTGAGGCAGTTTTCAGGCGTTTTAGCGCTAGAAATAGCGCCTGAAAACTGCCTCCCATGCTACCCAAATGTGAAAGCCCGAGCGGTGTGGTGCGTTTGCGGGACGTTAGAAAAAGTCCTGCAAGCAGCATCTGTGGGGCAGTTTGGGAGCAGTGTATACACTGCTCCCAAACCGCCCTGCCCATTGAAATTAATGGGCAGCATTTCCTAAGCACCTGAAAAACGCTTCAGAAGCGCCGCAACACAGGCGCTTTAAACCCCTTCTTCGGGCGCTAGCAGGGGTTTAACCACTTCAATACCGGGCCTATTCTAGCATTTCTCTCCTTCATGTAAAAATCATAATTTTTTTGCTAGAAAATTACTCAGAACCCCCAAACATTATATATATGTTTTTTTTCGCAGACACCCTAGGGAATAAAATGACGGTTATTGCAACTTTTTATCTCACAAGGTATTTGCGCAATAATTTTCCAAACGCCTTTTTTTTGGAAAAAAAATTGTTTAATGAATTAAAAAATAACAAAACAGTAAAGTTAGCCCAATTTTTTTTGAATAATGTGAAAGATGATGTTACGCCGAGTAAATAGATACCTAACATGTCACGCTTTAAAATTGCGCACAATCATGGAATGGCGCCAGACTTCATTACTTAAAAATCTCCTTAGGCGATGCTTTAAAATTCTTTACAGGTTACCAGTTTAGAGTTACAGAGGAGGTCTAGTGCTAGAATTGTTGCACACGCTCTAATGCACGCGGCAATACCTCACATGTGTGGTTTGAGCAGCGTTTACATATGTGGGTGGGACTTACGTGTGCGTTCGCTTCTGAGTGCGAGCTACCGGGGACAGGGGCATTTTACATTTTTTTTTTTTTTACACTTTTTTTAAAAAAAATTTTGATTACTTTTATTCCTATTACAAGGGATGTAAACATCCCTTGTAATAGGAATCTATGTGACAGGTCCTCTTTATGGAGGACCTATAAGACCCCACATCTCTCCTCCAGGTTGGAAAGTATGAGATCGGGAAAAAAAATTCACCGATCTCATGCTGACAGCAGCGATCGCCGCTTCGTTTATTTCCGGGTACCCGGGCGTGACGTCATAACGTCGCGCCCGGACCTCCGACGATCATAGAGATGACTGGTGACCATCTGGTCACCAGTCATCTCTATCGTCTTCATCCGGCGCCGGCCGATTCTTTCTCCGGGCCCCCGATGGCACGGGAGAGCCCGGAGAAACACCGGATGGCGGCGGGGGGGGGGGATTTCCCCTCCCGTCGCCTATAAGAACGATCAAGCAGCGGAACTGCCACTATGATCATTCTTATCATGCACAGCATCGCCGGCTGCAAATAATGATATCTGAATGATGCATCTAGCTGCAGGCATCATTCAGATATCACCCCACAAAGTAGAGGACGTCATTTGACTATAGCCGGGTATTGAAGTGGTTAAATGGCCCCGCTATCAGCCGAAAAGTGCTGCCAAAACGGGCGGTGCTGTAGCACTAATGCTTGGATGGCCCTAGTGTGAAAGTAGCCTTAGGCCTCATGCATAAGGGAGGTTTGGTCTATCAAGATCAAATCCTGTGTTTTCAGGCGTCCAGGAGGCCCAACTCTAGCATCCAGCCCTGCTGCCAGCAGCCTGTTAACATCTATGACAGGCTGGAATATGGTGGACACTGACACTGGTGGACAGCAGTATTCACTGTTAGGGCTGTACTTGTTCAGGGATGCAATGCATACATCTCTGAAAGGAAACAAGCCCAAATGTAAGTACCCGCTCAGTACGGTGTCCACGTGTACTTCCTAGGCATCCAAAGACACTAAGGTAAGCTAATGGGCCAAACCACCAGTGGCGACCCTTCCATTAGGGGCACCGCCCCCCAATCCATGTGTCCGGCCCCTAATCTACATGCAGAGCACCGGACACATGAATTTCAATGGGGTCTTTTTTTTAAGCACATGATTAGAGCCTGAGGCTCTAATTGTCTTCAAAAAAGGGTGGGCTCACCCAGTTGTGTGACAATAGCAAATCAATATTCACTATTGCCTTCCTGATTCTTCTTCCGGCCAATTGGGACGGGGGTCGAGAGGAGAAGCGATCGTATTGGCTGCTGAGGAAAGGAGGATGGAAACCGCCAAAGAGCAAGCTGCTGTGAAGCTGGAGACACAGGATGAAGCCGCCGAGGAGGAAACCGGAAAGAGCCGAAGCTGCCCGCGACCTAGATGGAGTTAGGTGCGAGGCTGGTGGGGGGGACAAGTGAGCGACGGGGGGTTAACTGAGCGATCAGCTGGCAGGTTTCTTGTTTGCCGCCCCCCCAAATATACAGCACCAGCCGCCACTGCAAGCCACCCATGTGCATGTAACCAGCAACTGTACAGCTCTTACTGTATATTTGATTGTTTACTGTATATTTGATTGCCGCTCATCTGTTCAGGAACAGATGAGCGGCACCGGAGACAGACTGATTCCAGGGCTGCATCTGTCAGCCTGTCATTGATTTTAAGACTACATGCACTGTTTGGTCCATCAGTGTCAAATCCTGGCGTTTTCAGATGCCCAGGAGGCACAGGTGCAGCATCCAGCCCAGCTGCCAACAGCCTGTCAAGATCTATGACAGGTTGAAATATGCAGTGACTGGACACTGTACCAAGTGATAACTCATGGTTAGAGCTGTATGCATTCAGTGATGTATGCCCGGAGTGCAGGAACTCCAACTCCTTGAAATACTCCTTTTTAAATATTTTCATAGGCTGCTAGCTGTATGGATCCTCCCAGACATCTGAGTGTTTACATCCATACAGGGACAGATGCATGGCCCTGGACGTAAACAGACCGAGTCCTGGGCTGTGCATCCATCCATGTGCGGGTGTAAATACTTGGATGTGTGGGAGGATCTGTATAGCCACTCCTGTCATTGATCTTTGCCAGGCTGCTGGCTGCTGCTGTACAGAACACTTGTCGCTCCTGGGTGCAAAATTACAAACCCCTTCTGCATGCTGTATGGGCCTCTGTGCCTGTGTGAATGAGCAGATACACATATGACAATCTACAAGTAGCAGAACCCAGTTTAGGGTAAATTAAATGATTTTTATGACTGTAGCCCAGCTGGATTGTTCAGAATTCAGAACAGCTGGCTTGTGTCTGAATCAAAAAAAACACCCATTTGCCATAAAAATCATTGTGATTTTTATTCTTTAACCTGCCTTATAACATGAAAGCAGAAATCTACTGTAATACAAAGATATATTTGTGTATGTATATTGTGATATGGGGGGCCCAGGATCATCAGCAAGCTGCTTGTACAAAGACATAGCCTTTATTCCTCAAAACAGACAAACACAAATAGCTTTCTTCAGCAAAAGTAAAGCAAAACAGTCCATGTATAAGAATAGCATACAACAGCCTCATCGCCTCATCGCCAGACTCTCAGTCCCACACTGGGTTCAAGCATACCTCACAACTTTTGGAGATGGGAACGAGGGACACCTATTAGCAAAAGTATGTGGGCATTAGAACACACCCCCGCCATGCCCCCTCAAGGGAGAATTATACAAAAAAAAATATTAGTTAAACCCACTTTTTTACCACTACTATTTCTTTTTATTGGCTTTTGACATTTACAAATGCAGCAATTCAGAAATTAGCACTGTAAAACACTTCTTGAAAGATAAATAGTGCATTTTATATACAACTATATAGATCAGACCAAAATGAGGGACAAATAAGGAGGAAAGAGGGACAGAGGGACTTTGTTCCAAATCAGGGACAGTCTCTCAAAATCAGGGACAGTTGGGAGCTATGGATTCAAGGCTCCCACGTGTTTCAGGGCGCCACAAAGGCTGAAGGGGTTCAGCAACAAGCGTCTGAGTTTCCAGAGCGTTCACTCCCTCACATCTGTGAATCAAGCTACACTCCATCACAGACACCTCCTGCTTCCTTCCTTCTGCTGAACCCGCAAACAGGGGTTTAAAGAAAATGGGATCCACTTTGAATAATTTTCAATATGCGATATATTCACCTACCATGTAGCTTTAGTGGTGCTTCAAAGCGTCTTCAAAGCCTCCATAGAAGTCTACGGCAAAGCTTGTTTGAAGCCCCACCGAAGCCTCATCGAAGCCCCACGAAGCCTCACCAAAGGCTCATCGAAGCCCCACCAAAGCCTCATCAAAGCACAAAGCAAAAGCAAGGTGTAAACAGGACTGTAAGCTAACCATTTTATTTAGTGACAGGGGCTTTGACTGGCATTTAGAGAGCTTAAACAAAGCCTGTCTGAAGCCTTGTTTTAAAGCAAGTGTAAACTAGCTCTAAGGGCTCATTTACTCTTGATTGGACTTCAACACACATTAAAGCACCTACTGCTTCAACATGCTTTTATGATGTGTTTTTGATTCTTCGGTGGTGCTTTGATAAAGTCTAAGTGATGCTTTGGTAAAGCTTCAGTGATGCTTCAGTGATGCTCTTTTGAAGCTTTGTTGAAGCTTGGCAGGTGCACTGTGTGTGTGTGGATATCTCATACCTGCAATTTCTCCAAAACAAAGCAAAACTAAAGCTGAATTAAAGCCTCTCAAAAGCTTTAGGTGCTTCAAGCGAGCTTTGCCATAGACTGCTATGGGGGCTTTGAAGACGCTTTAAAGCACCACTAAAGCTACATGGGGTATAATTTTTGAAGCGAAGCAAAGCAAAGCAAACTCAAGGTGTATACAAGGACTGTAAGCTAACCATTTTATTTAGTGACAGGGGTTTTGACTAGCGTTCATAGAGCGTTAGGAAAGCGTATCCGAAGCCTTGTTTTGAAGCAAGTGTAAACTAGCCCTAAGGGTTAATATAGCGTTAGAAATTATAAGCTGTGGTTGCCCCTGAAAAGGTTTCAACACATACTTAAAAAGCTAAAGGTTGCTTGCAACTTTTTCTTGGATCCCCACTGATACATCCGATTATGTATGGAAATGACCATCCTCATGTCCATCAATGACACCTCTCTGGAATGTGCTAGCTGGGCCCCAAGTTCAGACTCTGCAATGTAACAAGCACATTTTCGGCTAATAAATAGGTCAGGCAAGTCTGATTAACGCTGACTGGGGGAATTTATAAAAGTCCCTCACTGAAGTTGGAGCTTCTGCACTTTCAAACAGCTTCCCAACATAGCCATGCCCCACTCGGAGTACTGGTGTACCTCTGTATGCCAGCTCAGAGTTGGTCTTAATTACCACCAGATTCCTAATCAATCAGTGAGCTGGCAAACATTTTTTAAAAATCTGGCCCTGCCATAGAGACAGCATATAACATACTAACTAACATAATACTAATGGATTTAATGCAAGACATTTATACATGACTGAGCAGTAGAAATAAACCTGCAGCCAGTAAGTGAGCACCAATGGCATATTTTGTAGGAGCTGGTATCTGTTGAAATGGTGTATTTTGGCACCTATCCTGTGAACATATGCACTTGTTCTCTACCACGTGTTGCTGTTATGCCATATGCTCTTATAATTAATTCAGTGTAGTTAAACACCACCTAGACATTTAAATAGGAAATGCTAGTGTTTAAGCTCAAGGTTAAACACCCACTTCTTCTGGATGGGATTGGATGCACGATGAGTGCCAACGTAATCAAATTCTTCCCCCTGCAACAGTCATGGGTTAATGTAAAGACATCTTTCTGTTGTAAATGGCAATAGTTTCGATGTTACAAGACAAATCTATGTTTGTACAATAATTCATTCTAGGCATAATTTAGGTTGTTAAGGGGTTAAGAACACATGCATTCAAATTCAAGTATAGCTGGCCATGGACATGAGATCAGTAACATAAAAAATTCCATGCTGGTTGACCGCTGTCATTTTTCCTGAGACAGCTGATGCTCACAGCATCCCCCTACCCGCTTCCTTCAAAGGCACGATTGCCCGATCCCTGAAAGTTAAAATTCTTGATTTATATACAGTTTAATGTTTATTGATCTTCCAACATACAAATGTTTTAAATGAGATGTTTTTTCTTTTTTTTTTTATCTTTTTTTTTTTTTTTTTAAGCAGCAGCGTGTCAGTGCTCATGTTGGCAAATCACGAATCCTATTACCATGGCAACAGCCATTACTATTTACACTAGCAATCGCAAAGAGATACAATAAAACAAAAGGTTTCTGGGGGGGCTTTAGAGTCTTTAGATATGGCCTAAGGCTCGATTCACACCTATGCATGTTGCTTTTGAGCGTTTTTGGAGGTTTTTTTTTCATGCTTGCCACGTTTTTGAGCCGCGTTTTTGCCGCGATTTTGCCGCGTTTTTGCCGCGTTTTTGCCGCGATTTGCGTTTTGCGTTTTTTTTTTTTTTTTTTTTTTTTTTACAGTTTTTTTTACAGTCTAAAAAAAAATGTAAAAAAAATTAAAAAAAAAAAAAAAAAAAAAAAAAAAAAACGGCAAAAACGCACCAAAAACGCATCAAAAACGCATCAAAAACGCTGCAAAAAAGGTGCACTTGCGTTTTTGATGCTTGTCCATTGAAAACCATTACATGCAAAACGCTGCATTTTGCATGTAAAAAAGTCCCCGACCCTTTCCAAAAACGCAAAAAAACAAAAAAGCATTGATGTGAACATGTTCCATAGGAACCCATGTTAAAAAATTCCCGTGCATTTCTGCAAAATGCAAAATGCATCAAAAAACGCGCTAGTGTGAATCGAGCCTTACAGTCTATAAAGCAGCAGTCGCTTGGTACTTTGTGCTGTCTCTGCAGTGATTTGTGCTCACACTTTGTTATAACGCTTTTGCATCAACATTATTTTCATATAAATATCTTTAATGAAATTTGGTTGAAGTTTACGCTTTACAACAAAGGTTAATGTTGCTATACCAAAATTAGGCTTTATTCTTTCTGTCAATGCAGATACGAATATAAAGGAACAGTTCACTATTACTCTTGAAGGCTTTTCCTCCATAAAAGATATTCTGCTTAAAGTGTTACTAAACCCAAAGCCCTGCATTCAGGTCTCCCACTGTAAACAGGACATGGAAATACAGTCATTTTAGTAAATATAAACTGCTAAATACATTTTCTCATCAGCAGTATATAGCAATCTTGTGACTTCTATCAGTGCCTGGTTAAAGCTTGTAGGAGGAGTCTTCTTACTGCACTGGCTGACCTATCAGGATGCAGGACCCCTGACCCTCTGTCTGGACAGTGCTGATTGGCCCTGTGCTGATCACATGCATTCTCCCAAGAAAAAAACTTTTTAGCAATACACACCAAACTGAGCATGTTCAGCCGGACTCCAGTAACTCTGTCTTATCCGGACATGTTTTGCAGTCAAGAAGGGGAGGATCTGTATGCATGGATCAAACAGCCTTTTTACACAATGCAGAGGATTAACCCCTTAGGTTCCACAGTGAGTATAACAAGCAGGCCGTTCTATCTCTCTACCATTATGTCGAGGGGAATGTTCTGGCATCATTGGGCAAGGCAGTCAGCCGTAAAATCCACCTTACTGCTGACACGTGGTCCAGCAAGCATGGGCAGGGACGATATATTTAGTTCACAGCACACTGGGTAACGCTGCTTGCAACTCGAAAGGATGCAGGACAGGGCTCGGTGCTGCAGCTTTTTGTGCCCCCACGCCTCCATACAGCTAGTGGTGATGATGAGAGACCTGTGAGCTCTACCCCCTCCTCCTCCGCCACCTCCATGCCCTCCTCTGTAGAATTATCCTATGAACATCAGGAACCCCCTAAGTGTTCAAAGGGCTATTCCCAGAGTCAGCATAAAAGGTACCATGCAGTGCTTCAGCTGGTGTGTTTAGGGGACAGGAACCACACTGGAGCAGAGATTCTTGCAGCTCTGCAGGGACAGGCCCAGAGGTGGTTCACACCACGCCAGCTGGAGCCAGGAATGGTGGTGTCCGATAATGGCTCAAACCTCCTGTCCACTCTTAGACAGGGAAAGTTGACACATGTGCCATGCCTGGCACATGTCCTAAATTTGGTGATGCAGTATTTCCTAAGTACGTACCCAGTGTTGCAAGATGTGCTAAAGCAGGACAGAAGAGTCTGTAGCCATTTCAGGCGGTCATACACAACCAGTGCTCGGTTAGCGGGAATTCCACCTGCCCATAAACCGCCTGATTTGTGACATGCCCACCAGGTGGAACTCAACTTTAGGAATGCTGCAGCAGCTATACATGCAGCAGAGGGCCATCAACGAGTACCTGTGCCAGTACAGCACGACGACAGGCTCAGCCCGCCTCGGCTTTTTTTCCCCACGCCAATGGCTGATCATTAAGGATGCATGCACTGTATTGTCACTATTTGAGGAGGCCACAAAGATCGTGAGCAGTGACTGCTGTGTTCCTGCTGGAGCAGACTCTGTATGGCATTATCGACAGGGCACTGGAGGCTGAGCAGCAGGTGGAAGAGGAGGACTTCTTTTCCTCTCAAGGTCCACTTTATCCAGACACCATCATTCCTATGTCACAGAACACACAGGAAGAGAGAGGGGAGGAGGATGAGGAGGAGGATTCTGGCACTTTCATAAGCTTTGAAGAAGAGGAAGACATGTGTCGATCTGTAAGCGATGGCTTTCCAACCCCAGGACCCTTGGGAGTAGTACGTGGCTGGGAGGAGGAGGTTCTACATGCTGTCATCCTGAGTGACCCCGAGGAGTCTGCATCTCAAGCCTTGACAAATTTGAGGCGCATGTGCAAACTCATGCTTCAAAGCCTGCGAAAGGACACAAGATTACGTGGCATAAAGGAGAGGGATGATTACTGGTTGGCAACCCTCCTTGACCACCATTATAAGGGGAAGGTCTCAGAACTCATCCTGTCCCCACAGAGAGTGCAGAAGATAAAATCTCTTGAGGAAATGTTAAAGAGGATTTTATTGAAGTTTTTCCTGACTCCTGTAGGTTACAGTGTCGTGGAAAACTTAGTTTTGAGTCTTCTGTTGGTCAAGAGAGGAGTGTTGGAGAAGGTGTCCACCTAAGTGAGGCATTTTGGAATTTTTTTAGTCCTCGCCGCCAAGGGCTGTCAGCTTCCACATACCATCGGCAGCATCTGCATCACATGGTGGACGATTACCTCTGGGCCAAAACAGAGTTGGAGAGCTTTCCAGCTGACGATCCACTGACTTACTGGGTCAAGAGAATAGACCATTGGCCAGAACTTGCCCAGTATGCTATTGAGTTGTTGGGCTGACCTGCATCCAGCATGCTTTCAGAACGGGCATTCAGTGCTGCAGGAGGTTTTGTTACTGATCATAGAATGCGTCTATCCACAGACTCCGTGGACCGTTTGACTTTTATAAAAATGAATCAGTCCTGGATTACCAGCTATAAAGCCCCTGATGCCGATGTCACTGATTAAGTCTTTTTGGGATGTGGAATCTCTGCAGGACTTCGAAGCTGCCTAGCTTTGAGGGTGTTCAATCATTTCATCTTGAAGAATGTTTTTGGTATAGGTTTCATGGGCACAATTAACACCCAAAGACCAATTTTTCAGCACCTGTTTGACAGGTGCATATCATTGAAATTTTTTTACAGCAAGGCCAATTCTTGCTTTCATCAAGATTACCTCTATAGGGTTACGGTGGGAAGGCACCACCGACACCCAAAGACCAATTTTTACTCACCCGTTACTTCTATCCAAAGTCAAAGTGACACCAGAATGTATCCAAAAAATCTCTAATCTTGTTCCCAGTGCACTACATTGGGGCCTCATTGTACACGCTGGCTCCCCAGCTGTTGCTGAGCAAAATAAGGCAGCTTGCAGGGCAAATGTCTTTTTTTTTGGCTTTATAAATGCAATTATTGCTGCAGCAGATTCTAGACATGGTACAGATCTGCCACTTTACATTTAGACTAAGGGGGCCTCCCAGGCACTATATTGGAAGAAATTTTTCATTTTTATGCTTTAACTTTAAAAATTAAAAAATCACTGCTAATTTAAAAATTACATTTTTACCAAACTTTTTTTTTTATTGATACATGTCCCCCAGGGCAGCACCCGGACCCCTATAACCATTGTATGCCCAATTACTTGCATATAAGCCTTCAAAATGAGCACTTTTGTTTTTTGACATTCGGTCCCATTGACTTTAATGGAGTTCGTTATTCGGGTCCGAACTTTCACGGTGTTCGAAAGTTCTGGTGTGAACCGAACAGGGGTCCGTTAGGTCCATCCCTAGTCATGTTATCTTTGCTTAATAAAGAAGTTTATTGCACTACTATGGCATGCGCTTCCCTGGAGTGTTGTTTTTTGTTTAGATTGATTGTCCGCAGTCCTTGTTTTGGCAATTCAAGGGATGGCTGCAAAGACCCTGATAAAGTAAAGGCTGCAACACTGGTTTGGATCCTTTTGGCTGGTCATACCTGAGTGCTAGAGTGGGATTATCGGTGATCTCTTTAATGAAAATTAGATTTTTGTAATTGTGATTAAACAGTGGCTCTACAGAAACTGATGATCTTAAATGTTGTTTAACACCTTCCCGCCCGGCCCATAGCAGATTAACGGGTGCCTTACCATCCTGACTGGACAACATATGAAATCCTTTACATCATACCGCTTGTGGGCACCCCTGGGGAGCATGCAGTGCGGAGATTGGTAGTGAACTGTGTCCCTCAGATACAGCGCTTCAATGGTCAGGGTAAAGAGCCGATGACATAGGCTGTTTATCATGTGATCAGCAGTGTCCAATCACCTTTTCTCGGTGCTGTCAGTGTCTTTCCAGTTACAGTGGACATTTACACTGATAATCAGGGCACTGATCATCAGTGCTGTGATTATCAGTGCAGCCCCATCAGTGCAGCATATCAGTGTCCATCAGTGCAGCATATCAGTGCCGCCTATCAGCGCCGCCTTATTAGTTCAGCCTCATCAGTGCCCATCAGTGATATCTCATCAGTGCCCATCAGTGCAGCCTCATCAGTGCCCACCAATGCAGCCCCATCAATGCAGCCTATCAGTACCCACCATTGCAGCCTCATCAGCACACATCAGTGAAGAAGAAAAATTACATATTTGCTAAATTAGCTTTTTTTTATTCAGCAAAAAATAAAAAACCCAGTGGCGATTAAATACCACCAAAAGAAAACTCTATCTGTCTCCAAAAAATGTTCAAAATTACATAAGGGTACAGTGTTGCATGACTGCGCAATTGTCATTTAACCTCTTGCCGACCAGCTGCCGTTATACTGCGGCAAGCTGGCTTGGCTGCGTAAATTGCCGTATGTGTATATGTCGGTTTGTGCACGAGGTTCTGAAGCTGCGTGCACGCCGATTGGCCAGCGGGGGAGCCAATTGGCGGGCCACTCGTAATCATTCCCTACAGAGACAAAACGGGGATCTGCCGAAGTAAACAAGCCAGCTCTGTTTGTGGGAAAAAAAGAACAAAAATTTTATTTGGGTACAGCGTTGCACGATCGCGCAATTGTCAGTTAAAATAACGCAGTGCCTTATCGCAAAAAAATGGCCTGGTCAGAAAGTGGTTAAAGTGCGACAGCTGAAAATTGGCCTGGGCAGGAAGGGGGTAAAAGTGCCCTATATTGAAGTTGTTGTAATCTTCATTATGCTATTCAAAATAATAAATATGAAATTCATTACCATTTCATTGTGGCCCGTGACTGATTACTAAATCACTTAAGTGGCCCGCGCTGTTCAAAAGGTTGAGCCACCCTGCCTTAGGTTTTTAGTGGTGTGATTGTGTGACTTTTTCTGCCCAAGAAGCATGGAGAAATGCTTCAAAGAGAAACATTAAATGCTTCCCGAGGACTGGTATGTAATTTCATGAGATTTTTATTCACTAAGAGCTCAGTGAGCTTTTAGATCATGATACTGAGATAACTGTTTAATTATACAAAACCATATGTAGTCAAAGTGAACTACTGTGAGCAGCAGATATGAGTCCACAACCATACGGTGATTTGGGATTAGATTTGTAGCAATATTTCACTGCTTTGTTGCTAATTCTTACAGAGCAGCATGATGGCACAGTACATTTGAATAAATACGCAGAACACAAGTGGTGATCAGCAAATATACATTTCTATAAAGAGCACTAATCTTTGGGCATTTGTAGATAGGACGGTGTTTACTGCAGAGCAATTCAGCTATAATATGAGTGAAAATGTGTTGATTTAGGCCGGGTTCACACTGGTACGACACAACAGTCGTACAACTGTGGATCCAACTTTGATTCCAACAATGCAGGCACTTTGTGTCTGGTATGAATCCTTAGGAGGAACTCCATGCCAAATTTGAAAAAAAAAAAAAAACGGCATGGGTTCCCCCTCCAAGAGCAGACCAGACCCTTCTTCGGTCTGGTATGGATTTTAAGGGGAACCCCCAAGCCAAAAAAATGGCGTGGGGTCCCACCAAAATCCATACCAGACCCTTATTTGAGCATGCAGTACGGCAGGTCAGGAAGGGGGGTGGGGACTAGCGAGTGCCCCCCCTCCCCTCCTGAACCATACCAGGTTGCATGCTCTCAACATGGGGGTGGGTGCTTTGGGGCAGGGGGGCCCTGTGCCCCCCCCCACCCCAAAGCACCTTGCCCCCATGTTGATGGGGACAAGGGCCTCTTCCCGACAACCCTGGCCATTGGCTGTCGGGGTCTGCGAGCAGGGGGCTTATTGGAATCTGGAAGCCCCCTTTAACAAGGGAACCCCCAGATTCCGGCCCCCACCGCATGTGAAAGAGTATGGGATACATTGTACCCCTACCCATTCACCTAAAAAAAAAAATGGGTGTATTTCCCTGTCCAGGAGGCACAAACTGTTTATGTTTGTGTTTTTAGTTCTGTATGCATGCACAGGTTTATACATTACTGGAGTATACCTGCATACAGCTGCATGCAGCCATTTGTGTCTATGGAGTGGCTTCTGTGGCTCACGGTCAGGGGAATAGGTCAGAAGTTTATGTTGTAAGGTCCTAGGTGGCTGCGAGTATGAGCATCGACATTAAGGTTACCATTCTTTTCTTTACCATTGCCCGGGGACAGTCCTTGTTGTAATGGAGCTGTACCTGGACAACAAGGGTCACTGTATTTGTTCCCAGGAGCTAGGCATTGTAGTGAATTGCAGTGTGCAAGCTCCAACTCAGGTCATACTGTGCAAGTTTCTGTTCAAAATGTCATCACTAGAGTAATCTGTGTGTGCATGTAGCAACATTGATCGCCATGGATGCAGAGGCTGCTTTAGACATGCCATTTTGGAATGACACTTGCGCAATGTGACCCTTGCAAAGAGTTGGTATCTGTGCACTGCAGTGCACTACAGGGGCACTATGGGGACAATCCTCTGCAACTGGGGATGAGCAGGAAGGAAAAGGTGAAGGGAACCCAAAACCAGGAACAATCTATGAGTTACTTGCTCCTGAACAAATCCATGTGCTTTGCTTAAGACCCCTGAAATCTGCATTATTTAATCCTGTCCCTTGAACTCTGTGCTGATCTTGACCCATGATATTTATACGTTACTTAATCCCGACCCCTGAACTTTATGGTTACTTAATCCTAACCCATGGACTCTGTGTTCTACTTAGGCAGCCTATACATTAGTCAGTTCTTTTCATTCAACCAGTGGGCTGAATGAAAAAAACTGATTTGATTAACCCATCCACATACTTGATGTTGGTGAGGTAATCCTCCCCAATGAGCAATTGTATTCTGACAGTGGATAGACTTCCCTGCCATCAGAATATACTGATTAGCATTGCAGGCTATAGCCTTCAGCACTGATTGGGTGGGGAGAATTTGACAGGGTGGTTGTTCAGAAATCGATCAATATATTGACTTCTGTACAATCTCCCTGCCCATACATGGATCAAAATTCAGCTGGTCCGGTGTACTCTTAACCCCTGCAATCTGTATGTTACTTACTCCTATCCCCTGTACTCTGTGTGATCTTAAAGTGGTTACCGTATATACTCGAGTATAAGTCGTTCCGAGTATAAGTCGAGGCCCTAATTTACCACAAAAAAAATGGGAAAAACTTATTAACCCGAGTATAAGACGAGGGTGAGAAATGCACAGCTACTGTAAGTGGAAAAGAGGGTCAACAATGCCCATTTGCAGCCTCACTGTGCCCATTTGCATGCCTCACTGCGCCCATTTGCAGCCATAGGTCCCCCGAACTTCAAACTCGGTAGTTAAGGGTTCCTAGATGCCCCCTAGCTGCAGCCAAAATTTGGGGTCTCTGAACCCAAAGTGTCCCAAAATGACATTGCTACAGATGGACACACTTGACCGACTTTGGGGCCCTGTATCTCGGGGCCACTTAGGGCTAGGAACCCCAAATTTGGTGTGCAAACCCAGTGGAACTAGCACAATAAAATATCCAAAGCTGGGATTTCTAGAACCAAGTGATCCCGAGATACAGGACCCAAAAATCGGTTCAGAGAATGTCAAGCACTTTTCTGCAGCAGAGAATGACATTTTCCGAACTGATTTTGGGGCCCCGTATCTCAGGGCCACTTAGTGCTAGGAACTCCAAATTTGGTGTGCAAACCCAGTGGAACTAGCACAATAAAATATCCAAAGCTGGGATTTCTAGAACCAAGTGATCCCGAGATACAGGACCCAAAAATCGGTTCAGAGAATGTCAAGCACTTTTCTGCAGCAGAGAATTACATTTTCCGAACCTATTTTGGGGCCCCATATCTCGGGGCCACTTGGTGCTAGGAACTCCAGCTTTGGATATGTTATGGTACCAGGTCCACTGGGTTTACACACCAAATTTGGGGTTTCTAGCACTAAGTGACCCTGAGATATAGGGCTCCAAAGTCGGTTCAGAGAATGTCAAGCACTTTTCTGCAGCAGAGAATGACATTTTCTGAACCGATTTTGGGGCCCCGTATCTCAGGGCCACTTAGTGCTAGGAACTCCAAATTTGGTGTGTAAACCCAGTGGACCTGGTACCATAACATAAACCAAGTGGCCCTGAGATACGGGGCCCCAAAGTCGGTTCGGAAAATTAAATTTTTTGCTGCAGAAAAGTGCTTGACTCGAGTATAAGTCGAGGGGGGCACTTTCAGCACAAAAAAAGGTGCTGAAAAATTCGACTTATACTCGAGTATATACGGTAAGTTAGTTATTACAGTTACTGGTAGCCCCTCTGTAATAACAAGATATACCGATCAGTGTCTTTGTGTTTTTTAAATCAAGCAGCCTAAATACCTTCTTTCACATTGCTGGTATGCGGTCATGTGACCGCCTGCCGCTCTCCTTCCCCGATCTGAGGACTACAGCAGGAGGGGCTGAGATTCCCCTCTGACGTCAATTGGGAGGTCACGTGACTGCACATCGATGATGTGAAAGAAGGTTTAATTTAGGAAATTTAGCTGCATGATTAAAAAAAAAAACAAAGACATTGCACATTATATTTTGTTATTACAGAGGGGCTGCCAGCAATGTACTAACTAACTTTACAGACCCATGAAATAGCGGCCCGGAGGGAAGGGGAGTGGCGGCGAGAAGATGCCTCTCTGCTTTAATGGTTATAGTCTGGGCAGAGGTGCTTTTTAAAAATATAGACAATGGATATTTTAACACTTTGGGGTGAACGTTGTTACATGTGCGCAGAAGTCTTCTGGCAAGTTCCAGCAGCGTCCGCCGGACCTTCACGGCGCATGTGCCACTGATGTCAGCGGCTGCATGCAAGGTGAATATCTCCTAAACCGTACACTTTTAGGAGATATTTATTTTACCTACAGGTAAGCCTTATTATAGCCTTATTATAGGTATACAAACACATTAAGGCTAGGTATTGCTTGTTTGCTTGACAAACAGAGAAACACATTGTCATTTAGCAGACACAGGGTTGTGCAATTAATTGTTAATGGCGCCACTTTGCATCTGCAAACGTGCTGTGTTTAATGCGCATCAAACTGCATGGTGCCACATCAATCGTGGAAAACAATCTGGGACTTCCTTTTGACCTTTCCCCTGTGTAGGGCAGCTTTTTGAAATGAAAGGGTGGCTGTACACACATGCCATACACTAGAATGCACAAAAAATGTGTGGAGACACGCCCACACTTGGTCGCACCTGTAGGTGTGAGACAAGCTTTAGAGTCTTTGCTGTGACATTTGAGGCTCTTTGAGAGTTAATTGCTTCCCAGTACATGCAGATAGAGAGGTAAAGGATGACTTGTTTTAAAACATTTTTACTGCTTGTTTACTTATATGCAAATACTTTAATGCAGGGATCTCCAAACTTTCAGTGGCAAGAACTGTGCTGACAGTGGGGGGGGGGGGGATAAAGCCCCAAGGGCCAGATAAAAGTTAGCAAAGGGCTGCATCCGGTCCCCGGGCAGAGGTGCTTTTTAACCCCTTCCCGCCGAGCGTACACAGATGTGCGTACTCGGCTTTCAGGGGTTATACTGCGGGCATCATCCCGGTACCATTTTATAGAGCGGGCGATCCAGGTAAAACAACCGATGCGGCTAAAAGCTGCTCGGCTGTTATACCGGAGGAGCGGGAGGGGACACCCCCCCTCCCGCCGCCTCCCGCCGCTCTTACCGGGCCTCCCGATCCACCGGGAGGCCCGATCAACAATCCGCCGGCTCCGGCGGCTGCTGACAGTCTGGAACGCAGCCGTGTGCATCTTCGTTCCAGCCTCCTAATTGTAAACGCGGAAGCGACGTCATGACGTCACTTCCCGTTTAGTCAGCTGCCAATGGCGCCGGTTTAAAAAAAATATAGAGTATTCAGAATCGCCGAAAATGGCGATCTGAATACTGTGAAGTGCAAAGGAAGGATCGGGGGTCTTTTAGACCCCCAATCCCTCCATAAAGAGTACCCGTCACCAGCTATTACTGTCACAATGGATGTTTACATTCCTTGTGACAGCAATAAAATGATCAAAAAAAAATTTTTTTTAAACACAATTTATAAATATAAAAATAAATAAAATAAATAAGAAAAAAAATGTTTTTGAAGCGCCCCCATCCCCGCGAGCTCGCGCAGCAAAGAAAACGCATACGGAAGTTGCGCCCGCATATGTAAATGGTGTTCACACATGTGAGGTATCACCGCGATCGTCAGAGCGAGAGCAATATTTCTAGCACTAGACCTCCTCTGTAACTCTAACCTGGTAACCGTAAAAAAATTTAAAGCGTTGCCTATGGAGATTTTTAGGTACCATAGTTTGTCGCCATTCCACGAGTGCGTGCAATTATAAAGCGTGACATGTTTGGTATCTATTTACTCGGCGTAACATCATCTTTCACATTATACAAAAAAGTTGGGCTAACTTTACTGTTTGGTTTTTTTAAAATTCATGAAAGTGTCCCTTTTCCCAAAAAGTTGCGTTTAAAACGCTGCACAAATACCGTGTGATAAAAAATATTGTAACAATCACCATTTTATTCGCTAGATTCTCTGCTAAAAATATATATATAATGTTTGGGGGCTGTAAGTAATTTTCTAGCAAAAAATACGGATTTTAAACACCAAATGTCAAAATTAGGCTTAGTCATGAAAGGGTTAAAAATATAGACAATGGATATTTTAACACTTTGGGGTGAATGTTGTCAGCAAGGTATACTGTCTTGCATTTGTTAAATATCAATGTTTTTTTGTTTATACACAGTGCTACTATGGTCTGTTAACATTTAGTGGAGTAAATTATTTTTAAAAAATGTATTCTTTATGTGCACAGTAAAAAATAAATACATTGCATGATACATATCAATAATTATACATTTATACATACAGAAATTTGTTCAGATAAGATATTATAAACTACTGTTTTCAACAAATACTGTTAGAGATAAGCTGAGGTAGTGAACATCAGGTGAGAGCGAAAAAGGGTAGTTGGTAAGCCAATATTTAACTTAGAAGTTTGGTACAAATGGAACTCGGTGTCAGTGTTACTAAGGGAACAGGAATGTCTTATTAAACAGAAGTTACCACCTAAAGTAGCTACTTTGTGGATTGAACCTGTTTTCAGGCATATCTATGCCAAAGGATTTGTAATTTTGTCCAGCTAGTCCTGAGATGTATTGTATATAGCTCTTCTAGACTTTGGCGATAGGTTGGTGGCCTCACTTTTTTTCTGCTGCAGTTAAAGTCCTGTTCTGGGATTTAAAAAAAAAAATATCCTTGAGTGGGGCCTTCCTGCACTGCAAGGCTTAAATGCCCCTTAAGTCTACGTATCCCTAGAGGTGATTTGTGATATGGTGCCCTTTAAAGGGATCCCATTGGTAGATGAAGGGAAAGGTAATCCTGATGGGGACTCGGCTGCTGCCTTGCTGATGGTGACGTGAAATCGCCTGACGGGATACGTGTAATCGAGATATGAGGTGGGCTCAAAATGCAGGGATGTCACACTTCAGGTTTTTGTACAACGTACTTATTGAAGTTCACAGTTAACAGGGTACACAAGGAACCAAAGCATTTCAGGGGAAAAGCCTCCCCCTTCATCAGGGCTGAGCTGGGGATAAATTAAAAGCTGGCCTGGAACTGGAGATGATTGTTGCTGGAGCTCTTTGAGGCTGTGGGTAATGGAAAGGAGCTAGCCAAAGCTTTAATGATAAAGGGGGGCTTTTCCCCCGAAACACGTTGGCTCCTTGTGTACCCTTGAACTGCCAAGTTGAATAAATACGTTGTACAATATCTTGTTTATACTTTTAAGTCTACGGGTAGTGGAATAAGTTGTAATGCTTACCTTATGCCTTGCAAAAAAAACAGACATGGAAGGAGCGCACACCTAGTGCATTACCAGAGATAATTTAATAATAAGAAACTTTTGTATAAAAGTGAGTACTCACAAAATGCAACTGACAAAAGGCCATAAACACAGTGCATTGACATGCACAGAACAGGGGGTACAGCTAACGCGTTTTGGGGGTGCACCCCCTTCCTGAGGAAGTCTTGAGGAAGGGGGTGCGCCCCCGAAACTCGTTAGCTGTACCCCGTGCTTTATGCATGTCCATGCACTGTGTTTATGGCCTTTTGTCAGTTGCATTTTGTGAGTACTCACTTTTATACAAAAGTTTCCTATTATTAAATTATCTCTGGTAATGCACTAGGTGTGCGCGCCTTCCATGTCTGGTTTTCTTGTAGTTCCTTGCAGATTACCCTATCTGAGAAAGGTAGCATCCGCCTAGTTCTGGGATACCATATATACCTTTCACACCATCATTTTATCTGAGATCTGTTACTCCTCACCTTGGAAGACCTATTAGCGCTGGAAGTGACTGTGTTTTGTGTACCTTATGCCTTGCCCTGGCAGGCTTCTACTGCACTGTGCAACCAGTCCCCTGAAGCCTTTTCTCTTTGGTGCTCTAGGTGGCTAGCAGTCCTGAATTGTATGTGAAGACAAAGGGGAACTTCCCACAACTTAGAGAGTTAGGAAGAAGAGTGGAGTGCCAGAAGGTTGCCATAGCAAGAAAAAAAAGTAAGTGCTACAGCTTATTTTTTAAATAAAAATCCCAGAGTTCTGCTTGAGCTAAAAAGGTAATCCCCTCTGGCCTGCATCCCGGAAGGGGATTGGCTCATAGTACCAGCTGTTGCATTTACACAAGTTACAGGCAGGGATAAATTTCATGAATATAGACACATGTAAATGTATTAAATGGTGTTTTTTTTATATATGCCTGAAGTATAGTTCTTAAAATTTGAAATTACTTCCACTTTTGTATTAGCTGGAACTAATGACGCTTTATTGATAAAGAAATGGAGCCAAGGAGGTGTCCAGCAACTCCTTATGCTATAGTAGCTGTGGAGGTCCTAAGGTCTGGCTGTGCTGTCTAGCTGGGTTGCCTATGCCCTAGATCACAAAACTGACAGAGCAGTTTTTTTTAAGATGAAATAAATTCCCATATATCTAAATCAGCTGTATATTTAGCTAAAGGGGAAATATGGGAAAAGCTCTATTAGCCATACTTCTCCTTTGGATCAAAGATGCACTTAGCTCTGCACTCCTGTGACCCAAGTCCGCTGGTTGCTGATGTCATAGAGCCAGTCCAGGCTCCGCAGGGATCCCAAAAATAATATCTGTATCTGACCAGCAGCTGGCTTAGCCTCTCAGCACATTGCTGAGAGCATGAGGCTGCTGCTCCCATTTCCTCCACAGTCTGGTTCTCCAGCGCTGGAGGGGTAGAGCATAGAGCTGGTATCAGATCAATGCTGCAGCCAGCTAGGTGAGTATGTAGGTTTGTTATTTTCATTTCCCGCACTTATTTTTTAAATCGTTTATTTATTAATGTTTTCACTAAGGATTCACATATCTTTCATTGAAATGTATAAATTTTTTAACTGAATCTTGAATGAAAGCTGTCCGACAAAGCTGTTGACAAATAGACCCTAATTTGGTTGCTTGTTACGATGTTATATTTATTAGGACTCATTTGAAATGCTATTGGCAGATTTTTGCTTTGAATCACTCATACTATTCAACCTCAGTGTTTTATTAATCTGGAGATTCACTTATATTGAGTCTTGTTGAGCAGGGAAACAGCCAAGGTTGAGAGGAGCCCTTAGGATTTGAGACTTAATAATTACAGCAAGCAGCAACTGCAGCCGCTGAAGCATCTTCTGCTGATATAATGAAATCAACAGAATGGAAAGTGAATCTGCACTATAGATCACTCAGCAGGGCTCGTGGGATATTTGTCTGCTTCTGCTGGCCATTTTGTTACCTAAATTAAAGAAAAACACCTGAGTCAGTAAAAATGTACAGTGAGCTGCATATCGGCATGAGAGATGAGGGGGCAGAGACAATCCAGGTAATGAAGAGCTGCACTTGCTGAACTCTGGTTGCAGTAAATCTATCTATATCTATCTATCTCTATCTATCAGTATATATATGTATTTATGGTCGAAGCCCTTCAACCGGGATGGGTGTGAACCACATGAACGTGCCACAAGACTTACATCATGAAATGGACCTGAAGTGTGCCCTGGTCTGCTGGTCGGTATACCAAAAACGGGGGCATACCCAAGATAAGTAATAGATGTTTGAGGAGAGAAATGAATTTGAGAAATGCCCTGAAAAGGGGAATGGGAGGGTTTCGCGCACCGGAAACGTCAAAGACCACAGACCCCTGGACTCCTTCCATAAATTCAGGCCACCATACTGGCCTTCTTATTTATGGTCGAAGCCCTTCAACCAGGATGGATGTGAACCACATGAACGCGTCACAAGACCTACAGTCAGGTCCATAAATATTGGGACATCAACACAATTCTAATCTTTTTGGCTCTATACACCACCACAATGGATTTGAAATGAAACAAACAAGATGTACTTTAACTGCAGATTTTCAGCTTTAATTTGAGGGTATTTACATCCAAATCAGGTGAACGGTGTAGGAATTACAACAGTTTGTATATGTGCCTCCCACTTTTTAAGGGACCAAAAGTAATGGGACAGATTAACAATCATCCATCACACTTTCACCTTTTTAATACTTGGTTGCAAATCCTTTTCAGTCAATTACAGCCTGAAGTCTGGAACGCATAGACATCACCAGACGCTGGGTTCCATCCCTGGTGATGCTCTGCCAGGCCTCTACTGCAACTGTCTTCAGTTCCTGCTTGTTCTTGGGGTATTTTCCCTTCAGTTTTGCCTTCAGCAAGTGAAATGCATGCTCAATCTAATTCAGGTCAGGTGATGAACTTGGCCATTGCATAACATTCCACTTCTTTCCCTTCAAAAACTCTTTGGTTGCTTTCGCAGTATGCTACGGGTCATTGTCCATCTGCACTGTGAAGCGCCGTCCAATGAGTTCTGAAGCATTTTGCTGAATATGAGCAGATAATATTGCCCAAACATTTCAGAATTCATCCTGTTGCTTTTGTCAGCAGTCACATCATCAATAAATACAAGAGAACCAGTTCAATTGGCAGCCATACATGCCCACGCCATGACACTACCACCACCATGCTTCACTGATGAGGTGGTATGCTTTGGATCATGAGCAGTTCCTTTCCTTCTCCATGCTCTTCTCTTCCTATAACTCTGGTACAAGTTGATCTTAGTCTCATCTGTCCATAGGATGTTGTTCCAGAACTGTGAAGACTTTTTAGATGTTGTTTGGCAAACTCTAATCTGGCCTTCCTGTTTTTGAGGCTCACTAATGGTTTACATCTTGTGGTAAACCCTCTGTATTCACTCTAGTGAAGTCTTCTCTTGAATTTTGACTTTGACACACATACACCTACCTCCTGGAGAGTGTTCTGGATCTGGCCAGCTGTTGTGAAGGGTGTTTTCTTCACCAGGGAAAGAATTTGGCTATGGGCTGCTGAATCTGAATGCCGCGTGGAAATGGCTCAGATCGCATGAGTTGCGAAAGAGGATGGCTTTGCAAGATCCTATAAGGCCAGGAAGTGTTGGATGCCAGCTAAGTATAGTCTGATGGTGTTGTGTGATAGAGCCAATTGAGTGTGGCAATATGAAATGAAAGCTAGTATGTGCTTAGTGTTTGTTAACGTTTCCATGGGGCAGGATGCCAGAAACTTGCATAAGGCATTCCAAGCTGTGTGGTAGGCCTTGAATGTGTTGCGGGATAAGGATTGATTGGTGAGCTGGGTCGCGCTGTGAGGGTACTGCTTTAACCTAATGTCAGCTGAGACCAAGGTGGGATAAGAGATGACGTTGGGTTGGCTCTGGGTTTCTGCTGGAAGGATGAAATGAAGTTAAAACGGGACAGTGCGTCTGTTGCGACGTTGCACTTGCCCAGAATGTATGTGCAGTGCACATTTAACTGATGCTGCAGGGATAATTGTAACAGCCTGCGTAGGATGGACATAACAGGGAGCGAATTGGACCTGCCCTTGTTAACGATATCGGCCGTGGCGTGGTTGTCGGTGGCGAAGGCCACCGTTTGTCCTGTCCAGGTATGGCCCCAGACCTGAGCGGCTGCCACGATCGGGTATAGCTTGAAATGAGGGAGACTGGATGAACCTGTGGATTAGGAGTAACTCTGGAGGCCACGGTCCAAATTATGGCAAAAAATTGCAGCGAAGCCTGTGGAGGCTGCGGCATACGTTACTACCTGCGGTGATAAAGGCGATACTGACAGTATGAACATGAATATGCCAGTCGAACTAGTAAGGAACTCATCCCACATAGACAAATCTGTTACTGCTCCTGTGTCTAGTCTAAGGATTTGATCGGGGTCCTGTGTCTGAGAGAGTAAGACCAAGAGGCGCAAAATAAAAGATCGTCCCTGGGGAATAATTCTCTTTGCGAAGTTGAGCATCCCTAAGAGGGATTGAAGCTATTTCTTAGTACACCCCTGTGCACAGGTAAAGTCATGATGAACCAACTTGATATGGATCGGTTTGTCGGGGGGCAGGCTGGCCTGTATGGAGCGAGTGTCAAGGTTGACCCCTTCACCCCGAGGAAGGTGATAGAGTGTTTTGGGCCTTCCACTTTGTGTTCTGCTATGGGCACATTGAGATACCCAAACACCACTCTTAACCTATCTAGGTCTACTGGGGGCTGTTCGATTAGCAGAAAGTTATCCAGACAATGAATGACCATCTGGCATTGGGCTTGGTGCGACAGGATCCAAGTGAGGGGCTGTGCGAAGGTGTCAAAGAGCCAGGGGCTGTTTTTTAGAGCCGAAGGTCAGTTTAATGGCGAAGTAATATGACTCTTTCCATTTAATGCCGTGCCAGCACCAGAGGGATGGTTGGATGGGTAGAAGCTTGAATGCGTCTGATATGTCGGCTTTAGAGAGCCAGGCGCTTGTGCCTATTTGATAATGGCCTGGATCGCCATGTCGACTGAAGCATATTTCAGGGAGAATTCCTCTGAAGGAATTCAGGACTTCAAACTTGGGATGTGGGAAGAATGAGGTGCAGGCAGGTCGTACACCAAACTAAATTTTATGTGAAGCTGAGAAATGGCCGAGGACATGGACTGAAGAGACGCCTGCTGGGAGCAGGGCCTGTCTGTCGCTGGTGGTGGGAAGAGGAGCCTGAAGAGCTCGGGTTTCCTGGCTGTAACGGAGAAGGGCACGCCCCTGCGCCTTAGTTCCTCTGTTAACTTGGGGATGGTCCATCCCTGAGGGACTGCACGCTGCCGCTCTCTGAAACCGGAGAGGTAGTTGCGAAGTCCTGGTTTTTGAGGTTGAAAGCTCAGTCGACCGGAACCTGGGGGAATAACATCCGACCTGGTGCAGGATGGAACTACCTGAACTCGACCAACCTAGAGGAGAAATGACAGATGGACTACGGAGAGTGGCTTTATGCCATTAGAAGGTGAATGAGTGGCCGGGTCGTGCGATTTTAAGATGCGTTTATAGCGACTGCAAGGGAAACCTTATCGGGAGGTGAACGATGGTTAAACGAACAAATTTTAAACCATGAATGGAATTTGAAGGAAAATGGCTTTGAGAACAGTTGGTCTGAAGCTATGTGGGCCGATGTGCCTTGTTGCGACTGGATTCGAACTGGACCGTAGGGTGAGCCATACTGAGGGGTGTCTGTCAATGACGTGGCAAATCATACAGTGATCAGAATTTAAAAGTGAACCATTGTGTCGCTGAGGCGACCGCCATCGAACAACAGTAGAGCGTGTGACGGGAAAAAAGAAACAAAAATGCACGAATGACCCGACATGAAGCAACTCCCGAACCTGAGGAGAACATGACAGACAATACACGAAATAAGACCACTGAATGATTGAAGTGATTGTGACACGAATCGGGTTGCCATAACTGTGACTTGACAGTAAACGAACTGTGGAATATGGGATGAAATGAGGGCGAAATGAGCGAAATGAAGCCGACACGAATCGGAAATGTTTGCCATGACAGGGGCACGAATCGGTGCGTAGTAACTGTGACTTGACAGTGAACCGTGGAATATGAGATGAAATGAGGGCGAAATGAAATGAGCGAAATTATTATTTATTTATTTTTTAAATGAAATGACCGAAATAATTGCCATGACACAAGTCGATGTGAATTAGTGCATCGCAGATGCGACTGAATTCGAATCGTAGTGAATGGTATACGAAATGAATGAATGAAATGTTTGCCATGATAGTGGCACGAACCGGTGTGCTGCGATTGCTATTGACAATGATCCGGACTTTGGAGCATGGAATGAAATGAGATGAAATGACTAGATCGAGCCGGTACGAATCGGTGTGTCGCAGATGTGACTGGATTCTAATTGGAGTCAAGGGTATGCGAAAATATTGGACTGTGGACTCATTCCAGATTGTGGAGTATGGAATGAAATGAGATGAAATGACTAGAACGAGCTGGCACAAATCGGTGCGTCACAGATGCGACTGGATTAGAATCGGAGTGAAGGGTTATGTGAAATGTAACAAATGACTTGGAAGTTCTGTAGCGGGGTTTCGGTGACATGGGGTATCTGGCAAACAACAGTGCGTGAAATTAAGAAATGATATACGAATCCTACCTGTGACAGTTTGAGAAAGACTCGTCCTACGAAAAACCACGAACGGAGAACCGAAAGCCTCTGAAAGTTCGGACACGCAGCTTACAAACACAGAGTGAGTTGGAAGAGTCGGCCTAGTGACGTAACGAATGGTTACGTCATGGTATTGTCCGAATGGTATTGAGTTCTTTAGTGAAATAGGGTGAAAGCTGTCAGCAAGCAGCACAGTGTTCCCTGCGTTGCTTTTCCTGAACAGTGTGCTGCATAAGTGACCCTCTGAGGTAGAGAAAATAGAAAATACAGACATCAAGAAATGTGATGCTATTTTTGTCATGTGTCATGGTAAACTTGAGGTTCAGATTGTTAACATTAATTAATTCAAAAAATGTCATTAACATGGCCTCTGAACCCTCCCAGACGATGAAGACATCGTCAATGTAGCTCAGCCAAGTTGTAATAAGGCTGATGTACTTGACGAAGTCCTCAGCGATGAGAAGGGACCGCTCCCACTCCCCCAGGTACAGGTTGGCGTACGATAGGGCACAGCATGTCCCCATCGCCACGCCCTGCACCTGGAGGTAGTGGGAGCCATCGAAGGTCCTAGATATAACCATAAGGCCCAAATCATTAGGGATAGAGCTAAAAAGGGCCTCTATATCTATAGCAACCAAAATAGATTCATCTGTCAAAGTTAATTCATCAGTTTTCTGTAGGAAGTGAATAGTGTCCTTAATGAAGGAATAGCTAGAACATAAGGTTGTAAAAAAGCATCTATCACCTGGCTCAAATTCTCCGAAATGTTTCCGTTTCCGGAAACAATTGGACGTCATGCACTTTAGGTATTCTTTATTAATTTTTATAGAACTGTGAAGGCTGTTATTGTTTACTGAAAATGCCAATTTCCCGGATGTTAGCTGAACCCCCTGTTTCAATGCTAGACAAGAAAATGACTACAAAAGATGAGTACAAGCTGATGACCCATTTGTCTAACATGCAGAAGAGTATTGTCCTCTTCTCTGTTAGGATGCAAGTCAGTGATGTATTTTTAAACCTTATTGGGAGCTTTCTCCTCCTTGGCCCTCCAGTGTATATTGGATACATAAGGTAGGTGTATTGATTTAGTGCATCGGGGTGCTATTCAAAGAAAAAAAAGGTGAATAAATGTTCCCAAACAAATAATCAGATGGGTATCCTGTGTGGGTATCCTGTGTGTGTTAAGCCCCGTAAACACGATCGGACTTTCCGACAACAAAACCGTGGAATTTTGTTCGAAGGGTTGGCTCAAACTTGTCTTGCATACACACAGTCACACAAATGTTGGCCAACAATTACGAATGTAGTGATGTACTAGATGTACTACGTGGTTTTTCAGCTCTTTAGCGCCACCCTTTGGGCTCCTGCTAATTTCAAGTTAGTAGAAGTTTGGTGAGTGTTGATTCATGCTTTTCTTTTCACGTTTTTCATTTCATGCTTTTCAGTTCGTTTCTGAACGGCCGTTCGTCAACCAGACATGTTGCAGAATCGGAGGAGATAACGTGTTATTTATTATTGGCCTTGGAGTTATTGCTTTGACATTATTTTTTTGGTTGAATAATGATTTGATTTGGTATATTTTTTTATATTTTTGGATGCAAAGAATGCACTTTTTGGTTAAGTTCTATTGGCAGATAGCATGTCTAATTTTATTTTTTTTTAATGCACAAATAAAAAAAAAAGCATATTAATATCATTCTTGATATCACTAGACAAAAAAAGCCTTTGAAAATTCGTCTGCAATAACTCCCATCAGTATCACCAGCAAAGCAGTTTCATTATTATCCCATTAAAGAAGAAGAGAATTGTGCACTGCATTTGGAGATTTCATAATTTGCCACGTCACGAATGTTAATTCTCCATTACAAACGCTAGTTTACAAGACCGACCGCTTCTGCTTCTGAGCATGCGTGTTTGTACTTTGGACTTTTTTTCCGATGCACTTGTGTACACACGATCGAAAAGTCCGACAACACACATTTGTTGGCTGAAAAAATTTGAGAACATGCTAGCCAACATTTGTTGCCGGAAAATCCGACAACAAATGTCCGATGGAGCATACACATGGTCAGGCTTTCCGCCAACAAGCTCACATCCAACATTTCCCGTCGGAAAATCTGATTGTGTGTACGAGGCATTAGTCTATATGGTGTCCAACAGCATCTAGATAACTTCCCAACCACCAGCTAGCATCTAATACAACCATTCCCTGCCAGATTTCCTCCAGAAGAATCCCCTGAGCTATGGCAAACTAACCACCCATTTGATGGTGCCTGAATAGTTCCAGGTCCAATGCTATGTGGCTTGACTTCTGACCACCACTGTTCAATAGAGCTTCATGCCTAATAGAAAAAAAGGTATGGTCTGTGCTCATGAGAACTTACACTCTAATAGGAAAAGGAGGTATGAGGATATCTGCCAGTTATGGGCATTTTTCCCACTGACCACTACCAATGTAAGGGACATTTTCCCAAAGATCCCTGATGGACTAATCTTAGCAGGGGCTCCCTCAGACCTGAACATTTTTTTAAGAGTTCCTTTAGGGGAAAATGTTTGAGCAAGACTGATCTAATGTATATAGCCTAGTTATAAAGTCTCAGTATTTGTATGTGTTATATCACTACTTCTTGTATTTAGTTGTCATTCAGTTTTACAGGCTGCATATTATAAAATGTAAAGCAGTTCTGATAATGTTATCCAGTCACTGGATGTGAATTGAAGGAAAAGATACATTCGGGAATTTGTGGATGGGGCTCACAGCATATCTCAGTTCAAGCAGGAATTATGTAGGTAGAATATTTCCAAGTACAGATTGTACAAAATAGACTCTCCCAGCAGTGAAGATTAGAGGGATTAAACAGTCAGCTGAGATAAAATAAGTGTCAAAAATGACTAAGTATACCACTTTTTAATCTGTCATTTTTGCCATTTTAAACCAAATGTGATATAAAATTATGGCTCTCCTTGGTTAAAGCAGTATTAAACCCAAAAGCAAACATGTAATATATTGCAGCTTACCAATTCTTAGATGTGATGGCTGCATTAGTTTTCTTTTTTAGGCTTTTTTCCCCCTTTATTTTTACCTGGTGATCCAGCCAGTAAGTCTGTTGTATTTCAAAAGAGCTTTTTCTTCCAGGTGTATCAGTTTGCAAGGATAAAGCAAACCATTTAGCACTGGCAGGGGTGCTTAGAGAGCTCAGTTTTTGTATATTTATGTAAAACCTTTATCCTAAAAGGAAAAGAACAGTTTGCTGTAACTGATTTAAAGTGTGACCTTGAGTTTGGCTTCAGTTAGTGTATTTAAATCTGCTTGTATCTAACACTATCCTACCCTCCCAGACTGACAGTGCTGCTGTCTGCTCTGCCCCCTGTGCTCATTCATCTGGAGTGGAGGCACTCTAATGACCCGTACACACGGTCGGATTTTCCGACGGAAAATGTGTGATAGGACCTTGTTGTCGGAAATTCCGACCGTGTGTAGGCTCCATCACACATTTTCCATCAGATTTTCCGACACACAAAGTTTGAGAGCAGGCTATAAAATTTTCCGACAACAAAATCCGTTGTCGGAAATTCCGATCGTGTGTACACAAATCCGACGGACAAAGTGCCACGCATGCTCAGAATAAATAAAGAGATGAAAGCTATTGGCCACTGCCCCGTTTATAGTCCCGACGTACGTGTTTTACGTCACCGCGTTCAGAACGATCGGATTTTCCGACAACTTTGTGTGACCGTGTGTATGCAAGACAAGTTTGAGCCAACATCCGTCTGAAAAAATCCTGGGATTTTGTTGTCGGAATGTCCGAACAAAGTCCGACCGTGTGTACGGGGCATTACAGTGTATTTATACTAAAAAAAAAAAAAAACCCACACAAATGTTCTACTAATATGACGCAGTTCTACAGTAGGGAAGAATTTGGCTTTTAGCATGGCAGTCCCTGTCTCATTCCATTACACATGCATACCTACTTCTTACCTACTGTGGTCATTTTTTGGACAGTAGCACTCTGGCTAAAATCTTTCAACATAAATGATTTTTCTTTTGCCAGGTGGTGTTTCCACAGGCGGGTCTTTTTACATCATATAAGGGGTGATTTATTAAAACTGAAGCACAGAGAATCTATCTGGCGCAGTTGGGCATAGTAACCAATCAGCTACTAGGTGTTATTGTCAAAGCTTCATTGAACAAGCTCAATTTAGAAGCTGATTGGTTACTATGAACAACTGCACCAGACTCTCTGGGCTCCAGTTTTAGTAAATCTCCCCCATACTGTCAGGTTCTTGCCTGACCAGCACAAACATTGGATGTCAGTTTTATTCTTAGAGGTATCTTTAATGAAGATCATGAAAGGGTAGCAGTGATTGTTTCATAGTGCCAACATCCAAATATAAGGATATAGAAAAAGAGGTATTCCCCTTGGGGTAGGACTTTAGCGACACTTAGATAAAGGTCACAAATCAATTAAATAGAAACATAGTCATATATTTATTGAAAGTGCAGAAATAAAACCATGGATCATGGAGTTTACATTTCAACCATAACTGATATAGCAATTAGTTGAGGTAGATGGTAAGTGAAATTGATCCTTCACCATCTACCTAAACTAATTGCTATATCAGTTATGGTTGATATGTACACTCCATGATCCATGTTTTTATCTATGCATTTTCAATAAATATATGACTATTTTTCTATTTAATTGATTTGTGAACTTTATCTAAGTGCCGCTAAAGTCCTACCCCAAGGGGAAGCCCTCTTTTTCTATATCCTTTAATGAAGATCAGTTCACTATGAAGATTATAATTATGCGTATAGCTGTTTGGAAAGTAACAACGTTTAATCAGCCTCTGCATGTAAGTTGATTGTGCCTATGTTCACCTTATATAAGTTTCAGTGAACATGATCACGGAATGCAGACCAGTAGTCTTTAATCATGTATAACATGGCTTTGGAAGGTCTTGTACCTGTTCCAGTGAGCTGCTTTCCAAGTATCCAGATCTTCAGATACAGTTATATATATGTTCTATCTTAGGGGGGTTACGGGTATGATGGTGGTGGGATTTAGGACTTCCCAATATGACAGTGGTCCTAACCAGCCAATCACCAGTTCTGAACACTGTCACGTGGGGGGTTCAATGATGTCATACACCTGGGTTACTCTGACTCTGGAGCTTACTTAACCCCCCTGGCGGTATTCCCGAGTCTGGCTCGGGTTGGATTTTACATACCAAAAGCGGTATCCCCGAGCCAGACTCGGGCTTGCATCGCAGGATCCAGGAAGAGCATACTTACCTTGTCCCCTGGATCCTGCGATGTCTCCCCGCTGTGATCGGCGAGCCGCCGTGTCTCGCTCGATTCACAGTGCCGAGCTCCGTTCCCTGCAAGCGTTGCGACGCACGGGGACGGAGTTCGGCGGTAAATTTAAAAGTGAAACACACAGTATAGATACAGCATACTGTAATCTTACAGATTACAGTACTGTATCAAATAACTACACATCCCCTTTGTCCCTAGTGGTCTGCCCAGTGTCCTGCATGCAGTTTTATATATATAAAACTGTTCTTTCTGCCAGGAAACTGGAGATTGTCCATAGCAACCAAAACTGTCTCTTTACATCAAAAGTGGTTTTAGACCAGCTAGAAAAAAGCGATAATAAATTAGAATCACTTGCAGAATTGAGCGATAGTGATTTGTGGGGAGATCCGTCATCAAACACTAAAAGTAATAAAAGCTAAAATTCTGCAACTGAGCAAATTTCAGTGTTTTTTATTTGATTACATTATTATATAATTTTTATTATTATTATATTATTATGTGTTTTAATTATTTATAGTTATTTATTATGTTATAATTTTTTATTTCGTTTTTCAAACTTTATCATACCCGGGATGTCTACTAGACTCTTGTTTGGACAGATTTAAGTGAACTATTCCTAAGAATTACAGGCCTACAATATAAAACGCCAAATTTCTGTGCAAAATAATTGTACCGCTTTCAGCTCCTAAAATCTGAAATAATCATACCGCCAGGGAGGTTAAGGTGGACTCCTTTCATGGGGTGGTGGCAAGGGAGCACAAATAGGTGAGACTACCTTACTGGGGGTGTGGGTTATCAGGAGGTATCATCTCTCTGCCCTAAGTGGGCAGAGGCGTGGTCTCTTTCATTGTCCATTCATCACACTGGAGTATGAGAAGGTGACAAAGGAAGCAGTATTTTTTCCTAATCACCATCAGATGGAAGAGTACTAATATTTTTATGATTTCAAGATGGTGAAGGGTGTTGAACTCTGCACATGGATGAAGCTTACAGATCTGGATAAATTGGGGCATATATGTAGGATCTAAAACTGGAACCCTGGGGTTGGTATTTTGTCTGGAGTTCTGCTTTAATGATACATGTTATGCTAGTAAATTAGGCTATGACATTAAATGTGTAGTTATTGCTGAAATAGATCCTTCAAATTCTTAGAGAGAATGGTCCAACCTGTGGTTTGTTTTCTACATGTATACAAGTCATCTATTGGAATTTATGGTTCCAATTCTTATTTTTTATGCAGCACAGCCACTGTTATTAAACTGCAGTACACAGCACTTAAAGGTTGCTGTCAGTTCTGTATTTCATTGTTTATGTAGCATGTGGGGGGTACACGTATATGGTAAAAGCTAATGAAATGCTGTGTGAAAGGGGAGAGCAGAAACAACATAGCAGTTAATGAAAGCATGTTAACGCTGTTCATAAGGCAAAGCCAACATGTTCCAAATTGATCTTGTGTTGATGAAGAAGCATTTCTAAATTGTTTTTATCTTCCTGAAATCTGATTATAATGGATGTTGGATTTAGCAGCACCACTGTGTATATCAAGCTGTTAGATGAACTTGAAATTTTATAATTGCATTACTACATGGTTGGGAATTGCCTCAGCTCTCCAGAAATAAGGCAGCCATAGAAAAACTGTTCTGCTAAATTGCTGACCACCCAGTGTAATAGGGAGCTGGTAAAAAGGCGTCCAAAGGACCACTATCCAGTTCACTATGGAGCATAGTGGCTGTGAGTCTTTCTAGGAGGAGGCTGGTCACCTGGTGGGATTAAACATGAATATCGCTAAGGACAGTATCAGCTTCTTATGCCGCGTACACACGGTCGGACTTTTCATCTACAAAAGTCCGGCGGACGCCGACGGACCAAATCCGGCGGACAATTCGATCGTGTGTGGGCTTCCGCAAGTCTGACGGACTTTAGATTTGAAAACATGCTTCAAATGTTTACGTCGTAACTCTGCCGGACCCAGAAATCCGCTCGTCTGTATGCTAGTCCGACGGACAAAAACCCACGCTAGGGCAGCTATTGGCTACTGGCTATCAACTTCCTTATTTTAGTCCGGTGTATGTCATCACGTAGGAATCCGTCGGACTTTTGTGTGATCGTATGTAGGCAAGTCTGTTCGTTAGAAAGTCCGTCGCAAGTCCGCCAAAAATCCGTCGAAAGTCCGTCGAAAGTCTGTCGGACGGGCTGTCTGACTTTTGTAGCCGAAAAGTCCGACCGTGTGTACGCGGCATTAGACTTCTATTAGTTAACGCACAGGAAGCCTATAGAGGTCAGTAGAGTTACTTCCTACTTGTGCAGTTCTTTGCCTAGCTGGTTTGGGAAAAGCCTTGTAAACAAAGCCATAGAGCTGCAGGTTTGCTGGCTACCAGAAAACAAGCTTCTGATCTGAGGTCTGCATTTCTAACTTTCAGTAATCTTGTCCTTTAATAAATCACCCAAGGCCCTGCCCTGAGTCCAGCCTGTGGTGATCAATCCTAACCTTCCTCCCAATTCCAACGATCAACACTGTGCAGTCCTGCCCAGAACTGTGTAGCCTTTTTTTTCAAAGACATCTTTGAAGGCTGCTTCTCTTTGTGCTCATGCAGAGTGATGCCCTATATATTCATATGGAAAAGTTGTATTCTACAGAGAGGTTGGAATATGGCTCATTTATAAAAGTGTTTATTGAGCCACAATTCTTTTTTTACATTTTGGATAGAGTAGAATGATTAGAACCCATGTCATTGTTTACATTTGCTGGGTAATTTCTGGTGTCACTGTGCTACAGTTGTCACCGGATTAAGAGGTTAGGGGAAATCTGTTCCATTAATAACTGTTTAAAATGGTATTTTCCCTCAGTTTGGTGAAATCCACTCACGTTTTGCCCTGGAGACACACCAGTGTCACAATGGTCATAAGGACAAAGAAAGAGAGGGAATCTCCCAAACAAGGACACCTGACAGGGGTACTAACCCTTCTCTAACCATCTAAAACTAAATAAAAGTTTTGAGCTAATTGTTGATCTGTATTGTAGTTTGTGTATTATGCAATACTGATACTGTTCTTTTTTATTGTAAGAAAGAACCTTTTTTTGGAGGAAAGAACTTACTTCAGCAGCTAGGAAATCTAAAGTCAATGATTTAGAATATACACTCACCACCCTCTTTATTAGGTACACATTTCCTTCAGAACTGCCTTAATTCTTTGTGGCATAGATTCAACAAGGTGTTGGAAACATTCCTCAGAAATTTTCGTCCATATTGACATGATAGCATCACGCTGTTGCTGCAGATTTGTCGGCTGCACATCCATGATGCAAATCTTCCACCACATTCCAAAGGTACTCTATTGGATTGAGATCTGGTGACTGTGGAGGCCATTGGAGTACAGTGAACTCATTGTCATGTTCAAGAAACCAGTGGTGAGATGATTTGAGCTTTGTGACATGGTGCAGCCATCAGAAGTAGCCATCAGAAGATGGGTACACTGTAGTCAAAAAGGGATGGACATGGTCAGCAACAATACTCAGGCAGACCATTCCATTTAAACAATGCTCAATTGGTACTAAGGGTTCTAAAGTGTACTGAAAAAATGTCCCCCACACTGTTACACCACCAGCCTAAACTGTTGATACAAGGCAGATGGATCCATACTTTCATGTTGTTTACGCCAAACTCTGACCCTACCATCTGAATGTCACAGCTTAAATCAAGCCTCATCAGACCAGGCAGTGCTTTTCCAATCTTCTATTGTCCAATTTTGGTGAGTCTGTGTGAAATTTATCCTCAGTTTCCTGTTCTTAGCTGACATGAGTGACACCCAGTGTGATCTTCTGTTGCTGTAGCCCATCTGTTTCAAGGTTCGATGTGTTGTACACTCAGAGATGGTGTTCTGCATATGTTGGTTGTAATGAGTGCACTGTAAAAAAAATATTGTGCTGGGTCTACTCAAAAAATTGAGGCAACTATTTGCATCAGCTTTTTAAGTACTTAAGTACTTAAACTTATTTTTGTCTGACTCATTAGGCTTTTTATGTTTTCAACTTTGTTGTTTTAAGTAAAGCCAAGTTAATTTTTTTCAGTTTATAGACCATAGTGTTTTAAGTTAGGAATACATACTGTACCTTAACTTGTTTGGAACTATAGGTTTAAGTAAAGCCAATTAAATTTTTCCAGTTTATAGACCATAGGTTTAAGTAAAGCCAACTCAATTTTTCCAGTTTATAGACCATAAGTTCAAGTAAAGGCAACTCAATTTTTCCAGTTTCTAGAAAAGTTTAAGATAGGAACACATACATTAACTTATTTACTTCAAGTATTTATATAGCACTGTAAATTTATGCAGTGCTTTACATGTACATTGTACATTCACATCAGTCCCTGCCCCTCAAGGAGCTTATAATCTAAGATCCCTAACTCACTTTCATACATACACATACTAGGCCTAATTTATACAGGATCCAGTTACCCTACCAGCATGTCATTGGAGTTTGGGAGGAAACCTACGTAGGCACAGGGTAGAACATGCAAACTCCCGGCAGGGTCGAGGTCGGGATTTGATCCAGTGCCCCTTTTGCTGCTAGGCAAAAGTGCTAACCACTACATCACTGCCCTATTACTTAGTTACTAGTGGTCTTGTCCGGCCCTCCTCCCCCCCCCCCCGCTGTCTTCTGGGAGACACACAGGTCCCAGAAGACAGCAGGGACCAGTGAGATTGCGCAGCGCAACTCACACATGAGCAGTAGGGAACCAGGCTGTGAAGCCGCAAGGCTGGCGCCTGCACCCACAGATCGGCTTCGGGTGAGGACATCACGGGTGCCCTGGGCAGGTAAGTGTCCATATATTAAAAGTCAGCAGGTGCAGTATTTGTAGCTGCTGACTTAAAAAAGAAAAAATTTCGGCGGAATGCCGCTTTAAGTTTAACACATGAACTTGTCTTGCATTAAGGCAGGACATTTGTTTAAAGGGGCTGTCAGTGCACCACAATGTACTAAAAAGTGGACATGAATCTTTTTGGTAATGCTGCACGCCGTAATACATATGGTAATGTGCCTCTGTTCAGGTTTGTTCCCCGTAGTGTGTTGGGGGAGCCCTGAAAAAAATGGCACCACTACACCCTAATGTGTGTTTGGTGCATTAATGTGCATTGCATTATTGTGTGCATTAATCACAATAAATGATAAGTCAACTTCACTTTCCCAATACAGTAGAGCATAACTGGCTTAAAGAGCCAAGAGCCGAACTTCTCTCTTCCAGTTTAAGTTCTGCTGTGAAGGGAATTACAGGAGGCTACTAACCAAACAGATTAGGTTAGTTACTTATGCTAGCTCATTTAATGAGTTTTAATGAATTCATAACTGAATTAAATGGTGGCTTTTTATGACTGCCTGGAGTTCAGCTTTAAACTGATTTAGTATCTGTTCTTCTTATCCAGCACCCAAAGGCAGATTGAGCTAGATCATTTTCTTTCAATAATTATTAACAAATAATGGTCACATGCAAAGTCCAGATGTTGAATTCAGACTATGCTTTAAATACAAAGAGGTCAGACTGGTTGCCCACAGAGCTTCTAGTCTGTCACTTTAGGTGACCTTCCTTACCAGGCAGTATTATGAGATTCACCCTAGCTTACATATACTCAGCAGTTCTCAATGAACCATCTTTGCTGCCTGTACTTTTTTTCCTTATATTAGAGAGGCTGCCCAAGCTCATTTAAATGCTAATACACAGCCATCTGCTTCTTTAGCATGACTGTGCACTGGGCCATGTGACATCAATTAATATAATTGTGAGCTTTTCATCAGCTCAGCCACAGTGTCACACAGACAGAGCAGCATCTGCTTCTCTTTACCCTCATTTACAACACACCCCTTTGACCATTAGGGTCTGCAATAGTCTGCATGCATACTATATATACAGTGTATATATTTAGGCACAAAGCACCAAATGCTGCAAACGCATATCACCATGTATGGCTTCTGTCCATACTATGGTTGTCCAGCAATCTGCACTGGAAACTGCCGGCAATGTGCTAGCGACATCATGCAACTCTTGGTGTTGCTGGCCCCCATGCTCATGCTATCTACATCTTTGACAGCATCAGAACAAGTGTTTCCCATTCAGGCTTTGTAATCACAAGATGTAGAAAGCACTGGAAGGGAGGTAGAAGTTGAATGACACTATAAGTTGCATAGAGTTGCGTGTAAATGGCCGGCAGTTCCCAAATCAGGATTGCTGGATAATCGGATCGCAGACACACATTGGGGGAGATTTACTAAAACTGGTGCACACAGAATCTGCTGCAGCTTTGCATAGTAACCAATCAGCTTCCAGGTTTTATGGTCAAAGCTGAAGTTAGCAGCTGATTGGTTACTATGCACAGGTGCAACAGATTCTGTGTGCACCAGTTTTAGTAAATCTCACCTATAGCAAGAGGTTTTTTGGGTCCATTGCAGTGGATTATTTAAAGTATTCAAGTGCATCAACAGCCGCAACTTTTTTTATATAGTAAAGCCTAGTACTCACGGACCGATTGTTGGCAGGCATCAGTCGGTTTAATAGAAACCATCCAACATTCAGCCCGTGTGTATGACAGCCGGTCTTTCGAAGGCACATGCCCGAAAAAGATCTGCTGACCGGCTTCTGATCAGTGCTCTAAGCCAATGGCTGAGGTCACTAACCGGAGTGTTCTGGCGGAGGGGGCCACCCCCTTGTCAGGATACAATAGAACAACAGGGGGGGGTCTCTGTACTAACATCAGATTGTTAGTACAGTGGCTCCGACCTGAGCTAACACCCTGGAGAATAAAATGGCGGTCGTTGCAATACTTTCTGTCACACCGTATTTGCGCAGCAGTCTTACAAGCACACTTTTTTTGGAAAAAATACACTTTTTTGAATTAAAAAATAAGACAACAGTAAAGTTAGCCCAATTTTTTTTATATTGTGAAAGCTAATGTTACGCAGAGTAAATTGATATCCAACATGTCATGCTTCAAAATTGCGCCCGCTCATGGAATGGCGTCAAACTTTCTTAAAAATCTCCATAGGCGACGTTTAAAAAATTCTGCAGGTTGCATGAATCGATCCCCTGCAGTGTTGCCCGGGTCACCCCTCCTGCTCCTTAAATAAACGAAACCCCCCCTATCACTAAGCTTTTCCTCCAATCCACTACTCCCCACTTTTACTGGACTAACTTTCTTTAACCCTTGCTGTTCCCTTATCACTTCTGGCATGCCGGTGTTCTGCCCAGAAAGTTCCACTCGGCGGATAAGGACCCCCTCTACTGCGCAGTAGGATCCGGCGGAAATAGCCGAAGGGGAATAGGTCCAAATCAGCTGTAGACGGCGCCTGTAAGAGGCCCCTCACGGGCTTGCTTCGCTCGCCACACTTCGGGCACGGCCTCGCTGCGCTCGGCTCTTTTAGATTCCCCCTCTAGGTCCACTTGGATGGTAGGGAAGGAACCTGGACCCAGAGCGCAGGCGCCATGTACAGCTGATTGTGGATTTTGAGCTTCGGCTATCTCCGGCGGCTGTTACTAGTTGGTACTGCGCAGGCGCTGCGCCTGCGCAGTACAGGGGGGGAACTTATCCGCCGAAGGAACTTATTCAGCAAGACACCGGCACTCTGCTAGTTCCTTTCCAATCCTCTCGCTCCAGGCCTCTCTGAGAGTGGAATTATTCAGCAACTCATTCCCAGAAAGATGGCCTCTACAAAGGGTATCTCACTTTCACTATCCATTTATTCTTAGAACATTTTGGAGAGTGTAACAGAAGGATCTTTGACACCATGGGGTTTATTTACTAAAGGCAAATCCACTTTGCACTACAAGTGCACTGCAAGTGCACTTGAAAGTGCAGTCACTGTAAATCTGAGGGAAAGATCTGAAATGAGGGGAAGCTCTGCTGATTTTATCATCCAAGTATGTACAAGCAAAAATGCTGTTTTTTATTTTCCTTGCATGTTCCCCTCAAATCAGTATATATAAAATAATATGCAAAGTGATTAGAGGGAAGCTTCGGAATGGCAAAGATGTTTTTATTACAAATTATGTGAGCAGACTGCAGTTCCTCTTTAAACAGTGGGGTTGATTTACTAAAACTGGAGAGTGCAAAATCTGGTGCAGTTCTGCATAGCAACCAATCAGATTACAGTTATTTTTGTAAAAGCTTAAAGTGGATGTAAACCCACTACACATGAATATAAACTGTTGCCAGGATAATAAAGTATGTATCTGTATATGACTTCTAATTATGATCCTACTTTCCACAACTCACCCCCTTTCCTACACTGAGCCCCGCAAAACGCCGAAATCCATGGTGCGGGTCTATGCTGCGGCGCTCGGTGGGTGGAGCTGTGACGTCACTAGGCTCCTGACCAACCTCTACACTCCCCTTGTGCTGGCAGCGGCGCAAGTACGAACCTCGCGCTTGTTATACTAGAAGTGTGCGCACAGGGGACACAGAGTGTGTTCTTGACAGAATCAGAGTGCGGTCACGGCCCCCCACCCCCACCCCCCGGGACTCCTGCACATGTGCCACATAGGCCGTAGTGGAGAGGAGTTTTCGGTATAGCTAGCACAGCTCTGAGATGCTGAGAGAGGGGAGGGGAGAGGTGTGTATGGACGTGCATGAGATAAGAAAATAATGCATGTCTCTTAGGCTAGTGCAGGAGATATGTAAATCACCTGTCTCTCACAGCAAGGGGGAGGATTTGACAAAGTTTTTCTCTGTTTGTCAAGATTTATCTCACTGCACAATAAAAGAGGATTGCTCAGAGATGGATTAACTCTTTGTGGCAAGACTGGGCTCAAATGATAGGAAATCTTATACTCTACATTATGGCATCAAACAAAAACATTTTTTTTTCTCGGGTTTACATGCACTTTAAGTGAACAAGCTGAAGCTAGAGGCTGATTGGCTACCATGCAGAGCTGCATCAGATTTTTGTACTCTCTCGTTTTTGTAAATCAACCCCCCCCCCCCCCTCCCCGTGTGTGTTTCGTATCACCCTAAACTTTGAATAATTTTACATTTTGCTGTGTTCTTGTGAATAATCCTGTTGCCCTTCAGTTGCTTAGCCCAGGGGCTTGATACCATTACACACATTATAGGATCAGGGAATTGACTTGATCTCATTTACTAGGTGTATAAGTGAAACGTTCCTCATGCTTGTACACTCACTCTTTATACATATTCCTACTTACTCATCTGTACTAAGAAGGAAATTAAAACAAGCAACATCAGTTCTCTAGCAGGACTGTGGAGACAGAATAAGGCCATACAGAATATATGTCGTCAGCAATATTTAACGTTTCTCATATTACTGCAGAAACTCTTTTGCATTACTTTGCAAAAATGTGTCTGTTGTCCTAGTAACCACTGTCATTTTTCACTTTCATTATAAGTTAGATAATGAAAGTAAATATTTGACTTGCTACCCTAGGAAGCATGCCTACTTTACTTTTGTTTTACTTTTTTATTCCAGATTTGTATGAATTTGTGTCTGTTTTACTATGGGAACTCCTAAATGCATTAACATTGGCAAATTATAAACAAAATAATAATTTAAAGGTCAGCTAAATCCAAAAATTGAAATTTATGAAACATGAAATTAAAGTTCACTCCAATCTTAAACTGACATTTTTCATCATAGCTTAAAAAATGTGAAAATGAACATTTTCTCCCTATCTATTAATAACTATAGCACGCTATGTAAGCTTGTAATGTCACTGATTACATATCCATGTGGGTTAATAACCCCTATAGATTACTTTAATGGAAACCTATCACTTAAATATAGCCATTTACAATATATTAGGGTGACCATTTGTCACTTATTTTGAAAAACCCATACTAGGAAGAATCCAAACTATTTATGGTATTTATCATATATTATATTTGGAATTTTTTGCTGTTTTCATAGATGTTGTTGAAGTTGGGATCTAGTGACCAGATAAAAAACTCTTTGGAATTTAAGTCAGTTTTGAGTTGTAGAGACTAGAAGGTAGGCCTCAAAAATAAGTGTAAATGAACAAAAAATTGAACAATGCATGTATAGAAGCATTGTGCCCTTTTTAGTGCAGTTACACTTATTTTTGGAGCCTCCCTCCTATTTTAAAACTTAGGCTGGCCATACACACTTCGAATTCCTGCTGAACTGGCCGAGATTTGAACCGTTAATGGGCAGGCTGAATGTACCAAGTTGACTGATCAATCAACTTGGGTACAACCAGCCTGTCAGATTCTCTTGCAATTGTTCCTAGAGACTGCTATAGTCACTAGCAATATTCACTGTCCTCTCCTGACGGGAATGGCTCCCCCTCCCCCACCGGGAGATGACAATTGCTAATTCCCCAAAACTGCCTGTGTTGATGAGGGAATCGTGTGAGTTTCCTGCGGTTGCAGGAAAGAAATTCGCACCGTGTATGGCCTGCCTTTCCAGTTCCTGATTCTGCAAAATCTTGAGTTTTCTTCTTCCCCAAGACCATGCTTGTCAGAATCTTTTGTGCTGAACATTCAATCCTATTGAAAGCTCATATTCAGCTGGGGTAGGAAGTAAGGACTAAGGAACACAAATTCCAAAAAACTAAATACAGATCATGGGACCTTTTCACAGTTGCACTGAAGAAGGTTCTGACTAGCGGCTTTCTCTGTGTCACACAGCCAAGACCTCACTGAACCAGGGACAGCGTAAGACTGGGAGGAGAGTCACTCATTCCTGGGGGTGAGGCAAAGTCATAGTGGCCTCCATCGGAGTACAGTCCACCAATGGGAATAGTGAAGCCATGGTACACATGTGCAGTAAGAAAAGGCTATGCGCCCCTGGGCAGGGCCACACAATGAAGATTTGTTGAAAGCAAGATAAGCAATTTACATGGCAAGCTACATTCTGGGTAGGGGCGAGTAATTTAAGGACAACCGTACTAAAAGTTCATTGACTTGTATGGAAGGGTGTGTGTGTGTGTTGGGGGTAGAGGCTTCTGCTGCATAAAATCATTATGTACATAGGCCCTTAAAGTCTGTCTCTGTGTTGTGACCAGATTTGAACTTACAATTGTATCCTAAGTCAGGTGAAAATCTGATTGGTCGCTTGGTGGCAAGATTGAACTAAAATGATAACATTCATTAAAAAAATGCTGATTTTATACCTGAAATGTTAGTTCCCTGGATGTTCTTCAGATCTACTTTACAATTTTATGAACACAGACTTGACTTGCAGATCTGGAAAGTCAAACCCAACACCAAGTGGGTTACCATGAAATCCAGAAAATTTGAAATTTCACGCAACAGCAGTGGCCAATAGTATCAGGATTTATGTTACCCTCTTTAAATGCATACAATACATGGGGTTCGCTGATAATATGTAAGATGCCTAAAGTCCTCAAAAGATTGTCTGAGCTGAGTGTAGTAAAATTACATCTGTTATGTGCCATAGATATGTCATTTAGCATAGGTACAGTGCCATGCATATGTATAATGGATGTAAGCAATTTCCAACCAATAACATGTTGCTTTGGAGTCTTTTGTATACTGCTTTAGAGTAACTTTTGATGAGATATTTAACATCTATCTAAACAACTACTGCCGTGCATATTATCAAGAAAATGAAGTTGTGTATGTTACCTTATTTATATCATTTTGATACATTTGTATTCAGTGTTAATGTGTGATTTTATTGTAGCTTTCTTATGCTCACTGTAGGTTTTCACCAACTGTTGTATTTGAATGTGGTTTTCAAAACTAACAAAACATTTTCTTAAGTATATAATAGAACTGAGTTATAAACTTGTCCAGCCTTTTATCCTGCTAGATAGATTTGGAAACAAAGAACATAGAAAAGTGAAGGCAGAAAAAGAAAATGGTTCATCGAGTCTGCCCTTCATTTTTGTTTTTTTTTCATTAAAGTGGATGTAAACCCTCACATATACCCAGTGAAATGAACAGCCTCAGATGATACACAGAGATGAAACAAATCTCCCTACATAAGTTTTACATACATATCTGCTGACTTTACCTTTCTACATTCTTTAGAAAGTGCACATTGTTTTAGAAATTTTTCTTCCTGTTTCAGCAGTGGGAGGAAAGTCTGGGCATACACTGTGTGTGAGCTGATTGGAGAAAAGGCACCCCCCCCCTCCACATAGGCAGAGGAACGAATAAACTTGCAGGTCTGTTCTGTAAATAAACCAGATCTCTGCTTATGTGTCTCAAAGGTACCTCCCCGACACAAATTTCCAGTGGCTTTTATCTCGTGTGTCTGAAAACTTGTCAGAAGTTATCATGCTGATAACAGAGGTACAGAGCAGCAGAAAGACACAGGACTTAGGGTTTTGGAGAGAGATAAGTAAACACTACAGATATATGTGCCCAGGTCAGATTTCATGAATGGGGTTTACATCTGCTTTAACTTTATTGTCTGACTATAGATCTATGATTTATGCTTTGTGTCAGTTATCAGAGTTACTGTGTTGATAATGCATAGATATCAGCCCCAAGATATAAGGTACTGAGGTTTAGGAGAATAAAGAATTGTCACTTAGCAAAGCGTATTAAATATAGTAAAGCTATTCTAACTATGACTAACCAATCAAATGTTGGTTGGTCCATCTCTAGATTGGCTCCTGTCTTAATAAACAGTGCTATAGAATGCAATGGATAGCTACTTTGCAGGCTGCCCAGGGCACAGGAAAATAATAGTGGCATAGAAACAAACCCCAGAGTCTGCAGTCATGTTAGCAATGTAAGTAGCCATCTGGAAAGGGAGTCTAGATTAGCATAGTTCAGGAGAGGCAAAAAGGATAAGTGAACTTAGTACTGCTGCTGCTGCTTTAGTAAATAAACTCCATTACATAGCACTACAAGCCAGGATGCAGAGACTGTAAAAACTGTAAAAAGACTAGTTTCGTTTTGTGTGTTTTTTATAGTTATAATATAGGTGTACTTAGTAATCAGTGCAACAAGCAGTAATAAGCAATAAAGCGTGGTTTGTTTGATTTGGTATATTTCATAATTGTTTTTCTTGCACTCTTATTTGCAAAATGTTCATTGCTTTTTGTACATTTGACCTCTATTAAATTCTGGCGCGGTGCTCAGGCTATGATAATGTGTGTCAGACTCCAATCACAGATTATTCACACTCATCAGGGAGGTATCACATTTAATTAAAGATGAAAAAAAATACACATTTCTCTGCTAAACAAAGGGAGGTGAACAAGAAATAACTTCCTCCAAAAAAAGAGACATTCCTGATTCCAGTAGAGTAGACATGATCCTAGAAATCAGGTTGAAAAAATAGCTATTATAGTATTATTTTTGGCATTCTCCGGTAGTAAATGTCTCTGCCTTCAAAACTGATGTGTTATTTCCGTTGTACAAAGGGCACTGATTACAGGTATTATGGTTGGCAGCCATTAGCAATGTATTGAGTTTTTACAACTAACAAAGAATATGGTCACTGATCATAGTTATGATTTCTAATATACAACCCCAATTCCAAAAACAGTTGACACTGTAAAATCTACATTAAAAAAAAGAATTTCACATTAGAAAATAGAAAATGTACTAAATGTTTAAACTGACAAAAGGTCCCATTTTAAGAAAAAAATAGGATCATTTTGAAATTGATGTAAGCGACATCAGCAATGATATAGTGTCTGGGATTAAAAGTACAATTTCAGTCTTTGCAGATGACACCAAACTATGCAGTGGAATAACGTCCTTACAGGATGTCTCCAATTTACAAGCCGACCTCAATGCACTGTCTAATTGGGCGACAATGTGACAGATGAGGTTTAATGTTGATAAATGTAAAGTTATGCACTTGGGGGCTAAGAATATGCATGCATCATACATACTAGGGGGAGTACACCTGGGGGAATCCGTAGTGGAGAAGGATCTGGGAGATTTGGTAGATCATAAGCTCAATAATAGCATGCAATGGCAAGCTGCGGTTTCCAAAGCGAGCAAAGTCTTGTATTAAGAGAGGTATGGACTCCAGAGAGGGATATCATTTTGCTCCTGTACAAATCATTAGTAAGACCTCATCTTGAATATGCAGTTCAGTTTTGGGTACCAGTTCTCAAAAAGGATATCAGGGAACTGGAGAAAGTGTACAGAAGGGCAACCAAACTGATAAGAGGCATGGAGGAGCTCAGCTATGAATTAGAGGAACTGAATTTATTCTCTCTTGAGAAGAGGAGATTAAGGGGGTATATGATCAACATGTACAAATATATAAGGGGTTCATATAGTGAACTTTCTGTTGAGTTATTCACTTTACGGTCAACCCAGAGGACACGGGGGCACTCTTTACGCTTAGAGGAAAAGGGATTTCATCTCCAAATACAGAAAGGTTTCTTCACAGTAAGAGCTGTGAAAATGTGGAATAGACTCCCTCCAGAGGTGGTTCTGGCCAGCTCAGTACATTGCTTTAAGAAAGGCCTGGATTCTTTCCTAAATGCACACAATATAACTGGGTACTAACATTTATGGGTAAAGTTGATACAGGGAAAATCTGTCAGGAAGGAATTTTTTCCTCTGCTGTAGCAAATTTGATCATGCTTTGCTGGGGCTTTTCCCCTTCCTCTGGATCAACTGTGGGTTAAGGATTGGGTATATGAGATTGTTTGATATTACTTTTTATTTGTTTATTTATTTTTATGGTTTAACTAGATGGACTTGTGTCTTTTTTCAACCTGACTAACTATGTAACTATTTAACACGTCTCAAAAAGTTTGGAGGGGCCCACAGAGTTTACCATGGAGTAGAATCCCCCTTGCTACTTATTCATTTGACAGAAGGACAGGAAGAAACTAACAACAATAAAAAACACACAGATATCTCAACCATTCCTCTACTCAAAAAGTGTTTTTCTTGATGCATTTGTCCCCATTGAAAAGATTTTCTATCACTTCCTTTCTATGTAATCCCCAGTCACTGATTCAAGACATCAGAGTAGGTCTTTGCAGTAGGGCCATAGACAGCAAGACCCCCCCCCCCCCAGAAAAGCTTGTTAGCATGACAGGCTGATCCACAAGAAGTCTAGTACCCAGTGGATGTCCCAGCTACAACCTTATGTCCTTGCAGTAAACTAGGGGGGCAGCGCAATTAGTCCAAGTTTTGCACCTCCCTGTCACTTCATATGGGGGGATGCATTTGAAGGCAGTTGGTGTGAGAGGCCACCCCAGTACGGACAACAAGTGTGCCTATTACAATCTTTATCAATGTTGAGCCACCCCCATCAATGAGCCACCCCCATCAATGAGCCATCCCCATCAATGAGCCACCCCCATCAAATCATTCCCCGCAGCTATTACCTTTTGTACCACCACCCCCTCTCTTTAGAATGTAAGCTCTACGAGCAGGGCCCTGCTGTCCCTTCTGTATTGAACTATACTGTAATTCTGCTGTCCCCCCTCTACATTGTAAGTGCTGCATAAACTGTTGGCGCTATATAAATCCTGTATAATAATAATAATAAATGTCATCTTTTACAATGGGTGTATGGGAAGTAAATATGCTACCTGTTCTAGGGCCTCATTCTGATTTAAGATTTAAGTTTTAGAGATTAAAAGCAGTGTTAAATACAAAACAAAAAAATGTAATGTTTTGCAGCATACCAATCATAAGGTGTGGTGGCATCCTTTTTTTTAGGCTTTTTTCCCTCTGTTTTCACCTGGTGATCTGGCCAGTAACACACCTTCTGTATCAGAGTGCCACCACTCTGGATGAAGGAGCACAGAGGGCACCTTTGAACAGCAGCATTGTCAGTCTGGGAGAAGGGGGGAGTGTACTAGCAGATTTAGATACACTAGACAAATTGAAGCCAATCTCCAGCTAACATGTTAGAAGCAGTTACAGCTTTTAACCCCTTCCCGACCGGCGCGTGCCGATGTACATCGGCAGTATGGCATGGCTGGGCAAATGGGCGCACCCGTACATCCCTTTGAATTTGCCACCGTGCCATTGCATGCGCGCCGCCAACTGGGAGCTTCGTGAGTCATGTCGCGGGCAGCGCATACTAGCACATTATAAGAGGCTTACTTTAGAATGAAGCCCTCCAGTGCTGCGCTGTCGCCGCTGAGAGTGCTGACATCTTTCCCCGGTCTTCCTTCCGGGTTTGGGTCCTCTGGCTACACGAATGGCTGGGAATGCGATGACGTCACTCCTGCGCATGCACATGGGAGCTGCCGTTTAAGGCAGGGGCTCTGAAGGTTTGGCACTGTTTGCCGGTCCTTCAGAGTGCATGCGCCGGCTGAATGCACTCTGAATTTCTCCTAAACTGTGCAAGTTTAGGAGATATTTGCAGTACCTACAGGTAAGCCCTACTATAGGCTTGCCTGTAGGTACAAGTGGTAGAACAGAGTTTACTATCACTTTAAGTCACTTCATGTATAATCCAGCCTCCAACATTCGTTTTATTCTAGTGTCCTAGGAGGATGAACACCTTTTTCACTAGCTCTGCTGAGAAAAAACTCTAGTTATTATTTCTTCATTTAAATTTTTCAATTTAGATTTTCTTTTGGTAACTTGAATCAAGTTTTTAGGAATCACTGCTTGATCATAGCACAGCACAGTGGAGTATGATAAATGGGTGCAAAGGGGACCCCGAGGGGGATGGGGCCCACTGTGCCCTAATCCACTCTGCACCCATGAATGAGACAAGCCTGAGGTGCTGCAGCCTTGCCTGTCACTTTCTTCTTTGTGGCTCCTGTCCCAGAGGATCCTGTGTGAACTTGTTTCTCAGTCACACACAGATTATCTTGCAGGTGCTGAGAGCATCTGGTGCTGGGGGCGAGTACTGCTTCTCTGGGGGCAGGAACTGATGTTAGCCACTGTAGCCTGGGAGAAAAAATCTCCCATGCCTGTGAGAGATGTTCCTGAGCCCGGTGAGATCTGTGAATTTAGGGAGGTGGGAAATGTGATTTCGGGGTATGTCCCCTTCTTCAAGGTCCAAGATACTGATCCCACTGATAAAGAAATGATCAGTCTATAATTGTAATGGTAGGTTTATTTTAACAGTGAGAGACAGAATAACAACAAAAAAATCCAGAAAAAAAAACGAATTGCAAAAAATGTATAAATTGATTTGCATTTTAATGAGTGAAATAAGTATTTCACCCCTTCGCAGAACATGACTTAGTTCTTGGTGGCAAAACCCATGTTGGCAATCACAGAGGTCGGATGTTTCTTGTAGTTGGCCACCAGGTTTGCACACATCTCAGCAGGGATTTTGCCCCACTCCTCTTTGCAGATCCTCGCCAAGTCATTAAGGTTTCAAGGCTGACGCTTGGTAACTCGAACCTTCAGCTCCCTCCACTTATTTTCTATGGGATTAAGATCTGGAGACTGGCTAGGCCACTCTAGGACCTTAATGTGCTTCTTCTTTGTTGCCTTGGAAATGTGTTTTGGGTCATTGTCATGCTGGAATACCCATCCATGACCCATTTTCAATGCACTGGCTGAGGGAAAGAGGTTCTTACCCAAGATTTGAAGTTACATGGCCCCATCCACCGTCCCTTTGATGCGGTGAAGTTGTCATGTCCCCTTAGCAACACCCCAAAGAATAATGTTTCTACCTCCATGTTTGACAGTGGGGCTGGTGTTCTTGGGGTCATAGGCAGCATTCCTCCTCCTCCAAACATGGCGAGTTGAGTTGATGCCAAAGAGCTTGATTATGGTCTCATCTGACCACAACACTTTCACCCAGTTCTCCTCTGAATCATTCAGATGTTCATTAGCAAACTTCAGGTGGCCTGTACACGTGCTTTCTAGAGCAGGGGGACCTTGTGAGTGCTGCAGGATTTCAGTCCTTCACGGTGTAGTGTGTTACCAATTGTTTTGTTGGTGACTGTGGTCCCAGCTGCCTTGAGATCATTGACAAGATTCTCCCATGTAGTTTTGGGCAGATTCCTCACCGTTCTCATGATCATTGAAACGCCACGAGATGAGATCCTGCATGGAGCCCCAGACCGAGGGAGATTGACTGTTATTTTGTGTTTCTTCCATTTGCGAATAATAACACCAACTGTCACCCTCTCACCAAGCTGCTTGGCGACCGTCTTGTAGCCCATTTCAGGCTTGTGTAGGTCTACAATCTTGTCCCTGATATCCTTGGGCAACTCTTTGGTATTGGCCGTGGTGGAGAGATTGGAATCTGATTACTTCTGTGGACAGGTGTCTTTTATACAGGTAGCAAGCTGAGATTAGGAGCACTCCCTTTAAGAAGACACCTCAGAGACAGAAATCTTGCTGATTGATAGGGAATCAAATACTTATTTCAATTGTTAAAATGCAAATCAATTGATAACTTTTTTGAAATGCCCTTTTCTGGATGTTTTTATTGTTATTCTGTCTCTCACTGTTAAAATTAACCTACAATCAAAATTATAGACTGATCATTTCTTTGTGAGTGGGCAAACGTACCAAATAAGCAAGGGATCAAATACTTTTTTCCCCTCACTGTATATCTTAAGTAATGCAGACTTCTGCAGAGCCATTAAATCCTGTGTGTGGGCTGCACTGAAGGGAATGCAAGTTCCACAAATATTTTCTTAGATTTAACACTGTCATCTCCTCTTATACCTATGCTACATTTTCTTGTCACTACCTGCATTGGCTTGAAAGGAAAAACATAGTTGAAAAAATTAAATGGACTATAACTAAAACCACAAAAAGCCGTAGACAAGAAATTCATGTTTGTACGATGTGGGTGTTTATCAGAGGATGTCAAACATGGCAGGGTGGGGAGGGTTTTGCACTCAGGCTTTGAAGGTATCACGCTTGACAAGCTGCATTCTTTACAGTATAATAGGAAGATCCACAGTGTGAATGTGTATACAGGCACCTGTGCGTAGTAAAAGATGAATGAACCAACCTAATCTCTTTATTGCTGATTTAGTTTTTTTTTTTGAGCTACTGTATGTGTTTACCTCAGTAGGATCCATTAAAAAGCCTGTGCCTAAGTCCCCCACAGCAAAACAATTATTTTCCTCCCTTCCCATGAGGACCCAAGGTAGTCCACCCTACCCTCCTTCACTATGCCCTTGATAATGGACACATTCAGATTCTTTATGTATAAAAAGTGCAGAGCTATACATGAGCATTAAAACGATTCATATGTGTAAAAAACATGAAACAAAAAGTAAATACAGTCCCAAGTGTCTGTGCAAAAGAAAGAATATTTGTATATTTCTTAAATCACAAAAAAAGTTAGTGTCCATCATTAGTATTCTTCAGACTTGTCCAAAAATGTGAAAAAACAACCTTAGAATACCAAGTGAATACCTCATGTGTGTACAAATTACCTAACCAGAAGGCATAAGGAAATGGTCATTAAATGTTCACAGCCATCCTATATCCTAAAGTCCTCCTCTCAGGAATTCCAACTCAGTGAGAAGAATGGCATATGAAGAAGAAGCCTGTCATAGCGTAATATGTTCCTATACCCACATTTATTAAAAATAAGTAATGCACTAACATCGCTTAGTAACAAAAGTAAAGTACAACATCAATACCATCCGATCAGCTGCTTTCTCATTCCACAAGGCTTCTAGTATCTACGTGTGTGGTGACGTTACTTCCATTGCCCCTTTCCCAACGCGTTTCATCAGAGCTGTGTTTGATGCCAGAATTAAGGCAGACAATCACTCTAAATAGTAGCTTTAGTTGTATAATCAATAAGAAAAAACATCTTGGAGGCCCGGGATTTTTCAAGTTCTCCAGAGTTGATAGCCTCCCATGTTTAGTGCAGAAAAGAATAACAAATAGAAGAGAATGTATATATAGGCAGGATTTTACGTAAGAAATAGTCCAGTTCCCAGTTGATGAGATTCACCAGTTCCTTCACCGAATTAGGAAAACCTAACCTCTGACAGTCTTCATGTCCTGCATTTGTTTTGTCCTAAGCAAAGATTTTCCAATTCATGATAAAGTTGCCACACACGTAGATACCGGAAGTGGCTTTGTGGAACGAGAAATTGGATAATCGGATAGTATTGATGTAGTGCTGTACCTTTGTTACTTAGCGATATGAGTGCATTACTTATTTTTAATAAATTTGGGTATTGGATCATATTACACAATGAGAGGCTTCTTTTTTCATATGCTTTTTTTTGCTTTTGATTTCATGGTTTTTACACATATGAATTGTTTTGTTGCTCATGTATAACACTGCACTTTTTATACATATAGTTTGGTATCACAGATCTTAGTGCTGGCTGCTCTTTGCAGGTATTTCTAAGTGCAGAGTTCTCCTATTGAGTATTATATTCTGATTCTTGTCCTCAGCCCTCTATGCAAACATTGGTGCTTCCCTACAACTTGCAAGGTAGATTTTCCTTTCTAATTTCCTTGCTTCTTTCCATAGCAAGTAAGCCACCTGCACGCTCCATCTGCATCCAGAATGGCTGGCAGCTAAGTCTAGTGGTGCCACGCAGCTGCAATCACATGATGCCTCTGCTGTTAGTTGCTCCATGGTGCTACAATGTGTTAATAAAAGACTTTGGGGCAAGCACTTCGTATGTCAGCTCTTTTTAGCCTCTTCTCTTTCATTGTCTGCTCGTGTTCCTTCTCTAACTGGGTGATTTTTTTGCCTCTTCTTGTATTGTTTCCTTTTGTACTCTTATTATGATTATTGTGCTATAGTTTACTTTATAATTCGATCATACTAGGCATTGATGCATTTACATATACAGTATCTTATTATGTACATACAAGTGAATGATGAATTTTTGGGACATTAAGATTCGTTTTTATTTGTATAGTATTTGGAATTTTTACATAAGGCATATGCTGGTGGGATCATGGTGTTATAATTACCGTATTTCTACGTTCCTGCTTGCATAGTGACAGTGGGACTTGCTGATAGCCGTGTGAAATGCTGAGTCTGTGCAGTTAACAGGAATCTACAGTATATAGTGGGCAACTTTTTATGGAGTTTTTACGATTTCTAGGCTACAGATAGATGTGTATTTCTCTTTTTTAGCTTTTTTTAGAAAACCAATCAATCTTTCACCCAGCATGGATATGCATAACAATGTTCATTTAATGTACAGATTACTGCAATGATTTACTTTTTAAATAATTCGTTTTTTTTTTTTTTTATGTCATGTGACAGTTTTCAAAGCATAATTTTGTAAATAAGCAGTTTTTTTCCTTCACTGATGTGTGCTGATGCGGCTGCACTGATGGGCACTAATAGGCTGCACTGATGGGCACTGTTGAGGCGGGCGGCACTGAAGAGCACCGATGAGGAGGCACTAATATGCAGCACTGATGAGCACTGATAGGTGGCACTGATGGGCACTGATAAGCGGCACTGATGGGAACTGATAGGTGGCACTGATGGGCACTGATAGCCTGTACTGATGAGACGGCACTGAAGGGCACTTATGGGGTGGCACTGATGAGGCACTAATATGCAGCATTGATGGGCACTGATGTGATCAGGTGGAACTGATGGGCACTGATGAGGCGGCACTAATGAGTAGGCACTAATATGCAGCACTGATGGGCACTGATAGGATCAGGTGGCACTGATGGGCACTGATGAGGTAGCACTGAAGGGCACTGATGGGGTGGCACTGCTGAGGAGACACTAATATGCAGCACTGATGGGAACTGATAGGATTAGGTGGCACTAATGGGCACTAACGAGGCAGCACTGAAGGGCACTGATGGGGTGGCACTGATGAGGAAGCACTAGTATGCAGCACTGATAGAATTAGGTGGCGCTGATGGGCAATGATGAGGTTGCACTGAAGGGCACTGATGGGGTGGCACTGATGAGGAGGCACTAATATGCAGTACTGATGGCACTGATAGGTTCAGGTGGAACTGATGGACACTGATAAGGCAGCACTAATGAGGAGGCACTAATATGCAGCACTGATGGGCACTGAAGTGTTAGGTGGCACTGATATGCAGCACTGATGAGCACTGATAGGGGGCACTGACTGATGGGAACTGATAGGCGGCACTTATGGACATTGAAAGGTGACACTGATGGGCGGCACTGATGGGTAGGCACTGATGGGCACTGAAAGGCAGCACTGATTGGCAATTGGCATAATGAATGATACCATGATTAAAGGATTCAAAGGATTTAAAGGATTAAAGTATTTTGCTTGCAAGACAAATGCTGCCCTGTACCTGTTCCGTCAGCATCAGCAACCTGTCAGATTCGATAACGGAAGTAAAGCTCCGTCAGAACAACGCAACGCCCATCTTGGCCGCAGTAAGCCTGCAGTCAGAAGGCAACAGTGGACATTGTGTTACACCCAGCTCATATAATTAGTGAACTATATGGTCTGGGTGTAACAGAATGTCCGTTGCCATCTTGTACCTGCAGGCTTACTGTGGCTGAGGGCAGGATGTACCAAGATGGGTGTCGAGGTGTTCTTACGAAATGTCACTTCTGTTACTGAATGTGACGAGTCGAAGATTATTTATTATTATTTTTATATTATATATACACAATATAAATATATATATATATATCTATATATATATATATATATATATATATATATATATATATATATATATATTTATGTATAGATATATGTATATTTATCTATCTATCTATCTATCTATCTATCTATCTATCTATCTATCTATCTATCTATCTATCTATCTATATATATATATATATATATATATATATATATATATTAATATATATATATATATATATATAAATATATATATATATATATATATATATATATAGAGATATATAGAGATATACCGTATTTAGCGGCGTATAACACGCACCCCAATTTAGGAGGGAATTTTAAGGAAAAAAAAACTTTTAGGAGGGAAGTTGAAGGGAAAAAAACTTCCTTTTAAAAGCCCATCATTGTAGCCTTCTCAGTGCAGCCTTGCCCCAGTGCAGCCTTGTCAGTGCAGCCTTCCCCAGTGCAGCCTTGTCAGTGCAGCCTTCCCCAGTGCAGCCTTGCCCCAGTGCAGCCTTCGATCCTCTATCCCTGCTATCCTGGGCTTCAAAATCGAGCGGAGCCGAGTAGGTTCGGATAGCTCCGCTCGGGACTACGTGTGGAGCCGAAAGTGAACGAGAGCCGCAGAGAACAGCCGAGGACTGGCTCTGTGTATTTCGGCGCCATTTTCAAATCGCGGTCGGCGATTTTGAAGATGTGACAGCTCGGGATCGCAGGGGATCGGCGTATAACACGCACCTGCGATTTTCCCCTGATTTTAAGGGGAAAAAAGTGCGTGTTATACGCCGATAAATATGGTATATATATACGGTACATATCTATATATATGTATATAGATATATATAGATATATATATATATATCTATATATAGATATAGATATACCGTATTTATCGGCACCGGCGTATAACACGCACCCCAATTTAGGAGGGAATTTTAAGGAAAAAAAAACTTTTAGGAGGGAAGTTGAAGGGAAAAAAACTTACATTTAAATGCCCATCATTGCAGCCTTCTCAGTGCAGCCTTGCCCCAGTGCAGCCTTCCCCAGTGCAGCCTTGTCAGTGCAGCCTTGTCAGTGCAGCCTTGTCAGTGCAGCCATGTCAGTGCAGCCTTCTCAGTGCAGCCTTGTCAGTGCAGCCTTGTCAGTGCAGCCATGTCAGTGCAGCCTTCCCCAGTGCAGCCTTGTCAGTGCAGCCTTCCCCAGTGCAGCCTTGCCCCAGTGCAGCCTTCGATTCCCTGTCCCTGCTTCCTGGGCTTCAAAATCGCCGACCGCGATTTGAAAATGGCGCCACCGGCGCCGAAATACACAGAGCCGGTCCTCGGCTCTTTCTGGCGGCTCTCGTTCACTTTTGGCTCCACTCGTAGTCCCGAGCGGAGCTATCCGAGTAGGTTCGGATAGCTCCGCTTGGGACTACGAGTGGAGCCGAAAGTAAACGTGTATTTCGGCGCCGGCGGCGCCATTTTCAAATCGCGGTCGGCGATTTTGACATTTTGACAGCTCGGGATCGCAGGGTATCGGCGTATAACACGCACCTGCGACTTTCCCCTGATTTTAAGGGGAAAAAAGTGCGTGTTATACGCCGATAAATACGGTAGTTGTGTGGAAAAGTATTTGCCCCCTTCCTAATTTTTTATTTTTTTGCATATTTGTCACACCTAAATAAATCAGATCATAAAACAGATTTTATTATTACACACACATAACCCAAGTTTTTAAGTTTTTAAATGATGGTTTAATTTATTAAGGCAAAAAAGCTGTCCAAACCTGCCTGGCTTTATGTGAAAAAGTAATTGCCCCCTAAACCTAATAATTGGTTGTGCCACCCTTTGACCATTTAATTCCGGGCTTTGACTAGGCCACTCCAAAAACTAGATTTTGCCTTGTTTGAACCATTTGGAGGTGGATTTGTTGTGTTTCGGATCATTATCCTGCTGCATAACCCAAGTGCACTTGAGCTTGAGGTCATGAACTGATGGCTGGACATTCTCCTTTAGGATTTTCTGGTAGAGCTCAGAATTCCTGGTTCCATCAATTATGATAAATCGTCCAGGTCCTGAGAATGCAAAGCAGCCCCGTACCATTACGCTACCACCACCATGTCTAACTGTTGGTATGATGTTTTTGGTATGAAATGCTGTATTCGTTTTATGCCAGATGTAATGGGTAGCACACCTTCCAAAAAGTAAATTTTTTTTCTCATCTATCCACAGAATATTTGCCTAAAAGTCTTGGGGATAATCAAGATATTTTTTGGTAAATGTGAGATGAGCCTTTGTGTTCTTTTTGGTCAGCAGTGGCTTTGGCCTTGGAAATCTCCCATGGATGCCATTTTTGCCCAGTCTCTTTCTTATTGTTGAATCATGACCTTACCTGAGGCAAGTGAGGCCTGCAGTTCTTTAGATGTTGTTCTGGGTTCTTTTATGACCTCCTGGATGAGTTGTTGTCATGCTCTTGGAGTAATTTTTGTAGGCCGGCCACTCCTGGGAAGGTTCACCATTGTTCCAAGTTATCTCCATTTGTGGATAATGGCCTGTGGTTTACTGGAGTTCCAAAGCCTTAGAAATGGCTTTTAAACCCTTCTTAGACCTATACATGTACATTACTTTGTTTCTAATCTGTTCTTGATTTTTTTTAGATTGTGGCATGATGTGCGGCTCTCTTTTTTATTTGTTAGCGTGTTTCACTTTGTCAGACAGCTTCTATTTATGTGATTTCTTGATTCAACAGGTATAGCAGTAATCAGGCCTGGATGTGGCAAGTGAAATTTAACTCAGCTTTCCAAAAAATTGTTGTTAATGACAGTTCATTCATGATTCAGCATGGCAGGGAGCAATTACTTTTTCACATAGGGCCAGGCAGGTTTGAACAGCTTTTTTCCCTTAATAAATGAAATAATATTTTAAAAACTGCATCTTGGATTTACTCAGGTTATCTTTGTGTAATATTTAAAATTGTTTGATGATCTGAATCATTTAAGTGTGAGAGAAGAAGAGAGGAATATACAAGGGCTACTCCAAGAAAGGCCGAATTCACCAAAATGTTTGGACTATTGCGGTACCCAATTGAGAGTAAGACAAGGATAAAATTTATTTTAATTACAAAAAAATCATACAAAAATAACAAAAACAACTTAAAAGTTGTTACATAGTAAACAAACAGTTAAGCAGAAACATTTAAAATGTCAATAAATGAAACCCCCATGGATAGATGGAGGCACAGTGATGTAGAAAAGGACGTTGGCCTCAACAGTTTCGCGGCCAATGCCGCTTCCTCAGGAGGCATCCAATCATAACATCTAGAAGACACATAATCAGAATTACAATGAAACATTAATAAGGTTAAATGATAATGCATAGTAGACTTGGAGTGTTTTTGCAGTATGTAACAAGACTCACCAATAATTACTCAGGTGGGCAGAAATGGCAATTTTGAGACACCCACCCCCCTCTTTCCCCTTCCTCTTCTCCCTTGTTTCCCACTCCCCCCCCCCCTTCCTTCCCTCCTTCCTTCATCCTTCCTTCTATCCTCCCTTCTTTCCTTACTTCCAGTCCTGAGTGTCCCAGAGTATATCTCAATTTATGATATTAACTTAATACTCTATCTACTTACAGTCCATCCTAACAGCCCCCCTTGCCCGCCCCCAGGGGGAACACCCCAAATGGGTGTCTCAAAATTGCTGTTTTCTGCCCACCTGGGTAATTATTGGTGAGTCTTCTTACATACTGCAAAAACACTCCAAGTCTACTATGCATTATCATTTAACCTTATAAATGTTTCATTGTAATTCTGATTATGTGTCTTCTAGATGTTATGATTGGACGCCTCCTGAGGAAGCGGCATTGGCCGCGAAACTGTTAAGTCCAATGTCCTTTTGTACATCACTGTGCCTCCATCTATCCATGGGGGTTTCGTTTATTAACATTTTAAATGTTTCTGCTTAACTGTTTACTATGTAACAACTTGTGAGTTGTTTTTGTTATTTTTGTATGATTTTTTTTTGTAATTAAAATAAATTGTAATTCTATCCTTGTCCTACTCTCACTTGGGTACCGCAATAGTCCAAACATTTTGGTGAATTAGGGCATTCTTGGAGTAGCCCTTGTACATTCCCCTCCTCTTCTCTAGCATACTAATATTGGATGATGGTAACCCTTTCCCTTTAGATATCCCTTGTCAACTTATTGTGGCAAACGCTTCTTGTATTTAAGTGTGAGAAATATGCAAAAAAAAAAAAAATCAGGAAGGGGCAAATATTTTTTCACACAACTGTGTGTGTGCATATATATATATATATACAAAATTCAGCCATCGTGATGCAATAAAGCTATGCATTCCTTTATAAAAGTACATTTTCACCATGGGAGTGAGCATATGTCAAGTACACATTTACTTGTGCATATGTATTGGCAGTGGACCTTATTACCCTGGGTACGCATTCTGCTGCTTGAGAACCTTTAAGTGGAAACAACGGGGTTGATTTACAAAAACTGGAGAGTGCAAAATCTGGTGCAGCTGTGCATGGTAGCCAATCCACTTCTAACTTCAGCTTGTTCAATTAAGCTTTGACAAAAAAAAACCTAGAAGCTGATTGGTTTCTATACAGAGCTGCACCAGATTTTGCACTCTCCAGCTTTAGTAAATCAACCCCAAAGCCTAAAGCTTGGTACACACTAACCTGCTGGGTTGAACAAAAAAAACCTGACCGCTCCGGTCAGAGCCACTGTACTAACAGTCCGACATTAGTACAGTGATCTCCCCCGCTGAGCTGTTGTGTTCTGACAGGGGGCAGCACCCCCCACCAGAACACTCCGGTCAGCATTCTCAGCTATTGGCCATTGGCTAAGAGTGCTGAGCGGGAGCTGGTTGGCTGATGGTTTTCCAATATGCTCCTCCAACAGAAGCCGGAGAGAAGTAGGCCAGGTTTTATCTCCTGACATTCGGCCCGTGTGTACTAGGCATAACCCACAGGGAGACATGCTTATTTTAGACCCCTTGAAATAAACAAGGGCATGGGTAATATCTTAATTTCTTCTACGTTCATAAAAAAAGTTTAGAGAAAAAGTTTTCATTGTGATTACTTTTATCTCTAATAAGCATTAACAATAGCAGTGTCTTTTAACACCAGAAACATGTTAGAATATTTTATCATTGTGACATAACTTTGTATTTGCTACTTCGGAAAAGAATACAGAGGAATTGAGGTCTTTTTTCTATTGAGTATCCTTTAGCAAATGTGTCCCATAGTGACATTTTCTCAACCCAATATGCTCCATCTTTTCTTTCCTGCATCTCCAATTTCCTGCTTCCATGTTCTGGTTGTTGTTAATTTATTGATGACGCGTTCATTTCTTTACAAGGTTTTAGTACATTAGCTGCTTGTACACAGATGGTGAAGCAAACCATAGCTTTTCCTAAATCTTCCACTCTCAAAATTGCCTGGAGCACATTGGATGATTTTTTTACTTACATTAAAGGAGGACATGACTCCAGACCCTAAGGCACAATTCCCAACCTCTAAACTTTGCCTCTCAAAGTGGACTCACCTAGACATGTAGGGAGAAGATGAGACACCAGTAAAACAATTGAATACACAGATGAAATACAAATAGTGGAGTTGTTTCACCTGCCATATGGTTTGCATTTCTGTCCATCCACTCCTAAAATTTACACTGCTCTTCCACACAGCACAACCTTGCCTGACAGATCAGGAGATCTGATTTTTCTCCCCTGTAGTTCAGTAACACTTACAGGTCTTGTTCTTTTACCAGCATATGACTTAAAGCAGAACTTCACTCTCTCAATTAACATTAAATATCTTCAATCCTTATGCTACTAGCATTGGGAAAATACTGTAGATAGGAAAGTATATCATATTTACTTGTAAACTTTTTTCTGTTACCATCTGGTTTCCAGACCTAGGCAAATTATGTCATATATCCCAGTAGTCTTCAGGAGGGGAGGAGGGGTTTTCTCAGCTAAGCATAACCTCCTGCCTGAATGCCTGAGCTAAGGGCAAATGGATTCCAGGAAATAAATGCTACATAAATCATCTGCCCTTACCCAAGATGGCCACGGCCAGAAATGTTAGGTGGGTTTTTCTGAAAGTGATTTCTCAGCAAAATAAAGCACGGAGACATGCAGTTGATGGATGAGTGAATTTGCTTTGAATAATAAAAATTAAATAAATAGCATTTTTGGTTTGTGGTGCTCAGATGCAGTGTAGTTCCACTTTAAAGTAAATAGTAGAAGCAGCAGGCTGATAAACTCATCTCTCTGTCACTATGCTCTGGTCTCATATCAGTATGTTTCTTTATTAGCAGATAAGCACTGCAGTAAAAGTGATTGGCTTCTTGTGCAGCTTCTTCCTCTACCGATCTGAATTCTGCTGTACAGGGTGTACAAGCCTAATACCAAGTCATAATTAAGTACTTAAAGCGCTTACATTAAAAAAAAAAATACAAATAATAATAGTAAAAATGTAATGAATACAGAGCTGCATAAATTTGTGCCTTTTATATCTGTTCTAAGTTAGGCTTTAAAACCCAAATCCAGGAAAAACATAATTTAAAGTGATAATAAAGGCAAATAAAAAAATATATATACAGTTGTCATACCAGTGATTTTGCACAGCAACCCCGATCCTCCTCTTCTCGGGTCCCCTGCCAGTGGTTCTGGCCCCCCCTTCCTGTTGAGTGCCCCCAAAGCAAGCAGCTTGCTATGGAGGCACCCAAGCCAGTGCTCTGTGTGTCCATTCATACATGGAGCGTTGCTTGGCTCTGTCCCCACTCTTTCCTCATAGGCTCACTGGCTGTGATTGACAGTAGCGGGCGCTAACTCTGGAGAGCCGCTGCTCTCGTGCACCTTGGATCAAGATGGAGCTTAGGTAAGTATTGGGGGGCTGGGTGGACTGTTGCACACAGAAGGTTTTTTACCCTTATGCAAGAAGGTAAAAAACCTTGAGCCTTTACAGCCACTTAAAATAGTGCATTGCGCATTAGTTACCTTACGCCTCAGTCTTGATTCCAAACACCTCATCATAAGCCATTCTGCAGTCTAATGGATCAAACTCAGTTTTCTTAGGGGCACCTAACAATTTCACCTGTTTGTTATCTTCTTGGACACTGGTCCCCTCACTGCCCCTATTGAGTTCTCCTGCCTCTGGAGCCAATGAGAGAGGAACTGGCCACTAGCAGTGTTGCCTCCACCAGTAGGTGGTATCCGCATCATGCAGGCAGTGATGTGGACACCTGAGGAACACCAGGAAGTAAATAGCAAATAACAGAAGGTTCATCATGTGACCATGGCTTCAGGTAAGTAAAATGGGCATATAAGTAGTTAGTTAGAGGGTGGTGGGGGGAGGGGTTGCTAATATCCTTAAATTTGGCTTTACCTATGAACATCTGTCCATGAGTATTCATGAGAGTAGGTATAGTGTTTGCTTACTTGCTGTTATACTGTGCTGGCAATCCCATCATAAAACACAGACTTAGTAAGCTGTAAGTGGTCACAAGCTGTGGCCATGGCATTTTTTTTTTTTTTTTAGGTAAAAGAAAAGAGACCTCAAGTTCAATTACCTTTCTTAGAACTTCATACTTTCCCCATTACTGAATCTTTTAAAATAGCTTTTGCATTCCATACAGTAAGCTTGAGTTACTGTGCACCTTTAAAAGATTTTTACATTATAATTCGTGTTGAATTTGAAATGCAAGATGATCTTCCCAACATTGTTGTATAGTTAAAGTATAACTGAAAGTAAAACTTTGGTTTTGGATAGAGTGGAGATGGCTTAGATTTTAATTGCTACCTCTGCCCCCGTTAGGGAGATTCACCCTCTCTATTTGTCCTGTTTACCATTATCTTCAAAAGTGAAAGTAAAAGAAATTCACAAATTTTGAGTTGCCCCAAAGCAGTAATAGAAGGGAAATCTTCCAATAGGGACAGTAATTCTAGTGACATGGGGGGCCCCAAAGGATTCCCTTAAATCGTGGTGATTTCCTCTCCATTCCTGTTTTGGCTGTAGGACAGGAAGTAAATGTAAATCTCATGATCCAATGAGACATAGTTGACAAAAGAAAATAAAAACCTGACAGGTGTTATAACCCTCCCTTACTCTATCCAAAATAAAATAAAAGTCTTGCCTTTAATTCTCTGCTTTTTAAAAAATAATAATTAATAATCCATTTTTCTGCTTGTTGAACAATGTAACTTTGTTATGCTAGGGTCTGTCCCCCTTCCTTCCCCTGCAGGACTAGGTTCTAAAACATTACCCTGAAATGTAACCTCTTTTAACCCCTTCCTACCCACTGAATACCCAGGAGATGGGAAGGATTGGCGATCATATTACCACTGAGATTGGCTGTCACTTTAGTTATATATTCAGGAGCCAGTCCCTCTGGCTGCCAATCGTTAGTGGGAACCGATAGCACAAAAGAAACATCGGTCACCAAGTGACTCATATTTTCACATTAAATCCCACCCTTTTGACACCCCATATATGTGTTACATGTTGACAAGTTTCTCTATTTGTATATAGATACTTAAAATAGATAAAGGGCCTTGATTGGAATCTTTCAATTTTGCATGTTGAGTGAGCTACATTGAAGCCACAGTTGTGCTTTTTTGCCTCACACATACCTAAGGATTCTATAAGTTTTAAAAATTTTATTTTATTATACCGCATTTTACCTACTAGAAGCATTAGTGAATATGAAAAAAACCTATTGTAATTAGGAAATACACCCAAAGTGAGCTGCCTTATATACCAGAGGCACATAAAGACATAAGTGAAAACTCTATTTTGAAGCAAAATGTTCTAATGGTAGCCACAGAAACCCATCTGACATAGCTGTAGGGGGTATTTTCCCTAAAATGTAAGTTTTGTAGGGTGCAGGTCACGGCAAATAAAGTTGCATTGGATAGGTACAACTTTAGTGGTTAAGTGAAAGGTGACACTTTGCATTTTATGCATCTTTTGGTCACTTCTTTGATGGAAAGATTCCACTTTTTTTTTTTCCCCGGATGACATCTTAGACTACATTAGGAGAGAAATTGCAAATATATCTATAAAGTTTGCAGGAGCTGTTTAGTTCTAGATGTATTAAACACTGAGAACTTTTTTTCTTGGGCTGAAAACGGGAGTGTTTATACTCTGGGTTAGTTTTTTTAGCTAATATGTTGCTTTTACATTTTAATTTTTTTTTTTTTTTTTGGGGGGATAAAGGGATTTTCAATGCTCAACACAAACTTCATTCTTTCCAATGTTTTATTCTGTTGGATGGCTACTAAACCCTTGGGCAAATAAAACAACTAACCTGGTGGTGATGTTATGTCTCATGGCATGTACGAGGCACAGTTCTGAATTCCAGATCCCGAGTTCCAACTTCCAAATTTTTAGTTCTGAATTCCAAATTCTGAGTTCAGAGTTCCAAGTTTCAAACTACGAGTTTCAAGTTCTGAATTACATGTTCTGATTTCCAAATTCCAAGATCCATGTTCCGAGTTACGAATTCTGAGTTCAAGTAGGAAGGTATCACATGCTAGAGCAGTTAGATGCATTGGTGTTAAAGGAAAGGAGAAAGTGTGTTACTAAAGCTTTTGACCAAACTAGAGAACATTTTATACTGACTTTTAAGGTTCTGGTATTGGATGGTTACAATGTTTGATGCTGTTAGGAAAGATGACTCTTACTGCCGAGTGGTACAATTTTTATGTTATACCCAAGAGGGAGTTTTTTTTTTCCAGGAATACAATGTAATTTGTATGAAAACAGTATTAAACCCAAAACAAAAAAATAAATATATTGCAGCTTACCAATCATTAGCTGTAGTGGCAGTATTCATTTTCTTTTTTAGGTTTTTTGCCTCTGTTTTCACCTGATGATCTGGCCAGTAACACACCTCCTGTATTAGAATGCCTCCACTCTTAATAAAGGGGCACAGGAGCACCTTTGGACAGCAGCATTGTTAATCTGGGGGGAGAGATGGATTAGCAGATTTAGATGCACTAACAAATTGAACCTGCTCTTAATAATCAGTTACAGTAACAGATTTTTCTTTTTGGGACCAAGGGTATCCATAAATAAATAAAATAAAATAAAATCATTGTAAGCAGCCCTGCCCTGCTAGTGTTAAATGGTTTGTGTGAACCGTGTAACTGCTACACCCGCAGAACAGCTTGTTCTGTTGAACAACTGACTTACTGGCCAGATCCCCAGGTGAAAATAAAGAAACGGAAGCCTAAAAAAGAACAATAATGCAGCCAGAATTAGTTAACTGCAATATAAAAAACATTTGCTTTGGATTTAATGCCGTTTTAATAAAAGAATTGATGCCAAATTACGTGATAACATTGCTGCTGTGCCAATGGGTTAAGAATTCCTGATGTGTTGGACGATTTTAACTGATGGTAAAGCAAAAAGGCCTAGACCAGCAGTATGCAGTTAGGATAAATTGCTCTATAAGTTTGGGATCGTGGAATCCACACCATAGCATTGATGCCTTTAATATTGTGTAGCTCAATAGAATGGGATAGCAGAATGATTACACAATTATGTAGAAAAACCTTCTATTACACACAAAAAGAGAGACTGAATCCCCTTAGCAGAGCCACAGATAGAAATGAAAACTTGATACGGGTTCTAGGCCCTCACCAGTATACTCAAAACTACAAACATAGTTTGTGCTTTAGATACACTTTAACATTTTATATATACTGTACCAGGCTTTTTTTTAAATATTTTCTAAATATAGCTTAAAGTAATGCAGCAGAAAGGTGTTTCCATATAAAGTAAAGAGAAAGAAGTTGTGATTTCTGTGCCTTTGCTTGAAAACTTTGAAGATTAATTTCCCCAAATACCTAAAGCCACAGAGGCTTGTTTTAGGCTGGGTTCACACTGAGGAACGCAACGGCTCACAGCAGGGGGTCCGGTGCGTCTCCATTCACCGTTTCAGGTCCGATTTCAGCCTGAAATTTTGGCTGAATTCGGACCTGAAATGGACCAGAAGACACACAAGACTTCTGTACAATTCGCACTGTAGCCGCACCGGAGACAGCTCCATTGAGAGCCGGTCACAATCTCCTAACATGCAAATTGGATCCAATTCGCACTGATGTGAACCCAGCCTTTTAAAGTTGAACTCCTTCTATTGTATACTTACATCAGTCCAGCATGGGACAATGTAAAGTATGCATTACTCATACATGATGGACTGCTGTAAAAGCTGGAGTATTCGGCTTTACTATAGTGATGACTGTGATCTTCTGGTTCCTACTCAGGTCCTATCCCAGCAGCTGCCCCACTGCACACGTACACAGGATCATTCAGTGATTTCCAGCCTCCCCAATGGTTCATTATGTATGATTAACCCATACTGACATTGTGCTAAGCTGGACCAATGCAAGTGTGCCATATGAATATTTTCTGGAGTTTAGCTTTAATGCTTGTTCAGAATATGTTAATGTGCATTGCCTGTACACAGGTTAATTTGAATGCATGGTTAAGGTGTAGGAGAAGCAAGACTTCTAGTGACCTGTATATTTCAGTGGCACCTGTTCTCGTTCTTGCTCCCAAAAGCTGAGGACAGAAGTAAGCAAAGTGCATGATAAATGTATAGATCACATGTTTAATGAACTTTAAGGTGGTTCTTCAGTCAAGTCTACAAAATCTGTAGCTGCTGACTTTTAAGAAACAAACACTCACCTGTCCAATGATCCAGCACTGTCCTCCCCTGGGCTGGTTCTTCACAAATCTTCGGGTCTTCGGAGCCGACATGTTAACTGTGGGCAACCAGCTGTTACTTATTGCGGCTTCACAGCCAGTTGCCCACTGAACATGCACGAGCCATGCTGCGCATTGTAAATAGTCTCGCAGCCTTCTCGGACCTGTGACCTGTCCAGGGAAGTTCGATCTGAGCTTACGTAGGAGCAGGTACCTATCAAAACTAGGTACCCACTTCACCCCAAAAAATATGTTCCAAATATGGCAGGGGGGGGGGAAGCGGATCTTCCCCTTTTGGGTGAAGTTCTGCACTGTAAAACCACTTGTAAATTAAGTAAAAAGCACTCCAAATGCTGGAAAAATACAAAAAGTCTATATCAAAACACAAAAAAGCACAAAAAGTGACATTTTTACACAATGAATTGTTACTTTCCTTCTAAGGCTTAATGTGGCCAGTGTACCAGTTGCACACGTGTTACTTTACATCAGTGACACAAAGCGTCCCACCTCAGTGACATCACCACTATGAGAGTTAATATACTGCATTCTCATGAATATCAGCTCAGCCTACAACATGGCTGTCACCACGCTCTAATTTTTACATCTTAAATCTTTTAAACGCCTGCTTTAGTCTCAAAGGTAGGTTCACCTTTAAGTCTTTGTCTATTGGAGGAATAGGAGGAGGTACTCTAATGCTGTAATCTGAGATATGACTGGCAATTAAGATGCCCGTCAGGTAGCTGACAATAAAATCCTGTGACAAGGTCCTCTATGTAGACACCAGGACATCTTCTCACTGAGAGCCAACGATGACGCGCCTCTTGTCTGCTTTTCTTTCTAGAACATTCCAGGTCTGGTGGAGAGCTCTCTGTTTATTCCTAGATTTCCCTCATCATTTTATATGCTTTGCATATTAACCTTTCCTTTCCTGTCTGGTTCCTTACAATACGCTCCTTCCTCTTTTTCATTTCACATCCTTTGTTTCCATCATCTTTCTTCCATCTTAGCACCTGCTCATTTACCCATCTTTCCTCTCACCGCCTTTCTTGCTCTCATTTACCTCCTCCTCCTCTTCACCAAAATATTTTTCAGATTTTTTTTTTCTCCACTCTTTCTCCTTTCGCTCCCCAACCCCCTCCTTTTTTTTTCTTCCCTCCCTCTCTGCCTCCCTCGCCCCCTCTCCTCAGTACCACTGCAGGCTTCACGAAGACAGGCTGGTGGTTGACACAGTCCTAGGCAGAGGGAGCCGGTGGAGAGGTAGGGAGGGAGTGAATAAAGTGGATCTCAGCCTGTGTATTTCGCAGGAGGCTATTAACCAGTTCTGCCAATGCCCTCTTCCTAAGCATCAGCTGAATTAAAACAAAGAGCATTATGCTGCAGTGCCAGGGAACAGAAGGTGTGTTAAATCCACATCGCTGCTGTCTGCAGATCTCCTCTCGTTACAGGCAGTGCATCTTCTTTCAGTGCTTTATACAAAAAAAACCCTAACGTTTTGTCCTCTTGTCCCCCCCACCCCCTGTGTTTTATTTCTCCAGTTCCTGCTTGATTCGTGCTTTTGTTCCTGCCTCTCCTTCCTGCTACAGCATCCGGATAAAGAGGTATTTATGCCAGTGCTGAAATATGTCTATCTTCCTAGCTGTGCCAATAACTTACAGATTGCTACTTATAGAGATCAGTCAATCCATGTTATTACTGCTACAGTAAATGCATTAGCTAAATGAATGAAAAGGTATTTGCTTTGAAACAATCGACAGATTATGGCCCACTTTGCATTGTAGAGACAGAATGACAGCTTATTCAGTAGCTTTGTGTATGGACGTCTTTTATTTCCAGAGAAGGATAGGCTGAGGGGTTAGTACGATCGATTTTTTATTCTGCGTTCTATTAACTTATTAATGGTCATTATCATTTTTTTCGGCTGCATGGGTAATCCTTGTTCTGGAAAATTATCTTTGTAGCCAGCGGATATAGGGTTAAGTCATAGTATTTGTAGGGAGGGGGCTGTTTTTGATGATTGCTCTGACACTATTGTTTGCGCTTTTTTTTTTTGCACGGTGTATTTTTTTTCGCTGCATCATCCGTGTGTTGCAGGACTAGTGTAGGTGCAGACAGAGACAGACCCGCCTGCTGAATCAGCAAGTAACAGAGGGCCTCTGTCTTTGCAAGAGCATCTTCATCTAGAGGGATATACACTGATATATAGTGTAAGACTGTACATAAAATCATAACCTGTTGTGCATATGAATAATTATGCTCACCATATGTCACTACGCATGTACAATGCAAATTGACTTTAGATTCTTGAACAAGAAATCTATCAAGAACAATATATTCAAGAAATAGAATAAAAATCTGGACCTGAATGGCACTTTACAGATACAAGATCCATAATCTGGAACACGTAATGCTGAAAGTTTGGTTAAAAGCCTCTATATTTTCTGTACCTAAGCTGTATAGAATGCAGTGTCAGCTGTGCAATGCATTAAAATTGTGTTAAAAAATGGTGATAAAATGAAATGATTAATGTATCCTTGGTGAGATCATGGGTGGGATACACCGTAGCTGCACCAAGCAGCAATCCATAAAGATAGTGTAGAATGTAGATGCAGCTCTGAACTATGTCATCCAGCCCTGCTGGCAGTCTGCAGCTTTGCTGGTTTGTATTGCAGTAATTGATAATTTGCCAAGGCTCAAATTTCCAGACATGTCTACTTAAATATTGTATAGAACAATGATGTGTACTAACCCACAGCAACCAATTACAGATAACTTTTAGCAGTTCAGTTTTATCACAATGTAGAAACTTGAGCTGTGATTGGTTGTTTTTTATTTGCAGCACATAATTCTTTCTTTGTCAATGTTTTTTTAATAAAGGTCATAGTCTTTGTTGATTTTGTATCACTTATGCGATTCTACTTGGGTTTTGTTGTTTTAGAGTACACAAACAAAGCTTTTTTTCTAATGTAAGGCCTTCAGGGACAATATTTACATTGCTGGGTACAAAACCATTGTGCCGTTCTTTGTTTGCATTGTATTGTATTACTAAAATTAAAGCATTTTCCGTCAACATATGGCCAAGGACAAGCCATTCTCAGAATTTGGACTTATCAATAATCACATAACATGTGGTGCACTAGACATGCCTAATCACTCAGGTCCAATGTGTGTAGGGGCTTCACTATAGCCATAGAAGACCAGACAACGGCTTTGGGACTCAGGAGCACAGAGGGACCAAAACTGCGTGACTACTCAGTCATATATGCAAGTAGCAATAGCATTTGACAGATAAGCTTGAATAAAGTTACATATATATAGTTTAGTAACCTTTATATTGCTTTGAAAGCAATCCCCAGAGGAACTGCCTTTGAAATACAGATTAAAGTAGACCGTGCAGTAAAATGCCCATACTTATCTTGCCACTATCTTCGAAACGTCAGGGCGTGACATCACTGTCTTTCTACCCAGATTACTGGGCAATGCAGAGCAGGCTAAATCTTGCGAGATGGCACTCCAATCCAATGCAAGGGCGTCTTCTTGCTCTCAGCTGCTGTGCATTCCCGAATATCTTGTTGGAAAGAGCATGATGTCACCTTCACTGACACACCACGGGCAAAAGACAGGAGTAAGATAAGTATATAATTCTCTCCCTATTGGTACATATTTGCAGTACTATTGTAATGGGGCCCGGACCTAATAAGCAGACCTTGCATTTTACTGAAAGGTCCACTTTAAAGTGTCTAGGGGGCCCTTAATGGTTTTTCTATGGGGCCCAATAAATATAGTTACAGCCCTAAAAGTGTGACATTTGTTTTTAATTGTAAGTGTGAAGAGAGTTGCAAAAACTTCTCTGGTGGGGTCCCTAGTGTCAGTGAGATCATCCTTATTTGTCAAACGCACATGGTTAACAATTGGTGAAATTACAAACTATTCCAGGGTGCCTCTAAGCAAGGATTCTTAACCTGGGGTTATAGTCCCCTAAGTGGTCCATGAATGGGTTTTAGGGGAGTCTGTGAGGGTAAGTAACATTAACATTCACTATGCAGCTCTCCCCTTATCTCAATCAATGGTTTCCCATTGATAGAAATGAAAGAAAACACACCCTGCCACTGCTTAAAGCACAGACCTCTAAGTCCTGACTGGCCCATGTTTACCATTTAAATTTGTATCATCGTAGGCCATTTTCATACCTCTTAAAGCCTGACTGGGATACTCAGGATTTTGCTAAGGAGTTGCTGACTGGAATACTCTCAGGATGTTGCTAGGACATTGGTAGAGAATAAGCTCACTCCTGTGAAAGTGGAGATGAGCAGTAACGACTAGGCCACACTTAGCAACTTCCTAGCAACATCCTGGGAGTATTCCAGTCAGGCTTCAGAAGATAGGTAAATGGCTTAAACCTATAACAAGGGCATTATTCAACTTTAGTCAGAGCTGCACAGTTTGTTTTTATCTACAAATACCCCTTACCTGGATAGGCAGTTTTTATTAGTAAAGGTAAACTAACCCTTTAAAAAAAGACTGCTCTATTGTATGGCTGTCCAGTCCACACAATTATTCTACACCATATTTACCCTTACCAGTTATTTCTGCTTCCCTAGCTCTAAATGAATACTTATATGAGGGGCCTCATTTTAGCTTCTAAACCTATTGATTATGTCAATCTGTTAACCAGCAGGACTTACACATTTACCAATAGTGATTTGTCAGAGTGTTGGAGTAGGCCTCTGTTTAATCTTCAACTGCCATGTGTCTGCACATGTGATCAGTTATGATGCCAGCCATTGGATGGTTTGACAGTTTGGTTGAGAGCACATCCAATCTGACAGTTACATTTCCGGCATGTGCAGGAAATGTAACTGTTTCTTGAAACTGTTAAATCTGTGGGTTTACTTTAACTCACCTTTCTTATTTTTGGCTTAGTTTCTTTATTTTTACAGTCATTTTTTACAGTATATAATGTTCAGTTAAAAAATTGTAACCTTTCCTTCAATGAGAAAGTTGCCCATAAGTGCCCATTATTCTTTCTCTTTCTGTAACTGTTCTGCTTGTTCAGACTCATAATTGAAAATTAATAAACCTGCATTGAACAAAAAACATTGTAACCTTTCCCTGAAACTAAAAGATGTCTAAATTATGATACAATTTTATCATTAGTAATTTCTTATTTTATTCCCCCTTTCAACAGACCCATGTTGGTGGTTTGACAAATGAGGCATTTACCAGCAGGGCTGGCATATCTGCCATTTTTTATTGGCTGGTATGATCTGCCCATCTGCCCTGTTCTAATAAAATGGAAGATATACTGAAGTTATATCTGCGTTTTATAGCATTAAAGCAGACATTGCATGAAAATCTGCATTGTATATGTAGGTGTCCAAAGTAGGTGAAATATGTTGAAACATTACCAGCGGTTTCTGTTGTAGGAGCCCCAGCCCCACCCACTGCATGTTGGGATTAGTCTTGTCATTGTTGAGCATGTGATATGTAGTGTCAGCTTAGCTATCTCCCTTTTCCTCAATCCTGGCTGCATTGTAATTCTTATAAGTGTTTTGACACATCAGAGGCCAAGGCAACCTTCTAAAATGGGAAATATGAAGACCTTTTAGCACAGAATAAACCCCTAATCACAAGGACCATGTTGAATTGTATTGAATTGTTATTTTTCCTATATTAGCATTTAAAAATAATTAATTTATTAACCAGAACAATAAAAAAAAAGTTTAGTGCATTATAAACAGCTCTGGCGGTTAAATTTAAAATGAAATGAATAAAGTTAATTTATTTATACATAACAATATACCACAGCTAAAGGAGGGACATTTAATGAGGAATGAGGGACGGAGGGATTTGGTTCCAAAAAAGGAACAGTCCCTCTAAATAAGGAACAGTTGCAAGCTGTGGTTGCTGAATGAGTAAGGCAACTTCTAATCACAAGGTATTAGACATGTGCGCCATCAATAAATTTGTTTCGTTCCGTTTTGGAATTAATTCGTATTTCATAATTCGTGTCCGAAATTCAATTTGGATTCGTACGAAATACGAATTTTCATTAGGTTCGTTAACTTTTCATAACAATTACGAATGTTTGTTGTGATGAATTTATCATTATGAGGGGCTCCCACCATCCCTGTGCTGGCTTATTGGGTTTTTAACTTTTAGGTTTGTTAACTTTTCGCAACAATTACGAATGTTCGCTATGATGAATTTATCATTATGAGGGGCTCCCACCATCCCTATGCTGTGCTGACTTCCTGGGGTTTTAACTTTTAGGTTTGTTAACTTTTCGTAACAATTACGAATGTTCATTATGATGAATTTATCATTATGAGGGGCTCCCACCATCCCTGTGCTGTGCTGACTTCCTGGGTTTTTAACTTTTAGGTTTGTTAACTTTTCGTAACAATTACGAATGTTCGTTATGATGAATTTATTATGAGGGGCTCCCACCATCCCTGTGCTGTACTGACTTCCTGGGTTTTTTAACTTCATTATAATGAATAATCGTAATTAACGAACATTCTCGTTTGGGTTGTAACGGAATTTGGATCCGAAATTCGTAAACGAAATTTCGTATTTCGTACAAAATTCGGAAGCATAGCAATTCGTATTTTGGATCCTCCCGAATGTACGTATTTACGGAAATTCGTGTGAATTTTCGATTCGTACAAAACTAATCGCACATGCCTACAAGGTATATGGACTGTCATTTGGATCAGAACTGGCGCTAGCAACCCTAGGAGATCATTATACTACGTTTAAACAGGTTAATATTTATAGATTTTTCTCAAAACTGTGATCACAATACAAAATTGAATTTAAAAGTTATTGACGTGTTAAGCATTTAAAATCCTTGGCCACATGCAGAGCCAGATTTCAATTATTCTGTCCCTTGGTCATTGTAATGCTCCTTTTTTGTGTATGCAATTTTTTTTTCGTTTTCTTTTTTCTTTTTTTTGTAATGCATTTAAGCATACAGCAAAATTAAAGTTGTTATATATAATAATGGGTAGTCTGCTACCCCCAACATTTTGCTACCCTAGACTATGGTCTAATTAACAGTGTTTTTTTCCCAAAATCATAAATGCATGCTTGAAAGGGAAGTATAGTCAAAGCTTTTTTGGCCATACTTCTTTTGTGGGTCACAGGAATTCACTTACTTTTGCTCTTCTTTGATCCAGAGTCAGCTGAGACCAGGTTATTGTCTGGTCTTAGCTGACATAGCAGAGCCACTCAAGGCTCTGGAAGGATCCTGACCATATTGTTGGGATCCACCCAGCTGCTCCGCTTCTCAGAACATGGCTGCGCCCGCCCCCTCTCCAGCCCAGCATTTCAGTGAGTACTAAACGAGCAGAGCTTAGAGGGGTGACTGACAGTCACCGCTCTCTGCCCTGAGTAGAGCAAGAGCTTAGCGGTCAGCAGTCATGTGATCACTCGGTTCTCAATCCTAGAGCCAACGTGGGACAGCTGCAGCATCACACTGATGCTGCAACATAGAGGTGAGTATTTAAAAAAAAATATTAGTATATAAAAGTTATATTTAAAAAAACAAAAAACATACTTTTTTTATATACTAGGACTGCTTTTTAGTCCCCTTCCAATACTTCCAGTCAGTTATCTTAAAGAAAACGTATGCCTCAGTTTCACTGAGTGGATCGGTTAGGGTCGGTACTGTTTGGAAGGGTTAGAATGGTCCGGCCTATTCAAGTGAGCGATTCCACTGCAAGTCGGACCGCCAGGGACCATACGGGGTTTAGAAAAAATGCCTAGCGTGGCGTCACACTGATTGGAAGACATTTGTCCGTCCGCCAATCAGTGGAATGTATTGTAGCTCCGCCGTAACTGAACTGTACCATTTTCTATGGCCCCACATCTGAAGCAGGACCCTGAATGGTGCGGTATGGTTTGGTTGTATGGGCCGCTTTCATAATGGAAACACTCAAAATAGCATACCGTACCGAACTGATCCGAACCGATCCGCTCAGTGGAAATGAGGCATTACTGACCTCTCTTTCTGAAATGCTAGTCGCTTGGCTGTCCTACTGGCCCTCTTGCTGCAGTACTTTAAGTTTCTGACCTGAAGCTAGATCAGGACAGAGCCTAAAAGTACTGCATGTACTGACTTTACTGAAACTTTTCTGAGCTACATACTCGTTCCAGGTCAGCAACCTAAATGACTAAAGCCACATGTAGCCAGTCAGCTTGCACATTCAGAAAAAGGTAAGCTATGGAGCCCCAAGACTGCCTTCCTGACAGGTGTACTTTAAAGGGAACTTATAAGTAGAGAAATATGGGAGCTGCCATGGCTGACTGTTATCTTGATATGTGCTCCATCACTTAGCAAGCCACTCCTCTTGCAACAAGCATCCAGTCAGTGGAGTTTGAAAAGTTTAAGCTCCAATCTCATATGCTTCTTTCAGGACAATAACATACTAGGAATTGATGGTTCATAAAGTAGCACCTTTTAGAGCAAGTCAGCAATGGTATATCCCATACATCACATTCACATACATTCCCACAAGTACATTGTCAGTTAAACTAAAAGTAGAATTTCAGGATAAACCTAACTCGTTTTAAAAATGATCTCTCCCTCTCCTAACAACTATGATCACTAAGCTATGTGAGAAAGATATACACACTTACCTATTTTTAAGCAGCTCCAGTCCAGAGTACCGAGCGCTCAACAACAGCTGGCAATGCCTGGGAGCGTTGACGTCCCCCATAGGCTTAACACGGCCATTGTTGGGGCTCCCTCTTCCCTGCAGCTGCTGTTGGCTGACACAGGGAAGTCAGATCATGTGACCGGACCGAAGTGGGCTCAAAATAAGTACGTATACACATCTTTCCTACACAGGTTAGTCAGCATAGATGTTAGTAGGGGGTTGGGAGCAGTTTTAGGACTAGTTAGGTTTATCCTAGAATGCTACCGAAATCCTTTGTTCCATCACAGTACAGCAGAATAGTATATAGTTATAAATCAAATGAAAAGAGTAAACACACATAATGTCAAGTGACAAGAAGAGCTTTGAATGGTTTCAGAGTCATGAAATAGATATAATACACTCAGTGTATCATCACACAATGGCAGGTATTGTGCAAACATTAATATTTGTGTACCATCGAAACAACATTGATTTCCCATAGCATTGGCAAGTAGCAGGGCACAGCTGTGTAATGATATTCTGAATAGCCAGTGGTATTAATTACACAAATCAGCACTACAAGTGCTGCAGCAGCCCGAGCAATGTGATGGAAGATATATTCATTCCCCTGGGCTGGAATCGGAGCTCTGTAATGTTATGTGCATCAAGCCATAATTTACATGAGATCTCTCGGCTCTGCAGTTAGCACCTCTTAGTGGCAAGTTTAACAAAACCACAAGCATCTCAGTGAATAAATTTGCTGTGTAAAGAAAGCAGACACGACAAGTGCTAATTATACGGAGCACTGGCAAACAGTATGCCGAGTCAAGAATCTAAAAATCACTTTCTGTTCATTATCGTGGACAAATACTAGATTCTGCTTCAGAAACAAAGGTATTTAACAGAATCGTATCAGTCAAGACATAGATATATTAGAAAATTCTGTAGTTAAAGCACAACTCTAAGTATGTATCAAAGATACTCATTAAAGAGGAACTTACAGTGATACTAAGGTCTCGTTTTTTTTTTTAGTTAAAAATAACAAACATGTTATACTTACCTGCTCTGTGCAGTGGTTTTGCACAGAGCAGCACTGATCCTCCTCTTCCTGAGTCCCTCTTCGGCACTCCTGGCCCCTCCCTCCTGTTGAGTGACCCCACAGCAAGCAGTTTACTATGGGGGCACCTGAGCCGAGCCAAAGCTCCCTGTGTCCATTCAGGCACAGAGCTGCGGCCTGGCCCCACCCCATTTCTCTCCTCATTGGCTGACTGACATTGATTGACAGCAGCGGGAGCCAATGGAGCTTCACTGCTGTCTCAGCCAATGGAGAGGGGAGTCCCGGGCAGCCGAGGCACTCCTGCAACATTGCTGGATCTAGATGGGGCTCATGTAAGTATGAAGGGGGCTGCTGCTAACACAAGGCTTTTTATCTTAGAGCATAGAATCCATCAAGATAAAAAAACTTCTGCCTTTACAACCACTTTACCTCCACCCTTAGTTAGTTTTGATTTTAATGGCCTTCCACCTTGTCTACTGAGTTGTGCTCAAATAACAAGTTTATATGGCCAGAGATTGCAGCATTGTCCTGCTCGATCCGCCGCTCTTCCCCCTCATTCCGTGTCCCACACTGTCATCTCCTTTCCTTATGTCATTGGGAGCTGGCTGTCTTTTCCAGCTTCTTGCAGCTAGTCCCCAATAACATGATACTGCTGGAGCAAAGTAAACCTCAGTCTTGTCAAGGCAAGAATGGGTAGAGAAGGTGGGCTGGACCAAAAAAAATGAAAAAATACAAAAACAGATTTTAAGATTGTGCAGGGTTGCAAAAATGCACGTCTGCTTTAATGTAGCTAGGTGCTAACTAATACATTGTTACATTAGAGGCAGAGCCAAGTACCTGATTTTGATTTAACAGCTTCTGGCAAGCCCCTATACTGCAGACCAGCAGAGGGAGGGGCAATCTGGGAAGCCAATCCATTGTGCTGCATGCGGATGATTGACAAGAAGCCTGCTGATTGAAAGAGTAAGCAAAGTGAGCAGAGAGACCACCTCAACAGTCTTTGGCTGCTCTTTCACTGTCCAGTCAATAGGCTGATAGGTGAAGAGAGCGCATAATGAATTCCTTCTACAGTCTGTGATTGTAAACGGGAAAGGAGCTATCATACACCTAACAGTGCGATTGTGCAGGAATGTATAAATCTCAGAACTGGATACAAATACTTTGACAGGTTGAACAACTCCCTTATTTCATCTGTGGATTAGCTGTTTGCCTGGAGTTGTAAAGGAGCCCACAAAGGTTACGAGTGGTGAAACGTGATCTTTGTTTAGGAAAACAGCTGACCATTTTCCTTCATTTATCCCTTTCTAGAAGCACCAATAGTACTTTCTCTGTGATGTGATACCGGCTATATTCTTTACTCCTTTGACCTGTCTGCTGTCACCTTCATTCAGCTTCTACTTCTGTCATCGCAGTTTGGACCTTCATTTATAAAACTCTCTGTAGGAAGAACTGTTGAATGTGAAAGGGATAATATTACTTTGGAGACACTTTGAGGCCCATATAGAATGGACCTGAATTTAGAATTTACATTAGTACTGATAATGTAACAGACACAATTTTCTGTAATGTATGACAACGCAGTGCATTTGGTGGAAGTAGTGCCTAGTATTGCTTTTTAGCTTTAACCACTAAAAAGGCAACACAATACTATCTGGAAAGAATGGAGCCTTACACGATGGGGTGGATTTATTAAAGGCAAATGGACTGTGCACTTTGCAAAGTGCAGTTGCTCCAGGACTATGTAAATGAGGAAAGCTTCTCTTTGCAAAGAATACTCAAACAAGTCCAGGTAAAATTTTAAAAAAAACAGCAGTTTTGCTTGCACATGATTGGATAATGGAAGTCAACAGAGCTTCTGCTCATTTTCGAAGCTCTGGGGCAACAGCTCTTGCAGATTGCAATTGCACTTTGCAAAGTGCACAGTCTATTTGCCTTTAGTAAATCAACCCCAATGCCTCTATGCACACACCTAGGCCCACCAAACTACAACAGAAAAGTCACACGATGCAGCTTTTCTGTTTAATGGGGGAAACACAGGGGGGGGGATTTACTAAAAACAAACAGACTTTTGACAAGGAAATAGCTTAGTGAATATGGTAAAAATTCACTTTGAAAAGAATACCCAATGATGTGCAATGAAAAAAACAAACAAAAAACAGTATTTTTGTTTGCACATGATCAGAGGATGGAAGTCAGAAGAACTTCACCTCCTTCATTAACCACTTCAGCCGCAGAAGGATTTACCCACTTCCTGACCAGGCCGTTTTTTGTGATCCGGTACTGCGTCGCTTTAACTGACAATTGTGCGGTTGTACCCAAAAAAAATTGATGTTCTTTTTTTCCCACAAATAGAGCTTTCTTTTGGTGGTATTTGATCACTTCGGTTTTTATTTTTTGCGCTATAAGCAAAAAAGAGTGACAATTTTGGAAAAAAAAACAAGATTTTTTAATTTTTGCTATAATAAATACCCCCCCAAAAAATGTAAAAACAAATGTCTTCATCAGTTTAGGCCAGTTTGTATTCTTCTACATATTTTTAATAAGAAAAAATCTCAACAAGCGTATATTGATTGGTTTTCTTAAAAGTTATAGCGTCTACAAAATAGGAGATATATTTATGGCATTTCTATTATAATTTTTTTTTTTCACTAGTAAGGGTGGTGATCAGCGATTTTCAGTGGGACTGTGACATTGCGGCAGACAGTTCGGACACGTTTGAAACCATTGACCATTGACATTTATACTATATAAATGTTACTAGCAGGGAGGGGGTCAACACTAGGGGGCTATCAAAGGGGTTAAGTGTTCCCTAGGGAGGTGTTTCTAACTGTGGGGGGAGTGTACTGACTTGGAATAGAGAGATCACTGTTCCTGATCACTAGGAACAGCAGATCTATCTCTACTTGCCTGACAGAAGGAAGATCTGTCTGTTTACATTGATAGATCCCTGTTCTGGCTCTCTGAGGAGCGATCGCGGCCACCGGCCATGCGCATCAGCTCCGCGCGCCTCCTATACCTCTTAAAGCGGTCGTCGTACACCTACGGGGGTTTGTGAAGCCGTGCCAACCTGCCGCAGTATAATGACGGTGGCTGCTTGGCAAGAGGTTAAGCTAAGGGAAAACTCTCTTGCAAAGTGCACAGTCTATTTGCCTTTAGTAAATCAGCCCCAGAGCCTGGACAGTAGAAAGTCTCGTATAGGTGCTTAAAGATACAATCCAGTTAAAACAGAAATAAACCTTGATATATTTTCAAGGAGTGAAGCCTACAGGCTCAATAGCTTAATATTTCATGCAGGCATTTCTGTACTACACCAGTCCACACAATTTTTCATGGTGATGTGAAAACTCCGGCTTGTAATGCTGGATACGTATTCACACACACACTCACTGAAGGCTTTGAGCTGACTTACACCCAGAAAACCTAAGGCAAAAAATGTGAGCCCTAGGGATTTTCTCCTGACCACCACTCTGATTCAAATGCCTTGAGAATTAGAATGTGGTTGACGATATAGAAAGCAGAGAAATTTGATTGTGCACAGGACAGGATTTAGGAACTACTCTCAGTCACCCTGTGAGATCATCTCTGGAACCATGTTGCAGACTGCATGTGGCTCAGCTTACACTAAACTGAGTGGTTATAGCAAAGATGCAATGGCTGTTAATCATAACTGTTGTCCACTTTTGCCTCCTTTTAAGCACTAAAATTTCTAGTGTGCCATAAGAAAGTCCAGCAATTTGCCAGAGAATTTGGGCTGTCATGCAGTATATTCTAAGGTCTTTTTATCCAATATCCAGCTGTTACTGTAATTTTTAGTAGACCAAAAGCAAGACTGTTCTGGCACGACAAGATAAATTTAGCGTTGAGAGCTCTAAATATGTAGTTTTCCACCATGCACCAACATTATTTTTTTTTTATTCCAATATAACCTCTTGTAATGTATTTCTGTAGCATTCAGGCTGTATATACAGTAAAATCTGCTGTTGTCTCCATGTCCATACTCATTTCTCTATATCAATGAATGCAGTTTTCTTTATGTAAAACTGGTATTGTGAAATATACAATAGCATATTAATATTGGATAGTTTATTTATTCCTTACTGGTGGGAATGCCGCTGTGCACACCTGTGCATATTCTTTATTTTTATTATTAATTGTGTTTTTACATACCACTCAAAGGAATCCTGTAAAGAAATATGCTGCAATCATTTTTTATTTTCTTCTGAAAATTCTAGTTACCTGGTTGTCTCAATACTTTGTGTTACTGACCTCATACCTCCCAACTTTTTGAGATGGGAATGATGCCGCGTACACACGAGCGGACTTTACAGCAGACTTTGCCCGGCGGACGGATTTTCGTCCGACAATTCGATCGTGTGTGGGCTCCAGCGGACTTTGTTTACTCAAAAGTTGGACGGACTTAGATTTGAAACATGTTTTAAATCTATTCGTCAAACTCGAGTCCGGTCGAAAAGTCCGCTCGTCTGTATGCTAGTTCGACGGACAAAAAGCCACACTAGGGCAGCTATTGGCTACTGGCTATGAACTTCCTTGTTTTAGTCCGGTCGTACGTCATCACGTACTAATTCGACGGACTTTGGTGGATTGTGTGTAGGCAAGTCCGTTCATTCAGAAAGTCCGTCGTAAAGTACGTCGAAAAGTCCGCCGGGCAAAGTCTGCCGTAAAGTCCGACCGTGTGTACGGGGCATGAGGGACACCTATCAACAAAAGTATGTAGGCATAGAACACACTCCTTGCTACTCCCCCTTAAAGGAGACTTGTACATACAAACAAGATTGGTTGAACCCACAAGTGCTTTTTGTACCACTACTATTCCTTTATATTGGCTTTTGGAATTTACAAATGCAGCAATTTAGAAATCAGATGAAAGGTTTAGCGCTGGAAAACACTTTTTGATAGGTAAAAAGTGCATTTTATATACAACTATATAGATCAGACCAAAATGAGGGACAAATGAGGAGGAATGAGGGACAGAGGGACATTGCTCCAAATCAGGGACAGTCTCTCCCAATCAGGGACACTTGGGAGCTATGCTGACCTGGAACAAGTATGCAGTCATTCTGAGCTCCTAATTTGCATTCGTGCGAAGTCAGTGACTTATAAAGTATTGAAGAATATGGGGCTAATTATGTAAAGGAGCAGAAGATGTGCACTTAGCGAAGTGAATGTTAATAAATAAGGTGAACCTGTGTTGTACTGTACTGTAAAAACTTTTTTCCCTTAAACATGACCAGGTATTCAAACACAGGTTAATCGTATTTACACGCATTCCAATTCCTAAGTAAAAAGTTTGTTCTTATTTTACCCAGGGCTGGCCCAAGACATTGAGCTGCCTGGGTCCAAGAATGTAATGCTGCCCCCCCCAAAAAAAAATCACACCCACCAAAAGGCCCCACATCCATTATTTTATATCATGATGTCTAAAACTAAAATTAAGTTTATCAGGGAGACTTTTTCACACAGAAGTGTGAACCTAGGTTAAGGGCCAGTTCATACCAGGATCACATGGGAACGCACACTTTCCAGTGCGATAACGCATGCACTGTGATGTGAGTAACTGTAACACATGTTACTATACAGTGCAGAGCAGGGAGGAACATTTCCAAGTACAGCTTTTTGATGGTGAAGATACATTGACATTCAGAATATGGATTTTTAGTTAGTCGGCTAAATAAACATTAGCACTCAAATTGATATGTCTTATTTTTCAAAAACGCATTGAGCTGCTGCGTATTTATGCCAGCTAGCCACATAGAAATTAATGTGACATCTATTTGGAAGACAATCTTATGCAGTAACACACAAATATTTTATGGCAGAAGGGCATTTAAATTAAAATGGACCCTATCTGTTCCCAGTTGTGATGATTTGTCTGATTTTACCAGCTATGCTTTCTGTTCCTTGGATTCTCTCACGCTTAATGTTTATCCCCTTTTCTTGTGCTCTTCTACCTCTTCTTGGCAGTCTGGCACATCCTTCCACTGTCTCTCACCTCTGCCTTTCTTATATTAGTTTATACTGAGATGCTGTGGTACCGTATGGAAGTCTGTCACACCCTTGGCTTGTTTTCATCTTTTTTCTTAAAAGGTATTAATTTATGTATGTGTTTTACATATAAATTTAAGGCTGGCCTATTGCACACTCACAGTTGTGCTAACAAAAAAATACCACATGCACACACCCATACACACCAACATTCAATTCGCACCTATATAGTTGACAAAGGGGATATATAAATATTAAGCTTGCCCCATAGTTAAGTTACCATGAGTTAACAAATACCTGATCGAGGAGAGGCAGCATGGCCAACACTATCCTGTCAGGCTGGGTTACCAAGTGTGTCAATCCAAGGTTGTCAAATCTTGTAACATTTTTGGGGACAAGCTCTACTATTGTATACTATCTTGAATGTGGGTACAAGGTCATCAATAAGCCTCTTTAATTGCAGTAAACCTCTGAGGAGTTGTGCTCTTTCAATTATTATATAATCAGCCAAGCAGGCCAACCTTGGGAATATTGAACCTTGGAAATCTAGCCCTGTTTCCAGGAAACAAAACACTGGGTATGGAGTTCCAGCTTTTTAGAAAAAAAAAAAAACCCATGTGATGGTCTCACCTAATCATAGACATATTGGTAAGATTATTTAATGTACAAGCTAATATTCTTTTTCTTTTTAAAATACTTACTCAGCTCTCCCCGGGGAGCACGCTCCCATCTTCAGTGCTGGCATGTGAAGCCAACTCGTCTCTTCTTCTGGGATACAGCGCTACTGGCTACCCAGCATGTACCTCCCGATCTTGCGCATGCGCATATCTTGGAAAACGCTGCGCATGAACAAACGGAGGAGGCCCATTGACTCCTGGGATTGGTGAAACTCATATTCCAGGAACCAATGCGTGGCCGGAAATGACGTACCTCGTGCAAATAGGGCACTTAAAGCGGGGGTCCACCTATCGTTTTTTTTTTTTTTGAGTTCATTCACAAACTTTTCTTCTCTGCATTACATACTGACATATTGTGTGTAATATGTCCGCCTGTGTCAGATTTCATCGGAAAGAATAACTTATATTATTCACTGCAGGCGGTTTCCATCTTCATTGTGGGCATTTGAAGCCCACAAGCATTTATTTCCTGGATGTGGTGAATGCTGTGCTCCCAGCATTCACCGCTCGTTCCCGCACATGCTCAGTGGCATCCTGGGAAGCCTGAGACTAGCTCCCAGGAGTCTGGGAGAGGCTAGAAACACGCCTACTCCCACGGGAGGAGAACCAGGAAGTGCAAAGAAGAATAGAAAAATAAAAGGTAATTACGGCGATTTAAATTTTTTTAAACGGCATGTCAGCATCTAGGCAAGGAAGAGAATACATACAGATATTGTTCAAAATTTGGGTGGAACCCCGCTTTAAATTACCTGAAAAAAAATGTCCAATGAGACCTGTAACCTGTCAGGGGTATTTGTTTTCATATTTAGCCATTTTGCATTAAGGTGCTCACTTAGAAAGCTTCTGAGTCTCTTTGTATAAATGATCAGACACTCCCACAATTACCATATGACATTGATGTCAGTTGGATAGTATGCGTTTTGTAGAATTTTCTGGCCAATCGAGTGAGTGTTCATCTGCTGCAATTGTTTTCTGTTTCTGTGATCAAATTGCTGCACAACTGCGTGGAACTATTTTATTTAATTTATTGATAACTTTTACCAGGCATATTTTTCCCATCTTTTCTTTCACTGATTATTGGACTTTTAAGTATCCCTTTTCCTTTTCTTTCATTGCTAGCCTGCTGATCCTGAAAATTTAGAAAAAGGTAATTTTTCTCATTGAAGTCATACTGTGGACCTATTGCATCAAACATTCTGTATTCAGAATAAGACAAAGGGTTTTTTTTAAACTTTGTTTTTTACTAATTGCCTGTTGAGTTCCTAAATGAGGCTGCGGTATTACAGTATGCTTTGTATTGATGTGTTATAGCAATTATAACTCCAATTCCAAAACACAATTGGGACACTGTGTAAAATCTATATAAAACCAGAATGCAATGATTTGTAAATCTCATAAACCCATATTATTGTCACAATAGAAAATAGTAAACATATAACATTTTTAAACTGAGAAAATGTACCATTTTAAGAAAAAAAAGGTAATTTTGAAATTGATGGCAGCAACATGGCTCAAAAAAGTTGGGAACAAGCAAAAAAAGCTGACGAAACAAGTGGGACTAACAAGGAAGAGCTGGAAGAACATTTTGCAACTAATGAAGTTAACTGGCAACAGGTCAGTAACTTGATTGTGAATAAAAAGGGCATCTTAGAGAGTCAATGTCTCAGAAGTAAAGATGGTCAGATATTCATCAGTCTGTTTAAACCAGTATCTAAACGTTGTCAAACAATGTCACAATTATGTTCCTTAACATGAAATTGCAAAGACTTTAAATATATCATCATCTACAGTGTACATAATATCATTAAAAGATTCAGAGAATCTAGCGAAATCACTGTGCGCAAGGGGCAAGGCTGATAGGAGATATTAGATGCCCATGATCTTAGGGCCCTTAGATGGCACTGCATTAAAAACAGACATCATTCTGTGATGGGCATTATTGCATGGGCTCAGGAATACTTCCAAAAATCATTGTCTGTGAGCACAGTTAGCCGTGCCAATCAAAAATGCAAGTTCAAGCTCTATCATGCAGAGAAGAAGCCATATTTAAACATGATCTAGAAACCGTCTTCTTTCAATTAAAGCTCATTTGAAATGATCTGTTGCAAAGTGGAAAACTGTTCTGTGGGCAGATGAATTGAATTTTGACATTCTTTTTGACAATCATGGGCACTAAGTCCCCTGGACTAAAGTGGAGACGGACCTTCTTGCTTGTTATCAGCACTCAGTTCTAAGGTCTGCATCTCTAATAGTATGGGGGTGCATTAGTGTGTATGGAATGGGCAGCTTGCACATCTGGGAAGGCTCCATTAATGCTGAAAGATATATCCAGGTTTTAGAGCAGCATATACTCCCATCCAGACAACATCTTTTTCAGGGAAGGCCTTGAATAGTTCAGGAGAACAATGCTAAACTACATCTATGACAAGAGCATGACTTCTTTGAACTAGAAGAGTCCAGGTGCTTAACTGGCCCGCCTGCAGTCCAGATCTTTCACCGACTGAAAATATTTGGTGCATCTTGAAAGGAAAAATACAACAAAGAAGACTCACGCCTGTTGAGCAGTTAGAATCTTATATCAGGCAAGAATAGGTCAACATTCCTCTCCCAAAACTCCAGCAGATGGTTTCCTCAGTTCCCATATAAAGAGTATTGTTAAAAGAAGAGGGGATACTACACTGTATTAAACATGGCCCTGTCCCAACATATTTGAGACGTGTTGCTGCCATCAATTTCAAAATTACTTTTATTTTTTTTCTTAAAATAGTACATTTTCTCAGTTTAAACATCTGATGTTTTCTATTTTCTATTGTGAAAATCCTGGATTATGAGATTTGCAAATCATTGCATTCTGTTTTTATGTAGCTTCTACACAGCGTCCCAACTTTTTTGGAATTGGGATTGTACTTGATTGTCAAGCCTCAGTTATCAGCAGTAGTTGAACTTCGCATGCATGGTTCCTTGAACGTTGGGGACCGATCCTTGTCCTAATGCATATAAAGATGCACTGGATGACAAAAGATGTGTTAACAAGAACAGATGTATAGATGCTATACATTTAAATAGGTTATTTTGATGCATTTGAAAGTGATAGATGGTCCTCAGATGTTGTCTGTCAGCCTATTGTTTTATTTTATTAATTTACTCTTGAAAAATGAAAGCAAGAACCTGATTGGTTACAATGGTCAACACAGCTGTTTCAGATCCTTTTAACTGTGATATTATCATTTTAACGTTACAGTGGCCATGGCCTATTAGTCCACCCAGTCTTTTCTTGGAGATTAATACATATTTATGAGTTACTGTTAGAATGGTCCAATGGTGACCACATAAAAACCATCGTCCAGCTGGCAGTATAATTGACTGACATTTGAATAAGATCAGTCAGCCGGGATGGGTTCAGTTTCTGAATTCACAGAAAATGCAACTGCAATAAAAGAAACATAGAATATAGTTCTATTTCAAATGACACATTCAGTTCACTATCTAAACATGACTTATATGCCCTGTATGTTTAAATAAAGTAATGATTGCATAATGCATAAATGGCCCAGTTTGGTTTATACTCTAAGGGCCTCGTCTAAAGCTAGAGTTGATTATCATAGAGTGATGCTCAAATAAGAAGGCTCACTGACTCACCTGAATATTTGCGCATCTTGCTGATCTGTGGAGAATCATGTATATCAGGAGTCCAGCCAATCATGATTCACAAATTATATGATCCTCTGTGGACTGAACATATCTGAGATCATATATTGAGACATTAGCATTTGCTTTTTTCAATTTTGCCCAAATTGTCAACTGATTTGATTATCGTACAGCAGTCTCTTTATTTCCTGACACAGATTTCTGTTACAGATTAAACAAAATAAATAATAATAAAAGCTTTCAGTTAGCTATTGTTCCAGCCTAGTGTGCTTTTGTTCCTAGACCCACAGTCTGCTAATTGAACAATAAAGGAACAGCAGCACACTGATGAGTTTATCTGTCTACTCATTCTGACCTTTCCAGATCTCAGCTCATTCACGTCTGTACATGTGCACTGCAGCAGAACCTAAATTGCAACTAGTACCGGCCCTTTCTCTTCATGTTGGAGTGCTGCTATACAGGGAGCCAACTTCCTAACATACATGCAAGACCACAAGTTTTGTGTTGTACGTGATGACTTTGGCCAGAGGGGGTAGGGTCAACAAGATTGTTGGAGACTGGCAATCAGAGCAGCTTCACCGGAGGGATTTTTACAACTGGGATCGTCAAGGAGAAAAACTTTAGAACCCTGCAATAGGGTTGGTATTGCTATGTAATGGATCATCCCTTGGACAAAACAAGCACTGTATTCTTCATCTGCTTGGGTGGTGGTGGTAGGCAAAGGGGAGATGAATTTATATGTTTTTACATAAGCCCAAAGTCAGGTTTTGATGAATACATAACTGCATGAATTTGTGTTTAATGTGTGCATGAGTTACTTGTATCTAGTAATTGTATTTTCTTTCATTACTCAACATATTTTTTTCAATAGGGGCAGCTCAGTGGTTTTGAACACCTTTTTATCACTCTTGGTACAGTCACTAGACTAAGAACCTTTGCAATAGTAAAAGTAGGACTTTTCTTTCACTGCGATCTTGTGTATAAATAGTATGATGTAATATGATCTCCATGTAGGTAAAAATATGTAGTTCCTGATATTCTATAAGAAGTATATCTAAACCCAAAAACAATAATATAATGTATTGCAGCTTACTGGTTCTTGGTGTAATGACTGCATTCATTTTCTTTTTTCAAGCTTCTTTTGCTTTATTTTCAACTGGCAATCCTGCAAATACAACACTTCCTGTCCCTGGCTGGCTATGTCACTCCTCCGCTGTATCTATGGAGGGAGCCATGGTTGTTTCCCTAGGCTGCACTTCTGATATGGGCCACAAACATGTCCCTATCTCTTCATCTCCATTACATGGGGGGGGGGGGGGCAGAGCAATTGGTGGTTTACAGAAGATAGCTAGAAAGGAATACAGTATATTTTTTGATGCAGCTCACAGGTAGTGAAAAGAACACTGCATTTCGGACAAGATCCTCAGGTAATTTCTGTACTTGCAGAAAATGTTCTTAGCCTGATAAAAAAGAAAACTAAAACAGCCACCACATCTAAGGACTGTAACGTGCAATATGTTGCATTGCTTGTCTTCGGCATTGGTATTCTTTAAGCTGAAAAATGAGAATGTGAATATGGATGCTTTCTGATGCATTTACAATGGCTAAACTTTAGAACAGTGTGTTGTTAGAACTATCTAGTAACTTGCCAAACAAATGGGAGAACCAGCAACTTGATCAAGGATTATCGCCGAAACGTGTTAGGTACTGCTTTTACTCACTGTCATGTAACGAATAAAGCATTCATAAGGATTTTAGGAGCTGCCGGCACTCTCATTCGTTTGGCTATTAACTGGTGAACGAGAGGACATCTGAGCCCAAGCACCCGCTTCATTCACTCAACGGCTCCACCCGGTATGAGCTGTGACCCTGTCTTTCTGTCTAGTAACTTGGTTTCATCTCTAGATCTCTACATATTACCAGATTGAGTTTTGTGTTTCAAAAAGTGAGGATCTTGTAATTATTTATGAAACATTAAATCATAGGAGAAAAGTTTTTAACATGGAGTTAGAGAACCTTGGCGGGACATTCTAAGGGCAGGAATTACACCTTTTCAATTTGACTGGATGGTTTTCTGCTCCTACTACTGACAAATACTGCAAACTATTTACATTTTTACTATTTTCCTTGTACTGTTTCACAGTTTATGTTATTATGCATACAGTCAGTGTAGGTGGTTGTCGCTTGTGGGCCTTCTGTGCTGCTGAGCCCCATAAAACTGATGTGAACTGTTATGGCTCTAGTTATGCCTATAAAAACAGTGTCTGCTTGCTTATAAATTCAGAATTAAAAAGTGTTGAAGCACCACAGTTCAGTATAAAAACAAAAGAGCTCAGATAATATAAGTCGTGATAATATAAACTAATATTGTCATGCCTACATTCATAACATATGGGAAGTGCATAATGTGGTAGACTTACTGAGGGAGCTTTTACTTCCAAAGTGACTGTTTACTTATCTTAGTGAATAACATGAAGCTGTATTTTGAATATGCAATCATGAGCAAGTTTCACCCTATTAGTGGAACTAAGTACACATTCTCTTTGCTTTAGTAGATCAGCCGCAGTGTATCAGATGGACTACGGGCAAAGAGGCAGCCACACCAAAGCTAACTAAAAGGCAGAAGTGGCTCCTAAATCAATGGTCGGGGACTATACTTCTTTATACTGAATCTTTTCCTTATCAGACAAAATATCCATGTGTGTGTAGAGAGCACTAAAATCATTGTATTCAACTCTCTCTGTCTTTTCTAAAGAAGACTTAAAGCAAAAAAGGCATTTCTTAATCATGTGTATTATTTATAAAGTCATGGTCAGTACATATTCCAAAAACAAACTGTGTGATGTTGGTGCAGCTATAGCCCCCTGCACATCCTGTAGTTAGAGGAAAGTAGGATATATCCACTGACATGTCCCCCTACTTTTTATACCTTCTTTAACTTGACATGTTCAGTAAATCTGTAGACATTATTTTTATTACTAGTCCATACTGAATGCAGATTTGAGAAGGACGTGTGGAAATTGGATTAACCCTTTAACCCTTTCTTTACCAGCTTTGAGGAAACATTGATGTTGATGGCTGTAATTGGATTATCAGATTGACTAGCGCGACTTGATCTAGTGTTTTGGTCATAGACCTCAGACACATACATACCAGGAAAATAGCTGTGGCTGTTTCTTTTGTGGTCTAGGAATTGGATTTTGTATAGAAGCACACCTGTTTCTATTATGATGATTTCTACCTTTTGTTTTTTTGGGACAATTTTGGTGGGTTAAACATTGCCTTGACATAACTGACTTTGGTGAGTAGTATTAGGGTGCTTTCTTGCCATGTGGGAACGGCTTTTAAAATAGACCTGAACTGTGAGAGGCAAGCAGAAGGCAAAGACTAGTCTCTGTTAATGCTTGTGCCTGTGGGTGATCTTTTCCACATCACCGACTTACCATACCTTATTCTGTATTTCTGTATGGAGGCCACTATCTTGGTAGAAGCAGGTTTTTGTTTCCTCATGTCAATGCTGTCCTCCTGATGACTGGTGCTGCAATATCAATAAATGTATGTGGAGCCAATTTTTTTTTTGTTTTAGATGAAGTACAGAAATGTTAGAAACCAGTGGCGGCTGGTGGGGTTTTTTTGGTGGGGGGAGAGGTAAACAACCCCCCCGGCCGCCGGTGGAGCAGCACTAGCACAACTGTCACCTACCCCCCAGCGCGGCATGGCACTAACACCCCACCACCACCACCATCACCTGTCCTTTCCCTGCATGTGAGAGCAGCCGTCGGATGTGGCCATCTTCCAGCGTGGCGGACTCGGGGAAAGCTGCTCCGGTGTCCTCTACTGGAGCAGCTTCCGCAGTGCCTCCTCTCTGCTCCTCCCAATGCTAGGCATCCAATAGGATCGCCTGACATTTTGGCCAATCGGGAAAAGGTTTCATACCTGCTTCCTAATTGGCCGGGAGGAGGATCAGTGTTGTAACAGCAAATTTTCATTTGCTGTTGCAACATACCTGGGTAATCTCCAGACGCAATGCTCTGCGTCCCAAGTCCACCCTATTTTGAAGCCTATTAGAGCCTCTGGCTCTAATCAGGTTCTTAAGAAAAAAACCCTGGCCACTGTAATTCATATGCCCAGTGACCCGAAAGGGGCTGGACACATGAATAGGGGGCGGCTGCGATGGCAATCTATCCACTGATGGGGGGTGGCTGGAGAGAGGGGGCAGCGCCGGGTGCCCCTAATGGACGGGCCACCACTGTTTATTAGCATGTGTGTCATGAGATTGCTGTCTGTGTTCCAAGAATCACTTCATCTGTTTGTCTTATTGATCATTGCCACTGGGACCAAAAGTGAGGATAAATCTAAAACTCTGAGTTGTTATGCGAACAGCAATATATACCATACACATTCCGCTGGGAGCATATCTGGGGTTCCTCTTTATTATGGGACAGTACACAGTTAAAAAAGGGAAAAACGTGGAAGAATTGCATCAGGTTCCCCCTAAAGTTCCAAGCAGATCCTTATCCAGGCATGCAGCTTGGGATACTAGGAAAGGGAGGGGAGTGAGAATGCAGTCCCCTCTTCCTGTACCATACCAGGTCACATGCCCTTTAATATTGAATTGGTACTTTGAAGTGGGGATGGCCAATCCCCCTTCCCATAACCTTTCAAGGCACCTTGTCCCAAAAAAAAAAAAAAAAATTCTGCACTTATGGTGAATTTACTGTTATTCATCCCCATGTGAGCTGCTGAACACTTTTCTATACTCCCAATCAGGGAAACAGTGATAACTAAAATTTTGCAAATACCAGTGCAGCGCTCCTAAATAAACCATTAAAATTACCACTAATGTTAAGGGACATGGGACTCTTTTCACACATCCTGTCCTACTTAAGGGATATGAAATCACCCCTTCCCCCAGTGAATGAGTACAAAAGTAAATTTTTTTAACTGCAATTTGAGCATTCAGAGATCCAGCTTGATGATTTTTTAATATCTTTTTAATGAGAGAAAAGAAAAAACATGCAAATATTTACAGAAAAAATATTATAAAACAGACAGTAAGCAACAGTAAATAAATAGGATCCAAAGTAAAAAATATTTAAGCAGGGTTTGTTTGGTCTTTGGTTTCAGGCAGAGTTCAGTTTTCTTGCAGCTTGCTTGCTGATCTAGTCTGAGATATCAAATCATCTGGATCTCATGAATGACTCTTACCATAGTTTTTATTGTAAACGAGAGCTGCAGTTGCCAGATACAATGGCATTTTGTTGGCCATAGAGAGAGTGTCGCATACCTATATGCACCCAGTCAAAGGGTTTGAGGAGTCTGTTGATCGGTGTGCTGGTTTATTTTATCATGCTCAGCAGATGCACCCTTAATGACAACTATTTTAAAGTGGTTCTAAAGGCTCAAGATTTTTTACCTTCATGCATTCTATGCATGAAGGTGAAAAACATTCTCTGTGCAGCAGCCCCCCCTAATACTTACCTGAGCCCCATCTCTATCCAGAGATGTGTACAAGAGCCTCGGCTCTCTGGGGACTCTCTCTCTTCATCGACTGAGACAGCAGTGAGTAGCGAGGGGGGCGGGGCCGAGCTGCGGCTCTGTGTGTGAATGAGCATGCAGGGCCACGGCCCAGGAACGAGCCTGCTTGGATGTCCCCATTACAAGCTGCTTGCTCTGGGGGCACTCAGAAGGAGGGAGGAGCCAAGAGCAACGATGGGGGACCTGAGAAGAGGCGGATCAGGGCTGCTCTGTGCAAAATCACTGCAGAGAGCAGTGGAATATGACATGTTTGTTAATAAAAAAAAAAAAAGAAATCCTTTAATATCACTTTAAATATGTCTATAGTTCCACCTGACAAGGTTTCACAGTTCAATAATCAACATAATACTGAGCAGGATGAAACTGCAATTTATTTAGACACCAGATATGATAATGGTATGATAAATATCTCTTTTAGGAGATCTAATGTGTTTTATTAGCCTCCTGGACCTTGTAATATAGGCATGTTTGGTGTCTTAACTGATTAGTTTCTTTCCATTCGTTAGTGTCACCACTTTTTATGAAGGTAAGTCCATCACAACAGGAATTATGGAATATGAAGTAGAGATGGTCCTTAGTAGTTCCTAAAAAAACAGACAGGATGTGTATTAAAGACCCCCACAATGTGAAAAAGGGGGGCATTACTTAAATTTTTTTTAATAGAATTTTTGGTAAAGACTTTTTCCAAACACCCCAGTTTGCTCATCCCTCTTCTTAAATTTTACCCCACCAGCCATTAGATCACCAGTTATCAGGAAGTATCTCTGCCATAAGGAAGCAAAGCCCTGCTTCCTTACCAAGCTGGCCACCTCCACAGAGTGGTGTAAGGTGGAATAAGGCAAGGTAAGTCAGCAGTGGGGAAAACATTGGTTGCAGGGAGCCTACAGGCAATGCTGGTGACTAGTCATTTGCTTTCCACTTTCCTTTTCTCGGCATATCTTCCACAGGAGGGGTCCTCATTAACCGCTTGCTGACCACCTCATGTAGGAGTACGGCGGCAAAGCGGCTCTCATGTGACAGATCACTTATCTAATACGTGGTCCAGCACTTCTGGGTAGTGATTAGTCACACCACAAGTCGATCAGCGGGTGCCGGACAATGATTGACTGCCGACAACGGCTGATCAGCAAGGAGGAAGACAGGACAGAGCTCGGTCAATGTTTACAATACAGATTTACCGGTTATTGATAATAATAAAAATGGCATACCCGTTAATAAAAGCACCTCTGAATACAAATCAACATCCGCTTATTGAGATTTTTTTTTTACCAAACATATGTAGCAAAATACATCTTGGCCCAAATTTATAAAGAAAATTAATTTTTTTAATTTTTTATTGGATATGTTTTATAGCAGAAAAATAGATATATGTTTTCAAAATGATTGGTCTTTTTTTGTTTATAGCGCAAAAAATAAAAAACCCAGTGGTGATCAAATACCACCAAAAGAAAGTTCTATTTGTGTGAACAAAAAAAAGGATATAAATTTGGTACAGTGTTGCACGACCGCGCAATTGTCAGTTAAAATAATGCAGTGCCAAAAATAAAAAAATGGCATGAAGGGGGTAAAACCATCCGGAGCTGAAGTGGTTAACAAAGGTACAGTACCTTTCTGCAAATTCATAATTATCTTTGCAAGCTCACAGCATTGGTGGCCCAAGCTTGTCTTCTTCAGGCTTAGAGGATAACTTCACTTTCGTGGGGAAAAAAAATAGCAAATAAAGAAATAGTAATATAACGTATACAATTGCAACACAAGTCATACTGTAATTGAATGTTGTTAAAAATTACCTTTCATTTACAATCTGCAGCTCTGTAATTTTCTGAAAATGCAATGCAATATGGCTACCTGGAGGTGTTCTTTACACAGAAGGTGTACAGAATGCCCCCAGAAATATAATTTCCTGTTTCTGTGATTGGCTCCTCGATTTCCCAGAAGTCTGCCCTAAGATACAAGTCAGATTTCAGGCATCCCCTGCAACAAAAATATCATTTTTTGTGAGATACTTTCAATAGCAAATCACAGCTAAAGGGATGCAGGCCCAGCAGCTTTCCTCATTAGAGCCCTGCAGGTGCACAGCTAATTTATAATTATGAAACCAATCCCATTAGTCTCACTTTCCCACATGAATACAGACAAACACACAGCGATTTCTTCAGAATAACAAAAGGTAGGAATCTGCAACAAATTCTTGTAATGTTCATAGATCACCCAGAGCAGAATGTGGAGTTTTACTTTTAGTATATTACTTGTACTGATAGCCTAAAGGCAATACTGGTGGCTAGTCCTTTGCCTTCCACTTACCTTTGATGGGTATATCTTCCACAGGAGAGGTTCTCATTAAAGGTACACTAATGCCCCGTACACACGGTCGGATTTTCCGACGGAAAATGTGTGATAGGACCTTGTTGTCGGAAATTCCGACCGTGTGTATGCTCCATCACACATTTTCCAGCGGATTTTCCGACACACAAAGTTTGAGAGCAGGCTATAAAATTTTCCGACAACAAAATCCGTTGTCGGAAATTCCGATCGTGTGTACACAAATCCGACGGACAAAGTGCCACGCATGCTCAGAATAAATAAAGAGATGAAAGCTATTGGCCACTGCCCCGTTTATAGTCCAGACGTACGTGTTTTACGTCACCGCGTTCAGAACGATCGGATTTTCCGACAACTTTGTGTGAACGTGTGTATGCAAGACAAGTTTGAGCCAACATCCGTCGGAAAAAATCCATGGATTTTGTTGTCGGAATGTCCGAACAAAGTCCGACCGTGTGTACGGGGCATAACAGTTACATTTGTGCAAATTCATAAATATCTTTGCAAGCTTACAGCATTGGTGGCCTGAGCTGGTCTTCTTCAGACTTGAGGATATTCCTTGTACTGATAGAAAAGCCTGCTTTTTTAGAGGTAAATATATTTTTATTGTACAGAACAAAAAATATTATTATAGCAACAGAGGTAAGTCCTCTTATCCATCGTACAAGCAATATTATACAAATTATATAACAAAGGTTGACAAAACGTAATCATCATAGAGAACCTAGAAATAGTGGTGGGTACCCTCAGCAAAGGAAAACATAAACAAAAAAAAACAAAACTAAAAAACGTAGGAAATACAAGAACCGGAGATGTACACTTTCAGGTCTATCAAAGGGGGAGTGGGAAAGAAAAAAGAAAAGAGAAGAGGGGGAAAAGGAGAACAGAGGGTGAACGGAGAGAAAAGGCTGAGCATATCTGATAGGCCACATCTATAAAGAGTGGTCAAGGTGGAGTCATATCAGTCATCGGGCAATAACATGTTTTTCAGGGAATCTGAAGTGGAAAATTCAATCCAGATAGGCCAAAGGGCCTTAAAGCGGGGTTCCACTCAAATTTTTAACTTAATCTTACCCCCTTCAGTTAATTGCATAGATGTTCAAATGCCGCACGAAAATTTTTTTATCGCTGTAATTACCTTTATATTGTACTTTATTGTGGCACTTCCTGTCTCTCCTCCCATGGGAGTAGGCGTGTTTATTGCCTTTCCCCAACGCCGCACTGTCTCCTGGGAGCTTAGTGTCAGGCTTCCCAAGATTCAGTGCGGAAACAAGCTGTGAATGAACAGCATTCACCGCATCCAGGAAATCAATGCTTGTGGGCTTCACATGCCCACAAGCAAGGTGGAAATAGCCAGCATCACATTTTTAAGTTATTCTTCAGTACGAAAACAGACAGACCAAACGGTGAGTATTATTTTGGGATTAGCAAAGTGTCTCAATGACCTAAAAAAAAAAAAAAAGATTGGTCGCCGGACTCCCGCTTTAAACTTGTTGAATGTATTGTTATTTAAAGCCAGCATCTCCTTACAGTAGAAAATCACAAGGACAACGGGGGGGGGGGGGGGGGGGGATTAGTAGTCGTTTTCCAGAATAAAGGGATCAGTTGTCTAGCCGCTGACAGGAAAAAACGCAGCACATTCCGTTTCTGTGATGCAATAGAACCTGGGAGCGTGGTTAGTAGCACCATTTCTGGAGTAGGAATCTGAGACTGATATACAGGCCACCGTGCATGGAGAAAACCAGAGACCAAATGGGCTGGATCTTATTACAATTCCACCATAAGTGGAGATATGTTCATGTTCCCTCAGCCGATCTACACTGCCAACAAGTAGGGGGGACCGACGGTAAAATTTTGTGCAGGGAGTATGGGTTCCTGTATCATCTGTAAAGGAGTTTAACGTTTTTTTCTTGTATATAACAAGATATGGGGGATTTATGGGTAAAGAAAAAAAGACGTTTGCCAGTCATCCCAGGTCTGTGGACAAGCCTGCTTTTTTATACACTTCGGTTACATGTCTTACACTCAAGGCCTGAACATTTTAATTACTGTTTGCCAGAAATAAATGGTTTTCTGATCTATCCTAAAAGCATTTACAAGCTTTTTCATAGTCATTTTCAGCTGCTACGATAAAAGGGTGTAAAAATGACAGCCAAAAGCAGTGTGTTGAACACTGTTAAAAGGTAGGCTGTACATTAAAGCAAAATGCTTATGTAATCAAAATTGTCCCAGTTTTACCAGAAAAGGCTTGAATAATATAATAGTACATATGCATGTTTGTAAATTTGTAACAAACAAACGTATGTAAAAGCCTATTCACAATATTAGAGGAGTGTATAAATACATGTAGAATTTTAGAATTCCGATGACAATACACTAGGGTTTTTTTACTTTTGTTTTTAGATTGAGTGGGAAAGGATTAGAAACTAATCTGGTCTGCAAGTGCATGTTGGTCTGCGAGTGCACACTGGTCGGCCAGTGCACATGGTCTGCGAGTACCTGTGTATTGTTTTGTTGCGTACCTGTGTATTGTCTTGTTGAGTATTATGCCGCGTACACACGGTCGGACTTTATGGCAGACTTTGCCCGGCGGACTTTTCGACGGACTTTATGACGGACTTTCTGAATGAATGGACTTGCCTACACACAATCCACCAAAGTCCGTCAAATTCGTACGTGACGGACTAAAACAAGGAAGTTCATAGCCAGTAGCCAATAGCTGCCCTAGCGTGGCTTTCTGTCCGTCGAACTAGCATACAGACGAGCGGACTTTTCGACCGGACTCGATTTCGACGGATTGATTTAAAACATGTTTCAAATCTAAGTCCGTCCAACTTTTGAGAAAACAAAGTCCGCTGGAGCCCACACACATCGAATTGTCCGATGAAATCCCGTCTGCTGGGCAAAGTCTGCCGTAAAGTCCGCTCGTGTGTACGCGGCATTAGTGTCAGGAAGCTAGTTGTTAGGTAATTTGAACAGGGTATAATCTCCAATCCTCAATAAATTAGTAGGTACGATGCCCGGTGGGTGTGAAGATGCGACTCGGTGTACATCTTGCGGCATGTATGCCTTCCTTGATCATCCGATCAAGGGCGAATACTGCTGTGCAAAATGTAAGCACATTGTTTCCCTGGAAGCCCAGGTTCTGAATCTGGGGAAGCAACTGTCAGCACTGAGAAGACCCTCCATACTAAAGGAGAGCTAGAAACGTACATGGCAGGTGTCGGGAGGGGCCAGCACAGAGACGGGTGGAGACAAAGAGGTGCAGGCACTAGGAAAGAGTAGATGGGTGACAGTCAGGAAGAAATAGAGGCAGAAGTGTCAGGGAGGCTGATCCAGGGCTGAAGCATCCCAATAAGTACTCTCCATTGAGTGACATTGGTGAAACCAGTCAGGAACCAGCACTGCTGGAGCTGAGGGACTCACCTAGCTGACGGGGGAAGAACTCCTCCAGTGAGAGTGGGGGGGAAGCGGAGGGAAAGGAAAGACAGATTATGGTGGTAGGAGACTCATTTCTTAGAAGGGCAGAGAGGACAATCTGTAACAAAGACCTGAAGCACCGAACTGTATGTTGTCTACCGGGCGCTCGGGTTGGGCACATCACGGATCTGGTGGACAGACTACTAGGAGGGGCTGAGGAAGACCCAGCTGTCATGGTGCATGTTGGCACCAATGACAAAGTCAGAGGCAGATGAAGTGTCCTAAAGAACGATTTTAGGGACTTGGGAGCTACATTGAGGAAAAAGACCTCCAAGGTTGTATTCTCAGGAATACTACCGGTACATCGAGCCATACCAGAGAGGCAGAGGGAGATTAGGGAACTAAACAATTGGCTGAGGAGCTGGTGTAGTAAGGAGGGGTTTGGGTTCCGGGAGGACTGGGCCAACTTCTCAGTTGATCACCAGTACTATAAAAGGGACAGACTGCACCTAATTGAGGAGGGTGTAGATCAGCTGGGATTAAAGATGGCCAAAAAGTTAGAGGAGTTTTTAAACTAGGCGATGGGGGGGGAGGGCCCAGAGGTAGAGATAGTCAGCGTAGAACATATTCCAGAGGGTAGTTTTAGGGGCATGGGTGGTAGGAGGACTAGCACATAAACCCAAGGTAAGTATAGTAACAAGTCCTAGTTGCAATCTTGGAACACCCAATAAGAGGATAGTATGCGACTGGTCTAAACTACGTGCCATGTTCACCAATGCCAGGAGCCTGGAGGACAAGATGGGTGAACTAGAGATACTGTTGTACGAGGAGGATTTGGATTTTGTGGGAATTTCATAGACCTGGTTCAACAGCTCTCATAACTGGCTGGCAACCATTCAAGGGTATACCCTTTATCGCAGGGATAGAGAGGGTAAAAAAGGGGGAGGGGTATGCCTATATATCAAGAACAATGTACAAGTGAATGTGAGAGATGACATCACTAAGGGAGCTAGGGGGGAGGTGGAATCCTTATGGGTAGAGCTCCAAAGGGATGAAGCTAAGGGGAAAATAATACTGGGAGTATACTATAGGCCCCCTAACCTGAGGGAGAAGGGGGAGATGGATCTCCTATCACAAGTTGGATTAGCAGCAAGGATGGGAAGTGTTATCATAATGGGGGATTTTAATTATTCAGACATAGACTGGGCGGAAGGAACCACGCATTCGTCCAAGGCTCGCCAGTTCCTAAATGTCTTGCAGCACAATTTCATGGTTCAGATGGTAGACGCACCAACTAGAAATAAAGTGTTACTGGATCTACTGATTACCAACAATGCAGACCTGAGATCACGGATGTGGAAATACAGAAACAGCGATCACAGGTCAATTAGCGTCAGTATAAATCACACAAATAGGAAACATAAGGGAAATACAAAGACACTGAATTTCAAAAGAGCCAACTTCCCTAAACTATGAACCTTACTAGAAGGCATGTTTTGGGATAAAATCTTGGGAACAAATAACACGGAGGAGAGATGGGTTTGCTTTAAGAGCATATTAAATAAGGGCATTAGCCAATGCATCCCACTGGGTAATACATTTAAAAGAGCGATCAAAAGTCCTGGATAGCTTAACTCCAATGTAAAAATGCATATAAAAGCAAAGGAGAAGGCCTTAAAAAATACAAGGTTGAGGGATCATCATCAGCATTTAGACTTTATAAAGAATGCAACAAGAAATGTAAGGGTGCACTTAGAAAGGGAGGACAGACCATATTGGCCCCATAAAGAATGCGGAAGGACACCTGGTTACAAAGGATGGGGAGATGGCAAACGTATTGAATTTATTCTTCTCCTCAGTCTTCACAAGGGAATCGGGAGGCTTCAGTAACCAAAACTGCAGTGTTTATCCTTATGACACATCACAGGAAGCACCTCCATGGTTAACAGAGGACAGAATTAAAATTAAACTTGGGAAACTTAACATTAATAAATCACCGGGACCAGATGGCTTGCATCCGAGGGTACTTAGGGAACTCAGTCAAGTAATTGCTAGACCATTGTTCCTAATTTTTACTGACAGTCTACTGACTGGAATGCTACCAGCTGATTGGAGAAAAGCCAATGTAGCACCAATATTTAAAAAAGGCCCAAAATACATCCCTGGAAATTACAGACCAGTTAGCCTAACATCAATACTATGCAAGCTCTTGGAGGGGATATTAAGGGACAAGACAAGATTTTAGTACAGAGAACGATATCATTAGCAGTAATCATCATGGATTAATGAAGAATCATTCTTGCCAAACCAATCTATTACCCTTCTATGAGGAGACGTGGTGTATCTGGATTTTGTAAAAGCATTTTTACACAGTTCCCTATAAACATTTACTGTACAAAATAAGGTCCGTTGGCATGGACCAAAGGGTGAGTACATTGATTGAAAACTGGCTACAAGGGCAAGTTCAGAGGGTCGTGATGAATGGGGAATAGTCAGGGGTGGGTAGTGGGGTCCCTCAGGGTTCTATGCTGGGACCAATCCTATTTATTTTGTTCATTAACGACCTGGAGGATGGGATAAACAGTTCAATCCCTGTATTTGCGGACAATACTAAGCTAAGCAGGGTAATAAATTCTCTGCAGGAGGTGGAAACCTTGCAAAAAGATCTGAACAAATTAATGGGGTGGACAACTACATGGCAAATGAGGTTTAATGTAGAAAAATGTAAAATAATGCATTTGGGTGGCAAAAATATAAATGCAATCTATACACTGGGGGGGGGGGGGATAACCTCTGGGAATCTATAATGGAAAAAGGCCTGGGGTCCTAGTGAATCAGCAATGGCATGCAATGCCAAGCTGTTGCTAACAAAGCAAACAGAATATTGGCATGCATTAAAAAGGAGATCAACTCCAGAGATAAAATGATAATTCTCCCGCTTTACAAGACTCTAGTCCGGCCGCACCTGGAGTATGCTGTCTAGTTCTGGGCACCAGTCCTCAGGAAGCATGTACTGGAAATGGAGCGAGTACAAAGAAGGGCAACAAAGCTAATAAAGGGACTGGAGGATATTAGGTATGAGGATTGAAGGTTGCGAGCACTGAATTTATTCTCTCTGGAGAAGAGACGCTTGAGAGGGGATATGATTTCAATTTATAAATACTGTACTGGTGACCCCACAATAGGGATAAAACTTTTTTGCGGAAGGGAGTTTAATAAGACACGTGTCCAATTATTAAAATTAGAAGGAAAGAGGTTAAACCCTAAATTACGTAGAGGGTTCTTTACTGTTATGCCCCGTACACACGGTCAGATTTTCCAACAGAAAATGTTCGATGGGAGCTTGTTGTCGGAAATTCCGACCATGTGTAGGCTCCATTGGACACTTTCCATTGGAATTTCCGTCACACAAAATTTGAGATCTGGATCTCAAATTTTCCGACAACAAAATCTGTTGTCGTAAATTCTGATTGTGTGTACACAATTCCGACGCACAAAGTTCCACATATGCTCGGAATCAAGCAGAAGAGCCACACTGGCTATTGAACTTCCTTTTTCTCGGCTCGTCGTACGTGTTTTGTACATCACCGCGTTCTTGACGTTTGGAATTTCCGACAAGATTTGTGTTACCGTGTGTATGCAAAACAAGTTTGAGACAACATCTGTTGGACAAAATCCATGGATTTTGTTGTCGGAATGTCTGATCGTGTGTACGGGGCATAAGAGCGGCAAGGATGTGGAATTCCCTTCCACAGGCGGTGATCTCTGCGGGGAGCATCGATAGTTTCAAAAAAACTATTAGATAATCACCTGAACAACCACAACATACAGGGATATACAAAGTAATACTGACATATAATCACACACATAGGTTGGACTTGTGTCTTTTTTCAACCTCACCTACTATGTAACTATGTAATTTTTTTTGCTGTCTGGATTTAGGTTGGGAAAATTTACCCTTACTTTTTTCCTAATGAAACAGCAAATAGTATGAGAGATGAATACAAACAGCAACAAAAACCTGGCAAAGGTACTAACCCTTCCTCACTCTGCCAAATAAAGTGCTTTTTATTGCTTTCTGTGCCCTTAATGGTAAAGTTCTCCTCTCTTCCCATACCCAGTGACACAACAAGGGAAAACTCTGCAATAAGGACACAATGGGGAAATGTTGCAACTCCTGTTAGTTTTTATGACTGTTTCAGAAAATTTAAGAATTCTCAACTAAAATATCTATTATACTGAATGTATTTTTTTTTGTAAAGTACTCTTCAAACAGAATTGAAAATTAGGTCTTGGGTCTTGCTGTGTGCAGAGGGGGTCGGGGAGGACACATTTCACTTGCTATCTGGCTATAAGGGTTATTGTTTTTCATACAGTCACAGCTGTAGTGTGCCAGCTGCCTAAAATCACCTTGTTTCTTGTAATATTGTATTCTGAGAACACCAGTTTATGAGCTTGTGAATGTGCAGACCACATATAAATAACTTAACCTTTTGTTGGCCTATTGATGTCATTTTGGTGAGCAAGAGAGGGAGCATACACCATACAAACTTTTGTAACAAGAAGCATAGTCTTCCCCAGACGTAGAGAGAGTTTGTTAAATCCGTCTTCAATTGATTGAAATTTACACTAAGCTAAATTGAATGGATTTTCGGACTCTAGCACTAATTAGCTTTAGTACTTCACTAATTGATTTTACTTATTGCCTGGAGTTCAGGTTACATTTAATATCATTTCCCTTGATGTTTTGCATCCAAATTAAGCAGGGCTTTGAAAGTGCCCCTTGGTAGGACTACAGGCTCTGTCTTTTAATATGTGTCCCACAGCCTTACTCTCCATATACACTGAGTTTGAGAAGTAGTGAATGAAGGCAGTGAAAGCAGATCAGTGTTGTGAAGAATGTATTCCTGAATGATCAGGTCTATGCATAATTGGAATGGGGTAGTCTTTGTTCTGCAAAAAAATACAGTAAGGTATACATATTAGAATTTATGTTGTACTTGTGTCTTCAGTGGGTCATTTTTGTGTTCAGACTTCTAAACTAGCAGAATTTCAGTCAATATTCAAACCAGAAGGATCTTCAAAAATGCTTAATAAGACAGAGTCTAATGCCGCGTACACACGGCTGGATTTCCCGACAGAAAAAGTCAGATGGGAGCTTTCGGTCGGACATTCTGACCGTGTGTATGCCTCATCGGACTTTTTCTGTTGGCATTTCCGACAGACTTAGATATAGAACATGTTCTAAAGCTGCGTACAAACGAGCGGAATGTCCGACAGAGAAAGTCCGAAGGAAGTTTTTCATCGTCTATTCCGATCGTGTGTATGCCTCATCTGACTTTTTTTCCAAAATTCTGACGGACCTAGAAATAGAACATGTTCTAAATATTTCCGACTAACCAATTCCTATCAGGAAAACCGCTCGTTTGGATGCTGTTCCGATGGACCAAAAACGATGCTTGATCTGAAGTAAGTACGAGACGGAAGCTATTGGCTACTGGCTATTGAATTTCCTTTTTCTAGTCCCGTCGTACGTGCTGTACGTCACCGTGTTCTGGATGGTCCGACTTTGGTTTGACCGTGTGTAGGCAAGACCGCTTGAATGAAATACCGTTGGAGTTCCGTCGGAGAAACCTTTGGAGTTTAGCCTGTTGGCAAGTCCGGCCGTGTGTACGCGGCGTAAGTATGTATTTTAATGATACACAATTGACAAAACTATAATCACAAGAAGCCAGTGTGCCTATGGGGGGCCAAACAATCCCCCTTCATCAAGGCTTTAACATCTGTCACTGCTAAACTCAAACAATGACAAATTATGTACACTGTGGGGTTGATTTACTAGAACTGGAGAGTGTAAAATCTAGTGCAGCTCTGCATGGTAGCCAATCAGCCTCTAACTTCGGCTTGTTCAATTAAGCTTTGACAAAAAAAATGGAAGCTGATTGGTTTCTATGCAGAGCTGCACTAGATTTTCTCTCCAGCTTTAGAAAATCAACCCCATTGTATCATTCATAGCAAGGGGGATCTCTCTTACAGTGTCAGCATTACACAGCCTTGCCAACACTTATGTAGTAGAGACCCCCCTTGATATGAGTTAAAGCTCTGAAGGAGGGATTTTTGACTCCCAAATCGCATTGTATTATTGTGCTTCTGCTTTTCTCATTTGTGGATCATTAAAATACATACTTGGGCACTTATGACATGTGTTTGTCTCTCCTCTTGTTTTTATAAATATATATAGACTACTCAAGTCTTCTGACTTCCTTGACTGGGAAGACCCCTGTTTTGTGGTGATACTGCCGAACCAAAGAATTTTAGGTCCAACCAAGGACTGGCGCCTCTCACCTATCCTCAGTTGAAAACTATTTTCAGAAAAGAGTGATCTAGTATACAGAAGCTTTAAAATGGGTGTAAACCCTCACATATACCCAGTGAAGTGAATAGCCTCAGATGATACACAGGGATGGAACAAATCTCCCTACATAACTCTTACTTGTATATCTGCTGTCTTCATCTTTATATACTGTTTAGAAAGTGCACATCAGGTTAGAATTCTCTCTTCCTGTTCCACTACTAGGTGTGGATTCTTGGCATACACTGTGTGACAGCTGATTGGAGGAAAGGCACCCCCACCCCCCTCCACATAGGCAGAGGAAGGAAGAAATGTGAAGAGCTGTGCTTTGAATAGAACAGCTGTCTGCTAATCTGTTTCTATGCACCATTTTGGCACAAATTATCTTTGGAGAAAGATAAGTAAACGCTACCGAAAGATGTGCCCAGGTCAAATTTCATGAATGGGGTTTACATCCACTTCAATGAACAGAAAACCAAAGAGACTAGATAAGTAGGCTGTTTCTCCTATATCCTTTGAAGAGAACCAAAGCAGTCTGTAATGGTTTGAATCTCAACTCTTGCATGGTTATAATGGTGAAGCTTTGGGGTTCATTTACTAAAGGCATTTAAACTGTGTACTTTGCATAGTGCAGTTGCACTCTGCAAGTACAGTTGCTCCAGAGCTTAGTAAATGAGGTAAAACTTCACTTTGTAAAGAATACCCAATCACATGCAAGGGGAAAAAAATGCATTTTTCCTTTCATATGATTGGATGATGGAAGTCTGCAAAGCTTCTGCTCATTTACTAAGCTCTGCAGCAACTGCTCTTGCAGAGTGCAACTGCATTTTGCAAAGTGCACAGTCTATTTGCCTTTAGTAAATCTATCCCTTTATCTCTTGGAGATTAGTTGATATTTTAATATTTACTTGTATTCTGTCCCTGTCAAAACCAAAGTGTCGGATGTAAGATCATCTTATCTCATTCCTGAGCTGAACCTACCCTGAGCATAATGTTAATGAGGCTTTCCAGCCTGGGGAAAAAAAATAAAAGTCAACAGCTACTGTACTATAGCTGCTGACTTTTAATATAAGGACACTTAACTGTCCAATGATCGCACAATGTCGGCACCCGAAGCTGATCCGTCCATCGGCTCTGGGTGCAGGCGCCGGCATCTTCACTAAGGGGAACAGGAAGTAAAGCCTTGCGGCTTTGCAGCCTGTTTTCTGCTGCGCGTGCGCGAGTGGCACTGTGCTTTTTGAATGGTCCTGCAGTCTTCTGGGACCTGTGTGTCTCTCAGAAGGCAGTGGAGGGGCTGGAAATTGCATAGATCGCCGCACAAGCAATCTTACCTGGAAGTGGAAGTGGGTACCTGGAAGTGCCGTGATCTTACCTGGAAGTGGAAGTGGGTACCTGATTTTGACAGGTATCCGCTCCCCCCTCCCCCCTGAAAGGTGCCAAATGTGGCAGCTGACGGGGGGGCAAACAAGCGGAGCTTCCCCTTTTGGGTGGAGCTCCGCTTTAATAAAAACACTTCCAAACTGTGATATATTAAAAGCATTGCTTTGATTATAAAGAACAAACGATTTGCTTATTGGCAGTTTTACCCTTTTGTTCTGTCACTTGTGATAGGCAAGGGGGTAAAGTCTCCATGGAAGCCTTATTTCCTAATGCTGAGCTGTCATTTCTGCTCAGACAAGAAAGGAATACAAGTTAATAAAAGCAAACTTTATCTGGGAGAGTTAAGGCTGCACAGTTATAAGATTCAGAATCTTACAAATGCCCTTTGCTGACTGATTCTCTTTAAACAGTACTTTTTAAAGTTTGTCTCCATTGTACTTTAGTTGCAATTTGCCTGTATGTGCAGTGGTTTCCTGAACGATATTTTGGTCTGTTTCCTAAACACAATTCAGTAAATAATTTGTAATTTCCTGCAAGCCTGGAGCTATGTGTACTGGATATTTGCTGCAATACATTACTGGCATTTCTGGCAGGAGAAGCCACAACACGCATTCTCTGTGCAATAATTACTGTGCATAAATATTTATAGAACTAATTCTTAGCTTGCAGGACAAATGAGGAGGACGATGTGATAACATTAACAACCAAAAACCTCTCCTAAGAAGGCTTAAGGTGGGAGAGCCCTGATGTGTGATTTTGTGACCTATCCACATACTGCACTTTATCCAACACAAAGGCCTCAGCTCAGTGTGCGTCTGCTGAGCCGAGATTCAATTTGGAAGAGATTAGCTAAATGTAATAGGAATTATGGGTAATACTATGCAAATGAGCACAAAATCCAGAGGCAGTAATTGGTTCCAGCTTTAAATTTAGATTTAGTTTATCCAAAGAAATTCTAGAGAAGAGTACAGTCTCTGACATGTGTAACTATCCCACTGGTATTTCTCAATACTTAAAAAAGAAATTTATTGTAAGTGTAGTTAAAATACATAGAAGTAAGATATCTTACCTGCCAAAAATGCTAAATGTTAATCTTTGTTCAGTCATTTTTAGAATCCAGATACTAGCTTATAGAACTGTTTTCCTTTCCCAGTCTAAATGCTAGAAGATTACAGGAAGCTAATACAAAGACAGATTGAGTAGCTATTTAAAAATACATTTAATCACTTTTAATGGCTATGGCTATGCTATATAACTGGATTAAATAACAAACACTTTAATGATGTGTTTACATCCAATTCTTATTTTATACTCTTTTTCCATAGTTTAACGTAACACGAAACTCTACCGTATGCTGTATATATGCCATTATGTATTTTTAATTCAAATATATACCTTGTTCTGCCTTCAGCTCTCCCAAAATCTCCAAATTCTTATTACTTTGATGTTCTGATTTAACTTCCTGCTAGAGGGTGGCTACTTTCGTTCTTCATGGTCTCGTTTTATGTGGAACACAGCCACCCTCTGATGCTTGCTCCTGAGATGAACTACAAACGTAGGTGTAGATGCTGTCAGCCTGTACTTGGCATTGCTTTACTCCTTCCCTCAGCTTTGTTGAAAGAACAACAACATGTAGCTACGGAAAGATGGCAAGTTGTTTAGATGTGAAGTTAGCAATAGCAAAGCTGAACAATGGCAATTACCAGCTGTGGAAGTTTAAACTAGAAATGTTTCTGAACAAGGATGACTTGAGGCAAGTGCTGAATACAGACAGACCCACAAATGGAGAGATGGACAACTGGGATAGAAAGGATAGACAGACAAAAGCAACCATAAGCTTACTAGTGGAAGATGACCAGCTTATTCACATAAGAACAGAGAAAAGGTTGACCAAAGTGAACCTGTGCAGGAGTCAGAACAAGAGGTGAAACTCACAATGCCTAAACCAAGTTCCCCACCAGATCCTGCTGAACTTCCTGAAGTCAGAAGATCCACTCGGACTACAAAGGGCATACCACCCCGCAAACACGCAGCATACTTGAACCAACATCCTGGGAAAACATAGAAAAAAATGCCAAAACGTGAAGCCAATAAATGGAGAAAGGCAGCAGAAGAAGAATTAAAGTCATTTAAAGAAAATAAAAGCTGGACACTCACAGAGCTCCCTCCCAACCGCAAAACTATAGGAAGTAAGTGGACTTTCAAAGTAAAGTCAGGCACAAAAGGGAATATCAACAAATACAAAGTCAGGCTAGTTGCCAGGGGTTACTCCCAATTTGGTGAAGACTACGATAAAACATTTGTTCCCGTCATAAAAAACTCCACCATCAGATCGCTTCTTGACATTGCAGCCGAGAAGGGCATGCAAGTCAAACACCTAGATGCTAAAACTGCTTTCCTATATGGAGACATTAAGGAAGACCTCTACATGGAGGAACCACCAGGGTTTGAGCAAGGAGACAACCTTGTGTGTAAACTTCAGAAGAGCATCTATTATCTTAAGCAATCTTCAAAGATGTGGAATAGGAAAGTGAATGAAGTGCTTACCAGAGAGGGATTCTCAAGAAGTAAAGCAGACCCCTGTCTCTACTCCAGAAATCAAGAAGACAGATGGATATACATCCTTATCTATGCCGATGACATTATAACCTGTTTTGAACAAGAAGGGGATTACAATCAGATAGTTCACAAGCTGAAAGAAAATTTTGAAATCAAAGAGCTAGGGAATATTAGCTACTGGAAATCCAAATAGAGAGCGAAGCAGATGGAAATTATCTTCTCAACCAATCTCAGAAAATCTCTGAAATCTTGGAACAATTTCATATGCAAGATGCAAAGGAAGTGAAAACTCGTATGGAAGCAGGCTATCAAAAGAGCAGTGAAGCAGAAAACTTGCTACCCAACAATGACACGTATCGCAGAGCAATTGGTAAACTGCTATATGTTGCCACTGTGACAAGACCAGACATAGTCGCAGCAGTGGGCATACTATGCAGGAAAGTCTCAGCTCCCTGTCAGCGTGACTTGAATAATAAAAATAGTGATACAATACCTCAAAGGAACAATTCAGCTGAAGTTACGGTTACCAGCAACATTTAGTCCAACACTAGTCAGATATGTGGATGCTGATTGGGCCAGGGACTGTACAGACCGCAAATCCACAAGTGGATTCATCTTCCAGTATGGGGAGGGAACCATAATTTGGTCTAGTCGAAAGCATGTAACTGTCGCTCTATCTTCAACTGAAGCATAGTACATTACAGCAGTACACGCATGTCAAGAAGCAATATAGATTTGTCAACTTTTTGTGGACATTGGGATAGACATGTCAAAACCAATTCCCATTTTTTAAGACAACCAGGGATGTATAAAGCTTATGCAATCAGAAACGGTCAATTCTAGGACCAAACACATTGATGTCAAGTATCAGCTACTGAGGGACAATCAAGAGCAAGGTGTTATTGAAATTCAATACTGCCCATCAGAGGAGATGACTGATGATGCACTCACCAAGCCTTTTTTGAAGGAACGTTATTTCTCAGAAGAAGCTGAATGTATTTTGACAAAGCACATGCTGTTGAGAAGGGGTGTTGGAAGAACAACAGCATGTAATGTAAAGTACTGTGAACTATATATAGTATATGCATTATACCTGTCTATCCAGCAGATGGCACTGTAGTGTGTATGGTATTGTATTTAGAGGAAGTGTTATCGTTCCTCAGTGCATGTAGTTGTATGCTCCTTGTTCCTGTTTCATGTTTCTAATACTGTAAGACATGCATTGCTAATCCTCCATGAAAGTAAAGTATTCTCTGCATCCAAGAAGCTTCTGGCACTTAATTCAAATACTCTGCACTACAAACTTAATTAGCATTTGTAATCAAGATGCTGTGCAGTGTGGAATTTGTACTATTCATAGAGCAGTGCACGGGACTGCAACTAACATACACTGCTCTTTCTAAAGCAACAGTGAGGGGGAACAGGGGAGCTTGGGGAGCATAGACAGGACAGTACAGGGAGCCTGAAAAAGCAGTAAGAAAGGATTTAATACAAAAACAATAACAGCGCTGTTTCCTATGAGATGTTATATGACTTGGGTACAACCAGCCTGTTGGATTTTTCAGCATTCGATTACAGTCAGCGGCTATAGCTGCTAGCAATAATCCTTGTGTTTTGCCGGCCAGGAAAGCCCCCTCACCAGCAGAATACAATAGTGCTGCTGGAAGCATTCCCCCATCAACATTGGATGTGAGGAAATCAAGTGGTTTTCTTTCCTTCTACCCTTGGTGGAAGGAAAGAAAATTGATTAATCTATGGCTTGCCTTAATGTCACTTCAACCCTTACCCACACCCCCCACCACCACCACACACACACACATCTTCAGCTCTATATACTAACCTTTCCTCTGCTCCCCTCTATTCTGTTCTGTGCCAGGAGCTGAAATAAATACCTAGTAGATCTGAGTAAGGAAGAGTGTTACCCGGCCATGTAAATCAGTGCTGCCACATGGGAAGCTCATAGCCCAGAGGAAGCTACAACTCCAGCAATTTGTAAATTTTAAAGAGGGGCTTCATTTCATGGCCAGTGGCTAAACGAAGCAGCATGGGAGTACAAGGAAGGTAAGTACAGTATTTGCTACTGGGGAGGAGAGATTATTGGGAACTTGATGCTTTGTCCTGCATGGACAAAGCATGGTTTCACTTTAATGTAGCTGTAACCGTAGAAAAATATATCACTATTACATTTCCATTCTGCAGAATCTGTAGTTACAGTTCATGTGAATATAATGTCGACTAAAATCAAATAATGATCAATAGGTCCCTTTGAGTACGCAATGTCAGGGTTGATGATCTTAACTTTAAATGCCAGGTGGTCCCATGGTGCATCTTGATGCAGTTTTGGTCTTTTTAGAATTTGAATCAATACTTTGTATACTGAGAGTGTGGTCTTCAAAGTGATGTATTGATTTTGTTATCCTTTGATGCTACATTAATTTTCTAGCAAGCTAAACACAATGGAAGGCATTAGGGGCAGTTACAACAGTTAATGAGTAAATTTACTTTATCCTTAAAACTTTTTCTTGAAATTCTGATTTTGACAGTGTTTCCTTAAAGAAAATTTAAGGAATATGAAGGTTGTCCTTTGTTGATTTTCTTCTGAAAATACAAGTTGATTGACAGAAGTCAGATCAAAAAATCTGCATAGTCAGAAAATTCTGCAGCCATCGGATCAGCATGGCAGCCAGGGAATGGGGGGGTGTCTGCAAAGACAAACTATATAAATCCTCAGTACTGATTGCATTTAAAGTGACCTGAAAATGCAACTGGAAAAAGATATGTACTGTACCTGCAAAAGAAGAACATAAATGCTTACACTAAATGCTTACTCTGACACTTCCCATTCCCCCAAACATTGGTCTATTGATGAGGAATCATGTGACAAGAAGCACTGAACACTGCAGGACACACAGTAGGTCAACACTCTCAAAAGACTCGGTCTGCAGGGGACTCTTCATCAAATCGGTGTTTGGAGGTTTAGGCAGCTGGAGATTTATGTATTAACATTCTTCTATTGCAGGTTAATCACTTTTGCCAGTGCAGCAGGGTCGATTATGAGAATGATGGATAGCGAGTCTTTTGCCTTTCATTTGTAGTGTCAAAGCCTACTGCTGTCTGTTTGTCATTGAGAATTTATAAATGCAAAACCACAAAACTTTATGTTGATGACAGATTCTATTTAAATGGGACAGGTAACAACAGGGAAAGGCATTGTGATATTGAGAGACACATTTTTATTGAGAGTTTATAAAAGCAAAAAGTACAGACAATTATGTACTGTAGCTAGCAGACTACTTTTATCGACTTATTTAACAATGTTACCAGTTTACAAACAGTTAACATCACATAGACAAGTAAAACCTAAAACATAGGGTTATTTAATCTGTAATTCCAACCTTTAGCCCTACAGTCTTGCAGTGTCAAGCAGTCCTGATGAAATTTGGGGCAGATTGGCTGACTAGGGCTTTGGTATAGAAGCTGGGGTAGGCAGCGGTGATAGCAAAGACTCAGAGAGCTCAGTGAGCCCACTCGAATAATGAAGGTGAGAGACATTAGAAGGTCTAGGGTGCAGGGTCTAAAAAAGTCACACAGCAGCTGAGATGCAAGTTGTTGGCTGGAGTACAAAGATAGTCGATGACTGGATGTTAGCTGGGGTGCACAAAGAACTCACAGGTATGGGTAAGTTAGTTATAGGCAGCAGTACACAGAGAGTCCCCGACTAGATGTTGGCTGGGATGCACTAAAAACTCACAGGTATAGGTAAGTAAGTTATAGGCTGGAGTGCACAGAGAATCACACAGGTGATGGGATGCAAGTTGCTGATTGGAACACACAGGCAAACACACAGGCACTGGTTGCAGGTTGCAGGCTGGAATGCACAGGGAGTCATACATGAGTGGTAACACAGGTGTCACAGAGGATCACTAAAGACACGCTCAGGAAGTCACTAGGAAACACAGGGTGACCTGCTACTAGTGTGTGGATGCATTTCTCAAGTGGTTAGAAATATGTGCACCGTTCCTATAAGTCAGAGCCTCGCCATGGACTGGCTGAGGTGCTTGCTGACCCTGATTAGCCTGATGCCAGTGGCCTCATATGGGGAAGGAGACTTGGCGCTGAAGGACGGAACTGGTGAGTGTGACATTTACTAAATAAGAGAGACCATTATGTGAATTTGAGGTGTGAATTCTTAGAAACCATTTACATTTTAAATGCTCTAAACAGAATTGCTTGTATTCTTATGGTAAAACCTCAGGTTCTATGCTCCTATCAGAAGTCAAAACATCCCTTTAGAACGAGGATAGTCACTAGGAAACACAGGGTGACCTGCTACTAGTGTGTGGATGCATTTCTCAAGTGGTTAGAAATATGTGCACCGTTCCTATAAGTCAGAGCCTCGCCATGGACTGACTGAGGTGCTTGCTGACCCTGATTAGCCTGATGCCAGTGGCCTCATATGGGGAAGGAGACTTGGCGCTGAAGGACGGAACTGGTGAGTGTGACATTTACTAAATAAGAGAGACCATTATGTGAATTTGAGGTGTGAATTCTTAGAAACCATTTACATTTTAAATGCTCTAAACAGAATTGCTTGTATTCTTATGGTAAAACCTCAGGTTCTATGCTCCTATCAGAAGTCAAAACATCCCTTTAGAACGAGGATAGAGAATTTAAGCGGTTATGCACTCCTGTCCCAGAAAGGGGCTCAAGTCTGACCTGAGCAATACTATTGCTAATATGTTCTTAAAACTTTTTTATACACAGGGAGTCTTGATCTGTACCTCATACATTGAGAAAAAATCTTCATTCACGCTACAGAATGCAAGGTGTTTTGTGATTGGAGGAGGGGAGATCATGAAACTCATCTATACCGGTTTCATTCACAGAATGTAAGACATTTTCTCAATGGGCAAGGTGCCAAGCAAACAACCCGCTATGATCTGTGTACTCCCGGTGTAACTGTGAGTTTCTGCTTCCAACATTCGGCGTTAACTGCATTGTAAGAGCTAAATGAAAGCAAACATTTTTACAAACACAACAGCATGCACAAATTGCACACACTTCATGATTTATTTTTACAGTGCATATGTCCAAAAGTAGTTTTTTTTAACAGAGCTTAGTATGAAAAGAAGTATGCCCTGCATTGTCTCTAACCAACTGCACTTTTTATCAGCAATTTCCATCCCAATTTTAAACCATGTGTGCTATGAATCAATGAATTTCATACAGTTGATGCTAATGGAAAACTTTGAGAATTGCCAACAAAATTGTGAAGTGTATGGCCAGTATTAGAGAGTATTCGTTGTCCTTTTCTGAACTCCACCCTGTAAAGTGTTTCTACAGGATATGCTACAGACAGCAAGTCGGTTTAGTAATTTGTATTATTATCCTTTAAAAACCACTACTGAGGAATTCTTTCCACAGATAATAACGTGTTTATATCAGATAATATAAATGTGAAACATCAATAGACTCCTCCAGACAGTGTGTTTGCATTGTGATTTTTTAGAATTTTTTTCATTATTTTCCTTTGATCTCTGCAATCCAAAGGACCAGAGCATCTCAGTGTTAAAAATAAGACTAACTAACTGGTGCAGTTCTTACATGAAGGCTTTTTTTTTCCCCAATAAAAACTTTATTAAAGAAATTAAATTACAAACATGACATAGATTCCAGATTCAACAAGGTACAGTGTACAATTGGTATACTTATCATCACTTTACACCAGCGCTCAACCTGGTATCATCATTATAAACCTACAATAAAATTTATAGATTGTAAACTTCCAGCAGTTAGTTTAAATCAATAGTCTATCCAGTATGGGGTCTACCGGGGAAAGTCCTGGGGTATCCAGCCAGGGTGACCATAATGCATCAAATTTTCCAGGGCATCCTCTATGCTAGGAAATAGCTCTAGCCGTAAAGTGTCCCCCACTCGGGTAATCCATTCCTTGAGCATGGGAGGGTCGCTCTTGCAATAGGTGGTTTAAAGTTATCCTCAAGGGGGAGATCGTCCAGCATACCCAGTATGCATGGTTTGGGATCTGTCGGGATATTAACTGAAAAGGCCTTATTAATAGTGTTCAGGACCCCTGTCCAGTATAGGTGTAGCTTGGGGCAACGCCACAACATATGGATCAAGTCTCCCTGGTCTCTAGCACACCGAGGGCAATCAGAGTTTGAGATCCCCCCCATTTTAAACAGCCTTGCAGGTGTATAGTGCACCCACAAGACTATGTACAACTGGGACAGGCGTTGCGCTACATTGAGGGATGACATTTTAACAGTCTGGAGGACCTCCTCCCACTGATCTTCCTCAAAAGTTCCCACATCATTCTCCCACTTGCTCACCGCCCCCAATGGGAATCCTGCCAGGAATACAGACAATAACATTGAATAACAGCAAGAGATAAAGCCCTTAAAACAGGACACCTCCTCCATGTAATGGAATATGGGGGTTGGGGATGACACCCATGGAGTCTTACTAGTTTGAGCCCTGACAGCATGTTGCAGCTGCATATAGTAGAAGTACATAGTCTGTAGAAGTCGAAATCGCTCCCGCATGTCGGAAAAAGAGCTCAATTTGCCCACCTCAAAAATGTGGTTCAGGTGCGTGACTCCATGTTTCCTCCACCGAGCCCCACATGTCAAGGATTGCAATTCCGGATAGTAACCATTGTCCCAAATTGGGTTGTATTTAATAAAACCTTTGACGGCCTGCAGGTGCCTCACCTTGTTCCATATTTTTTGGAGCAGGGCAAAAGTGGGGAACTTTGTATTGGATTTTGCATAGACCAAGGTCTCCAACCCCTCTGCTACATCATTAACTCCCATTACTTGGTACAAAGGGGCTTTGGTAGGATCTGTTTTGGAGGTTCCCCCCACCTCTACTTTCTGCGGACACATGGCCCAAGCAATATGCTGTAATTGCTTACCAGAAGGCTTTAATCTACACCTGTCATGGTGTACAAGTACCTAAACTGGCCACATAAATCAAAAGCAGGCACCTTCAGCTGCCTACAGGTATCTATGTTTAACACCCAAGGCCCCTCGGGCCTGGATCCCAGGGCTTTTTAATAGGAAAATAACAAAATAACAAGGAAAATTTTATAGGCCTTTTAGTAGGAAAATAACAACACTTCCCAGCAATGTCAATTGCTCTTGTTTCACATCTTGTACCTTCCTAATGGTCAGTAGGAAAGAACAGCCATAGTGATGGGCCAGTAGGAAAGAATAGAAAGATGGAGAGGTAAGCCCAATATTGGATTGGAGAGCTCTCATATTCCCAGTATGAGAAAAATATGAGAAGAATAAATGGGACTTCAAGAAATCACACAAATAGATAAAACAATTTTTTTATTAAAAATAATGAAAATGACAGAAAACACACACATGGCTTGATAAAAATACTGATCAGAAGTATATAACCAATATGCGGTGTCTGACTTTCAGGAACAATGTGTTTCGCAAAAAGCTTTATTTCCCAGGATCCACGCCCGTTATGTACATAATGAATCAGTTATTCTACAAAAACAAACATAGTTCATTAGAGTATAAATAAGTTACAAAAGCTTGTACAAAATTAGGTAATCTCTTCAAACAATTTATGTAAATTCCACATTTTTGCCTTACAGCAAAAAAAAAAATCCAATGTCCAGTATCAGCACTGCTCAGTGTTGAAAATTGCATATTTAGAGTGCCCTGGGTTTTGAGGCCCCCGGGGTTCTCATAAAGTTATTTTGATTTCTTGAGCTATTTTAGGCATGGTACACCATGATAGATGTACTTTAAAAAAAACAAAAATTACATGCATGAGCATAAATTATCAGTCTGTTCCTCTACCACTTAAATAAGCACAGCTGAAGGCTTAGTTTTATGAAAAAAAAAATTGTACAAAGATGTAATCAGCTCCGAGCACATTACCAGTGATCAAAAGCAAAGCAAAAATACTGTGTACATGAATATGGGTACCCATGGATGTGTGCAAGTCCCTAGAGAGGGCAAGCAATAATAAATAAGGAGATAATATTCACACCCTTATTAGTGTGGACTGTTGTCTGTGCTGTTACAAACCTAATGTGACAAGGATGTTCACCTCAATCCAAGGATGCCATGCTCACTTATTCATGACTGCAGGCTGGCTTGGAGTTAGGATCAGGGATATCTGTAGTAAGCATAGTGTGCATAACTGTCAACACTCATTGACACTGTAGTGGATTCTCTTATCACACCTCAGGCCAGATATAAACAAACTGCTATAGAATTCAGCATCCAGTCAACCTTAAGGCACCAGAGAGCTTCTGATGGCATTAACGCTAGTTGTTATTTTTTGGATTCACTGGCTACAAGTCTCTTGACTTACTGTTCAAAGGAAAATGCTCAGCTATTCTTGGAACCATTTGGTTGTGGGTAACATTTATGAAAGACATTAGTAAGTTTCCACTTAATACATCATCAGCTTAAAGTGATTGTAAATTCTCATTTTTTTTTAGTTAAAAATAACAATTATGTTTTACTTACCTGCTCTGTGCAGTGGATTTGCACAGAGCAGCCCGGATCCTCCTCTTCTCAGGTCCCTCTTCAGTGCTCCTGGCCCCTCCCTCCTGTTGAGTGCACCTACAGCAAACAACTTGCTACGGGGGCACCCGAGGAGAGCCACAGCTCCCTGTGTCTATTCAGACATGGAGCCCTGGCACTGCCCCTTTCTTTCCTTATTGGCTGACTGACTTTGATTGACAGCAGCGAGAGCCAATGGCACATCGCTGCTGTCTCAGCCAATGAGGAGGGGAGTCCCGGGCAGCTGAGACAATCCTACATCGCTAGATCTAGATGGGGCTCAGTTAAGTATTAGGGGGGCTGAGGGGGGCTTCTGCACACAGAAGGCTTTTTATCGTAATTCATAGAATGCATAAAGATAAAAAAACCTTCCGCCTTTACAATCAATTTAAAATATTTATAATATAAATGTACCTAAACCAATAAAACTTGGCAGGTGCAGGCAGAGTAGACCTTAATGATGTCACTTCAGGCCCAAACCCATTGTACTGCCAGAATGCATTGCGAGTGCCCCCCCCCCCCCCCCCCCCGATGTATGCAAACATACTTGCTGCATCCATAGAGGCCGCCTAAGAAAGAAAAAATTTTAAATACAGGGTATACAAGTTGCTGTCTAGAGCCTTCAAGCCAAAATGGTATTATCACTAAGAACCACTGCCTTGTGGATTATGTTTACAGCAAAGCCAGGCAGTAGTTGACATGATCTAATTTAATAGCCTCTGTTTTTTTCATTTGTTGCACAATAAAAATATATTAAGTTACCACTAACTGAAAAATTGTCTGCCAAGGGATGTTTCATCTGACAAACAGAAGCTTTCCATCTTTAAGAATAATTACCGTAATCATTTTAGTTTTCAAAATGAACTATGTATTTACTTAGAGGATAGGAAAGAAAATACTGTATCAGGGTAGAAGGGATTATATTTACTTTATATTGTATTGCCTATTGCAGTTTATGTGGTCCTTATTTATTATATAAAATAAAAAGAAACTATTTGTATTGCCTAGCAACAACCAATCAATTTTTAAACCTGAGTTTTCCCCTATTGTATTCAACTGTCACATCCCTTGGAACTCTCGAAATACCATCATTTTTGTATTATGACAGTTAACCATTTTTATTTTTAAAGAGTCTGTGGAGGGAGAGGAGTCCTCTGTGTTACTACTACCCCGTTTCCCCGAAAATAAGCCCTACTCCCCAAATAAGCCCTACCCTGTTTCCCCGAAAATAAGCCCCTCCCTGTAGGTCTTATTTTCAGGGTAGGGCTTATTTTCGGGGAAACAGGGTAGGGCTTATTTGGGGGGTAGGGCTTATATTGCAGCCATCACTGACAATCATGCTAGGTCTTATTTTCGGGGAAACAGGGTAAGTACCATTTAGAAAAATATTTTTTGGTGAGTTGGCAGCTATTTTATAGATTAAACAAATTACTGACGTGGCTGAATTAATAAAACTGCATTGTCATATATGTCAAAACAGCCTGTTATCTATGTCCTCATATATAATAAATATATATAATAAATTAAAACCATGGAACTGCATGAAACCAAGACTTTTCATTCATATGTTTTTTTTTTTTGTTCTTCTGGTTTTGCTAGGTGACGTGTTTTGATATTTACAGCTATTTAGAGCTCTACACTTCTGTATAAAGGAGAACACCGACTGTGGCAGGGGGTAAGTCTGTGTATTTGTTTAAAATGATCTGTCTGTTAAGTGTTATAGATGGTAACTTTGAAAAATATGCTCACAGTTCATACTAATCTTATCTGGTAACAACATACTGGGGTTGATTTACTAAAACTAGAGAGTGCAAAATCTGGTGCAGCTCTGCATAGAAACAAATCAGCTTCCAGTTTTTTTTTGTTAAAGCTTAACTGAACAAGCTGAAGTTAGAAGCTACCATGCACAGCTGCACCAGATTTTGCATTCTCTAGTTTTAGCAAATCAACCCCACTGTCTACTAACACACTTCTAATTAGTAAAAACCTAAAAACTGGTAAAGATAAATTAGTTTTAGCTACATATAGTGTACAACCCCAATTCCAAAATAGTTGGGACGCTCTGTAAAATCTACATAAAAACAGAATGCAATTATTCGCAAATCTCATAAACCCATATTTTATTCACAGTGAAAATAGAATACATAACAAAAGTTTAAACTGAGAAAATGTACTATTTTAGGAAAAAAATAAGGTCATTTTGAAATTGATGGCAGCCACATGGTTCAAACATGTTGAGACAGGGCAACAAAAAGCTGGCAACGTAAGTGGTACTAACAAGGAAGAGCTGGAAGAACATTTTGCAACTAATTAGGTTAATTGGCAAAAGGTCAGTAACATGACTGGGTAAAAAAAGAGCATCTTAGAGAGTCAGAGTGTCTCAGATGTAAAGATGGGCAGACATGTACCTGTGAAATGCTGTGTCTAAAAATGGTCAGACAATTTCAGAATAATGTTCCTGAATGTAAAATCACAAAGACTTTATTCTATATCATGATCTATTATACATAATATCATCAAAACATTCCGAGAATCTGGACCAACTTCTGTACTAAAGGGACAGGGCTGAAATGCAATATTGGATGCCCGTGATTTTCAGGCTCTCAGATGGAACTGCATTAAAAACAGGCATGATTCTGTGATGGACATTACTGCATGGGCTCAGGAATACCTCCAAAATTCATTGTTTATAAACAGTTTGCCATGGCATCCAAAAATGCAAGGGAGAGCTGTTTCTAGATCTTAACATGATCTAGAAACACAGCCGTCTTCTCTGGGCCAAAGCTCATTTAAAATGGTCTGTTACAAAGTGAAAAACTGCTCTGTGGTTAGACAAATTTAAATTTGGCATTCTTTTGGCAACCATGGACTCTGTATCCTCTGGGCTAAAAAGAAAAAGGACTTTCCGGCTTGTTATCAGTGCTCAGTTTGAAAAGCCTTATCTCTGATGGTATGGGAGTGCATTAGTGCATATGGAATGGGCAGCTTCCACATCTGGAAAGGCACCATTAATGCTGAAAGATATATTCTGGTTTTATTTTCTCCCATTTAGCCAACGTCATTTTCAAGGAAGCCCTTGCATATTTCAGCAGGATAATTCTAAACCACACACTGCATCTATGACAACAGCATGGCCTTGTAATAGAAGAGTCTGGGTGCTAAACTGGCCTGCCTGCAGTCCAGACCTTTCAGCAATTGCAAATATTTGGTGCATCTTGAAACAAAAAATGTGACAAAAAAGACCCAAGACTGTTGAGCATTCGAGTTCTATATCAGGCAAGAATGGGACAACATTCCTCTCCTGAAACTCCAACTGGTCTCCTCAGTTCCCAGACGTTCACAGAGTGCATGGTAAACAAGGATTGTCCTAACTTTTTTGAGACGTGTTGCTGCCATTGATTTAAAAATTAACATTATTTGTTTTCTTAAAATGGTACATTTCCTCAGTTAAAACATTTAATGTTTTCTATTTTGTATTGTGAATAAAATATGTTTTTTTGAGATTTTCAAATCATTGCTTTCTGTTTTTATGTAGATTTTACACAGTGTCCAACTTTTTTGGAATTTTGTTTGTAGTTTGACTAGAGTAGACGTATAAAAGGCATAACATGTATTTTTTAAATATATTTTGTAATAATAAGTTTCTTATAAATTGAAGCTGCCAGGAATATATGCTACTATTTTCAAGAATAAGCATTTTTTTTAGACAAAGTGCTTTAAACCATATTGCCTAGCTTTTCTGACTTGACCCCTTCCCGACCAGCCGCCGCAGTTATATTGCGGCAGGATGGCTCCCCTGCGCGAGTCTTCGTAGCTGTATGTCAGCCCTTTAAGACGCTTTTGCAGGCGCGCAGCGTGTCCCCGGAGCCGATGCACGTGCCCAGCAGGCGTGATGACCACCAGGCACCCGCGATCGCTCGTGACAGAGTGAGAACCAGGATCTGTGTGTGTAAACACACAAATCCCGGCTTTCTTAGGGGAGAATAGACAAATTGTGTGTTCATACTAAGTATGTACACCGATCAGTCTCCCCACAGTTAGAACACACCTTGGGAACACAGTTAACCCCTTGATCGCCCCCTTCCCTGCTAATGACATGTATACAGTAATCGGCTATTTTAGCTCCGATCGCTGTATAGATGTCAATGGTGCCAAAAAAGTGTCAAAAGTGTCCGCAAAGTCACAGTCACGATAAAAATCGCTGATCACTGCCATTACTAGTAAAAAAAGTGTAAAAAATAAAAATGGCATAAATCAATCCCCTATTTTGTAGACGCTATAACTTTTGCGCAAACCACTCAATATACGCTTATTGCGATTTTTTTTTACCAAAAATATGTAGAAGAATACATATCGGCCTAAATGGATGAAGACATTTGTTTGTTTGTTTTTTTTAATTTGGGATAGTTATTATAGCAAAAAGTACAAAATATTGTGTTTTTTTTCAAAATTGTCGCTCTTTTTTTTGTTTATATCGCAAAAAATAAAAACCGCAGAGGTGATCAAGTACCACCAAAAGAAACTCTATTTGTGGGGAAAAAAAGGACATCAATTTTGTTTGGGTGCAGCGTTGCACGACTGCGCAATTGTGAGTTAAAGTGACACAGTACCGTATCGCAAAAAATGGCCTGGTCAGGAAGGGGGTAAATTCTTCCAGGGCTGAAGATTTGGCTGCTGAATGACCAGGCCATTTTTTGCGATTCGGCACTGCGTCGCTCTAACTGACAATTGCGTGATAGTGCGACGCTGCACCCAAACAAAATTGACGTCCTTTTTTTCCCACAAATAGAGCTTTCTTTTGGTGGTATTTGATCACCTCTGCGGTTTTTATTTTTCGCGCTATAAACAAAAAAACAGCGACAGTTTTGAAAAAAAACAATATTTTGTACTTTTTACTATAATAATATCCCCATTTTCTTTTTAAAAAAAAGCTAATTTTTTCTCAGTTTAGGCCGATATGTATTCTTCTACATATTTTTGGTAAAATCGCAATAAGCGTATATTGATTGGTTTGTGCAAAAGTTATAGCGTCTACAAAACAGGGGATCGGTTAGATTTATTGCATTTTTATTATCATTATTTTTTTACTAGTAATGGCAGCGATCTGCGATTTTTTATTATGGCGGACACTTTGGACACTTTTGACACATTTTTGGGACCATCGTCATTTATACAGCGATCAGTGCTATAAAAATGCACTGATTACTGTAAAAATGGCACTGGCAGGGAAGGGGTTAACACTAGGGGGCGATCAAGAGGTTAAATCTGTTCCCTGTGTGTGTTTATAACTGTAGGGGGAGGGGACTGATCTAGAGGAAATGACAGGTAGAGGTTCCTAGCTATTAGGAACTCACCATCTGTCACTCCTCACAGAACAGAAGAGGGTTTTGTGTGTTTACACAAACACGCCCCTGTTCTGCCTCTCGTGCCCACGATCGCTCGTGGCCGGCGGTCATCACGACCGTTGGCCACGAGCATCGGCACCCATGCAGTGCAGCGGGCACGTGGGTGTGCCTGCTATCCCGATCCTGATGTATAGCTACGACAGCAAGCGCTTAAAAGCCAATTGGCTTCTATGCAGAGCTGCATCAGATTTTGCACCCTTCAAGTTCAGTAAATCCCCCCATGGTGTTATTTTATAGTTCAGCCTTACAAAAAATGTTTTAATGCAATGCAAGGTTTGGTGCATGTATGGTCTCTGTTTCTGTTTAAATTTGTTTGGGTAACCCCTAGTTCTCCAGCTGTCTAGGATCGAGAGGCCACAGCAGACATGGAATGCCCTTCTAGCTGTTTGCATGTCCTTGTTGAAGTTTACCTTTCCCTTGCCCCTTTACATGTTCTTCATGACAAATATGAATCAAGTTACAGCTGGAACTCAGCTGCAGGTGTTCTGTTAGATAGTCAGCATTGCAGTTGCTGAGTGGGCTTGCTGTGGACAGAGCAGGTAATTGTCTTTGGGATAGGGTGAGTAAATAACTTCAGTTCATTAATGGTCCTCTTTGCTGTTTTTCACTTACAGCATTCACCATACGGGAGGTCTCACTGCAGAGTTAAAGTGAGCTGAAATACTGCATTGCAGGCACTGTGCTAAGCCCTAGCTATTTAATTGCTGGCTAGTAATGCAAGAGGAAACATCTCTCCTCAAGCAATTCTGTAGCATGAATATGATTACTGAATACAAATTTAAAAAATCCCACTTTTATCTAAAACATGAGTCAGGATATTAATATATATTAATACAATTTTTATACTTTTATACAATGTCTTAGAGAAAATAATTTTGGTTATCTTTACATTTTAATCGTTCTTCCTAATATGGAATCTGTAGAGTAAACTGGAAAAGCAATTTGTAGGTTATTTGACCAATGAGAATAATGTAAACAAGGTTGTACTTAGAAAAATACGTGTTCTTTCTAATACTTGTCATTGTCACTTAGAATAAGTTATTGCCCTACATGCTTGTAGTTTTGGTGCATGATGAAAGCATTCCTCCCAGTATAATCCATTCTTTGCTATTTCACTGTTCACTAAATGATTACTTGTTTCCTGTAAGAGTGTAATTGCATCCTGTTAGAACTTAAGCGGACTGCAATTTTCAATGGATTTTAACATTTTGACTGCTTATTTTTTTTGCACCCTGATTGCTTGAATTTACATCCTTAACTGGGGTCTTTAAATAAAAAAAAAGTTTTTTTGTAGGGGTATATTTTGGGTTTTTTCTTTACCTAAATCTCTCTCTCTATATATTTCATTGAATACTTAAATCTCTCTTTTTTTAATATATATATATGTATCTATATATATATATATATCTATATATATATATATATAGATATATATATATATATATATTTTCACTCTTTGTTATATTGCAGCCATTTGTTAAAATCATTTAAGTTAATTTTTCCCCCTCATTAATGTACACACAGCACCCCATATTGACAGAAAAACACAGAATTGTTGACATTTTTTCAGATTTATTAAAAAAGAAAAAGTGAAATATCACATGGTCCTAAGTATTCAGACCCTTTGCTCAGTATTTAGTAGAAGCCCCCTTTTGATCTAATACAGCCATAAGTCTTTTTGGGAAAGATGCATCAAGTTTTTCACACCTGGATTTGGGGATCCTCTGCCATTCCTCCTTGCAGATCCTCTCCAGTTCTGTCAGGTTGGATGGTAAACGTTGGTGGACAGCCATTTTTAGGTCTCTCCAGAGATGCTCAATTGGGTTTAAATCAGGGCTCTGGCTGAGCCATTCAAGAACAGTCACAGAGTTGTTGTGAAGCCACTCCTTCGTTATTTTAGCTGTGTGCTTAGGGTCATTGTCTTGTTAGAAGGTAAACCTTCGGCCCAGTCTGAGGTCCTGAGCACTCTGGAGAAGGTTTTCATCCAGGATATCCCTGTACTTGGCCGCATTCATCTTTCCCTCAATTGCAACCAGTCGTCCTGTCCCTGCAGCTGAAAAACACCCCCACAGCATGATGCTGCCACCACCATGCTTAACTGTTGGGACTGTATTGGACAGGTGATGAGCAGTGCCTGGTTTTCTCCACACATACTGCTTAGAAATAAGGCCAAAAAGTTCTATCTTGGTCTCATCAGACCAGAGAATCTTATTTCTCACCATCTTGGAGTCCTTCAGGTGTTTAATTTAGCAAACTCCATGCGGGCTTTCATGTGTCTTGCACTGAGGAGAGGCTTCCGTTGGGCCACTCTGCCATAAAGCCCCGACTGGTGGAGGGCTGCAGTGATGGTTGACTTTCTACAACTTTCTCCCATCTCCCGACTGCATCTCTGGAGCTCAGCCACAATGATCTTTGGGTTCTTCTTTACATCTTTCACCAAGGCTCTTCTCCCCGGATAGCTCAGTTTGGCCGGACGGCCAGCTCTAGGAAGGATTCTGGTCGTCCCAAATGTCTTCCATTTAAGCATTATGGAGGCCACTGTGCTCTTAGGAACCTTAAGTACAGCAGAAATTTTTTGTAGCCTTGGCCAGATCTGTGCCTTGCCACAATTCTGTCTCTGAGCTCTTCAGGCAGTTCCTTTGACCTCATGATTCTCATTTGCTCTGACATGCACTGTGAGCTGTAAGGTCTTATATAGACAGGTGTGTGGCTTTCCTAATTAAGTCCAATCAGTATAATCAAACACAGCTGGACTCAAATAAAGGTGTAGAACCATCTCAATGATGATCAGAAAAAATGGACAGCACCTGAGTTAAATATTTGAGTGTCATAGCAAAGGGGGAATGGCAGAGGATCCCCAAATCCAGGTGTGAAAAACTTGATGCATCTTTCCCAAAAAGACTTATGGCTGTATTAGATCAAAAGGGGGCTTCTACTAAATACTGAGCAAAGGGTCTGAATACTTAGGACCATGTGATATTTCAGTTTTTCTTTTTAAATAAATCTGCAAAAATGTCAACAGTTCTGTGTTCTTCTATCAATATGGGGTGCTGTGTGTACATTAATGAGGAAAAAAATGAACTTAAATGATTTTAGCAAATGGCTGCAATATAACAAAGTGAAAAATTTAAGGGGGTCTGAATACTTTCCGTCCCCACTGTATATATATATACATATATATATGTATAGATATATCTCTATCTATCTATCTATCTATCTATCTATCTATCTATCTATCTATCTATCTATCTATCTATCTATCTATCTAGATATGTAGATATATATCTATATCTATATCTATATCTATATCTATAGATATATATATATATATATATATATATATATATATATATATATATATATATATATATATATATATATATATATATATAAGGAATGCCTTGACTTCAAAATCAGGCAGTGACTCTTTGACAGTACAGTAGAATGCATCCATTCATGTGCAGCCTACCATATCAGCATGGAGATATTCCTGCAGGTGTCATATGGTCAGCAGAAGCCAGTAGTCAGCAGAAGTGATTAACAAGATGTAAAAATTGACCTGATTTATTTAGATTCACTCAGCTGTAGCACCAGGCCTGAAATTAGAAGGGACCGCTGATAGCTAGTGACCTGGACCTGTCTGGGCATGGAGTGCCCAAGGCTTATATAATTATGTACTGGAGAGAAAGAACTCTATCCAAGAATGCAAGAGTAACAGATACAGAAAGTTATACTGATAAAATAATAATAATAATATTTTTCTCTAGATAAATGTCATTTCTGTTACATCACATTTTCTGACACTGACAGGAAAGCTTATGCTTAAAATAGTTATTTCCTAATGAGATTTAAACCTGAAATGTGAATTATTTAAAAATACATTCGTTAACAATTGGTTATGATTTAATTCCCTGTATGTAACTGCAGATGTCTGTGATAAAGGACTTTCATTATTTATATCATAGATATGTCCCTAGTGCACAATATCTGCCAGTAGTAAAGGTAAATGAACTTTTTACATTGCCCAGAATGACGATTGTAAGATGTTTAGCTGCTTATTCTGAATATGAACATTTTCATTGGTTGTTTAGTGCCATAGATAAGTGGAGCAAACCTACAAATTAAAAGGCCAAGGTGTAGAGGAACCTTCAATTTATGGATGCCAGAGGTATTTTTCAGGAAAAATAAAAGTCAGTAGCTACAAATACTGTAGATGCTGACTTTTAATACACTTAACTGTCCAGGAATCCAGTGATGTCGGCACCCTAGCCGATTTTTCAATTTTTACCATTGCTTCTAAGGGAAACTGACAGTGAAGCCTTGAGGCTTCACAGCCGGTTCCCTACTGTGCATGCACTCTCTCAATGACCCACAGTGGGGGGAGGGAGAAGGAGGGGCCGAACTTTCAGGTGATCTTGCCAGAAGTGGGAGCTGATACCTGTCAAACCAGGTACCCACTCCCCCCCCCCCCCCGAAAGATGCCAAATGTGGCAGCGGAGGGGGGAGGAAACAGATAAGCGGAGCTCCTCTTTAAAGGATTTTATAGTGGAATACTTAAAAGGGGATTGTTGAGTTCCAGATATAAGACACGGATGCCAGTTAATTGGTGATAATATTGGGGTTGATTTACTGAAACTGGTGGGTTCAGCTTGTTTAATTAAGTGTTGACATAAAAATGGGAAGCTGATTGGTTTCTATGCATAGCTGCACCAGATTTTGCACTCTCCAGTTTTAGTAAATCAACCTCAAACCTCATTGTTCTCCTAAAATGCAGAGGCGTAGATAAGGGGGGGGGGAGTCAGTGGTGTTCAAACCTCCCCCAGAGAACCCTGGCAAAATGTCCAGACTGTGTCCCTGCTAATTAGCCTCAGCATCAGCACAGTAGAAGCAATCAGAGTTTTAGAGTGCAGCAGCCAGCCCCCCTTCTATTGTGCCCCATCTCCTCGGTTTAATTAGGGGTCCCCCTGAAAAGTATGAAATTACTGCGAGGTCTCAGATGCCGGCAATTGACAGTGCACGGTTGAGAGAGCTCCTAGACTCCTCCTCGAGGTATCATATGACACAACCGAAGGGAGACTGGGGATGCAAAAGGTTACCTTCTGTGCCTTGCTGAATCTGAGATCTGGTAAGTGGGGAGGCATCAATTTTCTGTTTTAGGAAGGAGGAAGTGAGAATTCCAGTCTGTGGGTGTTTCTTTTGGTGGGGGGTTAATGAAAGGGGGATGGGTTTGCTTTTGGAGAAGGGGGGTGTTTCTTGTAGAGAAGTTTACAGGGGGTGGTTAATGGCAGGGATTTGCTTCTGGGAGGGAGTTTGATTGGATGAAGGGAGATTTTCTTCATAATTAGGAATCTTTGCTGGGGTAGAGGGTGTTGACTGAGGGAGATATTTTTGCTTTGGGGGGGTCGGTTTAGAGACAGGGGGGTTTAATTTTTGGGGGGATATTTGAGGGAGGGAGATATTTTACAGTGGGAATCCTTGCTTGGGGAGGGAGGGTTATTAGGAGGGAGAGGGGCATTTTTTTTTCTTTAAAAGAGTTTTTCTTTTTATTATATTTACCTAGGTGGATGGAGCATCGATTCAATGTTGCATCTGTCCCCAGCTGCTTCTAAGACCAACAACAGAGCGATTAAAGACAGCTGATCACTCAGTTCTCAGCCTTCAGTGAGCAAAGAGTGGTGACTGTCAGTCCCTGGCTCTGCCCCCCCTCCCCCAAGCTCACTGGAATGCCAGGCTGTGGAGGGGGCAGGAGCGGCTGGCTCAGGGTCTCAGCGGCTCATTGAGAAGCTGAGCGAGCTGCTGGTCCAGGCATCTGGGTGAATCCTGACTTTAAAGTTAGGATCTTTCCTGAGTCTGGACCTGCTGAACAATGTCATCTGACAGCGGGTAATACATGGCTGTCAGCTAAAAATGGGTCATAAAAGTGCAGAACGAACTGCGCTCTTCCCGAGGGGAACCAAGCGGTATGCCACCCCTTCAGAGCGTATGCACCGGTGACATCACCAGCTGTTTTTCATGTGAATATCTCCTAAACACCACAAGTTTAGGAGATATTCACTATACCTACAGGTAAGCGTTAGGCTTACTTGTAGGTACAAGTTCAAAAGCTGGGTTTACTACAGTTTAAAAATGAATAAAAGCCAATCACATTGACCAGATGCAAAGGGCACCATCCTGTGGGCACCTGCTCAACTTGCACAGTAAGGTTAGCTAAAAAACAGTCTTGGGTCTCATTCATATATCCTACATGACCATCTATACACTGGGGGGAGAACCTCTGGGGGAATCTAGGATGGAAAAGGACCTGGGGGTCCTAGTAGATGATAGGCTCAGCAATGGCATGCAATGCCAAGCTGCTGCTAATAAAGCAAACAGAATATTGGCATGCATTAAAAGGGGGATCAACTCCAGAGATAAAACGATAATTCTCCCGCTCTACAAGACTCTGGTCCGGCCGCACCTGGAGTATGCTGTCCAGTTCTGGGCACCAGTCCTTAGGAGGGATGTACTGGAAATGGAGCGAGTACAAAGAAGGGCAACAAAGCTAATAAAGGGTCTGGAGGATCTTAGTTATGAGGAAAGGTTGCGAGCACTGAACTTATTCTCTCTGGAGAAGAGACGTTTGAGAGGAGATATGATTTCAATTTACAAATACCGTACTGGTGACCCCACAATAGGGATAAAACTTTTTCGCAGAAGAGAGTTTAATAAGACTCGTGGCCACTCATTACAATTAGAAGAAAAGAGGTTTAACCTTAAACTACGTAGAGGGTTCTTTACTGTAAGAGCGGCAAGGATGTGGAATTCCCTTCCACAGGCGGTGGTCTCAGCGGGGAGCATTGATAGCTTCAAGAAACTATTAGATAATCACCTGAATGACCGCAACATACAGGGATATGTAATGTAATACTGACACATAATCACACACATAGGTTGGACTTGATGGACTTGCGTCTTTTTCAACCTCACCTACTATGTAACTATGTAACTATGTAACCATGGCGGAGCAAGTATACTGCAAGTACCTGCACCTGGGATCTCAGATGTTCTAATATCTGCTCAGCCTGTACACCTGAGTGATGGGCTGAAAAGAGCCAAGGCTGTCTGCTGTAAACATATATCCATCTGTATCTACACACCCAGTGGTTACCTGCAGTTAGGGATACATTTTTTCCCTTGGATAAAATCTCTCTGCATTCAGGGTCAGAAATTTTTATCTAACAGCAGGTAACCACTGTGACCCACGGTTTGTTAGTGTGTCGCTCAGGCTCAATCGATGTGGGGAGTAATGTAGATGATACCGAATGTGCTGCAGGAGTCCTGGCGAGGGATGGAGCTCATCCCAGCTCATGTAGTCACTGAAGGGAAGACAGAACAAACATCCCTGGTGCTGCACATCCACGGAGTCCTATGGTAATGTAGTAGTGATGGGAGAGACCTCAGCCTGGGTTCCTGCCAGGCCACACCCCAATGTGTTTTGCTTTGTCCCCCGGAGCTTAAACATGGGGACCACTGGATGTGCAGATACATGTTAAAAGCAGTGGCTCGTTTCAGCCCATCACTCAGGTGAACAGGCTGAGCAGCTGACAAAAATTGGAACATCTGGGATACTGGCTGTGGGTATTCATGGTATATTTGCCATTCCATGGCCATTTAGAACATATGAATGAGATCTAAAGCCTGGTTCACACGGTAAGTTTATTTTGGTTAGTTAAGGAAAATACATAGTTAGTACATACCAGCAACACAGACACAAACACACACACACACACACACACACACACACACACACACACACACACACATATATATATATATATATATATATATATATATATATATATATATACAGGCATACCCCACGTTTAAGTACTAAAGCTGGAAAGTGCAAAATCAGGCTCACTTCTGCATAGAAACCAATCAGCTTCTAACCCCAACTTGTTCAATTAAGCTTTGGTCATAAAACCTGGAAGCTCATTGCTTTCTATGCAGAAGTGAGCCTGATTTTGCACTTTCAAGCTTTAGTAAATAAACCCCATTGTGTACTTAAAAGTTGGGTATGCCTGTAATATTCTCTTAATCTATTCCCAACACTTTACTTTATTTACATTTGCTTTAAATTACCTTATAATAATTAGTCAACATACATTATACGATGTGAAAATAGAGCAAATTAATATTGTATCTACTTGCTGAATGGTGGATTATGCTCAGAATGATAAAAAGAATCAATTTAACTAGCATTCATTTGGCTTGAAATGGAGTAATAGTGTCTAGCCCTTTCCTTTCTTGCCACACAATGCAGTCCTTTCACCAGGCCACTCTCTAAATTTCTCATCTTACTGCAAAGTCTTAACTGTCCTGAAAATAGAGCATTTGTTGGAGCTCTACAAGGAGCAATTGGAATGATTTATTTGAAAAAAAAACAGGAACAATGATGGTCTGTTGTGAACCACAGCTCTGCTTCTGTTCAGCATAAATAAAGCACCTTAAATAAAGAAGGATTGGGTTAATTTTTAGCAACAGGAAATGTCCCAGAAATTTTGGAGACTGGGCATGATGAATCAACTATACTACTAAAGTTAACCCATCAACCAGTGGTTGCATTAGTTTTATTTTTTCAGCCTCTATACATTTTTTTTTGCCCCTGATCATACTGATGGTATCATATTTGCTATACTAGGGTGACAACAGTTACTCACTGTACTTTATCTGGGGAAGAGCAGCCTTGTCATCCAAGGCTGCTCACTTTAGATTTGGACTATAAAATACCTCCCTCTCTCCTCATCTACGTAACACATGGTGGTGTTCTGTATTTCGCAGAAAAGAACTGGGCAGGGTTACATGTACAAGCACATGCTCACGGGATTTTTGGCAGGATTAACTGGTATTATTTTACATCTGAAAACAAAGACTTAACAGGTAAAACACATTGAATAGTATATTTACCAGGGCAAAGGGAGAAACGTTGGAGAAGCTTATTGTTGGAATTTGCATATATTTTAAACTTTTAAAATTTATAGTCCTGCCTAAAAGCAGACATTGCATTGTGACTGGTAATGGGCACCCCTGTGGCACTGGTTTCACTTGGTTACTAAACACTTCATTTCTTTAAATTCAAAGCTAAGCCCTACTCCTGGAGATGACCAGGACAAGGTTAAATTCAAAGCTAAGCCCTGCTTCTGGAGATGACCAGGACAAGGTTAAATTTAAAGCTAAGCCCTACTCCTGGAGATGACCAGGACAAGGTTAAATTCAAAGCTAAGCCCTACTTCTGGAGATGACCAGGACAAGGTTAATTTCAAAGCTAAGCCCTACTTCTGGAGATGACCAGAACAAGGTTAAATTCAAAGCTAAGTCCTACTCCTGGAGATGACCAAGACAAGGTTAATTTCAAAGCTAATTCCTATTCCTGGAGATGACCAGGACAAGGTTACATTCAAAGCTAAGCCCTACTCTTGGAGATGACCAGGACAATGTTAAATTCAAAGCTAAACCCTACTCCTGGAGATGACCAGGACAAGGTTAAATTCAAAGCTAAGCCCTACTTCTGGAGATGACCAGGACAAGGTTAAATTCAAAGCTAAGCCCTACTCCTGGAGATGACCAGGACAAGGTTACATTCAAAGCTAAGCCCTACTCTTGCACATGACCAGGACAATGTTAAATTAAAAGCTAAGCCCTACTCTTGGAGATGACCAGGACAAGGTTAAATTCAAAGCTAAGCCCTACTTCTGGAGATGACCAGGACAAGGTCAAATTCAAAGCTAAGCCCTCCTCCTGGAGATTACCAGGACAAGGTTACATTCAAAGCTAAGTCCCACTCTTGGAGATGACCAGGACAATGCTAAATTCAAAGCTAAGCCCTACTCCTGGAGATGACCATGACAAGGTTAATATTAAAGCTAAGCCCTACTTCTGGAGATGACCAGGACAAGGCTAAATTCAAAGCTAAGCCCTACTTCTGGAGATAACCAGGACAAGGTTACATTCAACGCTAAGCCCCACTCTTGGAGATGACCAGGACAATGGTAAATTCAAAGCTAAGCCCTACTCCTGGAGATGACCAGGACAAAGTTAATATTAAAGCTAAGCCCTACTTCTGGAGATGACCAGGACAAGGTTAAACTCAAAGCTAAGCCCTACTTCTGGAGATGACCAGGACAAAGTTACATTCAAAGCTAAGCCCTACTCTTGGAGATGACCAGGACAAGGTTAAATTCAAAGCTAAGCCCTACTCCTGGAGATGACCAGGACAAGGTTACATTCAAAGCTAAGCCATACTCTTGCAGATGACCAGGACAATGTTAAATTCAAAGCTAAGCCCTACTCCTGGAGATTACCAGGACAAGGTTACATTCAAAGCTAAGCCCTACTCTTGAAGATGACCAGGAAAATGTTAAATTCAAAGCTAAGCCCTACTTCTGGAGATGACCAGGACAAACCTATCATAAGATAAATATGGAAGCTGCAATTTCTTTTCTTGGATTTTCTGCTGACCCACTGGGTTCAACTGACATGGGACAATTGTACAGATTGTGAACGTCAGAGAAACATCAGAACTCCTTAGGTGCTAAACTAGAGGGTCAGCATGACAGATAGGCAACTGACATTGGCAGCAATAGAGGTCAATACTGGCAGCCTACCTGTTTTCCTATTAACCCGATTAATTTATACCCCCAAATTTCTAAAAGCTTACCCCTAGTAACAAAGTGAAACCCCTAACAAAAAGACACATAGACTAGCCTTTTCTTGATAACAAAAGTAAAGCATGCTCCTTATGGCATCTACTATTAGTTAAGACTAATGTTCAACCCTTTAAATTACTGACAAGCTTCTTTTTACCGTCAAATCTTAGTGATAGTAAGTGATTGTGAACCCTTCTTTTTTAAATTAAAAAAAACATGGTAAACATACCTGCTCTGTGCAATGGTTTTGCACATTGTAGCCCCTATCCTCCTTTTTCCTGGTCCCCCACCAGTGCTCCTGGCTCCTCCTCCTTGCCAAGTGCCCACCATAGCAAACGTCTTGCAACGGGGGCACTCATGCGAGCTCGCTCCCAAGCCGGCTCTGTGTGTCCATAGATCGGCCCTGCCCCTTCCCCCTCTTCACTGGCAACGCTGCTGTGTCTTAGCCTAGCAGGGGGGAGAGAGCTGCTCAGCACTGGATCCAGATCAGGCTCAGGTATGTTTAAGGGGGGCTGCGGGGTGGGAGGGAGCTGCTCTCAGAATGTTTTTTACCTTAATGTAGAGAATGTGTACCTGTGACAGTGGGTGTGGTATCCTCTTCCTGCAACTGATGTCACATTTCAAAATCAGTTCAGCTGACTCACAGCCAAATCATTCATTCACATGGATTTGTGAATGACAAAACTACAAGTCCCGTCTTCCACCGCTGTACTGGTGATGAGCACCCTCGTAGTCCATTTATTCTTCCTCCAGCTTTGTAACTGAAAGCTCATACAGAGGTACAGACAGAAAGCTGGATGGAGAGTGTACAGGAGCCTGACATTGCAGCCGCAATCTGGTTTGCAGGCTCCTATAGGAAAATATACATTTTTTTTCCACAAAAATATGTGCCTTTATTACGTTTTCTTAAAAAGGTGAACTTAGTCTTTAACGTGTATTTGCTGTATTTGTGTTAACATTTAGCTGGTAAAAATTGTCATTACATGTTATTTTGTGTTATATTTTTGTAACAAGAATGAATTTACAGATTTGTAGTCACAAGGGGGCAGTCACGTGCTTCTCAGATATAAAAGAAGACACCTAGAAAGTGGATTCTATTCCAGAGTGGATGTAATTTAGCAGGGATAGTTGCCATACACTCTTAGTGATAGACACGCAGCTTTCTATACAGACTAATTTCACTTGCTAATCACATAAAAATATAAGCTTAAAGAGAGCATGTTACTTTCCTCTGCATGGCCCAACCAATATGACTGGTACTTACCTTCTCTTTGCTGCCTCAGTCTGCCTCCTGCCTCAGTCTTCAGTCCTCGTCCCATATGACAGCATCAGGTGCCTACACCGCCAGTCCCCAAGCACCAATGCTGTCATGTGGAAGAGATGGAAGTGAGTCACATGTTGCCCCATAGCTATAAGGGGGGCAAAGTGAAGATGAGTAAGTGTTTTTGGTGAGGCCTCTGTTAAATTGAACTTAGTGCTTTGTCATTCAACATGACAATAAACTATCGCTGTTTTAAGCTAGCTGCAGATATTGGGGTGGGGGCCGTTGAGATATTTACTACTAACCTCCGTTTTACATGTTTATTCTCATTTGATTTCCAATCTTACCTGGTTTTAAATTACCCATTATCAAAATGATTGTCACTCTATGCTAAATTCTTGGAATGAATACCTTAAACAATAAGACAGTGCAAAGTGCAAAACTAAAGTACAAATTTCAGATGACCAACTCAGCCAGTCTTTTTAGATTTTAGCTTACTAATGCCAGATCATCTTTTTGCCTGTTATTCCTTAGATTCAATAAGGGCCCTTTCATATGGGCTGTCCGATCAGGTCGGCCTGTCAGTTTTTCAGGAAGACCTGATCGGATCTTGCACTCTCCTTATGAAGCGGCGGATGTCAGCAGTAACATGTCCCCTGACATCCACCGCTATCTGATACGATCCTGTCTGCCAAATCCAGACGGATGGTGGTCCTATTTTCCATCTGTCTGATATGATCGGACTGTTTTCACTCGATTTCCCCATAGGAAATAGCGGAAATGGGTCTGTCTCCGCTCTGCACAGTGAGCGGAGACGGCCCTGTCATCCACCTGCTCAGTGGGGATCAGCGGAACGATCCCCCGCTGAGCAAGCAGAGTCCAGTCACTGACAGTGACCAGCCACTGACAGTCACCAGCTCTCTGCTTACTGAAGACTGAGAACTGAGCGATCAGCTGTCTTTGATTGCTCAGTGTAGAGGCAGTGGGGGACAGATGCAGCATTGGATTGGTGCTGTAGCCACATGGGTGAGAATGGATGTTTGTTAACTTCCTTCCTTTGTATTACTGGGGTCCTGAGTTTGAACATTACCAGGCAAACTCTATAGTTTTTTGTTTTTTTTAATCAAGAAAAGTTTTATTGAAATAAAAGAATAAACATACAGCAATTCCAGAACAGAGTCATGACCATAGCAAAAACTAGTCAGTGTACAAAGTCAAAATCAGGCATAGATACAGACCAGGCGCACCATAGCAGGACCAGTGAACAAATTATAAGTCTTATGAGTGTCATCAGAAGAAGAAGACATTTGGCAGCCTATTTAACAGCACAAGGTATTCGGCCACACTCTAAAACCGTTGACAATAGGGGTATAGCCATTAGAAGTCTATCCATGACCAAGTCCAATGGACTCAGGCTCAAGATGTCCAACCATAGGCCCTACAGAATATCATACTTACAGGGGCAACCTCTATGTTGATATATGTGCAGTGCCTTGAAAAAGTATTCATACCCCTTGAAATTTTCCACATTTTGTCATGTTACAAACAAAAATGTAAATGTATTTTATTGGGATTTTATGTGATAGACCAACACAAAGTGGCACATAATTGTGAAGTAGAAGGCAAATGATAAATGGTTTTCAAAATGTTTTACAAATAAATATGTGAAAAGTGTGGTGTGCATTTGTATTCAGCCCCCATGAGTCAATACTTTGTAGAACCACCTTTTGCTGCAATTACAGCTGCAAGTCTTTTTGGGTTTTTCCTCTACCAGTTTTGCACATTTAGAGAGTTACATTTTTGCCCATTCTTCTTTGCAAAATAGCTCAAGCTCTGTCAGATTGGATGGAGAACGTCTGTGAACAGCAATTTTCAAGTCTTGCCACAGATTCTCAAATGGATTTAGGTCTGGACTTTGGCTGGGCCATTCTAACACATAAACATGCTTTGATCTAAACCATTCCATTGTAGCTCTGTTTGTATGTTTAGGGTCGTTGTACTGCTGGAAGGTGAACCTCCGCCCCAGTCTCAAGTCTTTTTCAGACTCTAACAGGTTTTCTTCTAAGATTGCCCTGTATTTGTCTCCATCCATTTTCCCATCAACTCTGACCAGCTTCCCCGTCCCTGCTGAAGAAAAGCATCCACACAACATAATGCTGCCACCACCATGTTTCATGGTAGGGATGGTGTGTTCAGGATGATGTGCAGTGTTAGTTTTGCGTCCTATATAGCGTTTTACTTTTAGGCCAAAAAGTTCAATTTTGGTCTCATCTGACCAGAGCATCTTCTTCCACATGTTTGCTGTGACCCCCACATGGCTTCTCGCAAACTGCAAATGGTACTTCTTATGGCTTTCTTTCAACAATGGCTTTCTTCTTGCCACTTTTCCATAAAGGCCATATTTGTGGAGTGCACTACTAATAGTTGTCCTGTGAACAGATTCTCCCACCTGAGCTGTGGATCTCTGCAGCTTCTCCAGCTTTACCATGGGCCTCTTGGCTGCTTCTCTGAATAATGCTCTCCTTGCCCGGTCTGTCAGTTTAGGTGGACAGCCATGTCTTGGTAGGCTTGCAGTTGTGCCATACGCTTTCCATTTTCAGATGATGGATTGAACAGTGCTCCGTGAGATGTTCAAAGCTTGGGATATTTTTTTAACCTTAACCCTGCTTTAAACTTCACAGCTTTATCCTTGACCTGTTTGGTGTGTTCCTTGGCCTTCATGGTGCTGTTTGTTCACTAAGGTTCTCTAACACACCTCTGAGGGCTTCAAAGAACAGCTGTATTTATGCTGAGATTAAATTACACACAGCTGGACTCTTTTTTTTCTAATTAGGTGACTTCTAAAGGCAATTGGTTCCACTAGATTTTAGTTAGGGGTATCAGAGTAAAGGGGACTGAATAGAAATGCATGCCACACTTTTCAGATATTTATTTGAAAACATTTTGTAAATCATTTATCATTTTCCTTCCACTTCACAATAATGTGCCACTTTGTGTTGGTCTATCACATAAAATCCCAATAACACATTTACGTTTTTGGTTGTAACATGACAAAATGTGGAAAATTTCAAGGGGTATGATTACTTTTTGAAAGCACTGTTTCTCTCATACACTGTATCCACTCTTTGTGAGAAGGGGGATCAGGAGATTTCCAATATCTTAGAACAACTCTCTGGGCTTGAAAGAGGGCCCTAGCCACTGCCTCTCTAGCAAAAGATGATAATTCGAGATTATCCAATATACCCAATAGACGTGGTTTAGGATAGAGTGTAGTAGAGAGCTGTAAAATGACAATAAGTGTGTTCCACTAACAAGTGGATTAAATTGATTGTAAAAAAGTGGTATAAAGTGGTATAAAAAACATTATAAATACCTTTTTTCCCCTTTTTTATAAGTGATCACATACCCTCTGTTCTCAGCTGCATAAGAGCTGGGGAAGGAGAAGCAGCAGTACACTGAACTTCCCAGTGATTGGCTGTGCAGAGGATGTGTGTCAGGACAAGTCTGATCACTGAAGAAGAGCAGGCTAAGTTGCCAGCACAGCTAGAGAGCTGACCATGGTGTGTTCTCCTGTTTAGTGTGGTCAGTTTTGAATAGGAAAGCAGAGGGACTGGCAGGAACACCAGGGATTTCACACAAAGGAAGCAATACAAAGACAACAGGATACTTTTTCATAGAAGTACATGGTACAGCAGGCACATTTAAGGAATATGAAGTGTTGGGGTAACAAACACTTTAAGTCCCCCTGGTCCCGACAGCATTTACTGCATGTGGGATTGGTTAGTGGGACCGTTTTGCACAACCTGGCTGGGGTATAGGGAGCCCTAGGGACTATATACAGTTTCATAACCCTCTGCGACGCGTTAATAGAGCATTGTGGCACCGCTTGTAAAGCTTCTCCCCACTGGTCCTCTATAAAGGGGTCAAGATCCAATGCCCACCGCCTCTCCACCGTCAAGGGAAATTACTTCCTTTAGTGGAAGCTGTGCTGGATATCATGTTAAACAGTAGAGTTGGACACTGACTCCACACCATAGAGTGTTTAAGTTGAATGTAATAAGTGCATTGAATATGGCAGAGGAAACTTATCACATAATTCTTCAAAAGTACATTGGGTACCATTAGAAAAAATGTGATGTATTTGAGTGACACCAAACTTGCACTACCTTGGGGCTTGTTGCAGCTTTGGATAATTATCATCATTCTAGAGTTAGAATGTTTTCCCTTTGTGGGTTTCTCTCCACATCCCCAATTTTTTTTAGATTATAGGCTTATAAACAAATTCACCCTTGAGTACATATGTACTTGTTTTGTAGACATTATATTACACATTACTCTGGTGCAGGAATTTATCTAAATTACTTAGTCATTGTAAATTCTCGTTTTTTTTCTATAAAAATAAAATAACTTACCTGCACTGTGCAGTGGTTTTGCACAGTGCAGCCAAGATCTTCTTCTCCCTCTTCGTTGCTTCTGGCACCTCCCTCCTGTTGAGTGCCCCCACAGCAATCAGCTTGCTATGGGGGCACCCGAGCTGAGCAGCAGCTCCCTGTATCAATTCAGAAAAGAAGCCACGGTTCAGCCCCACCCCCTTGACAGCAGCGGGAGCCAATAACGCCACTGATGTGTCTCAGCCAATCAGGATGGATGGCTGAGACACTCGTAGACATCGTTGAAACAAGAGGGAGCTCAGGTAAGTATTAGGGGGACTAAGGGGAACTGCTGCATACATAGAATGCATTAAGATAAAAAAAAACCTTCTGCCTTTACAATCACTTTAATGTAGTCCATGAAGCACTTTGCAATATGTTGGTACAATTCAACTGCTAAATTCACTGTTACTTTTCTGTGGTTGCAGATTTGTGGTTGGAAGAAGCATGACGGATAACAGGCAGGATGAGCCCAAACCGTCCCACTGGGCACCAGGGCAGCTCACTGAGGCCTCATCCCTTCCTCACGCCACAGACATGAAGGAACAAGGGGGAGCAGGAGATGGGATAGTCCACAGCTCAAATGGTATTCCCTTCCGAGAGACAGAGGAAAGAGGATATGGGGAGCGGGCTCTCCAGGACTCCCATCCCACAAGCAAGGAGAATGGCATCAATGGAGAAATGCCATCTGCAGATTCAGAAACAGCAGGTATTTACACATTAAGCTTAAATATTTTTTGTAAAATTTTACATTGTAACTTATGCATTTTTGCAAGTTCTGATTTGAATTTTATTTACTTTTTTTTAATTGCCATCATTTTTTTTTGTATAATGATGAATAGTAATTTATGTGTGTCAAAGAGAACTTGTCTATTTTGTCCATAGCAACCAATCAGTTTCCAGCTACCATTATACCGGTAGAAGTCTAAACATTTTATTCATATTACCATTGGTTTCTATAACAAAAGTAATGTGAATAAAATAAAAAAACACCTAAAAAGTGCTTGCATGGTAAAAGGAGATGTATAGAGGTAAGAGAATTTGGCAGCAGAAGTTGCTTTGTAGGATATAATGTAGTAATAGGAGTAGTCAAGAACATCAGTTTCCATAGAGTTCTAGGAGAAGGACATCTTGGAGTCTTGGTGACTGATTGTATAAAGACAGAGTTCCAGATGGTGGTAGCAGCATAAGGGAGATCATAGAGATATAATTGAGAAATGGGACCAGGAAACCGAGGGAAAGTTTGTCAACAGACACCCAAGGAGCTGGTTTAGTAAATGTGTGCTGAAAGAGAAATCTTTTGTTACCCACATCAACTAATCAACTTGAATGGTTGATTTTCATTTCTGTAGTGTATGTTTGATAAATTAAATTGAGATTATGGTTGATGTTTAATTGTTATTTGCTCTTGCAGCATACTTTTTATAGTTCAGCCACTAATGCCGCGTATACACGAGCGGACTTTTCAGCATCAAAGGTCCGACCGTCTTTCTGACGGACTTTTGACGGAGTTACGACGGACTTTCGGACCTGCCCACACACGAACGGACTAAAGTCTGTTCTAAAGTCCATTGGTTTGAACCTGATGACCTATGAAGGGACTAGAATGAGGAAGTTCGTAGCCAATAGCTGCCCTTGCGTCCTTTTTTGTCCATCGGACTAGCATACAGACGAACTGATTTTTCAACCGGACTCGAGTCTGTCGGAAAGATTTGAAACATGTTCCGTCTGATTTTCGACAGAAAAAGTCCACTGCAGGTCCGATGAAGCCCACACCCGATCGGATTGTCCGACGGATTTGATCCGTCGGACCAGTCCGGTCGAACAGTCCGGTCGTGTGTACATGGCATAAGTGTTCTGTTGTTGTCAGTCTGTCAGTCCCTTCTTTCCAAAGAAAAGAAAGCATTCCTTTCCTCTGTTGTGTATTAAATTGCATCCAAAGATTGGAGTGAGTACTGGCAGTGTTGGGAGGAGAAGCAGATCTGACAACCACATGGTGTTCTGTCCACTGTAGACACCCTGAGGAGGTATAGGGTGCTGGATTGATGATACTGAAAGGATGAATATGATTAGTTTTTGCAGGCAAAACTGTTTTTTCATAACGTAACATAGAAATCTCAGTTTCATAGAAACATAGAAATCTTAGTTTAGTAAACAGTTTGAGGACCCACACTGAAGAAGACATTTAAATTGGTTTACAGGACTGGGGATGAATCTGCTTGAAGAGGTATCTTTTCATATCTTTAAGAAAGGTTTAATGCAGCCCTTGCACTGTTCATTTATTGAAAAAAAAAGGGGTTAGACTTTAAAACTTAAATGATCTATCCGCCCCTATTCACACTTGACCATTTTGTAGCTTAAACCTATGCTTTTAAATTGTCCCTCTTCACATTTGAGCATTCAGATGTCTGTAGCACATTGCCTAAAGCTCAAAAAGGGAAAGGTACATGAACTAGTTTTAACCACTTAAAGGACCGGAAGATTTCCCCCTGAATGACCAGGCCATTTTTTGCGATACGGCACTGCAACGCTTTAACTGACAATTGCGCAGTCGTGCAACGCTGTACCCAAATACAATTGATGCCTTTTTTTTGCCACAAATTGAGCTTTCTTTTGGTGGTATTTGATCAACTCTGTGATTTTTATTTTTTGCAATATAAACAAAAAATTGCGACAATTTTGAAAAAAAACAATATTTTTTACTTTTTGCTATAATAAATATTCTCCCCAAATTTTTTCTTTTTTAAATTTCTTCCTCAGATTAGGCCGATATGTATTCTTCTACATATTTTTGGTGAAAAAAATCGCAATAAGTGTGTAATAATTGTTTTTTGCAAAAGTTATAGCGTCTACAAAATAGGGGATAGATTTATGGCATTTTTATTATAAACGATTTTTAGTGGGACTGCGACATTGCGGCAGTCAGATCGGACACTTTTGACACTTTTTTGGGACCATTGACATTTATACAGCGATCAGTTCTAAAAATAGCTGGTAACTGGTTACTGTATAAATGTCACTGGCAGGGAAGGTGTTAACACTAGGGGGCGATCAAGGGGTTATATGTGTGTCCTAGGGAGTGTTTCTAACTGTGGGGGATGGGACTGCCTGGAGGAGGAGATCGATCATTGTTCCTAAGCAGTTCCTTTACATTGACAAACCTCCATTCTGTCTCTCTCAGTAGCGATCGCAGGTGCTCGGCGGATATCGTGCCCACCAGGCACATGCATCGGCTCTGTCATTGCGCCGCCTAGTGCTCGTAAAGCGGCTGATGTACAGCTATGACAGCTCGCCCAGGGGAACCAACCTGACGCAGTATAACTGCGGCGGCTGTACAAATAGGAAAAAGTTGGCGCTTAACATCAAATAGGATGAGATCTACCTCACTAATAGCACACCTTATTGTAGAGGGAAAAGGAACAACATTATGATATTGTGACAATACAAGCAGAAAGGGGTCCCACCGCTCAGGTAGGCACAGACCAGGGGAGATGAAAGCCAGTATAGTGTTATCCTTCAAGGGGGAAGAGCCCCAGGTGCTGGCTGATGCAAGATGAAGCGGTAAAATCGAGGAAAGCTGGAAGCTGCACACCGGTATAATGAGGAATGCTTTATTTAAAAAGCTGAATCATGAAGAAACACAAAACATTACAGCAGAAGCGTACAAAAACAGTTGACGCATTTCACACTCACGATGAGTGCTTATTCATAGCTGAGCTATGAATAAGCACTCATCGTGAGTGTGAAACGCGTCAGCTGTTTTCGTACGCTTCTGCTGTAATGTTTTGTGTTTCTTTATGATTCAGCTTTTTAAATAAAATATTCATCATTATACCGGTGTGCGGCTTCCAGCTTTCCTCGATTTTTCCATTGTGACAATACAGTCAATGGAGTCTGTGAATGAGCACTTGAAGGCATCTTCAGTGGAGTAATAGAAGCGGAACTCTGTGTGATGGGAGAGAAAGCACAAAAAGCGCCACTCTAAGTGCAGTATAAAACAAAATTTATAAGGGCACAGGATGTGTTGTAATCACAAAGGTATGTGACAGGTAAGCATTGCAGCAGTGTATGCTGTCCAGGGGACATCCATCAGGGAGTCCAACAGGGTGTCCGGCCAAGAGTCTGTAAATGGCAAAGATGTGGGAGCCGTGGAGCGGGTTGCGCCAGTGGATACTGGCGATTCCTGGTCCTCAGAAACCAGGGATGCCAATCGATGACTCACTTCTGGGCAGACGAGTAGGTCAATAGCAGGCGACGCGTCTGCAGAGCATGCGTTCCTTCTTCAGGCCTCTAACTGCGGTGGCTGATCCTCAAGTGGTTGAAGCAAAATGGGACCATTTTTAGCCCCATTGACTTCAAACACACGTTATGCATGTTTTTGAGATGTTCCCATAACAAAAGTCCACAGGGCCAAAAATGCAGGCCAAAAGAGAAGCTCCTTTATGCCACTTCACTGTTAAAAATGTACTATAAAACTTGCAAGGATAGCCGCAAAATCACCTACATATGTTATGCTCACGTGTGACGGAGGCTTAGACAAGAGCAGTTGAACAGTCAAAACCAAAAGATGTTTACTATAAGACCATGTGCAGTTTAATATAAAATATGTTTTGTATTAAAGCACACATGATGTTACAGTAACAATCTTTTGGCCTTGTCTGTTTAGCCACCTTTTGTCTACATAATATGGGTTACAAGCCAGCATCCAAGACAATCAGGATGAGTCAGTGAATATTGAATTGGATGTGGTAATCCCAGAGAGTTTTTTTATTAAGGCTGTATATTGATTGTTAAATGATCTCTTACACAGTTCAGAAATAAATATGAATACACTACTAGTGAATAAGATGAAGAAGGGAGTGGATAGCATTAGTGTTGGGCCAAAAGTCCTTGGGTGCTATTCCAGTGACAGCTTCTAGACTCTCACCCTAGCCCCCTATTCTTCTTAAGAGATGCTAGTTGTCCACTGCTAGAACAGTGTATTTGTGTTTTATATCAAACTTTGTAGTATACACAGCATTTTCTGACCGCTGCTTAGCTTGTTGACTTTGTAAAGCCCTTTTTAACGTCTCCCTAGCTGCTTTCTAAAGGATTCAGCTTATTAGACTACAATAAGTTTTATGAACCTTAGCTCTCATTAAAGCTCCAACATTGCAGTCATTCTTTTTTTTTTAAGCACATGTAGACCGTGGATAGATTGTTAAAATGAATCCCTAGCTAGAGGCATTAAACTGCATTGCTGAAATTCTCTGAAGTATGAAAAGGTCAGCCCTGGTGCCATTTAGATTTTGTTATAATGTTTGGCTGGAGGGAATGTGCTATTCTAGGTGCAAATATGTTCTTTTGCCATTTGGTTATTTTATACGAGATGATGGCACCAGTTACTGATGCGTTCACAGTTAAATAAGGAATTGTGAGCTAGAAACGATGCAATGCCAATTTTTTTTTTACCACTTTTAGATCCTGTTTCACAGGACAAACCAGTAAAGCCTACCTGCTTTTCACACACAGCTAAACTTGTATTTTGTGACTTAAACTAAATGTGAGAATATTAGAATGAATTAGTGGCATGACTGAGACATAAATGTTTGAACATGTCTAAATGGCAAATTTGCTTGACGGCAGACTTCTCAATGCATTTACACTCACTAACCCACTCTTCCACTGCCCCATGCCATCCCTTACTCACCTAAATAGTTATACTCTCTAGAGACCAATCAGTATGAGCTCTAATTACGTGTTCATTGTGACAGCCCTCACAGTGATCATTAGCAAAGTGTTCCATCAGGAATACAGAATTCGGCAGGCCCTAGATGATGCATTTTATTTTTCGTTGTGTTAAATTTTTTGTTTAAGAAAGGATAATTGGTTGTAGCTTCCACCCCCTTCCTAGATTAACCCTGTTTGATACAGCAACCTTGCTTGTCTTTTGTGAGGGAAAACAGGGAGTAATTAATTTTCATTAAATATACAGTGTAATTAATTTTTTATATTAGAAACAGTGATTACCTAAAGTTATAGATGGCTTATGGTTCAGTGATGTCACAGTACTTGTACTCCATTGAGAACTATGAATCCCTCTGTTGCAGTGGCCAATAGGCAGATTCCTGTGAATGAATGCCACTAATGCGTGGGTAGAGTCAGGCACAGCCACACCGAATTCGGAAAATGACAGGAGCCTTCAGGGAAAAGAACCCCTGGATTCTGTAAAAGTGGATGGGCGGTTTAGAAAGAAGGGGAACTGTGGACTGTGAATATGCTTAATGTTACTCCCTGAATTTCGGTGTAGCATGAAATCCTAACTCATTTTTTGTTAAAAAAAAAGGATAATTGGTTGTAGCTTCCATCCCCTTCCTAGATACAGCAACCTTGCTTGTCCTTTGTGAGGGAATACAGTGAGTACTTAATTCTCATGAAATGTATAGTGTCATTTATTTTTTATATTAGAAACCGTGATTACCTAAAGTTACAGATGGCTTATGGTTAGGTGTTAGAATCATCCAGCTTTACTTTATTTTGATGGCAAAACTGATAATCCAATCACTTTGCCATTTTTTATTACATTAACTAAGAACTTAAAAGTATGTTGTTTATTACATATCAGAAAACAGAAGCCCAGTTTGTCTTCTAAATAAAAGCAAATGTTAAAAAAAAATTCTGCAAAACATGAAAAATACTTTGGTCATTAAGTGGATTTACGTTGCCAGGCATAAAGTGGTTAAAGATGATAACATTTAAAGCTACAAAATGTAATGTATATGTATAATATAATGTATATTATGTGTTTAGTACAACTTTTTTTAAGCTGTATGAGGAAGACAAAAACATTTAATTACTACAGGGAAGATGTAAACAGCTACCTAACCATCTAAACAAGCTATTACAATGATTTGTGAAAACACTTTTGCCATTTTTTTCAAGTTTGCCAAGAAACAGATTATTACACAAATTATTCGCTCCTTTCCTCTGTTTTGTGAGAGGTGGGGTTCGCTACCTGATTCCCTTCAAACTTCTAAATAGATTTTTTACCAACTTGTAACACATCGATGTATCTCTAGGCTCTGACTAAAGTTGGGGTGTGTGTTCCATATTTCTTTGTACCCCTAGACCAAAAGCATGCTTGATCCTTGCTTTGTTAATGCATTATGTTTTTTTGTTTTTGTTTTTTTTTATATCACAGTATATCTTGATTGGCACAATCCCACAAGTTATTTGCATGCCTAAATAGTTAACCCTGTAGGAGTGTGGGGTGCCTTGCGGCCCAAAAAAGTAGTGAAATAGATGATTGTTAGGGGTGGCTGCTTAATGCTTGGACTTCTAGTCACTCCAAAGTCATGTGTGGAGAGTAAATGAATATGACTTCTGTTGTTACATCATTGGTCAGGATGCTGGCAAATTTTCAGTCATGTGACCTGCTCATGAAAACTTTTACTTCATTCACATCAATCCCTACCCTCAATGAACTTACAATCTAAAGTCCCTAACTCACATACAAATACTAGGGCCAATTTAGACAGAAGCCAATTAACGTACCAGCATCTCTTTGGAATGTGGGAGGAAACCCAGGCAGGCACAGGGAGAACATGCAAACAAAGGCACATAGTGTCGTGATTGGTATTCAAACTCACAACCCTAGTGCTGCTAGGTGGAAGTGCTAGCCACTTAGCCACTTAGCTGTTTTACATTGCTTTCAACATTGGAACACCCAGCTAACATCCTGTCTTCTGTCCGCATTGAAAAGAACAGTGTGTTCCTAGTTTTAAGCTTTTCTTACTCTGAAATTGAATTTAGCACGGAACAGTGAACTGCAGTTCCATAAATATCACATACCTTATTTTCTATGCATGTATGGAACATTGCATACATTTTTTACATTTCCCTAGTATTACTTTTATGAAAAGTTACTTTTTAGGCTTAGCTGTCTTTTGAATATACCATTCTCTCTTTTAACCCTTTGTAAGAGATTGCTTTTAAATTAAGATACACCAAATTTGAATTAGCAGTATGAACTGAGCCTAATGCCATAGTGCTTCATCTGAGCTGCAGCTAAAAGGCTGAAAGGATCACTTGTATGTTTTAAAATCATTGTAATCTGTGTTTATGATGGAAATATACAAATTATGACATATAAGTTTATCTATCAATGAAGCTATCCACATGTAGGCATGACTTATGTTGATTTTAACAAAGCTATGGCTAGATCAAGCAATATTCCATTCACAGTATCTGCTAAGTAAACCTGTATAGCTGTAGGATCACTCTGATAAACATACACTTTATTGTCAAAAGTATTGTGGCACCTGTCTTTACACGCACATGAACTTTAATGGCACCCCAGTCTTAGTCTGTAGGGTTCAATGTTGAGTTGGCCCACCCTTTGCAGGTATAACGGCTTCAACTCTTGTGGGAAGACTGTCCACAAGGAGTGTGTCTATGGGAATGTTTGACCATTCTTTCAGAAGCGCTCTAATTCATCCCAAAGGTGTTCTGTCGGGTTGAGGTCAGGACTCTGCTGCAGGCCAGTCAAGGTCCTCCAACCCAAACTTGCTCATCCATGTCTTTATGGACCTTGCTTTGTGCACTGGTCCAAATCATTTGGTGGAGGGGGGATTATGGTGTGGGGTTGTTTTTCAGGGGTTGGGTTTGGCCCCTTAGTTCCAGTGAAGGGAACTCTTAAGGCGTCAGCATACCAAGACATTTATTAAATTTTATGCTCCCAACTTTGTGTGAACAGTTTGGCGATGGCCCCTTCCTGTTCCAACATGACTGCACACCAATGCACAAATCAAGGTCCATAAAGACATGGATGAGTGAGTTTGGGGTGGAGGAACTTGACTGGCCTGTACAGAGTCTTCAGCTCAACCCGATGAATTAGAGTGGAGACTGCGAGCCAGGCCTTCATGTCCAACATCAGTGCTTGATCTCACAATCATTCCCATAGACACACTCCTAAACCTTGTGGACAGCCTTCCCAGAAGAGTTGAAGCTGTTATAGCGGCAAAGGGTGGGCCAACTCAATATTAAACCCTACAGAATCAGTAACAGTTTCTCCAACTAAGGCAAGTACTTGGAGCCTCTTTTACATTGTTACTTTTAGGGAATGGAGTTGGCATAGTAGAGTGGCCATAGTATGGGAGGGCAGGCTTATGTGAAAAGAGGTCATTCAGATTAATAATTTACATATTTAAAGTTTTAGTCAGCAAAGAGGCATAACTGCAAATGGTGCTTGTGTAACAAAATTTTGTTAGTGGTCTCCTATGACCCCAGCTTTACTCAGCTTCACCAGCCTGAAAGGAGCTTACATTGAGAACCTTAGAAAGAATCACCGTTCACTTATTTTCTATACTAAAAGATCCATATCTGCCCCATGTTGCAGGAGTGACACATTACTCAAATTTATGTTGTATGTTCTGAAATTTTCCAGATGATCATGTAATGAATCCACATTGACTAAGAATATTGCTTCATAACTAAATGTGTATTTATCAGTTTTTGCATTGGAGCCTGCAAAGCATTGCAATCGCCATCAGTGGATCGCAGGTGCAGTGCACGGGATACTTCAGGTCCTAATCTTCAGTTATGGGGCTGGAGTAAGTATGAATGGACTACAAGTTCAGTGACCTCACTGTACTTGTACTCCATTGAGAACTGTGAGTCCCTCTGTTGCAGTGGCCAATGAGCAGATTTCTGTGAATGAAGGTCACTACTGCGCAGGCAGAGGAATGCACAGCCGCACTGAATTCAGAAAATGGCAGAAGCCTTCATGGAGGAGAACACCTGTATTCTGTAAAGATGGATGGGTGATTTAGGGGGAAGGGGGGATGCGGACTGTGAATATTCCTAATATTACACCATAAATTTCGGTGTAGCATGAAATCGTAACTCATTGGATTAGGCTATAGTGCCTAATAGTGCTGTTATATAGTAGTATTTTATTATTATTATTATTATTATTATAGCCTTATATTTTGGTTACAGGAATGTGTTTGGTGTGTAACTGCAGTCTCATACATAGTAATTATTTGCATATTGGTAATTTGTGTTTAGTAAATACTGTAATACTATATGGTATTGTGCAGAAAAAAGAAAATATTTTCTGTGTGTAGCAAAATGTTTATGATGAGGGAAGATTATTTATGTACAAGGGTTTATAGATTTTTCAAGTGGATAATTGGCCAGGAACTGAAAGTTGTCTCTGTTCTTGGTAACAAGCCCAAAATGATCTGCTTCCTTTGACTGTTGTCATGACAACCTTCCAGACAGCCTTGTTTTTTTTTTTTGTTTTTTGTTTTTTAGCTATCATGCTGCGGGACAACCAATCTCAATAGCTTATGCAGGGCAAGAATATTACTATCTTCAAAGCATGTGGAATGAAAGAAGATTGCTTTGGTAACTTTAAATATCTCCAGAGTGATGCAGACTGCTCACTTCCAAACATTGGCACCGATCAGGTGTACAAAAGGGTTCCTCACATGCAGTGAATCATGCATAAAGTAAAATCCCATATTTGCTGCAAAAACAAAGCATTCGTCTCTACAACAGCTTTAAAAATTTCAAAGATTATAGGAAGCATTTATTGTAGACCTTTATCTGCTTTTTTTGTTGTTTTTTTTAGACATTCTTTAACAGTAAGTCATTCTGATATAGTGACATAATCGGTCATTTTAAGATACAAATGATCATAGTCAGACTAATGGTAACATTACTTAACTTTCCAATGAAAGATGAATTTATTTTTTTGCATAGTTACATTGGTCCAGCTTGGACCAATGTAGGTGTATATATTTTATACTTGGCCGAATCACATCCCATGCCGAGCAGTCAACCTGCTACCTAGTAACCACAAGGGTGGAGATTGTGGCATCACCGCTGTGCCTCTTCAGCTTGTCCAATCAGAGAAGGCGTTGCATTCATTCAGAAAAATGCATCTCATGTCATGTTATTCTTTGAATGGCGTTCATGCTGAGCAAACGACCCCCTGTGGTTACTAATCAGCAAGAGAGCTGCATGCGACCCAGAAGACAGTGAGGATCACAGTAGTAGCAACAATGTATGGGATCAGCCAGGTATGGAATATGTATATTTAAATGAGTCTATGCAGAACCAATGTAACTATGCAAAAAAAAAAAAAAAATACCTGAAATTTAGCTTGAAACGAAATGATTTTTTATTATTGTTGGTAGCAAATTAAAAAAAACATGCAGTTAGCTGTTGGAAGCACACATTTCCAAGGATGTACTACTTATATTCACTTTTACAGCTTCCCAAAAAATATGTAATGCATCATACGCTGATCCATTTCACTTGAATTTATGGGTTATTTTCAGCCTACTTTATCCAGCTAAAATTGTGAATGGCATATGCTTAGTTGTTGTTTACATATCAAGTAAGGGGTTGTTTAAAGGGCGAAAATGGGCAGGCCCTTTGCAGAGACACTGTCACTTTCATCAGCTTAGGGTGATTACAGTAGCCAGTTCCATGTGTTGAGAGATAACCCATGGCAACCAGCAAAATTTAAGTGACTGGGGCCAAAATCAAGATTTGTAAAAAAGAAAGGTGAAAATGGTAATTAAAAATAACAGAGCTATTAAGAGACTCAGAAAAATGTTGTAGGTAAAAAATGTTAGAGACTCCATCACTATACCTATTCCAGTGTATAAATAAATAGATCTGTGTGCAATGGTGTCATTAACATAGCAACAGCGTAAGCTGTGGTTCTTTCCTGGAAAAAGATGTTGCCTTGGGTAAACCTTTACTACTCATTTTTAATTGAAAATACAGTCAATGCTATTTAATTCATATCCATGGTGCATTGGTAACACAAGTGGGAATTGCTACATAGCATCTGGTAGACCAGCAAGAACAGTTGCATTTTTCTCTCTTATTACACCAACACCAGCACTTTATTGCTCCTGGGCCTAATATTTATTTAGAATAGATAAATTGAAGCAATTGTGTGTATGGCGGGGGTATTAATAATGAAGTTAAGAGATGGGGCTCAGGTTCACATTTGGCTCTTTGCCCAGAGGAGTTTAGCTATGCCCCCGAGTCATAAATTAGAATATCTTTATAATTTAGGTGACAGACCAGCTTTACTATGGTTTAGCTTTACTGGTAGATGGGTGGGGAGCCCACTGTTTGGATATGAGCCATCCTAGAACCAATTCAAAACAGTTGCTGTGGAAACACGTTGCACCCTGCCAGCAAAAGAGAGTCATGTTTTGACTGCACTACACTGATGATAATTATACCCTAACTTACACTGGCTCCATTTTTGTATTTATAAATCAAAAGAAGAAAGGCTCATGTCTCAATAAATTATATCATTTTGTATATAAGATCAGCACTATTTCAGCTTTGTCTCCAAAATATTCTCTTAAATATAACTATTACATAAGATGTCCATTATGCATCTCCTTTACTATGAATATATCTCCCTATGAAAAACAAAATCAAATAATCTCCTACATCTGATGCCAAATTGATGCCTCTAGGAATTATTTTCTCTGTAAGCAGTTGTCTAATTGTTATCTCTCCTAGCTTCACCCATTAGTGGCATACTTATGTTAATGTTCATGGTAAGAGACAGGTCTATGTTGATAGCCCCAGCCAGAAAGTAGTTTCCATTTTTTAGCAGCACAGAATATTTTCATTACTACATACTGTTAAACAGAACCCATTGCAGATTGTACTATGTAAAGAAGAATTAGCTGTTTGATGAGCTTCCTAGACTTTTAGAATAGACTTAAAGGATTTGTTAATTTCTTTATATAGTTGACATCTGTTTTTACTTGGACAGATGTCAGAAAACTGATTTTATTGGTCATCTGCAAATATTCTCAGATAGGAAATAAATGAATTGAACAAAATATTTCTATAACTACAGATTTAATTAATGGTGTTTTCTCATTGGGTCTTATAATACAGTAGTGTTAATAGTTCATGGTGGTACCATCTTGTCTTTTCTTTTAAGATTCAATAATCCAATCACTCCAGGTTCAAAGGTTCACAGATTTCAGGACCAGTCTACATTGGCAGCTTGTCTGTCCACATTTAGCTAACTAATGGTATCTTCGGCAATTAGTGCTGTGGCCTTAATCATTTAGCAATCTAGACTTGAGCCTTAAAGTGAACCTGCCACCCATTTTACAATTTTAAAGGTAAAAGGTTCTACCTAACAGTAGACACCAAATACAGTAGCTCACAAAAGTGAATACACCCCTCACATTTTTGTAAATATTTTATTATATCTTTTCATGTGACAACACTGAAGAAATTATACTTCGCTACAATGTAAAGTAGGGAGTGTACAGCTTGTATAACAGTGTAAATTTGCTGTCCCCTCAAAATAACTCAACACACAGCCATTAATGTCTAAACCACTGGCAACAAAAGTGAGCCCCTAACCCCTAAGAGAAAATGTCCAAATTGGGATCAAGGTGTCAATATTTTGTGTGGCCACCATTATTTTTAGCACTGACTTAACCCTCTTGGGCATGGAGTTCACCAAAGCTTCACAGGTTGCCAATGGAGTCCTCTTCCATTCCTATATGATGACATCACGGAGATGGTGGTTGTTGGAGACCTTAAGCTCCTCTACCCTCCATTTAAGTATGCCGCACAGATGCTCAATAGGGTTTAGGACTTAAAACATGCTTGACCAGTCCATCACCTTTACCCTCAGCTTCTTTAACAAGGCTGTCATCTTGGAGGTGTGTTTGGGGTCGTTATCATGTTGGAATACTGCCCTACGGCCCAGTCTTCGAAGCAAGGGGATCATGCTCTGCTTTAGTATGTCACAGTACATGTTGACATTCATGGTTCCTTCAATAGACTGTAGAGCCCCAGTGCCAGTAGCACTCATGCAGCCTCAGACCATGACACTCCCACCACCATGCTTGACTGTAGGCAAGACACACCTGTCTTTGTACTCCTTCTGCAGAGCAATTTGATGCAGTGTGCAGGGTATGGTCTAAGCCATGACAGGCTGGCCCCCCTACCCCTTCAACCTCTGCAGCAATGCTGGCAGCACTCATATGTCTATTTCCCAAAGACAATCTCTGGATATGACGCTGAACACGTGCACTCAACTTTTTGCCTACCTGTTCTAAGTGAAACCCACCCATGTTGAACTTCCAGTGACCAGTATTAGAGAGTGATAGCAATAACACCGCATTTAACACATCTGCTCCCTATTCACACCTGATACCTTGTAACACTAACGAGTCACATGACACCGGGGAGGGAAAATGGCTAATTGGGCCCAACTTGGACATTTTTACTTAGGGGTGTACTCACTTTTGTTGCCAGTGGTTTAGCCATTAATGGCTGTGTGTTAAGTTATTTTGAGGGGACAGCAAATATTCACTGTTATATAAGCTGTACACTCACTACTTTACATTGTAGCAAAGTGTAATTTCTTCAGTGTTGTCACATGAAACAATATAATAAAATATTTACAAAAATGTGAGGGGTGTACTCACTTTTGTAAAGATACTGTATACCTTTATTAGTCAGTAAACCCTGCTTTGTGTGCGTCTCTAATTTAGTTTCAGTTGCCTGAGTTCTGGGTTAAATTTCACCAATCTGTCAGTGCAGTGCCCAGTAAGAGTGTCCTAAAATCCAGTGGGACAGGGCGCAATGCCAAAAGTCAGGAAAGTCAGATTCTTAGTATCAAAGGCAAACTAAATCAGAGAGGCTATTAGAGGTAATGGCAGACAGACTGTGGTACCTAAGCTTACAAATGATATTTTTATTTTTAAAAGCAATAAGGTTTGACAGCTCAGAACTAAGCCTTATTCCCACCATTTAACATTCTGTTCAGTGGATCTCTTGTTATGCACAGATTCAACTACTGTTTGAACTTCAGTAGTGTACTGACTTTAAACTCGGCTTAAAGATTGGCAAAATGCAGAAAGCTTAGGAACCTATCTGCCTTTGACACGGTGGCAGTATTGTCTAGTTGTTTTAAAAATGTAAAAATTGTAATACAAGTTCTGGGTGGCAACCTCAATTTGTTTTCAAGCTAAATGAGACATGTAATCTGGCACTAATTCTCAGTCATAATTGTCTGGGTCACCACCAGTGGAAAACAACCATGGGACATCCTTATATAATATCTAAACCATTTCACTTGCCACACTCATTTTAGAGAAGCAGCATTTTCAAGGTTATTTTTAATAGGTGATATTGGAGTGCATGAGATAATATGGTAAATCAGGTACCAGTAAACTGTCTGTACTCATTCGAGATCACAAAGATATTCCAAGTACTCCAAGTTTTGTGGAAACAAGTTTTAGATTCTTTGACCGTTGCCAATGTTTCCTCCATATTATAGATGGAGTTTACTTCTGTTAACCACTCTTTTACAGTAGGAACCTGAGTAGATTTCCAATGATGTGGTATGAGTGTTTTAGCTGCGTTCAACAAATGTCTCAAGAGAGAATTGTATTTTTTGTAAGAGAATGAGATAATATGAAGTAGGCAGCAGGCATAATATGGGATATCCACTTCTTAATCTGTTCTCAATAACTTGGAATTTTAGGGCAGGACCACCAAATGTGTAAGAAGGTGCCTCTGCCTCACTTACATCTCCAACATAGATTAGATAAGCGGGGTAACCATTTTTTATCTTTAATTGGAGTTACATACTATTGACTGAGAACTTTGAATGAAGTTTCCTGCATACTCATGCTCAGGGAGCTCTTATGTGCAAAGACAAATGCTTTTTTCCAGTGCTCATCAGAGATGCTAATTTGTAGATCAGATTCTCAGGCATTCTTGTCTCCTTTTTCTGTCATATGGAAACATCATAATGTGGTAACTTCTTCATGTTGTGTAATATAACTACCATTTTTTTTCTAGCACAGAAAAGTTTGATAAATGTTTTTGAATGTGTTATGTGTTGCACTTGACACAAAACTTAGGTGGCAAGCTTTTATTTGATAAATGTACCAAAGAATAAGGGATCTCTCTTACCCAGTGACATTAAGCTTTTGCATAAAAATGGACTCCAGTAAGACATAATGAAACTTGAAAGAATGAGGAGAAAACAAACAAGCTAAGAAGCAAAAATGTACAGACTACTTTAAATTTGGCAGACTATGTGTTTTTCGCTGTCTGTACCCTTCCTGTTCCTTGAACTTTGGGTGAACCCTTAGGAAAGTACAGCTTAAAAAATATCTGTACGAAGCCTTCAAGGGTAAACTGAACAACGGGCTCCGCTATTTATAGAGGACGTCCATTAGTTCAGAAGTGTCTGTCCCTTTTTCAGCATGATTAATAGTAAAAACACAATTTCCGCCGCAGTGCTTCTTTCTCTTGTCTCTTGAAATAAGCATCAAACTGGAAGATATGAAGCTTCATTGCTCTTGAGGAAATCCCTCAAGGCAGTCTGGTTATTTTAGCTAGTGTTAAGATCTGTGCACATTCATAAAGCTACATTTTCCCTATTGTTCCTTGGTGGGCCTATAATTCTAACAGCATTTATTGGCAAGAATTCAGCCAACTTGTGTACTTAATAGGGTTGCTTTACTGTAGTCAAATAGGCTGTTCACTTTGTACTTTGATTTTGCCCTTGATTTACTAAAACTGGAGAGGGCAAAATCTGGTGCAGCTATACACAGAAAGCAATCAGCTTCTAAGTTCATAAAAAAATATTATTTCCCCAACGCAGGGAATGGCGCTAGGCTATAGGCACTCAGCCACTCATGGGAAACATAAATGATGATGTTAAAAAATAACCCATAGAATAAAAAAAGACAATAATACAGACCAGAAATTATACAGACCAAAATGCAGGGGGGCTTTATGAGCGGGTAGCCCTTATAATCAGGGAAAAAGGAATTGATGACCTAGGGGTGCTGCTGTAAAACATAGAGAGGGGAGGGAGACAGCATGACCACTCTGGTGTAGTAAGTTCCAACAAGGTTTAATTACAAAGAAAAGTTAAAAATGAATAGCCACAAAAGTATAAAAAACACACATATATACATGGGAGTCCACGGGAGAGTGTGAGCCTGTCGTAGATGGATGAATGATGAGCTGCTTCAGGCACAAAGTCCAGATCTCTGTCCCACTGACTGTTAATAGGGAAATTACACTGACAGCCCAGTTAGCATGTGTAATACTGCGGCTTCCTCGCTCCCGGTGCTATTGGCCAATAGATGGTAATATCCACCTGGAGTTCAGGGTCATAGGATGCATTTCGAGGGACCTTCCTCTTCCCCAGCTGACCCCAATGGGCTCCTCATTCTGCCCCCAAAGGGGGTCCCGTGTTGTTTCCTTGGGGGGGCTATTTAAACAGAGTGGCTAGTCCATTGGGGTTAGCTGAGGAAGAGGAAGGCCCCTCGAAATGCGTCCTGTGACCGTGGACTCCAGGTGGACATTACCATCAATCGGCCATTGACAGCGGGAACAAGGAAGCTGTGGTCTGTCAGAGCTATTTTCCTATTAACAGTCAGTGGCACAGAGATCTGGACTTTGTGCCTGCAGCAGCTCATCATCCACCCATCCAGCTGCACCCTTTCAGGACTGCGCCTCCACCACAGGCTCACCCCCTCCCATTGACTCCCATATATATATATATATATATATATATATATATATATATATATATATATATTTGTTTTTTATACTTTTGTGACTACAGGCATACCCCACGTTTCTATGCAGAAGTGAGCCTGATTTTGCACTTTCAAGCTTTAGTAAATAAACCCCATTGTGTACTTAAAAGTGGGGTATGCCTGTATTCATTTTTAACTTTTCTTTGTCATTAAACATTGTTGGAACTTACTATACCAGAGTGGTCACGCTGTCTCCCTTCCTTCCCCGCTCTTAGCTTCTAATTTCAGCTTGTTCAATTAAGCATTGACAATAAAACCTGGAAGCTGATTGGTTTCTATGCTGAGCTGCACCAGATTTTGCACTCACCAGTTTTAGGAAATAAACCCCACAATTTCTCAGCAAATAGCTTTTCACTTTAAAAATTAAAATAACTTACATGTTCATAAACCCTGGATGATACAGGATTAGGCAGAAAACCCCTTTTAAGCCAGTTTACTTAAAAAGGAAACTATAGTGAGATTTAGCCAGCATTATTTTACTATTTTATTTTGAAGTTCACATGTTTATAGATTGATATTTTATATCATATTTTCATTATCTGTAGAAAATATTTATTTTACAAATGAATATGATATAGTGTTTAAAGAGAATGGTAGGCTTTTTAATAAGAAATAGGAACTAAAGGAAAAAATAAATGGAAAGCCCACCACTAGCTTTGCACTTGTTGACCACTGCTGCAGACTGAAGATCTACATGGGCATAGTCTCAGGTTAAAAAAAAGATAGGCGAGGGGATGTTAAACTGCTCTGAATCATTAAAGTGATACTAAACAGAGAATTGTTAATTGCCATAATTCATTCGCATAAATCATATACATCATGACCCTGTATTTTGTTAAAAAAAGTACCTTATTCCTGCAGCACTGTTGTGTAGTTATATGATCTTTCCCTGTTCTTTGGCATCTGCAGGGACAGGGAATGATCCCTGGGAGGGGCTTCTATCACTCTGCTGATGTATGCTCTCTATAGTGTGACCCTGTGTTTGTCCAGCCCTGATTGGTGCTGTGCCAGTCACATGACTAAAAAAACTGTTTCTGTTGTAGGCACTTAGCACCTGTGAGGTAGAATATCAAATACTGTATCCAAATCCATCTATGCTAGATGGACAGCAAACTCTTGTCCAAGTTGCCAACTCCTAAAAAATAGCGTTTTTTAAAATGCATACATTATGTTTCATAAATTGTTGCTGTCTATGATTTACAATATTATTTTCTATTGTATGTTCCTCTACATACATTTAACAAGCCCCCATTTATATTTCCTAAAGTGAATCTATGGTTACAAGAGTCAGAAAGACTGACAGTAGTCTACTGCCTATGGCCAGTTTATGGCAGTTTATGGACCGTACCATGTCCTCAACCTAATGTTCTGTATTTTCCTATTTTTCTATGTCATGGAAGGGTATTTCAAGTCTTATCTTCACATTTTGATTTTATTACTTTCCTTTCCATTACATTATTCAGGGCTTTTTTTCAGGGGGAACTTGGTGGAACTTAGTTCCACCACCTCTGGCTCAGACCCTTTGGTGCCTGATCACCACAATCACTTGTAAACCCAGAAGTCTGGTTTCTGTGTTTACAAGTGACAGCTCTGCACTCTGTATAAATTGCAATCCTGGTATTTAAGGCCCCTTTAAGACCCTCCTACTGTTTTCGTGAAATTTGACTGAAAACACCCACTAATTGATGTGATTTGGAGGGTGTGTGCAGGGGGAGGGGTTTTGTGGGGCCGTGGTTAAGTTCCAGCACCTATTGTTTGAGAAGAAAAACCCTGACATTATTGATCTATGACTTTCATACATGACAAAAAGGCTTTTGATCCAAGTATCACAAAGAAAATTGGTTATGTAAGAGGTAAAGTAGACCTTGCACAACTCTTTATTAAGAAATGCTAAATGAAAAAAAAGAAGAAACAAGTTACTCATCTTATACTTTGGCTTCTATTCACATCCAGTAGGTGAGAGTGACTTCACTGGACCATTCACTGGGATCCTGAGAATGCAGAGGAGCTTAAATCTCACAAGACCTTGCACTGGCACTGTGCCAGAGTGACCTCCTGTGTGATTTGGTTTCCAGAGCTTTACCAGGATCCCGTGGGAAGGCCCAGTGATGCCACCCTCTCCTAGGAAAGTTTGCTGATAGCTGCAGTGCAGGTTAATCATTTTTCTTTACATTTTTTTCACTTTAGTATTTAAAAAAATATTTGCATAGCAATTTGTCCAGGGAAAGTACATGTATATTTCTTTTGTTTTAGGAAATGCCTATGATACTTAACACTGTCTAGTGGCCACATGTGGTAATTTTCAATTTAAAGCATTTGTAGAACTTTTTAAAACTAAAATAATAAACATGTTATACTTACCTTCTTTGTGCAATGGTATTGCACAGAGCAGCCCGAACTTCCACTTCTGGGGTCCAATGCTGGTGCTCTTCCTCTTCTGTGTATGCACCCACAGTAAGCCGCTTCACATGCGGGCTCACTCCTAAGCCAGTGCTGTGTGTGTCAACAAACCCATCAACTGCTCTCTGTGCACAGGGTTTGATTGGATTGAGTGAGGACTCAGGTAAGTATAAAGAGGGTTGAGGGGGGTGATACAAACACTGGGACTTTTTTATACCATAATGCACGTTAATCAATGAAAAATATTTTCCCAGCACAAGAAATAGCATAATAACATACATTTCTATGCCCCACTCTCATAGAACAAATTTACATGCACTTTCACTGCATGCATTTTTTTTATAAATACACACCTTAATGTTTTTCATGGTGGAAGAGTTGAAAATAATGTATACCTCACATTTCTATAAAAGGTCCAGTTTTATATCTTTGTGACAGAGGGTAGGTGCCAGCACTAGTAGTACTTATTGCTTTAGACAATTTAAAAAATGTAGGGAATTCTGTGCAAACCAGTGGTATGGGTTTCCAGTCTGTGACCAGTGCTTCATTGTGAAAGTGAGGAGTATAGGTAAACCACCAACTTTTTTGACAGTATTTCAGTGAATCAACAGGCACTTATCTTCTCTTTCTTCCACTCCTTCTCGGGTTGAGAACACACAAGCTAAACATGGTGAGGAAATATTATAGAAATGCTAATTAGTGAAAGTGCTGGAAGTAAAAGGCTTGTTTATATTATTTTGTCTACTTTCTTTAGATTTTTTGTTGTTGTGTGTATGATGTGCAGAATTGTTTGTGTTACAACCTGAATATATAGCTGTGGTGTCCTGGATGTATGTTTATGTGTGATGTGCAAGATGTATGTGCGTGCTGTTTGAGGTTGCCTGTGTGTACTGTTCTTGACTGTGTGTGCATGGCTTAATTGTATGAATAGGAGCTTTGCTGTAGATGATTGCATGTGTGCGCTGCACTAGATTATATGTGTGTGGTACCTCTCCTTGATTTGTTGTACCTGAATTCACTATGTAGGTTGGAAGTTCAGACTCTTCTAAACTACACCATGCTTAGCTATTTCTATGTGAAACAACAAAGAAAATAATGAAACTGACACTTTGCTATGATTACATATGGCTGTGAGCAGAGGGGGAACCACCCGCATAAAAACTGCTTACAGATGCTAGTAACTGCTGTCATCCAAATAATAATACTACATGGATGTGTTCCTCTGAACTAAGGAGACATAACAAAAAACAAGAGATGCAAAGAATTCTTCAGTGAGGAGCAAGCATACTTAGCAAAAATATAAATGTTTAATTTGAAAAATGATTATGTAAAATAATACCACATGTACACCAGATAAAGTCATGGATAGACAATAGATATACCAAGACCAACTAATACCAATTAAAATTGACAACGTTGTCGGGAACAAAAAGTACTTGTTGTCAATTTTAATTGGTATTAGTTGGTCTTGGTATATCTATTGTCTATCCATGACTTTATCTGGTGTACATGTGGTATTATTTTACATAATCATTTTTCAAATTAAACATTTATATTTTTGCTAAGTATGCTTGCTCCTCACTGAAGAATTCTTTGCATCTCTTGTTTTTTGTTAGCTATTTCTATGTTTTGGCCATACCAACCATTACACCCAGTAAGCTGCTCAAGTGTCAAATACTTTGTTGTCCAAATGGTGCCCAGGGGGGCTCCAGGTCTTTAACAACCCCCGTGACCACTGTGGTGTATCTAATTGGATGAACAAGGAAGTTGCAAATGTTGGAGGCTGGAGAGAAGACATGTGTTTGGACAGCCATTTTATAATCACGACAATGGTAGCTAGAGTTCTCTTGCCTTTTGCATTGTTGTTTTCAAAGAGTGGTTTGTCCTCTGTGAAAATTGTTACTTATTATATTACTATTGATAATGCTATTGTGTCCTGTCTTGAATTTCTAGTTTTGGGTCCCTTCTCCTCGTTGAAACTCAGTTGCATGTCCAGCTTTTTCTTTCTGTGGTGCCCTTATGCTTTGCTTGACCAGCTTTTTTTCTTATATCAAGTTCTTAACTTCCCTTGTTAAATATCTTTTCTTTTCCTTGTTAACTTTATCTTAACAATTTACCTTTGCTGTTTGTACATTCTGTGCTGTAGTTACCACTTTTTATGGATGCAGAACTGGGTCTATAGCTGTATTGTTTAAATTGGCAGAGTAGAATAATTTTTTTTAAAGTTGTCTCATTTTCCCTTTAACTGTGTGTTTTGTTTCCTAGTATTTAATAACCTTTGTCTTTAAAATGGTAGGGAAAGGATACTGATTGGCAGTCAATTAGCTTTTGGATGCTCAGTTAGAAATGTATGGCATAAAATGTGCAGATAACTAAAAGTACAGCCAAAACTAAAATTCCATGTGACATCCAGTCATATTACTAAATCAAAATCATACCCCAATATGAGAAATGTGTTACTGTTTACTGCAGATTACAATGGGCAGCTGCGAATGACATCTGGCGGTAATATTGTCACAGTTCATAAACCTGCAAGATAGTGGCACCTAAAAGTGCCTTATCTTTCAATGTGTTCTAAATTGCATGGTAAATTTACAGCGCTTTGCAACAAATACTTTGTAACACATTGATGTGTCACACTTGAGTTGCACTTCAGTTTAAGAGCCTGATTCATGCAGTGAGCTATATGCATGGATGACTGGTCTGCTTATCGAAATGAGGAATATTTATGGTTCAGATGTACAGTAGCTGGCTAAATGTTGTTTGCTCATAGCACACAATTTGATGTGTGGTCTGTATGGTAGGTTATCTGTCAGGAATTCTATCCATAAAAATTTAACCTCATTCTAAACTCTTTCCTTGTTCTAAGCTACAACCACATTGTCACTTCTAGATTAGCTGTTAGCTAAAGATTCCTAAGGATTCCTCATACTGTTACTTGACATTCAGTCTGCTACTTTCACCCTATTTAAAGGCATATTCATGGTACATTCACTAAACATTCACTTAACATTTGTTTATAACATTTCCTGATATTTGCCAACATTGGTTTCTTGCAAATGCAAAAAGTTGTTTATTGTAACATTCACCCCTTGAAAAAGTGAACATTACATTCTTTGCACAGTCACTAAACACATTTGGAAATAAAGTTCACTGGCGTGAGAACAAGAGTGATACCAATATTGTGAGTGGGTATCTGTTTAGTATGGGGCAGCAGCAGTGCAGTCCCTTGCCATGTTTATATCAATCCTCATGCCCTTTAGAATTGAGGGAGTGCTTTAAGAGGGGTTTCAAAAAGCACCATTCTTGAACCATGCTATTCAGCAACCCCAGTGCCCAGGACAGGGTTCAGGAAAGGGGGAGAAGGGCTTTCATGCCACTGACCTGCCTCATAGGGAGCAAGTAGGTGATTGCTCCCTCTCTCATAAACCAGTTAAAAGTGCACACAGGTCAGAAATAGTAAAATAAAAAAACACCTGCACATTTGAAAAATACATGTAGGGATATTGATATTGTTTATTGTCATTCCAAAACATGTTGTACATGAAACCCACTAAATATTCAAACCCCAGCTAACAATAATACAGTCAAGACAAACAAAAGAAAATAATTATAAATACATAAAATAACATTACAATAATTAACAAATAATAATAATATGAAAAGTACAGTATTATCAATGCAAATTTGCAGCAATGCCCTTATAAGAAATACTAACATATACTACCAATAATTCACGGTGATATAGAAATGATCAATCTCACAGCATAAGGAAAAAGCTGTTCCTAGGCCTGTTGGTTCTAGCCCTAATGCTGCATAACCTCAGACATGAAGGGAGGGGGGACAAACAGAACATAGGCAGGATGGGAGGAATCCCTCAAAATATTAGGTGTCATCTTCCTACACCTGCTGTTGTAAATAGTATTGATGGTGGGCATAATGATACCAGTAATCCTCTGGACTTTCTTAGCTACCCATCGCAGTACCTGTTTAACAGATAAATTACTCTAACAAATGAAAGAAGTAAGCACACTCTCCACCACACACCTATAAAATGAGATGCGGACTGGAGTAACAGGACCAGCACACTTTATTTCCTCAAAAAGTAAAGGTGTTGATAGGCCTCCTGTACTATGCTGGCTGCATTAGTGCTCCAGGTAATGCTACCAGAGATATACACACCCAAATATTTAAATCAAGGGACCATCTCAACATCTATTTACTGCTGATGTAGAGCGGAGTAATGCTGGTCTTTCTAAAATCCACAATCATGTATTCTAATGTTCCTAAATTAATCAATTTCTTCCACATTCAGTAGTATCTCTTGGCGGGTCTCCTTTGACACAGGATCCCAAAAGAGAGAGCAAATGATCTCTTCTTCGTCTCTTCTCAAGTTGAGTGGGTCCAGTACTGTAATTTTTTTTTAAAGAGGACACTACTGCCCAAGAAAGTCAAGCAGAGAACAAAGGACTGGTCACCAGAAATGCCTGTAGGCTCTCTATTACTAACTGGCCATGCCTAGATCTGTGCTGTGTCTCTGTATGAAGGCAGCATTGGTAATGTGATGACTGGTGAGCTAGTATTTGAAAGTAGTAGCAGGAGAGGATGAGAAATCCCAGATCCACATATGAAATTCAGAACCTGATCTCATTTTGCAGATGAGGCCTTAATGACAGTCTTTTGACAGGCTCAATCCCTATACTACGAATTAGTCAACAGCCCTTATGCACAATGCAAATTTCTTATAGAAGATTAATCAAACACTCATGGGGAGTTATTTACGAAAGGCAAATCCACTTTGCACTGCAAGTGCACTTGAAAGGGCACTTGGAAGTGCAGTCACTCTAAATCTAAGGGGTAGATCTGAAATGAGTGGAATCTCTGTTGATTTTATCATCCAATCATGTGCAAGCTAAAATGCTGTTTTTTATTTTCCTTGCATGTCCCCCTCGGATCTACAGCAACTTTACTTTCAAGTGCACTTGCAGTGCAAAGTGGATTTTCCTTTAGTACATAACCCCCATGGTGTCCTTGAAAGAACCACATCACCACCTCCATGAGAACTGTTGCTGCATCAACCCTTAGCTTTTGTGAACTAAAGAAATGAACAATTTACACTTAAAAGTATGGGCTTTTTCAAAACTGCTCTGTAAATGGTTCAGATGGGAAGGCTCATCACTGAGAGAATGGGGGTTTAAAAAGTTTGAAACAAGGTATAAATGTATATTGCTAAAAAAACAAACAAAAATATATATTTTTATTGCTAGCAAAACTGTAGCATTAAAAACTTGGAAGCTGTAAATGTCTCTCTTTGGCAATTTGAAACATTATGGAATCTGGCTCAGCTTTCTTGATGGGCCAGATATTTACTAATTTCTTTGGCAAGGTTAGAACACTTCGGTAACTTCCCTTACGGGACATCATTTTATTGTAAATATAGTATCTCACAAAAGTGAGTACACCCCCACATTTTTAAAAATATTTTATTAAATCTTTTCATGTGACAACACTGAAGAAATTACACTTTGCTACAATGTAAAGTAGTGAGTGTACAGCTTGTATAATGGTGTACATTTGCTGTCCCCTCAAAATAAATCAACACACAGCCATTTGTGTCTAAACCGCTGGCAACAAAAGTGAGTACACCCCTAAGCAGGCCCGGACTGGGACAAAAAATAGGCCCGGGCATTTTGGATTGAGCAGCCCAAAACATGTTAACCGGCCCCTTCCCCACTCTCCACCCTGACAGATTCCCCGAGAGAGGGGAGGGGGAACCCAGCAGAGGTGTGTGGGGGGGGGGGGGGGGGTGAGGTGGGACTAGGAAAGAGCATGGTGGGATGGAGAGCACAGGGAAGAACCTTGAGAACATGGGGTGGGGCGAGAGCACAGGGAGGAAGAGAAGAGCACAAGGGGCAGAGGAGAGCATGGGGGGAGGTGGAGAGCATGGGGGGAGGTGGAGAGCATGGGGGGAGGTGGAGAGCACAGGAAGGGCGGCGGAGAGCAAGGGGGGAAGGTGGAGAGCATGGGGGGAGGTGGAGAGCACAGGAAGGGCGGCGGAGAGCAAGGGGGGAAGGTGGAGAGCACAGGGGGGCTGGTGGAGAGCATTGGGGGGATGTGAAGAGCACATGGGGGGAGGTGGAGAGCACAGAGAGGGCGGCAGAGAGAATGGGGGGAGATGGAGGGCACAGGGGGCTGGTGGAGAGCATGGGGGGGTGTGAAGAGCACAGGGAGGGCTGCAGAGAACATGGGGGGAGATGGAGAACACAGGGAGGGCGGCGGAGAGCATGGGGGGAGATGGAGAGCACAGGGAGGGCGGCGGAGAGCACAGGGAGGGCGGCGGAGAGCATGGGGGGAGGTGGAGAGAATGGGGGGGCTGGTGGAGAGCACGGGGTGGGCAGCGGAGAGCACAGGGGGGAGGTGGAGAGCATGGGGGGGGCTGGTGGAGAGCACAGGGAGGGCGGCAGAGAGCATGGGGGGGATGTGAAGAGCACATGGGGGAGGTGGAGAGCACGGGGAGGGCAGCGGAGAACATGGGGGGAGGTGGAGAGCACAGGGAGGGCGGCAGAGAGCATGGGGGGAGATGGAGAGCACAGGGAAGACGGCGGAGAACATGGGGGGAGATGGAGAGCACAGGGGGGAGGTGGAGAGCACAGGGGGGCTGGTGGAGAGCATGGGGGAAGGTGGAGAGCACGGGGGGGCTGGTGGAGAGCATGGGGGGATGTGAAGAGCGCATGGGGGGTGGCAAGCACAGAGAGGGCGGCAGAGAGCATGGGGAGAGGTGGAGAGCACGGGGGGGGCAACGGAGAGCATGAGCGGGCAGCGGAGAGCATGGGGAGATGTGGAGAGAACAGGGGGGAAGCAGAGTGCGTTGGGGGATATGAACAGCGCAGGGGGGGTGGCGGAGAGCACAGGGAGGGTGGCAGAGAGCATGGGGGGAGGTGGAGAGCAAAGGGAGGGCGGCAGAGAGCATGAGGGAGGTGGAGAGCACTGGGGGGCGACAGAGCATGGGGGAGGTGGAGAGCACTGGGGGGGCAGAGAGCATGGGGGAGGTGGAGAACACTAGGGGGCGACAGAGAGCATGGGTGAGGTGGAGAACACTAGGGGGCGACAGAGAGCATGGGTGAGGTGGAGAGCACTGGGGGGGCAGAGAGCATGGGGGAGGTGGAGAGCACTGGGGGGGCAGAGAGCATGGGGGAGGTGGAGAGCACTGGGGGGGCAGAGAGCATGGGGGAGGTGGAGAACACTGGGGGGCGACAGAGAGCATGGGGGAGGTGAACACTGGGGGGCGACAGAGAGCATGGGGGAGGTGGAGAGCACTGGGGGGTGGCAAACAGCATGGGGGAGGTGGAGAGCACTGGGGGGCAGCAGAGAGCATGGGGGAGGTGGAGAGCACTGGGGGGGGGGGTAGCAGAGAGCATGGGGGAGGTGGGGAGCAATGGGGGGTGACAGAGAGCATGGGGGAGGTGGAGAGCACTGGGGGGCGACAGAGAGCATGGGGGAGGTGGAGAGCACTGGGGGGCGACAGAGAGCATGGGGGAGGTGGAGAGCACTGGGGGGGGGGGGGTGGCAAAGAGCATGAGGAGGCAAAGAGTATGGGTGGTGTGGAGAGCCTAGGGGGGGCAGCAGAAATAAGTAGGATAGGAGGAGCGGTGGGGGTGGCTGCATATAGAACAATCATTCTCTCCATCTTCCTCCTGCAGTCTCCTGCTTCTCCTCTACCTCTCGCAGGCATTCCGATACTGCAGGAGGAAGATGGAGAGAATGATTGTTCTATATGCAGCCGCCCCCACCGCTCCTCCTATCCAGGTTATAGGTGGGTGGCGGAGAGCACGGGGCTGCACTCACGTTTTCTGTTATCGGCTTCAAGATGTTAGCAGCAGCAGGTGTCTGCTCTGGCTCCTCCCCCTTTCGCAGTCACGCCCCCTGGCACCGACGGCTGACGGCTGACGGCTGACCTATGCGGGCGGCCGCAGAAGGCTCTAGCTCCACCCCCCCTCTATGTTTACGTCCCCCCAGCGCCGATGGAGTTTAACTGGCAGCCGGGCGGCCGCGGAGAGGCTGCATGAGCCTTGTGACTCGCAAGGACTTGCAGCCTGGTGGCCCAGGCAGCCGCGGCCCACCGGGCGAATGCCCGGTTTGCCCTATGGCCAATCCGGGCCTGCCCCTAAGTGAAAATGCCCAAATTGGGCCAATTAGTCATTTTCACTCCCCGTGTCATGTGACTCGTTAGTGTTACAAGGCCTCAAGTGTGAATGGGTAGTAGGTGTGTTAAAATTGATGTTATCACTCTCACTCTCTCATACTGGTCCCTGGAAGTTCAACATGACACCTCATGGCAAAGAACTCTCTGAGGATCTGAAAAAAAAGAATTGTTGCTCTACATAAAGATGGCCTAGGCTATAAGAAGATTGCCAAGACCCTGAAACTGAGCTGCAGCACAATTACCATACAGCGGTTTAACAGGACAGGTTCCACTCAGAAAAGGCCTCGCCATGGTCGACCAAAGAAGTTGAGTGCATGTACTCAGCGTCATATCCAGAGGTTGTCTTTGGGAAATAGACATATGAGTGCTGCCAGCATTGCTGCAGAGGTTGAAGGGGTGGGAGGTCAGCCTGTCAGTGCTCAGACCATACGCCACAAACTGCATCAAATTGGTCTGCATGGCTGTCGTCCCAGAATGAAGCCTCTTCTAAAGATGATGCACAAGAAGCCCCCAAACACTTTGCTGAAGCAAACTAAGGACATGGATTGCTAGAACCATGTCCTGTGGTCTGATGAGACCAAGATAAACGTATTTGGTTCAGATGATGTCAAGCGTGTGTGGAGGCAACCAGGTGAGGAGTACAAAGACGAGTGTGTCTTGCCTGCAGTCAACCATGGTGGTGGGAATTTCATTGTCTGGGGCTGCATGAGTGCTGCCGGCACTAGGAAGCTACAGTTTATTGGGAGAACCATGAATGCCAACATGTAATGTGACATACTGAAGCAGAGCATGATCCCCCTCCCTTCGGTGACTGGGCCGCAAGGCAGTATTCCAACATTATAACGACCCCAAACACACCTCTGCCTTGATAAAGAAGCTGACAGTAAAGGTAATGGACTGGCCAAGCATGTCTCCAGACCTAAACCCTATTGAGCATCTGTGGGGCATCCTCAAATGGAAGGTGGAGGAGAGCAAGGTCTCTAACATCCACCAGCTCCGTGATGTTGTGATGGAGGAGTGGAAGAGGATTCCAGTGGCAACCTGTGAAGCTCTGGTGAACCCCATGCCTAAGAGGGTTAGGGCAGTACTGGAAAATAATGGTGGCCACACAAAATATTGACATTTGGGCCCAATTTGGGCATTTTCACTTAGGGGTGTACTCACTTTTGTTGCCAGCGGTTTCTACATTAATGGCTGTATATTGGCTTATTTTGAGGCGGCAGCAAATTGATACTTTATACAAGCTGTACACTCACTACTTTATATAAATTGCAAAGTTGCATAATACTTTGTGTTTGCTGTCACAAAATGTACTGATGAGTGAATCTTTCTAGCATGAACGGTCATGCAGACTTGGTGAATTACATAATCATATTTAAAGAACGGCAGTGAAACAGAAAGAGATTACTTCCCAAGCAGCAGTTTACCGCAGTTCACTTCCCTGTGGAATAATGTCCCTGAGTAATTGTGCTGGAAAAGCTGCATATCAAAAAGCCAAACTATTTACAGTCACTTACAGTTTACTGGGTCACCTACTGAAAAAAAAAATGGGGGAATTAAAGAACAATTCTTCTAAGCACATTTTTTAAACATTTAAAAAAGCAACATAATACAACTCCATTTTAACAAAAAATGATATTCCTTTGCTTTTAGCTGTCAAGTATGCATGCAGAAATTTGGTAATCACATTTCTTTCTAGTATTTTATAACAGATCTGAAGCAGAAATAGGCAATGTCAAATGATGGGTCTGATTTCTGATATGTGGAGCAAAAACGAAAAACAGCTTCATATTTTTGCCAAAGCAAATGCCAGTTCTGATATCATATAGGAGTTTTTTTTTACAGCATAATTTCTTAGATGTAGACATTCTATAGCTTTAGCATTCCACTATGACTATAATTTGATTTTACTTGTAATACATTTAAAATATAAATGATCAATCTACATTTAAAACTGTTTAAGCTATGGATTTTCAAATATTTACATACACAAGTACAGATGCTCCTCGTTTAATGACTGACCTGTGTAACGACTGCTCGGACTTACGACCAGCTGTCCCCACCTGAACGGTGGCGCTGTACATCATTGTATTGTACAGTACAGTACAAAATTTTTGTTTGTGTTCTGTACTTATGCAAATTAAAACAATGTTATTGAGCTGGAATTTTGTGTTTAGACCTTTTTTTCACAATACAGTACAGTAGTTAAGAATGCTTAAAATATTGATTACTTGTGACTCCTCGTTTAACAACCAATTTGTTTAAGGACCTGGTCGTTGGAACGGAACCTGGTTGTTAAGTGAGGAGAGCCTGTAAACATTAAAACAAGCCCTCACTGGCTTATATTGCTGCAGGCATTGTGGGCCAATACATGCTTAGATTTTTCAGCACAAGCTTTTCAGTTTTACTTTCACATACTTTCACATTACTCTCAATAGCTTAACCCCTCACTGCCAGCAGTAAGTTGGCAGCCTAACAGCCTTCAAATCTCTAATCTAAACACAGAGGAGGTACATGGGAAGTATGGAGAGTCCTGAGACCACAATTGAATGGCTTTGCATTGCTTGTATTATAAATTTTAAGGATGAATTATTTCACAGTGCTCACAACTACAAAGGTTATTTAGGGCTTTTGTAATGCTCATTGACTGCTTGTTAGAAATTTGTACCTATTTAAATGTCCATAACCTGGCCACAATTCTACATTAAGGATATACAGTGCCTTGAAAAAGTATTTATACCCCTTGAGATTTTCCACATTTTGCCATGTTACAACCAAAAACGTAAATGTATTTTATTGGGATTTTATGTGATAGACAAACACAAAGTGGCACATAATTGTGAAGTAGAAGGAAAATGATAAATGGTTTTCAAAATTTTCTATGGATGGCCATGGTAGGTTTACAGTTCTGCCATACTCTTTCCATTTTCGCACAATGAATTGAACAATGCTGAGATGTTCGAAGCTTGGGATATTTTTTATAACCTAACCCTGCTTTGAAACTTGATCCCTGACCTGTCTGGTGTGTTTCTTGGTCTTCATGATGTTGTTTGTTCACTAAGGTTCTCTAACAAACCTCTGAGGACTTCACAGAACAGCTGTATTTATCCTGAGATTAAATTACACACAGGTAGACTCTATTTAATAAATAGGGGACTTCAGAAGGCAATTGGTTTCACTAGATTTTAGTTAGGGGTATCAGAATAAAGGGGGCTGAATACAAATGCACGCCACACTTTTCAGGTATTTATTTGTAGAAAATTTTGAAAACCAGTTATCATTTTCCTTCTACTTCACAATTATGTGCCACTTTGTGTTGGTCTATCACATAAAATCCCAATAAAATATATTTATGTTTTTGGGTGTAACATAACAAAATGTGGAAAATTTCAATTGGTATGAATACTTTTTCAAGGCACTGTAAAAGTACATTAATTGTGGTTGTCCTAAAAGAAAACATCATCTTAATTTCTCTTTAGGAAGATTTTATTAGTACAAATATTTGTGAAAGATTCAATTTTGGGGCCAAATAATGAAAACTAAAGGTAAGATAAAGGAGCATTTTGCCTACAGCAACCAATCATAATCTTTTTTTTTTTTCTTTCTAACCTGCCCTGACCAGTGGATTCTGATTAGTTGTAATGGGTGCAGGGTTATTTGCTCCAATTTTGATAAAGCAAACCCACTGACTGGCTATTGACCATTCTTAGTAAGAAATCTGTAAATTCCCTTCCCTACCATATTAACAATGTCTGTGTTGTTTGCTTGTCTTGTTTTGCCCCCATTGGTGCTTCGGTAGAGGAGGTATCTGCACGAATAGTCCAAGTAGTAACTGCTGATGCTGTAGCGGTCCTGAGAGGTGAACAGGAGAAAGAAGTCCAGCTCAAGGGCCCTCCGGGAGATCTTCCTTTAGGTAAAAGAGGATATAGTGAGTGTGATTAGTACTGTTCTGCAGAATCCCTCTGCAATTTTGAAATTGCAGTTGGGGATTAAAGTGCATTTTGAATGGCACAGGCCTAATATTACCATTGCCATATTGCTTATTACTTAACAAAATTAACCCTATGTATTACCAATGCAGAACTTTCTATGTGGTGTCTTGGTCATAGGTGTATATGTGTGTGACGTGTATGTTCTGATGGTTGTAGATAAGGTTAACTCATGTGCTGTAATTGGTTGTAGACATGTGCAATTTGTTCGTTCCAAATTCGTTTTTCAACGAATTTCGACACACTCATTAATTCGGAAATATCCGAACTAACGAAAACACGTTTAACAACGTTTTTCAAATATTCGTAAATTTGAATATTAGTAAATTCGGAAATTCATAAATTCGATATTCGAAAATCCAAAAATTCTAAAATCTGAAATAATAACTAACTATTACTAACTATTAAATTATACGTATTAGAATTCCCTCTAAAATTTGGCTGTTAGTGAACGTAATGAATACGAATTAATCCGAAGTTATGAATTACCCGAAATAACGAATGCCATATCTAAACAAATGGAATATAACGAATTAATAAAATAAATAACAATAATAATAATAATAAAAACATTTTATTATTATTATTTATTATTAATTTGTTTCGTTCCATTTGTTTAAATGCGGCATTCGTTATTTCAGGTAATTCATAACTTTGGATAAATTTGTGTTTGTTACGTTCACTAACAGTCAAATTTGAAAGGAAATTCTAATACCTACAATTTAATAGTTAGTTATTATTAGTTAGTTAGTTATCCTTTCAAATTTTATCAATTTTATTTTTTATTTTCGGAATTTCTCATTTACGAATTTTCGAATTTATGAATTTTCAAATTTACAAATTGCGATCATAACGAATGACCGAAAACTAAATAAAAACCAAAAACGAATAAAAAGAAAATGAATGAATTTTTCGGCAGTGCACAAGTCTAATTGGTTGTAGGTAAAAAAAAGTGTCTGTATACAGAAGAGTACTGTATCTGTACTGTATGTGTGAAAGCGTTCCTCGATGAAAAGTATATGTTGTTGCATGTGAGTGACAGTAAAAGGGAAGTGTTCACAAACACACTAATTAGTCCACCAGCACCCTGTCTTGCACATTTTTGTAATTAATTTAGCTTTTGGATTTCATTGTGGGTATTTTATATTTTAGATACTTTTACTTGGATTTTATTTTTGCAGTATCTTGTCTATAATGTAAACTGAATACTTGTATTTAAATATATACAAGGGTCAGCATGGCCTGTGGTACCCCCAGGCTAGCAACATTGGTATGTCGCACTTAGTATTCATAACTTGTTCTATCTTGTTACTTTGTGAAATATGGATCCTAAAATGTATGACTTTTCTGTTAGTTCCTTCACGGGGAAAGCTTGCTGAATTTAGTAGTATTCCATTACAATGTTGCACTGGGGATTTGAATAAATAAGCTTTATTGCCTATATAGAAGGGATATTTTCCTGCTATTCAATGGCAAAATTTGCTGGCATAGAATGCAATGGATCATGGAGAGCAGCACACAGCGAAAATTACTTTTCAAATACTTTTTCTCCATAGGAAGAAAGGCAGAAAATTGTAACAGTGTGTTTTCTTTTTTGTAAGAAGAGTCAATGGATAATATTAGCTTGTTATGTGATAGCCTGTAGGAAAGTGGAATTACTGTAATATATATATATATATATATATATATATATATATATATATATATATATATATATATATTCACACACACATGCATTACTGCCAGTGTATGATACATAAGGTTAGAAGGTTAGTGGCACATTTATACACAGTACTATGTAAAAATAAAAGCGTTGCCCATAGCAACAAAGCAGATGAATTCCTGTCAGTATCAAGTCAGGTGTAAATAAATGAGAGCTTGAATTTAATTGGTTGCTTTGGGTAATGACATCTGGGCAACCCCTGGTGTTCGGGAATTTGTAATTTAGAATATGTAATTTGAACTTGGAATCCTGACTGACAAATTGCCTGGTAAGTTCAAACTAAAACATTTAAAATTCTATAAACTTGGGGGGGGGGGGGGTATATTTATTAAAACTCCACCATCATTAGAAGTGACCAGATTGGGATCACATTCTACAGCATTTTTACATAGGTGCCTCCCACAGCCAGCATGCTGAACAGAAGAGCAGTAATGTTAATAGACAGCTTGCCTGAGAGCAAGCATGCAATGGAAAGCAAGACTATTTAATATGATTTGAAATTTTCTTCTTCTTCTTCTTCTGTAAGAGGAATGCTCCAGGTAGCTTACAGTGAGGTTTTGTATGCAAAACTGTACATTTATGTTTTAGGTTTGGGTGGTGTTTAATGTAACTTGTAAGCACTGCATTTTTGAAACATCACTGCCAAAAGTGATTAAACCTTGTTAAGGGTACTTTTTACCAGATCATAATGATGAACGTTATTTAACTTAAAGCATATTTCCACTTTTGCAGTCAAATTTGAGAAAACCTCAATATATCTTAGTTATGTGTTCCCATTCAAACAGCATACCAATTTTTATTATTTTTTTTAAGCAAAGGTAAAGCTTTTTTTCCCCCATTAAATTAACAAACATTTTATTCTTACCTGTTCTGTGCAATGGTTTTGCACAGAGCAGCCCCAAGCCTCTTCTTCTTCTGCTCCAGGCTCCTCCTCTTTGGCAAATGCCCCCATGGATAGCTGCTTTCTATAGGGGCGCCCGTGTGTACTTGCTCCTGAGCCGCCTTGTCTGCATCTATTGACACAGATCAGGCGGCTCGGCCTGCCCCCAGCTCACTCGGCAGAGCACAGCCAATGGCTCCCACTGCTATCAATCTGCCCAGGTAGGAGGGAGACAGCAGCAGGAGCCACTGCTTATGTGCACATCGCTGGATCAGATTGGGCTCAGGTAAGTATAAGAGGGGGCGGGGGGCGGATTTTGCAGCACAGAAAGTTTTTCACCTTAATGCATTAAGTTGAAAAACTTTAAGGCTTTATAACCACTTTATTATTTCTTATCTTTTAAATGTTTGTTAGGGAAAGGTGTCATGGCTGACTGCAAGGTTTATTAAACAGTGTTCAAATCTAGTTACAATTAATAATAAAGATCTGCCTGCAGAGTACAGACTGGGTTAACTATGGTAAGCTGCATTTTTTATTTTTTTAAAGTTATGCTATGTGAATGGGGACAAATGTTAACTATGTGTTATCCCCATTTGTCTGCTAAAGTGGAAAATACACTTTAAAATATCTGCCCACCTCAACATATAAGTGTAAGGCCCTGGCTTACACACCTTGGTTTTATCAAGTTTTATCACTGCAACAAATACCAATTCTGTTCCTGTTGATCTGGGAGTTTTAAACTCCCACCTTTGTTCCATCTCCTCTTGTTTTATTTGACATAATATGAAATACATTTGAATAAAGTCCAACACAGAGAGTGGGAACATGCGAATAATGCAGACGGCAGACAGCAGCTGTGCAGACCTAAGATCTTAAGCACAATGGAGCCCTCAAAAAATACAAGAAACTGCCAGGTGGTGTATCTGTCTAGCACAGGCTTTCTCAACCTTTTTTACCTTGGAGGAACCTTTGAAATAATTCTCAAGTCATAGGGAACCCCTGCTAAAAATGATTTTATCTACAACTTACAGTTTACTAGAGTGATCGGTAAATTGTAGATATAATCACTAAAACCATGTTCTATATAAACATGAAATTAAAATTGTGTAATTAAAAATACACAAACAGTAAAAATGGGCAGAAAATTAGACAGTGAAAACTGCAATGTCCCCGTGCATTGATGGTTAGTGGAGACATGCTTCCTTACATTGGTGGTCTCTTATATATGGTTATTGGAAACCCCTCAGAGGTGGATAGTTGAAAGTGGAATATATTTGTTACTTATGTGCCAAATTCTTAGAAAAGTACCAAGTGGACAAGTTGATTTTCTCAGATCAGTGTTATATGAAAAAGTATACTAAGAATAAAAAATCATCATAAGGAAATAATCAATGTGCTCAGTAGTGAACATAGTCAGCAAAGGGTCCCCACACAAGAACAGTTATTGGTGCCCTCACATTTAATTAATGCCCAAGTTCAAACACCTAATGATTGTGCATAGACTATTGCAGGTGAAGAGTAGGCTCTGTGATGCCCGGAAATCTATTATAGTCCATAATATGAAATTGGGATGAGACACTGAACACCCTATCCTCCTCCTAGCCAAATTGTTTCAAGAGGAAATAGGAGAAACCTCCTGCATGTCTCACTGCTGCTTGGGCAGGAAATTAAGGAATTTCTTCTTGTACAGTAGTGCTTAGATATTGTGCACAGTTTAAAGTGTATCTAGATCCAAAAACAAAACAGTAATATGTTGCAGTTTACCAGTCCTTAGATGTGGTGACCTCATTTGTTTTTCCAGGATGACATGTGTTTATTTATTTTTTGCTTCTATTCCTCTGGACATATTTCTTTTCACTTCCTTTCTTGGAAAGATACCAGGAAATAAAAGGAAATATTTCCAACTACGAGGACAAATTCCCACTTACACTGTTGTCATCACAATAGATGTACCCCTGGAAGATTGTTGCTTCTTGTATTCTATTGCAAGTGTTCCCACAATGTTGAATCACTTATTTTCTCATATTCATATACAGTATATATGGATGTGAACAAATTATTTGAAAAAAAATAAGGATATCGTTTAGTGTCACTTTAATTTTAGGTGGTAATGGTATGTACCCTTGACATTCATTTCATTTGTCATTAAATGCCACGCCCTTCTTTAAAAGTCTCATTTGGTTATAACTGCCTTTTGTTTTAGGTTTTCAATTGAAGTTGATAGGTCTAACACCAGATGTATAACAAAAAGAAAACACAATTTTAAACAGACGCAGCCTTTACAATCCTTAACCCTAAACAGTAATAATTGTCTTTTTTGAGTTTTTTTTAAATGAAATACCACATTTTTCCTTTAAGTCCACCCAGCAGTATCTTTATATTTTTTTGAGGATGAATGTAACTTAAGTAACATTGCAAAGTATATGCAACTGCATTTTTTTCAGAGCATATTGCTAAACTCTTCAAATGCTTCAAATATTATGATTCCAGTTGGCATCCCTGTTCTACATTCTGTATATGCAGAGACTATGCGGTTTATTTACTAAAGGCGAATCCACTTTGCACTACAAGTGCACCTGGAAGTGCAGTCCCTGTAGATCTGAGGGAAGCATGCAAGGAAAATAAAAAAAAAAGCATCTTTGTTTGATGATAAACATGATAAAATTAGCAGAGCTTCCCCTCATCTCAGATCTTCCCCTGAGCACTTGTAGTGCAAAGTGGTTTTTCCTTTGGTAAATCAACCCCTATGTATGTTTTTACATGCTTTATTCTTGGTATTGTTGTGCATTTCATTGACCTGCTTTACCTTTCCTTAAATCCTAGCTGTAGAAGATACAACCAATCTGCCTCCTTCTCCTCCTCCTTCACCGGCTTCAGAACAGATGGGAATGGTGGAGGAAGGTAAGGTCCTGTTATTGAAACGGTCCCTTGAAAATATTAAAATTATACACTACGCAAAATGTACATTACACTGAAGTAATTCTAAAACTTACATTTATTATGATCTCATGGTATTACTACTACATACCTACAAGGTACTTTTCACCCACATATACTGTAGTTATACAATTTCCATATAAATGTTGTACACCGCATTTCACTTGTATACTTTGCAATTGGGAATTATCAAATAATGCAAAACCATATTTTACTGGATACAATCCAGATTGCTCTTATGGTTTATTTTTGAAATCACATTTCAGTCATACTTTTCTTGGGTAACAGTGTTATTATTTTGTTAGGTTTTTAGTATTTTAAATTAAATGTGAAAATTACACTTCATAAAGAGAGATTTTTGGGAAAATATATGCAATTTTAGATTAAAAATAGTTATAATTATTCTTGTTTTATTCTTAATAAATATAATAATAATAAAAAAATCCAGTTCTCATTTAGGGCTGATTTAACTTACCGTCCTAAGGTTGATTTAACTTAAGGTAATAGATGAATAGCTGGCTGCAACAGAAGTGATTTTAAAGGCTTTCTTGGGTCTTTTTTGAAAGGTAGCATCTCCCATATGCAAATAACTCTTATGCTATTTTAAAAAATAGTCATTAAACAGTTAAATGTTCTCTGTCATCTGACTCCATTTCCCTATTGCACTCAGATACAAACTGTTGTCCAGCTTTACTAGAAAGCTGTTGCTCCTGTCATAAATAAAAAGATACTGTCACTAAAGTTTCAGCAAACCACTTACCTGTAAAGAAAAAAAAAAAACACAGAATACTGAGGTTTCCTCCTGGCCTCTCACCTGAAGGTTATTTTGATACTGAGAAATCATCCCCCGAGGTCTGCTGGGAAACCTGCACTTCTGAGAGTGTTGATCTCACGAGTCCTATGCAGCTCTTAGTGGTTCCTCTGGTTGATCGCCACCTCATATCACTACTGTGTCCTGTAATGATGTGCAAGTCAACTGGAGAAACCAGTGAGAGCTGTGGAGGTCCCAGGAGATTGACACTCCTGACAGGGTCAGTATAAGATGCTATCTAGGTTTCTACATTCTGATATCTAGCTGCATTAAATTCAGAAGTTTGGCATATGATAACTGTATTTTTGAGTGTAACTACTAAGCTTCAGTTTGACATATTATATGCCTTTAGGCTATCCAATATGGAGCACACCAGATTATTCTGTAAGGGACAACCTTTGCAAGTGGGAGAGCAACCCATTGATTGTGGGTAGTTTCTTTTCTAAAGGAGTATAGTTAGGTTTCCCAATGGTTACGTAGCCCTGTTTACTTCAATCATCCTAATTATTATTTTTTTTTTATATACCTGCACAACTGGGTGTTAGAAGTGAATACAGCTTCAATAGGCTAGGTGAAAATTATTTCATGTAGCACGTCATTACATCTTCCACACAATGTAGATTTAACTAAACTGATACTTAATAAAGAGTTTGTATATTTATGTAGATAATTCATAATTCATCACCAAAGATTTCCAAACCATTTTATAATAGGTGATGAAACATATATTTCCTAGTGCACAGGCAAGTTGATTAAAAAAAAGAATAAAATAAATCAAATGTACTGCAACATATATTTCCAAGTTAATCAGCAAGTTGATTGCAGAAAAATATTAACATAAATGTACTGCACGTTAATAGAAATTCCCAAGCGCTGAAGATCAGATCAGTAAATTACTGTTCGTAGTATTTCAAGCAATATCCATTTGGCTATACTAGTATTCTTTCAGGGTCCAAAATCACAATGGCAGATTACAATTGGGAGAAAAGTTATGTCCCAAAATTGGTCAGATTGATACTATATTTATATGTAATTCTATTATTTTTTCCAAAATATTTCATATAATAAGGTGTTCTTTCCATAATGTTCCTGAATGTCTTATCTGTTCTCTCCATGTCATCTTGTCTTTCAACTCCAAAGAAGAGAGAGTTAAGGGTCCTCTGACTGAGAAAGAAGACGAGAAAGCTCAGGGGGGAGAAAACAGGCCAACTGAGTCCTCCAACTTGGGGCTCAGCCAGGTCCAATCAGATTCAGGATCTGATGACACACAACACCAAGAGGAAAGTGTTGTATGCGATATAGCAGATGAAAAAAGCATTACAAAAAGTGAAGCAGAGTCCTCTGCTGTTGTAATGCCTTCCTTACCAGAGGAAGGTGTGTCCTGTGTATGCTCTGCATGTTAATTGCTCCCTGAATCCAACTTAAATGCTCATCCGAGGCTGTTTCATTCTTATGTGTTGCCATGATTATTGGCTTTGCTGTTTTCCTAAGCTCACTGCAGTTTGTTGTCTGTCATGGACAGCACAAAGTGTTTCCTACCTCAGTAGCTGATTTCAGGTTACTTTGCCATGATACAAACATGCTTTGCTGCTAAGCTGTTGCTTTGTGTTAGTCTCTCTTCTGCCATGTTAGACGTGTTTGCCAGTCACTTTGCTGATGACTATATACCTCTCTGTTTTATTTTTTATTCATTTATTAAATTCTTACATTAGTTCTAACTTTTTTTTCATAGAGGCTCAGTTTTCCAACTTGATTTTATATCTCATTTGTTAATGTTCAATTTTAATTTTGTTTATTTTGTTTATGTTGTCTCTTGATTCTTTTTTTTTTTTTAAACAATTACCGTTTTCTTTTTTAAAGCATGTCTTCTTCCATTCATTGCAGTCTGCGGCTGCTCATTATAAAGCTATGCTATAAGTTAGCATTCTTTTTTCTTGCCTTGATAGATGTGAAGTTTTGTTGTTTCTTTTCTTCTGTATGTAGTCGCATATGTATTATTGAATATATGATGTTTTAACAGAGCCATTCAAATAGATTTATGACACACCTAATCTAATTTATTACAAACAAACCTTAAGGGCAAGGAGTACATTTGTTGTCCATAACAACCATTCAGATTCCTTGTTAACCCTTATATCTTGATCTGCTTTGCATAAAAAGGTCAACAGAATCTGATTGTATGCTGTGGGGAATAATAAAATTTTAAATTGTACATTTTTAAGACCGATAAACCAGATACCAGATTAAGTAACTGGAATAGAAAATTACCTTTGTCTAGTTAAATGGGATATGTGACCCTTTCTGTTTTAAAGGTGCATGCTCCAGGGTTGTCATTGTAATTATGCTTTCACTAATTGGTGAGTCATTGACCTTGAATATGACCTATATATAACCCATAACTCAGCAACGAAAGATCATAAATTCAATTCTTGACATGTTCCTTTTAAATAATTAATTTAAAAGTATGGGGAATGGAACATAATTTCTCCTAGAACATCTGCTTCCAATGGGGTTAAAGAGAATTTAAGTACATATACATATATAATACCATGATCATTTTAAACAGCACTTTCTTTAAATATCTTCTCTTCTTCATTTTCTGTATCACCTACCGTAAGAAATGTGTTAAAGTTCAAGCAAAATAGAAGCAAAGTGACAGGTACCTGTAAAATTATTTGTAGTTTGTTGTACATTTCATAAAATGATTGTCAGTAAACCTAGACTCTTCATTCCTTCTGAACAACTGGTGCAAAATTTAGTTTAGCCACTGTGATGTAATACCTTGCAAATATGCTGTGTCTTCCAGAAAACCCAGGTTAAATACTCGTTTTGTCAGTGCTTTTTGTTTTTTAAAGCTGTTTGACAAAATCGGTCAAAATATGTCAAATTTATACTTGACTTTATGGAAGATCAAATATAGAAATGAATGTAGGGAAAGATGGAGTACAATGGAGAAGAGAACATATTTTTAAAAAGAAAACGTCATATTTTATATATGTATGAAACATATTCATAGTAGACACCAATGCAATGTTAAGTATACCTATAGTCATATATATCAGAATTAAAAATGACAAGTTATAAAAATAAATACACCCTCTAAAAATGTTCATAAAGCCCAATTTCATCCAGTTTTCTTTGTTTCAGGTTTGCCTAGAGTGGGTTAGAACTGCTGAGGAGGGTTCCCCTCATTTTCTCTTCCAGTGATATCCTGTCACATTATGGCATGCAGCATGTCAAGAGAAAGGAACAATAGGAAATCTCAGTGGGGACACATGCATAATAAATATGATAAAAAACTTCTACTTTTACCTTTCCTAATTTACTAAATATGTATTTATTGCTGTTTGAGTCTATGTTGGACAGGTTTCTTCTCCTATCTGGTCCTGGTGGCATAGGGATAGGAAATGAGAAGATATCTCCCAGCAGGAGAATTCATTAGCTTTGCCCATTCTAATCAAGACTTATCGAAAAAGCTGAACTTTACATTTTAAATGTTGATAACTGACCTCGGAGGCAGCTGACGATACATATTTTTAGTTTTATTTGATGTGTCATTTGACACGTCACCCACCAGAAACAAAGCATTAAGGAAGAGGCATTCCTGGCTTGTACCAAAGAAATTGATTATCGGTGAATTCCTTGATTGGAAATGTAGCTCCTTTTATATCAGGGAATGATACAATTAAATGGTAGCATGCTTTTTCTACCGGGGGAAACAATTCTAGGAAAGGTTACACAATAAAACATTTTCAAAATAGGTCTTTGAAGTACTGTGTCAGAAGAGAAATCCTGCAATGTGAATCGCTTATGTTGTTTTGATACTCTCTGTACTGTTTGTCATGTATTTACAGATGCACTGTAACCTGATTAATAAAACATATACTCTTCATACAAATTTAATATTACTGGCATCATAAATTCAAAGACAAGTACCGAAATTTGGATTGGACTATCTAAAATCAGATAGTGGAAGAGAGATTACCTTCTGCAATCACTTTGTCCCTGCTGTCAATGCAACACAATGCAATGCAATAGAAATGCTTTATTTACTTTCCACATTCTTTTAAATTGTATAACCTAAAAGTTACTATGGAAACATTTTTTTTATCCTTCGTAGTAGCTTTGAGGCAATTTTTCTTTAAATTAAACTTAACTAAAACATGTAGGTGGATTGCTTTTTTAAGCAAAGGCAGAAATGTTTTTATTAAAAATGTGCCTAAAGCCCATCCCCAGCCACTGTTTTTAGTGTTTTTTTTTAAACTAGTATACTGTTTTTAGTTTTTTGTTTTTTTATTGTTGCATTTAACTTCATTACCAGAACAGGAAGACAAAGATAGCAATAAAAAACATTATGATTATGTAAGTGCGATATATAGTCTGTTTGATGCAGCCTTCAACGCTCCGGTTAATGTTTTAAAATTGTGGTATAATTCAATTGTGCCAGGTCAGGAAATAAAAAGTGAAGGCCCACTGATACAACCCTTATTACAGTAATGTACCCTTTACCACAGCACTTGGTAGTGCACCATACCGGAGTTATTGTGTAGCAGTGCCTTTAATTCTCACTGACATCCTGAGCCACAAGGGAAAATACTTGCAATGCAGCATACCACAACATATACTAACACACAACAATGCATTCTGGTGCGCTGTGTTACCAAATACATTACCCAATTAATGTGCTGCCTTAACACAACACTCAATAATGCATGACATAACGTGCAATAATGCATGTATGTTAAATGGACCGGCATGATGCAAAAGGCACTGCACGTTGATGTCTTGCCTAATTAAACAGCTCCTTTTCATAGCATCATTGTTCTTCACTCCTACCTAAAATATTGACAATTCAGGTGCCCAGTACAGTGGCTTGATGTAGGGTTTGTATCTTCACAAAAAAAAAATATTGAAAACAATGGTGTATACTTGCCCATAATATGCCATGTAGTATAATCTGGGTTATTCAGGTTACAGTGTACTGTAATCCCAGGCCCTGCTGTTTTACATATGAGCTGCTGTGCTTTCTGCTTTGTTACATTAATTGTAATGCACCTGTTCACAGAGGTATTTCTGATGAATGATTACTGGCTGATATGTTTTGAAAAAAAGTCAAACTTTTCTAGATTTGCTTTCAGCCTCGAAGATGGGGGCACAAGGACATACAGATTCTGTTCCTTCCTCCGTGGAAGTTGTTGAAGATATTCCATCTACTAAGAGCAAGACAGAGGAAGAACCAAAGCAAGATATCCTGGCATCACAAGTCCCTGAAAAAGATGTCAAGAAACCAGAGAAGGAAGATGACAAATTGCCTTCAGCATTAGAAATGCCCAGCACTGATACAGTGTTTGAGGCTCCACATGGTTACTCATTTTCTATAGAACCATGCACCCCTACATCTCCTGAAGCTGAACAAGACTTTATGAAAGCTGAAACTGAAAGCAAAGATAACCTTTCAACATCCCCAACAAGCAATGTGAAGGAAAACCTTTTCTCTAGTTTCCCTTCAAGTGAAAGTTCTGTACCACTTTCGACTGTACAGGATAGAGGGCTGGTTGTCAAAGATGAACTTTCTTTACATACCTCAATGCCAATGCTTGTCACAGATTCATTTGAGAAAGATGTTACAGATAAGACAGATTTCCCACAAATTGCCAAAGATAGTGCCATTGAAAGTTTTCACAGTCAGCTGACTCAGCCAGAGGCAGAAACCATTAGCATATTAAGTGCACAGATGAAAGATGAGACACCTAGTTCAATTACATCAAGTGACGTGTCTAGTAAAGTTTCTGACAGACAACTTGATGAAAAAGAGGATGTTCACACCAAGCCTGGTGAAACAATAGGTGAAATTGACATTTTGCCAAAACAAGATGAAACTTTCAGTGACAAAGGTACTGATAATGAAAAGCAAATTAAAGATAAACAGGAAGCATCAGCAGTAGACACTTTTGAGATTCAAGATGGAAAAGAAATTATGTTGGAATCTCCTAAAGAAAAATCTTTACCAGAATGTAAGGATGACAGTAAAAATGTAGCCGAGCATAAAATCAAGCTGGAGGAGGATAAGTCTGGAATGTCCACATATTTTGAAACATCTGCTCTGAAAGAAGAAGCTTTAGGAGATAGTGTTCAACAAAGTAGTGATTACTATGAGTTGACGGATGTCAAAGAACCCCCTTATGAAGCTGCTTCCATTCCACATATAGCTAAAGATGAAGATGAAGCGGAGAATGACTTAGCCCCAGTGGTTGAAAAAAAGGTCCGTGCGACTCATGAAGTAGGTTATAGTACTCTTACATCTGGAATGATGCATGCAAATGTATCTTCCGGGGATCGTTTGTTCACAATTGATCCAAATATCTATGCGGACAAATCAGAGTTCCTCAGTAAAAATAAAGATGATCTGACCCTCAGTCGTAGTTTAGGACTTGGTGGAAGATCTGCCATTGAGCAAAGAAGTATGTCTATAAATCTTCCAATGTCCTGTCTTGACTCCATAGCACTAGGATTTAGCTATGCTCGTGCCCATGACCTTTCTCCTCTAGCAACTGATATTCTTTCTAATACAAGTGGGAGCCTAGATGAGGGAGATGAAGGCGACTTGCCAGCCACCACCCCAGCTATTGAAAAAGCGCCTTCATTCCCAGAAGAAGCAGAGCAGGAAGAAAAGGATGAGGAAGAGCATGAACAAGAAACAGAAAAAGATACAGGGAAAGAAAGGTTTGAGTTGGAACCATTATGTGAGTCTCAGTATCCAGCTAAAGATTATTACAAGAATGGTACTATCATGGCACCAGACTTGCCAGAAATGCTAGATTTAACTAAACCTCGATCAAGGCTAGATTCAGATAGTGCAGAGGTTGATGTTGCTAGAAGAAAGTCTGGAGCTTCTGAGATCATTATTGATGAAGGAAGTGTACTCCAGCAAGCATCTGTAATTGAAGGAAGCAGCCTTCTTGTAAAGACAGATAGCCAGCAGGAAGAACTAGGCTACTGTGTGTTCAATAAATACACCGTCCCTCTTCCATCTCCAGTACAAGACAGTGAAAGTATGAGTGGGGGAATGTCTACCCTTTATGAAGGTCTTGCTGTAGACCCATCCATTATTCAGGTAAAACTGGCAGCAGCAGAAAAACTTGGAATAGAAATGCAGGAATCCAGCAGTGACACAGGGTCATTGGGGTGGGAGTCAGAGCAAGATAAAAAGTTTAGTGAGACAAAACTTGATACTGTCTTAGAAAAAGGAGAGGATTTGACTGAGTTAAAAGAATCATTAGGGACAGCGGAGATTACAGACAAAGTAGAAAGCACAGAGCCTGGCTTGAAAGACAAAGAAACCCCAGAGATAAAGAATGAAATAGATGAGATATCTGTTAAGGACTCCAAACAAGAGGAGATTGAAACAACCCCTGATTCTGTCCCTGAGAAGACATTGACAGAAACATCTGAACAAGTCAAGCTATCTACAGAAGAAACACTCAGTCAAGAAGTTACCGAACCTTCTGAGTTGCAGGCACAAGAAGATAAGAAAGAAGCAGCTACTGAACCTCAGGTTGCTGCAGAAGATGCCATCATAGTTAAAGTAATTTCTGATGAAGATGCAGCCACATTGAAGGAGGGAAGCAAACTTTCTGAACTTGATTTGAAGGAGAAAGGTGCAAAACCTGACTTAGTACATCAAGAGGCAGTTGACAAAGAAGAGTCTTATGAATCTAGTGGGGAACCAGAACAAGCTCAAGAGCCAACACAAGAAGGCTCCCAGAGTGCATCACCTGTAGATACTCAAAAAACAGATATTGAAGATAGCACTATGCAGATCACACAAGAACCAGTGGAGACACCTGTATCTCTTTCACAGGAAATAAAGCATGAGGAGCCACAGGAAGCAGAGGAAAAAAAGGTGGAGGAACCTCATTTAGAGCAAACTACAGAGACAGTAGAAAAAACAGAAGAAATTGATCAGAAGATAATACAACCTGTGGATGAAGAATCTGATAAAGAGATACATGAGTTAGAGGTAACAGAGGAAAGTAGTAAAGACCTAACACAAGAATTGCCAGAGGAAGCTAAGTTAGAGAATGTTGATAAGGAACCAGTTAAGGACCACACAGAGGAAATTAAAGGAATTATTGAGTCTGTGGTAACGGTGGAAGATGACTTTATTAAGATAGAGCAAACTACTGTGGATGAAGGTGAATCTGTGGCTCACAATGTCCGTTTTGCAGCAACTCAACCTGCTGAACTAGATGAGAAGCCCTTAACAGAAGAAGAAGAGGAGGAGCAGGAGGAGGAGCAGGAGGAGGAGGAAGTAATAGAAGAAGAATCCAATGAAGAGCCAAAAGAAGGATCACCTTGTATGCCAGCTTCTCCAGAAAGGGAGGAAACAGAATACAAGACAGAAACACAGGATGATTACAGAGATGAAACAACCATTGATGATTCCGTTCTGGATACAGATAGCATTTGGGTGGACACACAAGGTGAGTTACCATTCTATTTTTCTATTGGTTAGACAGTTTTAAAAAATTGTATTTATTGTACCAAATGGGTTCTCAAACAATATATTGCCAGAATGGAGTTGCAGATCTAAAGCTAACCTCCAGCCAAAGATACAATAATAACATAAACTGATCATGTATATCTACTTTTTAGATCTGTGCTTTGTATGCATATTTTACATCAGCGCAATAACAGCTACACAAACCATTTAATCTATTGCACTTATTTATGTACAAAGCCCATACTGGATTAGGTCCCAGCTAGTTTTAATACAGCTTTGCAGCCATGGGAATTCTGAATATGAAAGCAGAGTAATTCATGGGTCACTGCAACTCCAGTTTCACATAATAACATTTAGGAGAATTACACATGTGATTGGATAACATCTGTGATCAATGGCACTTGTGTATGAAATTTAGTGTGCCAAGGTCTACATTATGCAGTAGTTTAGAATCCAGATATGCATACACAGTCATGTATTTTTGTGGACAAAAAAACAAAAAGCAAAATTATAGAGAGAGACTTAATTTATATTTACTTTGATCTTCTGGAAAATATACAGAACCTATTCAGCTGTAAATGTCATGCATCAATGAGATGTGGAAAATCCAGTGTCTTCCTCTGGCAAGGGAATATTAAAAGCCCCATTCTACCTCCACCACTAAGTAATTTGATATGCTAAAGGCAAGGCAGATCAGGAAAATGATCAAATGTGTTAATAATATTGATTACCTGTCTTCATCCAATATGTGTCCTGTTTGTACCTTAAAGTGTTAGTGCTGGTTCACACAGGGGCGACTTGTCAGGCGACCTAGCCACCTGACAAGTCGCCTCCCGTTCTGTACAATGGAACCATTCTAATAGGAGCGACGCAAGTCGCTCCGACTTAGAAAAAGGTTCCTGTACTACTTTGGGGGCGACTTGAGGCGACTTGCATAGACTTCTATACAGAAGGCGTTTTGCAAGTTGCAGTGGAAGTCGTGTGCAGGTCGCCTCGGTGAGGCGACCTGCAAGTCGTGCCGCCCCTATGTGAACCGGGGCTAACATGTATACAACGTAAAACTGCAGTTTGTTTTCTGGATATTGAATTGTAGACACATAAACTGTTGTCAAAGATACGGAACATTCCGTACGCCAGGGTTCCATGGAACCTTATGGGTCCTCCAGAGGTTGCTAGGGGTTCCTTGAGCAATGAGCAATTTCTGCCTCTCAGATAAAGTTTTCACTGACACTATTGATCTTTTTAGCTATCTATAAGGGGTAATTCTTCCCAATGACCACAAGTGTATGAAGCATTCTTTCCACTGACCATCACACTAATGTATCATGAGTTGTAGATATAGTCATTTTTAACAGGGGATCCCTGAGACCAGAAAGTTATTTCAAGCGTATCTCTGTGTTGAAAGGGTTGAGGAAGGCTGCCGTAGGCTCTAGGTAAATGTGGTGTTTGCTTTGTCCCTCTGGGAAGCAGCAAAATCTCTACATATACTGGGGTGCCATGTGTAGTTTGAGAGCCTTACATAAATTTGTGTATTGACAATACCAATAATATTGGTTAGAGTAACAGAAATTCTACCCTTATAGTAAGGTAAAGTGATGCTCATTTTAACTCCCTCTGAAAAAATGCTGCTGTATTTTAGAAATAAAAGGCGTTTGGCTTCAAAATGGCCTGCCATTGTTTGCCTATAATACTCCAGTGAAAAAGTGAGAATAGCTAACAGCAATGAAGTGTTTTCAGCACAAAGAACAGCTGTCAGCTCTCTGAGCTGGTGACAAATGTGTAATTGCTAGTTTGTTAAGGAGAAGGGGCGTAACAGGTTAGCTGGCAGACAGATAAACAGCTTGGACTAACAAAATAATTTGTACTTTTGCTATATGATTTTTAATGAATCACTAAATCCAGAAATGTAGAATAATAAATGAACTGAAATGCAGAGAGAACATGTTTCTAGCAAGATGCAGCAACTTGTATTGAGAAGCTTTAGTAGTATAATAAAAAAAACCTTTAATGTAGGCCTGATACCTACACAGTGGAATGAGACAGTTTTTTTGCTGAACTAGTAATCCTGAAAATGAAGAAGTAATGTTGTTGGTGTTGTTAGGTAACAAATAAAAATGGGTGAACAGGCAGGATTTTTAACGCAGAAGAGACATGCTTTGTCTCTCCTGCATTAAAATGACCTACCTGCCTGTATGCCCATGTACAGGACTGTAGAAATTCGGCAATGCCGAAGCCAGCAGAACTGCCACACATGAGTAGTAGTGACGTCATCCCTGCCCAGCAACGAAAGCGGCCGGCATTCCATACCTGGAAGCTGACTGCTCAAAGATGTCAGCAGCCAGTGGGGGGCTGCAGGCGTCTCACTGCTGGAGCCAAGGTGAATATAGTTCCGCTTTAATTTTATTTAAAGCTGAAGGCACACTGCTAAATACAAAGCTGAATACAAATATGGGAGCAGTTTTAACTGCCAAATAGTTTGTAATCATGTCCTTGTAGTTCTGAGATTTACACAGACCTGCCAAATAGCAGAACCAGATTGGCGACCTAACTTTTCTCTGCTGTGGTTAAGTCATACAGCCTGGTCACCTCCCCATCCCCAGCCTGATTGGACAATAACAGAGCATCAACAGAGAAACAAACCAGTCCTTCTGTTCACTCTGCTCTCTCCTCCTGCCAGCTTGTCTCTTGTCATTACGTGAGTACTGCAGCATAGCTGATTGACCTCTAATGCTGCCCCTTCCTCTCTCGGTTTTGTTGTACAGAGGGTTACAAGAGGCGGTTACCAAATTAAAATGGAACTAAACACTCCTGTTCTTTACAGCCAAGGAAGCAGCCATCTTAGCATTTGTATGAGCTGCAGTTGCCATGGTACTGTACAAGTGCTATGACACCAGCCATTTGTTGGCTCAACAGTTTGGGTGAGAGCTTACAATTTATTTATACACAATTATCATTCAGGACATGCAACTAATTGAATGTAACTGATTTGGGAGACAGTTAAATGGGAGGTTTACTTCCCCTCTTTAAGTGTAACTATGGCCAAAAATCACAAAATACATATATGACAAAGTTTGTCAATAGCATTAACACTTAGCTATTCTGTTACATAGTTTTATTACCTGGTGACCCAGCTAGTAAGTCTGTTGTTTTTCAACTTTCTTTAACCACTTCAGCTCTGGAAGAATTTACCCCCTTCCTGACCAGAGCACTTTTTTGCGATTTAGCACTGCGTCGCTTTAACTGAAAAATTGCGCGGTCGTGCGACGTTTTACCCAAACAAAATTGACGTCCTTTTTTTCCCACAAATAGAGCTTTCTTTGGGTGGTATTTGATCCCCTCTGCGGGACCCACGGTCACGGAGACCGCGGCAGCGCGCACACGTGCTCGCAACACCGATTCTTAAAGGGGACGTACCTGTACGCCCTTTTGCCTGCCGGTGCCATTCTGCCGCCGTGAATCGGCATGCACTGGTAGGCACGCAGTTAACACACCAGGCTGTCCACCAATGGTGCCAGTTAGAGGGTTGTAACAAACCAATAAACACTAATAGGGGGGTTAAAATGATCAGCTTTTATTCATTTATGTAAAATCTTTATCCCAAAAGGAAAGAAGGAAAGATAAAACAAATAGCAGTAACTGCTTAAAAAGTGTTAGCCAGAGTTGGGCTTTACATTAATTTAAATTAATTAATTCAGTTAATTAAGTCATTAATGTAAAGTCCATCTAAATCTACTAGACCATCTAACACCACCCTCCCCACTGATTGACAATCCTACTGACCAAATAGCAGATGAAAATAAAAGATTAATATTCATTGTGCTTTATGAGGCAACTCCATGCAATCATCTGGCAATATTCCGATTTACAATTTTTACAATAAAGCTTTTTGTTTATTTTGTATATCTTGCACCTTTGTTTTTGAGGGTCTTTAATTTTATATACACTTTGGAACCTGTATTCCCTAGTGCATACTGAATCGCTCCAGTGTGGGTTAGCAAAACCATTTGCCACGGTACGCCTTGTACCTTATGCTTCTTTACTTTGTGATTGTTTAATACTGTCAATAAACCTTCTTTGTACCAGAAAATATAGGATTAAAATCCCCCCCAAAAAATAAAGCTAATGCAGCCACCACATCCAATGATTGGTAAGCAACATTATATAACATTTTTGTTTTGGGGTTTAGTTACACTTTAACCTCTTCCCGCAGGCCTTATACATATATGCAGTCCCTCAGCGGGTGGACTTTAACGCAGAGATGGCGCAAATATGCAGCCTAAATGCAACCATTTCCATGCTGAGAGCGGGTGCCCTGTGCGCTCTTAGCACAAGTGTCGGCGGGGTCGGAAAGGTCCTGATGTATACTTGCAATCGGGAAATTTTTGATCAAGTGACCACTGTGACAGCCAATAACAGTGGTCACATGACCCGATTCCCCACCTCTGCCTCCTTGCATCTAAAAGCTCTTAAAGGGCCGGGTGGAGGCGGCAGGAAGGGGTTAAGTTTAGGTACTTACACTAGCTGCATATAAAAAATGCATTTTATTATGTTTATGGCTACATACAGTATCGCACAAAAGTGAGCACACCCCTCACATTTTTGTAAATATTTTATTATATCTTTTCATGTGACAACACTGAAGAAATGACACGTTGCTACAATGTAAAGTAGTGAGTGTACAGCTTGTATAACAGTGTAAATTTGTTGTCCCCTCCAAATAACTCAACACAGTCATTAAGGTCTAAACCCCTGGCAACAAAAGTGAGTACACCCCTAAGTGAAAATGTCAAAATTGGGCTCAATTAGCCATTTTCCCTCCCCAGTGTCATGTGACTCATTAGTGTTACAGGATCTCAGGTGTGAATAGGTAACAGGTGTGTTAAATTTGGTGTTATCGCTCTTACTCACTCTTACTGGTCACTGGAAGTTCAACATGGCACCTCATGGCAGAGAACTCTCTGAGGATCTGAAAAAAAAGAATTGTTGCTCTACATAAAGATGGCCTAGGCTTTAAGAAGATTGCCAAGACCCTGAAACTAAGCTGCAGCATGGTGGCCAAGACCATACAGCAGTTTAACAGGACAGGTGCCACTCAGAACAGGCCTCGTCATGATCCACCAAGGAGGTTGAGTGCACATGCTCAGTGTCATATTCAGGGGTTGTCTTTGGGAAATAGACATCTGAGTGCTGCCTGCATTGCTGCAGAGGTTGAAGTTCCCCTGTCAGTGCTCAGACCATACACAGCACACTGCATCAAATTGGTCTGCATGGCTGTCGTCCCAGAAGGAAGCCTCTTCTAAAGATGATGCACAAGAAAGCCTGCGAACAGTTTGCTGAAGACAAGCAGACTATGGACATCGATTACTGGAACCAAGTCCTGTGGTCTGATGGGACCAAGATAAACTTATTTGGTTTAGATAATTTCAAGCGTGTGTGGCGGCAACCAGGTGAGGAGTACAAAGACAAGTGTGTCTTGCCTACAGTCAAGCATGGTGGTGGAAGTGTCATGGTCTGGGGCTGCATGAGTGCTGCCGACACTGGGGAGCTACAGTTCATTGAGGGAACCATGAATGCCAACATGTACTGTGACATACTGAAGCAGAGCATGATCCCCTTCTTTCGGAGACTGGGCTGCAGGGCACTATTCCAACATGATAATGACCCCAAACACACCTCCAAGACGACCACTGCCTTGCTAAAGAAGCTGAGGGTAAAGGTGATGGACTGGCTAAGCATGTCTCCAGACCTAAACCCTATTGAGCATCTGTGGGGCATCCTTAAATGGAAGGTGGAGGAGCGCAAGGTCTCTAACATCCACCAGCTCCGTGATGTCATCATGGAGGAGTGGAAGAGGACTCCAGTGGCAACCTGTGAAGCTCTGGTGAACTCCATGCCCAAGAAGGTTAAGGCAGTGCTGGAAAATAATGGCGGCCACACAAAATATTGACACTTTGGGCCCAATTTGGAAATTTTCACTTAGGGGTGTACTCACTTTTGTTGCCAGCAGTTTAGACATTAATGGCTCTGTGTTGAGTTATTTTGAGGGAACAGAAAATTTACACTGTTATAAAAGCTGTACACTCACTACTTTACATTGTAGCAAAGTGTAATTTCAGTGTTGTCACATGAAAAGATATAATAAAATATTTACAAAAATGTGAGGGGTGTACTCACTTTTGTGAGATACTGTAACTGCATTAATTGGTGTTTTCTTTATACTTGAATGAAGTTTTACTTTAAGCAATAGGAACATTTAATACATATACTGATTAGCATAAAATATACAAAATGCTTGTTCAGGGGTAAAACACAATTATACCCCTCCTTCCTTCTTCTCTGTAAAGTAACAATACTTCAACAAGACAAGACTTCTCTGTAAAGTAATAAGAATGCTTCATTCCTTCCTTCTTGTGACTCCCAGTTGTCGGCTTGGCAGACTAACCTTGTTTTTTGAATTATATTAACAATTACACCATGTCATCACATTATAAATGACAATTGTTATGTTAAGGGAGGACCACTTTGTGTGGTAACATGAAGACCTTAAGGAATGGTTCATTTTTATCCTAGAAATTCTTCTTAAGGAGGTGTTCCAGCCTAGGGGAAAAAATTAAAGGTTAACAGCTGCAAATAATGTAGCTGCTGACTTTTAATATATGGACACTTACCTGTCCAGGGAGCCCACATTGTCGGCATCCCAGCCGATCTTCCGTCTGTCAAGTGCTGCCGCCACCATCTCCACTAAAGGAAACCGGCATTGAAGCCTTTCGCGATGCGTGGTGCTTTTTCTTATTGGCCTGGCGGCAGAGGAAGGAGGGGAGGGGAAGAACTTCCGAAGGGACTGCACCGCTGCACCGTCTTCCAAAAGTGGGGACAGGGACCTGTCAAAAACATGTACCTCTTCCCCCCCCCCGAAAGGTGCCAAATGTGGCACTGGAGGGGGGGGAGGAGGCAAATAAGCGGAAGTTCCACTTTTGGGTGGAACTCCGCTTTAACATGTTTTTTTTAATGTGAAACATGTTTAGGGTTACAAATACACAAATTTATCGTACAAGATAGTATTATTATTGTTAGAATGTTAGTATCAAATACTTTTTTTAAAAAAAGCATATTCATCTGCTGTATAATAACATACTGTATAATAACAATCAGTAGAATTTCTACTTTAGCTTGCTAGCTTTGGCCTTTATTTTTTGGAAGTTTTTTCCTTTCTCCAAATACTCATGTATATGCTGCTTTCCTAACTCTTTCCAACTGTACAGATGATGAAGGAAGTATCATGACTGAAGCTATAGAGCAAATTCCAAAGGACAAGGTGGAGCGAGAAGTACAGAAGGCTCCCATTGAAAGATATAGAAAAGATAAGCCAATCAAAACTGGCCGAGGTCGAATGTCTACTCCAGAAAGAAAAATTACTAAAAGGGAACCCTGCATAACCTCCAGAGATGAAGTGAGAAGGAAAAAAGGTCCATCACTTATTCATCTTTTATATCCAAGCACAGATTTATGGCTCATCCAGGGAGCCTAAATAAATAGACACAACTCAACAGTTTTTTTTTTTATTGTTACTGTATGTTGTAATTTCCCCTGACCTGTACTTTCTTTCTCTTTTTTTCTTATTTTCCTCATCTATAGCAGTTCTTAAGAAAGCTGAAATTGGTAAAAAATCAGAAGTTCAGACCCACTCTCCCTCCAGGAAAGTAATTTTAAAACCTGCGGTCAAGCAGTCTAGACCGGCCCATCAGGCCTGCGTGAGGAGAAAGCCGGCAGGTGACCGCTCTGTTCAGTTTTTTGCAAATGTGGCTGGCAAACATGATTTTGGTTAGTTTCCATGTTGCGTTGCTTGCAAATTTCATCCTTGCAAAATTTCTTCTTTTTCCTTTTTTGTTTCCCATTTGGAGAATTTCCAGGCTTCCATAGTAACTAATTTTCCATGTTAAAGCATTGCAAACATTTTATTTTACTTTGTGTTGCTTCTTATTTAGTTTCCTGTTCTATTTATTTGTTGATTTATGGATTCTTGTTCATTTCTTTGCAGAATTCATGATCACATTCGCTTGCGAAGCCATAAGCGTGCATTGGTTGTATCTTGGCATAGTGACTTAGTGCTTTCTTAGAAGTTTGTATATCCATGTCTCTGTTCTGGTGGAAACCTCATGATCGATTGCAACCATGGTACACATTTCCATTGATATGCCTCTGTCTCATACATTAATTACATCATCTCTAAATCTGTTCGTGCCTACTCTAGAGATAAGTAAAATGGGTCTTTTGCTAGCTTCTGTAAATACCCCCCCCCCATGTTTATTCTTATACAGTACATATTAGCTTACAGTGTGAGTGTTCCCAGTCTGTACTAAGTAAACATTCAAAACCATTTCGGTATAATAAGTTCAATGTGTGCAACAAATTGGCAACCATTGATCCACAATTGCCACATGTTACCTGTTCCTGTTTCAGATCATACTTTCTGATTAGTGACTTTAAAATACATATCAGTTTGAAGATGCTTGTGGGTTGAATCCCCCACTGTCCTCATTTATCCTTTGTCATCTTTGCAATAGCCCGGGCTGCTGCAGATCCACTTTGCCTCTTGGATTTTCTGTATGTCATAAATCATGTAGAATGATGCATTAAGAATGAGGTTTCATGGGAGGTGGCAATATGAGCCATACTCTTCCTGAGAAGATCGCCAAGACTATAAAAAGCCAAGGGAACTTTCAGGCCAGCACGGTTTTCTCATTACCGATTTAATCGTTTTAAATGGACTGATCCTGTAAAGGCTAGAATGGAGTCCATCTGTTTCAGTCAGATCACCTAACCGACATCAATAGTTGTCATTGTTGAATATACAAACAAAATATTTTATTTAGTATTTAGTATTTAGGCAATAGAAGAGGGCAAAGTTAAAAAGTTGTAATTTTTTATTATGGTCCCGTTGATATTTGAGGTCAGACAGGCGAGAAAATGCGTCAGTGGTTTTAATATGCTTTAAATGTACAGTATGTTTTAATACTTGATAGAACAAGCAGGGTTATTTGATTTAAACTACATTGTAAAGGATTGTCATTTCCTTCATTGCCCCTACGTCTATATACATTACGTGCCTGCTATCTTAGTTGTTGCCAAAGCTAAAAACTGATGCAGATGCAAAAAAAGATGTACAGTGGCTACAATAGAGTGGTCAGCAGGGATGCTAGTCTTAAATCAACCATAATTACAGCATTTTATCTAGCTTGCTGTACACGGACTAAACAGGGACTTGCTTGGACAAATTAAAGATTTAGCATTTAGGGCAGCTGCTTCTTAGTCATATTTGGTCATATACAGCAATTTATTTTTTATTTTTTTGTGAATTCTTTTTATTGCAGTTTTATGAAAATACAAATGCAGAAACATTTGCACCACTCAAACACAAGGGTGCATGAAATAACACAGAAAACAAAACAGTACGGGAAAAAGTGGCCACGCAGGGCGTAGGGGATATCTGCACTGTACTCCTTTGATTAAAGGGGATGAAGGGGATGGGGGAGGAAGGCAAAAGTAGGTTATAGGTTAACAAGTTAATTAAAAGATGGAATGTGGAATCTTGAAATAGGTTGTGTCTGTAAGTGGGAGAATTGTAAAACATGTCAGACTTTGTGAAATTAAGTCTGGATGGACAAATATTACAAAAGGCTTCCAGATCTTAAGGAATAGAATTTTCTTCTCTTTTTAATCAATTGGGAGGCCAACTATTCAACTTATTACCTCTAAGGAGCATTATGTTGATTTTAAACAGCATATGCTTTATTTTGGTTGTCTGTGAGGAGGGAAAAGTCAGTTTATACTGTGCTTTGTTAAAGGAAAGCTGTAGTGAGGAAGTATGGAGGCTGCCATTGATAAACTTGTGAATCTGCTAGTTTGCTGTTTTTCAAGCTTATTCAAATACTTCAATACTTTCTAAGTCAATGATTCACCCTAGTTTGCAGATTAAGAGATGTGGCTTCACTCTGATTTTACTGACACTAAATACTAAAGCCAGAGACAGACAGGTAATTGGTATTTGAAGAAGCAAATCAGAAACGGCAGCCTCACTATTTTTCTCAATATAACAATTATTTTTCGTGCTGCAAGTCAAGCCATGAATCTAAGAAGCTGAGGACTCTAGAGCAGAATCTGGTCAGTTTTCTGTAGTTCCACCAAATGCAGTGCATTGCATTCTCAGCATTGCACCCATAATATAGAATATTGCCCAGGCACAATCAGAATCAGATTCTGCATAATCTCATATTTGAAACGATTTAAAGCTGCTTATACTTACCTTCAGTTTCACTACTCCAGCACTCCCAAATTTAAAGCGGTAGTAAACCGTCGAAAAGTAAAAAACCCCAAAAAACCTGCAAGACAAAAGGCATAATGTGCTAGTTTGTATTGCATACTAGCACATTATGAAATACTTACCTTAGAACAAAGCTCCCGCCTCTCGCCCAGTCACCGCCGAAGGGGCTGGCATGTTCCCTCAGCATTTCTTCCGGGTTAGCGGGCTTCGGCCCTGTGAGCGATGATGTCACTCATGCGCATGTGCGCGGGAGTCATCCGTTCCGGTAAGCACCTGACCTTTAGTGCGCATGCGCCGCTTGCATCATCGGCTGCATGAAGGGTGAATATTTCCCAAACCGTGAAGGTTTAGGAGATATTAATTTTACCTACAGGTAAGCCTTATTGTAGGCTTACCTGTAGGTAACAATGACCAAGCAGGTAATACAACCGCTTTAGGAGAAATACCTAGTACCTCTGGACATAAAGAGCTTGTGACTTATTCCCCTTCCTTCCATGATGCAGTACTGGTTGCTTGAATGACCAGTCGCCGGACACCAGCAGTGTCGCTTGGAGCAGAATGAGAGCCTTGGGTAAGCTTTGACCAGAGTGATTTGGAGCTTATACATGGCTTCTCCTCTTTGCTTCTGCAGGCACACAGAGCATACATGGGCAAAGCACAGATCCATTTTGAATGACCACACATGTAATAATGTTATTGCACAACCCCTTTAATGCTGGCCAAACACTTAACAATAATTTGATTACTATTTGTTTAAAATTATCTGTTGCTCAAAAATGACCACCCTATAAACAAAGAACATGGTTTTAAAGGTGGATTTAATACCAAAAATCACGTATGTCCATAGGTTTCTAAATTATGTGATTCTTTTATCAAAACTATGAATATATTGAAGCTGAACTCCAGCCTTAACCTTCAGTTTTGTACAGATTCTTCCCCTGATCTGAAATTGCTGGCTCTGATTTCACTGCACATTGTGAGCTTCTTACCATGTGCATTAGAAGCTGCAGCTGCTTCATTTCCTGTCTGGAGTGTGACTGTGTACTGTACTGTGACTGACCCAGCCCCTTCAATCCTTAGTTTTAGTTATTTAAATTATGGAGGGTCAGCATTACCTAGGGCAAAGACAGCCTGCCTAAGAATTCCCACTACTCCAGAATGACTTCAACCCATTAAATTGAAGCTAAACTCCTCGATATTCACCTGTACTTCAATGGTCCCATGTTTCTGGCTAGTGCTGGAATCTTCTACCTGGCTTCCTCCAGGGGAGGGTTATTGTTAGATTAAGGATTAAGGTTGGGGGAGTTGGGGTGACCTTTGGGAGAAATCTGTTCTGTACCAGGAAACCTGCCCTGAAAGCTACCAGCATGGGGCTTTTGCATTCTGAAAACAAAATTCTAATGCAGCAACCTTAGGCTTAGATAACAATGATCAGGTTCACCTCCTATGGCTACGTACATATCATACAGAAGGCACAGTCCTAAAGCCTATAAAATATGCTGGTTTTATTGCACCACCAACAAAGGAGCTTATCTTTTCATGCCCGATGGCTTCTTTACCTACTGGTGCTTATAAGATCACATTGCTATGTTTGCTTTAAAGTAAATACATAACCACGTTCATTATCTGAAAGTTGTTGCTTGTTAAAAGAGATGGCTGTGTACTGTTTTCTATCATTATCCAGTTTATTAGTGGATTGGAAATACTTTTTTCTCCTTCCATACCATCAGCCTTACATCTTTATCCGTACCAACATCTATCAAACCATTAGCCATTCATTAAGACCTGAGAGTTTTCTTGTTCTCCATGCTTTCCTCACTGGTGACCTAGGTTTATATTGCCTGATTCGTCTATTTGGAGGAATACGCCTCACTTTCTGCCCCACTGATGGTGGCCATTAAGACAGGAAATAAGGAAAAATTTCTCAAACACAGCAAAAAAATGTTTTAAGTTAGGAGGAGTAAAGATTAAACATTCCCCCCAGGTTTTTTTTGTTGTCTTCATTGTCTTACATGTTTTAGTGACATTTACCTAACAGGGACCCTAGATATCAAGCCTACTTGAAATGCTCTGAGTTTACTGACAGATAATGCACAGATTTTATCTAATGCATGTAGGCTAGCTGCAGATACCAACAGCATTATGGCTATGACAGCAGTCTAGGTGTCTTAGAGTAAAATCTGTAAGTAGGCATTTGTCTTCAATCTCAGAAACATCACAAAAAATACAGATACATTCATGGTAAGAATATACATTTCCAATAATAAGTTGGTAACTCTCACTATTTTTTTTTTTTTTCTTAAGAAAGTAGAGTTGGAAATTGCCGCAAAGTTGGGAGTAATTCTTAGAATTTGATTTTTGCTGCAAAATAAGTGTGCCTATGTGTTCTCTGTGTTTCATGTTATGCATGTTATTGTGTATGGGTTAAAGTTTGTATCAAATTGACATGATGAAGGTATAGTAATAATTATGTACTGTATGCTTTTTTTATTGTTAAATTTTTCATTAGAGCAGACTCTATTAATGTCTGTCCTAAAAAAAAATCAGTTAACCAATATTGTTAAGCAAGTGATACCAGTGCTCAAAGTTAAGCCGCAAAATCGTTATAGAGCATCAGAAACCACCAATACACTTACTAGTAGAATAATGATAATTATGATGTGAAAAGAAGCTGGTCTACCAGAACCTCCTGTCTGGTGGTTCCACCCTTTTGAAATGAGTGCTTGTAACCATTAAGTTTTTTTTTTCCTGTGCTATGCCAACAGGGGGAGATTCTCAGCAAATGTCAAGTGCCCTTCGGCAAACCAAGGACAGGAGCACTGTGAGTAACAATCCTAATACCTTCTTTTTGGAAGACTTCATTTCAGAGAGATGCAAAATTTAATAGGAACAGGCTAATAATATGCAAATCAGGGCAACCTGGCATTCTCAGTTAACCCAGATCAGATTGCTAGGTGCTAGCCTGGTATACACTATGAGTTTTTTTTTCATTCAACCCAAAAAACTATCAGCTCCGGTTGGAGCTGCTGTACTAACTATGCAAAGATAGTATAGCGATCTCCCCTGCTGAGCTGTTGTGTTCTGACAGGGGGACAGCCTCCCCCCCCGCCAAAACACTCTGATCAGCGCTCTCCTCCATAGGCAGAGAACGCTGATTGGGAGTCTGACAGCTGCTGGTTTTCCAGCATGCTCGTCCGACAGCCGCCTTCTGTCTGACAGAGTGGCATACACACAGGCGGCATACACACGGGCAGAATGTTGGCCTTTTTTTTTTTTTAACTAGCCAATATCTCCCGACATACGGCTCATGTGCACAGGGCTTAAGACTACTGTCAGGTGTTATTAGTTAAGCTGACCATACATTATACAATTTTCTTTTTCAATTTCCTTTTGATTTACCTTTGTGGAGTGCAAGTACCTGCCTGATTTCATACAAATTGAAAGTGTTTAGGTTTGACCTCATATTATAGGGTTTTTGTAAATCTAAAGGAAAATTGTACAAGAGAATTGGATAATGTATAGCCAGGCTAACTGTGTCCCCACTGGGGTGATTTCCTGGTAATTGTTTGTGCAGGTATTGAGTAATAGAAAAAAAGCATGACATTAGGCACCCTATTATAAATTGGTCCATTGCATGGATGGGTACAGACACATAGAATCACAATAATGTGTGTTAATGTTAGTTTGACAATACTCAGTGACAGGAAATCAGTGTTAGGAGAAAAGAGTTTTCTGATCTATTAAGAGTCTTCTGACTCTAAATACCCTTCTCTTGTGCAGTTTTCTGTTATTAAAAAAAAAAAAAGAAACAGTACTTCCAGGTACAAGGAAACGTGTTGCTATTTCAAAAAGTTGAAATGTTCACAGAACTTTATAGGACTAAATCAGCAGAGATGATGAACTAGCTGAGAGTAGGCACCTTGTAGTATTTTATTTAGTACAGGTATTTAAAGAATGCCAACAGTTTATGCAGCACTTTACATATATATTGTACATTCACATCAGTCCCTGCCCTCAAGGAGCTTACAATCTAAGGTTCCTAACGCACATTCATACTAAGGCCAATTTAGACAGGAAACATTTAACTTACCAGCGTGTCTTTGGAGTGTTGGGGGAAACTGGAGCGCCCAGAGGAAACCCACGCAGACACAGGTAGTACATGCAAACTCCAAGCAGGAAGTACTGTAGTCAGGATTCACACCGACGACCCCAGTGCTACCGCTGTGTATCTAAAACCATCCTACAGAGTCACAGTAATGCCACGTATACACGAGCGGACTGCCTGGCAGAAAAGGTCAGACGGAACGATTCCGTCGGACATTCCGATTGTGTGTGGGCTTCATTGGACCTTCATCGGACCTTTTCTGTCGAAAATTCCGATGGACCTAGAAATAGAACATGTTTCAAATCTTTCTGACGGACTCGAGTCCGATCGAAAAATTAGTTTGTCTGTATGGTAGTCCGACGGACAAAAAAGGACGCAAGGGCAGCTATTGGCTACTGGCTATGAACTTTCCTATTCTAGTCCGGTCGTACGTCATCACGTTTGAAATGATTGGACTTTGGTGTGATCGTATATAGGCAAGTCTGTTTCATTGGAACTCCGTCGCAACTTCGTCGGAACTCCGGCGAAAAGTCCTTCGGAGTTCAGGCGGACGAGAAGTCCGCTCGTGTGTACACAGCATTAAAGTATTTTTACACAACAGTCACACCAACATGTACAATCCCATGTCAGTTTGAGCAGAAAGCTGTACATTTTTCAACGGTAAATGTGTATCAGTGAAAACTTTACAAACCCATCCAACTATGGGCAGAAAATCAAAACACCAAAATATAAACTTTGTCATTCTTTGTCATTATTTAAATTTTTGAAATATACAAATAACAGATTACGTCTCGGATCACACTTGTGCAATGCGGGAACCCTGCAAATCCACTGTGGGTTTCCGCATTGCACCTGACTCGCAAGGCAGTTCACACTGCCATATGTGAACTGCTGGGAGTGTCAATACAATGTTAATGACACTCCCATTTCAGCTCGCATATCGCACTGCGACCTGACAGTTCGGACATGAATCAGATCATACCCATACAATCCGATTCTGGTGCAGACCAAACAAAGGATCCTGTGCGAGTTTTGTCCGAATGCGATGCGAATTCAGCCATACTGTCTATATGGCTGATATCGCATGTGATTTGCACTGCAGTGCAGTGCGAATCACATGCGATCTCGCACAGGGAACCAGCCTAAATGAAATAAAGTAAACATACAGGGGTAGTGGCGCAAATACAGTGTAAATGTGAGTACAAACTAGAGTCCTTTGAGCTATAACGCTCTGGTGTGAGAGAACAGTCTTTAGTGCTTAGGGCACCCTTGCAAGGGGAATGGAAGCAAACTCCAGAAACATGTAGAAAAAAGGCGCCTCTTAAGTAAAACTGTATAGATTTAATTGACAAAATGCATTTAAACACTCACATGGAGGTATCTTTAAAATGGCATATTGAAGTCCAGTGTAGCGTCAATCTCCTGTGTTAGCTGGCAGCATCTGAATCTTCCTGTGTGGCTACAGCTACCCTGTTTCCCCGAAAATAAGACCTAGCGTGATTGTCAGTGATGGCTGCAATATAAGCCCTACCCCCCAAATAAGCCCTACCCTGTTTCCCCCAAAACAAGCCCTACCCTGAAAATAAGACCTACAAGGACTTTAACTAGGGCTTATTTGGGGGGGTAGGGCTTATATTGCAGCCATTATCGACAATCACGCTAGGTCTTATTTTCAGGGAAACAGGGTAGATTGGCGTTCTGTTGGACAGGTTACTTCCGTCATTCGGGCGGGATCCAAAGCGAGGTCCAGAATACACTCTACAGGTCTAGAAAGAGGGCTGGTGCACAGCGTACAGCAGGATGCAGGATTTCGCATCATACCCGTGACGTCATTCCACTGTACGCTGTGCTCCAGCCCTCTTCCTAGACCTGCAGAATGCATTCCGGACCTCGCTTTGGACCCCGCCCGAATGACGGAAGTCCAACAGAACGCCGATCTAGCTGCACACGACCACACAGGAAGATTCAGATGCTGCCAGCTAACACAGGAGATTGACGCTACACTGGACTTCAATATGCTGTTTTAAAGATACCTCCATGTGAGTGTTTAAATGTATTTTTGTCAATTTAATCAATACAATTTTACTTAAGAGGCACCTTTTTTTCTAGGAAATAAAGTTACAGTGGCTCAAGCACTTGCTGTAATGTGAACTGTGCCCTAGTTTACTAGGAATAAATGTATTGTTATTTCAAGATTGTTGGAAAAGTGATTTTACAGTGTCGTAATTACTTTATCTTTGGTACTTTGTTTAGGATGGGGTAACTAAAAGTCCGGAAAAACGCTCATCCTTGCCCAGACCTTCTTCTCTTCATCCCACCAGGAAGATCATCCCTATAGATAAGGAAGAGAACTCTATATCCACCAGCACTTCAGTGTCTTCTTCAGTGAGACGCACCACCAGTATGTTCACCAGTGTTTACTTTTAATCTCAGAGTGGGGAAGGGCTGGGATTCTCCTCTCTGCCTGTGTGGGTTCCAGGATTGGAAGTGAGGAGAAATCTCCCCAACACAAGGTCTCTAATTCTTCCCCACTCTTCCCAAAAATACTAGACCTCAAGTTCTACTTAACTGTGCATTAACTTATATCAACCCATCAGAAATAATTTTTCACTGCACGTTTCCCAAAATTAACAGAACAGTCAGTTTCTTCGCTGCTGTGGTTTTTCTGCTCATCAGTGTTAAATCTGATAGTTTCATTACTTATCAAAATTATTGTTATAATTAAATAGATTGTATGCACTGCATGATACTAACAAAGTTTTCTGTACAATTGTAGTGGGACTGTAGAGTAATGAAAAATTGCGGTGTCACTCCACAGGTTTTATAATGTTATGTGCTAGGCAGTGCCAGGACAAGGTTAATCGGTGCCCAGAGTGAAGATAGGAAACTGCACCCCTCCCCTTGCGTGGATGCAGAGCTCCCCCCTTCTCCCACACACAGTACACAAAGCTCAGCCCTCCTCCTGCCTCCCAGTACAGTGTTCCCCCACCCCTAGCCCCCCTCAAGAACAGAGGTCCCCCTTCTTCCAAAGTGCAGAACTACCCCACCCTGTAGCACCCCCAATATACAGATCTGCTCCACCTCCTAGCACCTCCAATACAAGCACTCTCCAACCTCCCAGCACCCCCAATACACAGATCTCCTCCCACCTTCTAGCACCCCCCAAAAAAACAGAACTCCCCCCACCTCCTAGCACTCCCAATACACAGAGCTCCCCCCACCTCCTAGCACCCTCTAATACACATAGATCCCCTACCTCCTAGCACCCCCAATATACAGAGCTCCCCCACCTTCTAGCTCCCCCCCATACACAGAGATCATAGCACCCCAATACACAGAGTTCCTCCTACCTCCTAGCACCCCCAGTACAAAGAGCTCTCCTCATATTCTAGCCCTCCAATACACAGAACTTCCCCCTCCTCCCGCAGTTGCCCACTACAGAGCTCTCCCCTCCTCCTGGGGCCACCCAGTACAGTGCCACTGCAGAGCTCTCCATGCCTAGACAAAAAAAGGTAGTACTAAGTATTACCAAAATGGCGGACTTTATAGGCTAAGAAACAATGGAGAGAAAGAATATTATAAACAATCAAATTTATTGAGATTTACATTTACACAAAATAATCAAAAGGGTAAAAAACGTAGCATATATGCATCTGTATTTTTGTGCAGTGAGCCCTTTGTCCCCTCAATACTTACAGACGCGGCTATTTCAGTGCACTTTTCTTCTTTAACCGCTCCATGCCTAGTGTCCTGGCAGCTGCTCTTCCTAAACTAAGGAGGTGCTGTCACTTGAGGCGAGCTGTGCCATATGTAAACAATCCCTACTGACAGTAGAGAGAGGGAAGCTCCCAGTGCACGCACCCCCCCCCCCCCACACACACACACACACACACACACACACACACTGCACAAACAGCCAGCGCCTAAGACAGGTGTCCCCTCTGCCCCCCCTCATCCCGACCCTGGTGCTTGGCGAATAATACATTTTTCAAGGTAGAGCTGTGGCTTTAGACCTCAGAGAAGTCTGATTTTTATGCATGATACTATTGCTGAGTCATCTATACAGATAGTGAGACTTATAGAGTGGGACAGCAGAAGAGCAAATAAGCTGAACAAAGCAGAATGGAATTGGGAATAAGAAAATTTTGTTTATAGAAAAGATGAGGGGAGCTGAATGGAAAGGTAAAAAGGAAGCTGGGGAAGAAGAGGAGTGTAGTGAAGGAGGATATAAGAAGGAGAGCCATAAAGAAAACCAACTGTTCCCTTAGCAAAAAAGAACCAACTTTCAAGGCATACACAATAATTGCCATGATTTGTTTCTATGTTAGAAAAATATGTTGGAATCTAGGAAAGTCTAGTCCCTCTTTAACTAGGTAGTAAGTATTGGGGCACCTGCCTTTACACGCACATAAACTTTAATGACACCCCGGTCTTAGTCCGTAGGGTTCAATATTGAGTTGGCCCATCTTTGCAGCTATAATAGCTTCAACTCTTTTGGGAAGGCTGCCCACAAGGTTTAGAAGTGTGTCTATGGGGATGTTTGACCATTCTTCCAGAAGTGCATTTGTGAGGTCAGGCACCGATGTTGGACAAAAGGGCCTGGCATTAAAGTTCATATGCCTGTAAAGGCAGGTGTCCCAATACTTTTGACAATATAGTGTATTTAGCTTGTTATGATTCCTGTTTATGCAAGGCTTACTTTGTGTTTTGTCAAATACAATATACAGTGGGGACAGAAAGTATTCAGACCCCCTTAAATTTTTCACTCTTTGTTATATTGCAGCCATTTGCTAAAATCATTTAAGTTAATTTTTTTCCTCATTAATGTACACACAGCACCCCATATTCACAGAAAAACACAGAATTGTTGACATTTTTGTAGATTTATTAAAAAAGAAAAACTGAAATATCACATGGTCCTAAGTATTCAGACCCTTTTCTCAGTATTTAGTAGAAGCACCCTTTTGATCTAATACAGCCATGAGTCTTTTTGGGAAAGATGCAACAAGTTTTTCACACCTGGATTTGGGGATCCTCTGCCATTCCTCCTTGCAGATCCTCTCCAGTTCTGTCAGGTTGGATGGTAAATATTGGTGGACAGCCATTTTTAGGTCTCTCCAGAGATGCTCAATTGGGTTTAAGTCAGGGCTCTGGCTGGGCCATTCAAGAACAGTCATGGAGTTATTGTGAAGCCACTCCTTCGTTATTTTAGCTGTGTGCTTAGGATCAATGTCTTGTTGGAAGGTAAACCTTCGGCCCAATATGAGGTCCTGAGCACTCTGGAGAAGGTTTTCGTCTAGGATATCCCTGTACTTGGCCGCATTCATCTTTCCCTCAATTGCAACCAGTCGTCCTGTCCCTGCACCTGAAAAACACCACCACAGCATGATGCTGCCACCACCATGCTTCACTGTTGGGACTGTATTGGACTGGTGATGAGCAGTGCCTGGTTTTCTCCACACATACCGCTTAGAATTAAGGCCAAAAAGTTCTATCTTGGTCTCATCAGACCAGAAAATCTTATTTCTCACCATCTTGGAGTCCTTCAGGGGTTTTAGCAAACTCCATGCAGGCGTTCATGTGTCTGAGGAGGCTTCTATCTAGCCACTCTGCCATAAAGCCCCAACTGGTGGAGGGCTGCAGTGATGGTTGACTTTCTACAACTTTCTCCCATCTCCCGACTGCATCTCTGGAGCTCAGCCACAGTGATCTTTGGGTTCTTCTTTTCCTCTCTCACCAAGGCTCTTCTCCCCCGATAGCTCAGTTTGGTCGGACGGCCAGCTCTAGGAAGGGTTCTGGTCATCCCAAACGTCTTCCAGTTAAGAATTATGGAGGCCACTGTGCTCTTAGGAACCTTAAGTGCAGCAGAATTTTTTTGTAACCTTGGCCAGATTTGTGCCTTGCCACAATTCTGTCTCTGGGGCTCTTTAGGCAGTTCCCTTGACCTCATGATTCTCATTTGCTCTGACATGCACTGTGAGCTGTAAGGTCTTATATAGACAGGTGTGTGGCTTTTCTAATCAAGTCCAATCAGTATAATCAAACACAGCTGGACAACATGAAGGTGTAGAACCATCTCAAGGATGATCAGAAGAAATGGACAGCACCTGAGTTAAATTTATGAGTGTCACAGCAAAGGGTCTGAATACTCAGGACCATGTGATATTTCAGTTTTTCTTTTTTAATAAATCTGCAAAAATGTCAACAATTCTGTGTTTTTCTGTCAATATGGGGTGCTGTGTGTACATTAATGAGGAAAAAAATGAACTTAAATGATTTTAGCAAATGGCTGCAATATAACAAAGAGTGAAAAATTTAAGGGGGTCTGAATACTTTCCGTATGGGAGTTAGTTGTCGAAACTGCATTGAAAGGATAGATCTTAGTGCTATGGGAGATAGTTGTTGTTCATTACCATTTGGGAGGAACTTCATAAGTTTTAATAAACTTATTAATGTTTAGTTACTGATAGAAATTAGAACTATTGCCCAAACTGTGTCCAATTTATATTCAGGATCTGAGCCAATCTGGAGTCGAACAGGAAAGAGTGGAACATCTACTCCAACCACACCTGGATCTACAGCTATTACTCCAGGAACACCACCAAGCTATGCTTCAAGAACTCCAGGCACACCAGGAACACCAAGTTATTCACGCACACCACGCACTCCAGGAACTCCAAAATCTGCCATGTACGTTCATTCAGATAAGAAAGTGGCTATTCTTCGAACACCTCCCAAATCCCCAGCCACATTGAAACAAATGCGTGTAATGAACCAGCCACTACCTGACCTGAAGAACATCAAGTCTAAGATTGGATCCACAGACAACATTAGGTATCAGCCTAAAGGAGGACAGGTAAAAGCTTCCATTCTGTAGACCAAAATACTGTGTTAACACCATAAAAGGAAATGTAAACACAATCATTAAAAGAAAAGTGCAGGAATTAAATAAAACAAACATACATACTCACCTAGATGGCTGCAGCATTGATTCATTGCTTCAGCTGTCCCCTGCCGTCTCTACACCGAGAGTTATCGGGTCCACTCTGAGCAGTCACTGTCAGTTAGGGCTCTGTGCTCAGCCCCTTCAGCATTCACTGGAGAGCATTCACTGGAGAACCGGACTGTGGAAGGGGCAGGAGTGGCTGGCCCATGCTCTCAGCAGCACACTGAGAGGCTGAGCCAGCAGCTGGTCAGGCATCTGGGCAGATCCAGGCATTATTGTCAAGATCCCTGCAGAGCCTGGACTGGCTCTGTGACATAAAATCCACTGTCAGCCGAATCGAATCAGGGTCACAGGAGTGCAGAACTAAATGCACTCCTGCGACCCACAGGAGAGGTATGGCAAAAAGAGATTTGGCCATACTTCTCCTCTAAAATCCCATATATTATTTAAAACATGATTACAATTTAAAATTATATTTTAATATGGCTAAATCTGCAGCTTTCTTTAAGATAATACCCAGTGACACTGCCATGAAAGTCCTTGTGCATGCAGTCCCTGTTATAGGGTGACAATGCTCTGTCCCTGTCTCTCAATTGTTCTCATGCATTGTTGACCTGTCGCACTCTCTCCTTTTGGAGACCAAATACAGCTTTGCACATGCACATTGAACGCACATGGCCCAATGTTGTCATTATCTGGAAATTTTCTATGAGAAATGAGCAGTTGCCAGAGTGCATGCTTGTAGACAGAAAGAGGCTACAGATGAAACATGCTGTTATGCAACAAAGAATGAAAAAATATGAAAAGTGCATATATTTACAAAACTGGCAATTGTTTATGGCACACAAACTTTAGAAAACTAAAATAATTTGGTTAGTGTTTACATCTACTTTTTTTATAGTGGAACAGCCACATGTAAATTACTTTCAGCATATAAAATAATTTTTTGCTTTCTCAACAGGAACCAACAATAAACTATTTCCTAGAATCCGTAAAACCTCACTTTTTACTTCCTGTTAACAGTGATTAAATTTACTCACGCAAGAAAATATACTTAGGAATATAGTATAGTCCAAATCCAATAACCAGATTACTGGCCTGAAAATCTTCCTAGTTTGATAATAGTTTGCATATCCAACATGGCTAATTGAAAAAGATTATCTGGAGTGGCATTGATCAAGGATAGAGAGTAGTATATGTTATTTATTTAAGTGTACTTAAAGTGTTACTAAACCCAGGACCCTGCATTCACTATATCTGGTCTCCCACAGTACACAGAACACGGAAATGCAATTATTTTAGTAAATATAAACTGCTAAATACTTTTTCTCAGCAGTATAAAGGCAGTTTTGTGACTTCTATGAGTGTCTGGTTAAAGCCTGTAGGAGGAGTTTTTATTCTGCACTGACTGTCCTATCAGGATGCAGGACCCCTGACTCTCTATCTGGACAGTGCTGATTGGCCCTGTGCTGATCACATGCATCCTCCTAAGAAAAAAAAACTCTCTAGCAATATACACCAAACTGAGCATGTGCAGCCTGTCCATTGGCTCTGTATTATCAGAAAATATATTGGGGACAGTGGAAGGAGGAGAGGATCAGAGGAGACAGGATCAAACAGCCTTTTTACACAATGCAGATGATTAACCCCTTAGGTTCCACAGTGAGTATAACAAGCATGCTTTACTGCATATTCAGACTGATTTTACTGTTGTGGGTTTAGTAACACTTTAGAGCCATATATGCAGTTTTGCCTATTTATTCACATTGAATAGGCTGTTTTCAGGGGATTTATAATGATTATGTTTTTGCAGTCATCGAAGCGTAACATTTGTATTATTGTTTGCACTGAACTGCAATGCAAAAAACTCACAAGTTACAAAGCTATAAGGTACAGTAGCAGCATAGTTTTCAGAGCTTCTTTATATCACTTGGGCACACTTACTCTGCCTCCTGTTCCTTTTAGGTTAAGATCTTAAATGAGAAGATTGATTTTAGTGCTATTCAATCTCGTTGTGGCTCCAAGGATAACATCAGTCATAGTGCTGGGGGAGGTCAAGTAAGTAAGGGCACATTTTATGATGGGATCTCCTCCACCACTTCCTTGGTGCTCCTTGCAAGATCCTCAAAGGTTCTACCCTTATCTGTGCCTCACCTAACCTGTCAGCACTTGGTCTGTTCTATGTGTCTGTCTACTGAATGTTCACTTCTGTAACAAATTCCCAGAGCTTTGTTCACTTGAGCAGCTAATCTGGTGCCACATAGTTTAGTAATATAAAACCAATGGGATCCAGTACTAGTAGGACAACTAATGACAAACATTTATGTCCTATGTCTACAAGTGAGCACCCAGAGCCAAAAGATCTTGATTCCTGTCCTTGTCATGGGCTCTACTTGGCCAAGCAAAAGCCCTTTCTCTTAAGTCCAACACTACCAGGATAGTTGTTATAGTGCTTAGTTAGTGTAATAGATACCACTTTACAGTTTAAGTACTATAGATGTCTTCTTGTAAACTCAGCTTAAGCCCTTCGTTTCAACATTTATCTCTGTGTTGGGCAGCTTTAGGCAGTATTTGGCACACTTAGGACATTTTAGGTAGCATGGTGATGATAACATGTGATAGAAATACTAAAATAACTGTAATGTAGTTTTTTTCTAATAGGCACAGTAGATCAACCAAAAAAAAAATTGTAGCAACAAAAACTATTTTATTGGCTTCATTGCAAATACAATTAAAGATTAAAATAAAATTATTACATGACAATAAATGCCAATGAGCATAGAACTAGAGTCCAGCTGTGACCATCCATGTTAGCTGCTTGAACCTAACCACTCCTTGGTGCATTACTAATGTCTTATGATTATAGTAGCAAGTGTTACCTGCAGTAGATGCTTGCTGCACCACTGACCTGTCTATCCTCACTGCCTTTGAAGCATGAAACATCTTTTACAAAAGCTCTTTTCCAGCTTCCTCAATAACTTTTCTGGTGAAGGGTTTGTATATTCTCTATATTTTATAATGGTATGCTTTTCTTACAGATCCACATTGTAACTAAGAAGATTGACCTTAGCCATATCACATCCAAGTGTGGATCTCTAAGGAACATACGGCACAGGCCAGGTAAACAAAATTGTAATAATATTGACATGCTAACTAACCCTCCATATGTGTTAATTATATAATGGTTTGTTCATATTGCTTTGTATATAAAGCTCACCAAATCCTTGTCCAAATATTATTCAGAGTTCTTGGAGTTTTCACACAATTTTAATGTTCACCACTTAACTAATTAGAATATTGGGTGTGAAGTTTTAGTATTATTTATAACCATTCACCAAAGTTCATTGCACATGATAAACATCTAACAGGCCCTGATGGGGGCCTGTCCAATGTTTGTTTGTTTTTGACCCGGCCTTGTTGCCTTCCTCTCCCACTATTCATGCTGTTTTGCTTACTACCATAATCTTATTTACCCCTTGGGCGTCTCTTGAAAATTTACATAAAGATGATACTCCAGATCTATAGGAATCCCTTTTATTGTTGGTAACTGAAAATGCTTTGGAGCTACTGGTTCTGAAAAGAAGGTAAATTCAGTGAATAGCTTGTCAATCAGTCATCATACTGGCAACATGCTCGATTCCTGGTTCCCTCACTGATGATTCATCTCATTAGCAGGTATGGAGATGTCTTTTTTGGGACTTTTAAAACAGGAAGTTGTGTTAGTAGACACATTACAATGTAGTGATCAGCAGTTTTATAAAACTAATTCTGTTCAGCTGGTAGGACTTTTGACTTAACAAGTCAAACAAAACACTTAAAGTGGTAGTAAACCCTCACATATACCCAGTGAAGTGAACAGCCTCAGATAATACAGAGAGTTTAAACAAATCCTCCTAAATAGGTTTTACTTCTTTATCTGAAGTCTCCCCTTCTCCAAACCTTTTCAAAAGTGCAGATTGTGTTAAAAATCTCTCTTCATCTGTCAGCAGCACAGAGAAGAAGGCAGAGAGATTGCAGTTACAGTGTGTGAGAGATCCACACACCCCTCCACACAGCAGAAGAACTGTGTTGTGAATAGACAAGCTCCATTTTGAGCTTTCCCTCCTGACACAAATGTATCTCATGTGTCTGGAAAACTTCTCAGAAGTGACTCATGCTGATAACAGAGGAGCGAAGCACCAGAAAGAAAGGACACTTAGAGCTTTGGACAGAGATAAGTAAACACTGCAGATTTACACTCACCAGTCACTTTATAAGGAACACCTGTTCAATTGCTTGGTAACGCAAATTTCTAATCAGCCAATCACATTGCAGCCAATCAAAGCATTTAGGCATCTACACGTGGTGAAGACAACTTGTTAAAGTTAAAACCGAGCATCAGAATTGGGAAGAAAAGGGATTTAGGTGACTTTGAACATGGCATGGTTGTTGGTGCCAGACGGGCTGGGCTGTGTATTTCAAAAACTGATGATCAACTGGAATTTTCACGCACAAGCATCTCTAGGGTTTGCAGAGAATGGTCTGAAAAAGAGAAAGTATCCAGTGAGCGGCAGTTGTGTGGACTAAAATGCCTGGTTGATGTCAGAGGTCAGAGGAGAAAAGGCAGACTGGTTCTAGATCAGGTGTCTCAAACTGGCGGCCCTCCAGCTGTTGCAAACCTACAAGTCCCATGATTCATTGCAAGGCTGACAGTTACAAGCATAACTCCCACAGGCAGAGACATGATGGGACTTGTAGTTTCGCAACAGCTGGAGGGCCGCTAGTTTAAGACCCCTGTTCTAAATGATAGAAAGGCAACAGTAACTCAAATAATCACTTGTTACAACAAGGGTATTCAGAATACAATCTCTGAACGCACAACACATCGAACCTTGAAGCAGATGGGCTACAGCAGCAGAAGACCCTACCAGGTGCCACTCTTGTCAGCTAAGAACGGAAAACTGAGGCTACAATTTGCACAGGCTCACCAAAATTGAACAACACAATTTTGGAAAAACGTTGCCTGATCTGATGAGTCTCGATTTCAGCTGCAACATTCAGATTGTAGGGTCAGAACAACATACAAGCATGAATCCATCCTACCTTGTATCAACGGTTCTAGCTGGTGGAGGTGGTGTATTGGTGTGGGTGATATTTTCTTGGCACACTTTGGGTCCCTTAGTACCAATTGAATGCCACAGCCTACCTGGAGTATTGTTGCTGACCATGTCCATCCCTTTATGACTACAGTGTACCCATCTTCTGATGGCTCCTTCCAGCAAAGGAATAGGATAGAAAGCACCATGGTACAAAGCTCAAATCATGTCAAACTGGTTTCTTGAACATGGCAGTGAGTTCACTGTACTCCAATGGTCTCCACAGTCACCAGATCTCAATCCAATAGAGCACATTTGGGATCTGATGGAAGGGGAGATTTGCAAAATAGATGTGCAGCTGACAAATCTGCAGCAACTATGTGATGTTATCACATTAATATGGACCAAAATCTATGAGGAATGTTTCCAACATCTTGTTGAATCTATGCCATGAATAATTAAGGCAGTTCTGGAGGCAAAAGGGGGTCCAACCCTGTACTACCAAGGTGTACCTAATAAAGTGGCAAATATTTACTGAAATCATTTGTGTAGTTTTAAAGAAAATAATATGTGTATAAACTCTACATTTTGGAGATGTTAAATGTGGATAAATGTATCCATCAGGCCAGATCTCTGCTTCAACCAGTACTTATAATACAATATAGGCAAATACTGTTGCAAGAAATAAAAGCAAGTGCTAACGACCCAGAATCTTCATACTTTCTGTTAAATAGCAGATGTGCTTGTTAATGAAACAAAGGATTGTTGCAAAGTTGGATCATTTGTGTTGTTTACACAGAAACAGGATTAGGGACATTCCAAGAATCTCAAGCAATAATTGCAACATGTGGGTGCTTCCAAGCGCAGGAGTCTTGTCTGGTAAAAAAATCTTGATGTCAGTTTTCAGATATGCTTAAAAATCATTTTTGGAAACATTGAACAAACTAGTCGTTTGAATAGTAAGGTGGTTCTAAAACTTCAAACCCCAGAATGTGCTATACTTGATGAAAATGTGTCTGTAAAGAGCCAGTATTAACTTTGACCTTTCTAGAATTAAACATTTCATCAAAATCAAAAAAAAAAAAACACACATGCTACACATTGCATGATTAAGCAATGTGTTTTTTTTTCATTATTTTTCTTCCACATTGAACGGAACAGTGTGGTTTTATAGTAAGACAGACAGTAATGATGATATGTATGAACCACTAAAACAGAGCTGTATTTTAAGTGGCCACAGGAGACCAGTTTATTTTGCTCATTGATTCCTACCAGAAGATGAGATAAGCATTTACATGACTGACAGATCACAAGATCAGTATCTGACATTTGATCTGTGTGTTGGAGGAATTTTGTTTAAAAGACAGTTGGCGGGTTTACTGACATATACTGAGTAGGATTAAGATTAGAAATCTTGACTGCTACTTAGCAGTTTAAAAAACACATTGCAATTTGTTTTGTATATATTAAATTTTAATAAAATCCCGCTGGAAACCAGTTCCAAAAACAAGTATCACTGAGCTAGTCAAGATAAAAAGCTTCTACATGCTAAACTGGGACCTTCTCTAGTTCATTCCTTTTTTAACGGTAGCTCTAGATATTACATTCACAACAGAACCCAGGTTTTCTGTTTCCCTGACCCAAAAAATGTATATAGGAGTTTTTAAATTTACTGTGACTTGACTTGCTTTAACCGCTTTTCTTCAATTTGGCACTGTGTAGCTTTAACTGACAATTGCGCGGCCGTACGATGCCGCACCCCAACAAAATTTGCGTCCTTTTTTTCCCCACAAATAGAGCTTTCTTTTGGTGGCATTTGGTCACCTCTGTGGTTTTTATTTTTTGCGCTATAAACAAAAAAGGGCAACAATTTAAAAAAAAAACAATATACTTTACATTTTGCTATAATAAATATCCCTAAAAATGTTTTTTAAAAAAAACGCATTTCTTCATGAGTTTAGGCCAATATATATTCTTCTACATATTTTTGGTAAAAAAATCACAATAAGCGTATATTGATTGTTTTTCACAAAAGTTATAGCGTCTGCAAACTATGGGAAAGATTTATGGCATTTTTTTTTTCTTACTAGTAATGGCGACGATGTGCTATAAAAATGCACTGGTTACTGTGTAAATGTCACTGGTAGGGAAGGGGTTAACACTAGGGGGTGATCACGGGGTTAAATGTGTTCCCTAGTTAGTGTTTCTAACTGTATGGGGATAGGACTGACTGGGGGACACATCTCCTCTCCTCTGACAGAACAGGGATTTGTGTGTGTAAACACACAAATCCCCATGCTGGCTCTTGTGCCTGCGATCATGCGTGGCCAGCGGTAATCGAGCCCGCCGTCCACTCGCATCGGGTCCCTCGCCGTGCCGCAGGGCTGCTCACCTCCAGCGATTCTTAAAGTAAACAACATACCCATACGTAGTTTTGCGCAGCTGTGCCATTCTGCCGACGTATATTGGTATGAGCCGGTCGGCAAGTGGTTAAGCTTGTTCTTGTTCAGTGGACTTCTGAGAATGTCTTGCAACTTTCGTACACAGGACTTTAAAGTATGCTTGCCATTTATTTAAATTGTTTTGTTCCAACAGTTTTTATTACATTTTCAAAACATCATACAGAACATTATGCTCAGATATTCATCAGAAGATTGTTGAAACAAGGATGCAATATACAATATGATCAGTGGACCTTATCAAATACATATTAACAAAACATAGTAAGAAAGGTTATATTTTGGCTAGAGAGACTTCCTTGTCCCCTGATAGCATCCTACAAAACCATATATTCCCCCCCCCCTCCCCTCCCTCCATCATTATGGTATAACTGAACCAACGTCTACAAAAGTGAGATAGCGGAGGAAAAAAAAAAGTAAGAATTAGAGTAGAGCAGAAGGGGATGGGTTCCCCCTGACCCCGGCCTCTCATCACAAATAACCCAGCATTCAGGGAGCTTGGAGATAAGCAATCCAGGGATTCCACACCTTCTCAAACCTAGCTTGCTTATCTCGTCCTATACTGGCCAGTTTTTCATTGATCATAATCCAGGAAACCTTGTGTTTCACCAAGGGAACGTTGATTACAGGCGATTTCCATGCACGTGCTATAGTTAATTTAGCCGCTAGGATAATGAAAAATATGAGAGATCGTAGATCTCCTCCTACAGGTCAGTAAACAACCCCGTTTTGGCTTCTCTAGGTATATTTTGTCCTGTCACTGAGTAGATCAGGTTGAATATTCTGATCCAAAAACATTGCACCTTCGGGCAAGACCACCAGACATGATACATATCTCCTTCCTGTCTGCACCCCCGAAAGCAAAGGGGTGAAGTACCGGGGTATAGTTCTGCCAGCCATTTATTTTAATAGATAATTGTATTATATTTGAACATACATTTAATAGATTGGACATCTCTTTATAGCAGCATAGTAACACCCAATCACTATTCATCTATTCAATTAGTGGGCACTGTTAGCTGATGCTATATTTTTTAATATTATGAATTTGGTCTCAAGCTGGCTATATACTAGTAGAATTTCATTCAAAAAATGTTATTTAAGAACATTTGTCTGATTTGCTAATTGTTAGTTAGGTCATATTACTGTTTGTTTTCTACAGCTGTGAATAGAAAATGCAAAGAAGCAGGATGGGAATATTTTTCTCAAATGAACACATTTCTAACAGTGAATGTGTTTTTTGTTCAGGAAATTACATGAATTCCAAAATTGAATGTTTAACCACTTCTCGCCCAAAGATGTCATATGACGTCTTTGACGTTCAGTGGGAAAATCTGAATGATGCCTGCAACTACAGGCATCTTTCAGATATCCTTGTTTTTAGCCGGCGATTCTGTGCACCGTAAAAATGATCATAGCGGTGGTTCCGACGCTTGATCGTTATTACAGGCAACGGGAGGGGACATCCCCCTGGTGCTTCTCCGGCTCTCCCGTGACATCGGGGACCCGGAGAAAGAATCGGCCACTGCTGGATGACGACCATAGAGATTTCCGGTGACCAGATGGTCACCAGTCATCTCTATGACTGTCGGAGGCCCTGGCGCGACGTTATGACATCACGTCCTGGCCGCGGATGTAAACAAAGCCACGATCGCGGCTGGTAAGCATGAGATCGTGGATTTTTTTCCCCGATATCATGCTTTCCAGCCTGGAGGAGAGATGTGGGGTCTTATTGACCCCGCATCTCGCCATAAAGAGGACCTGTCATAAACAATTCCTATTACAAGGGATGTTTACATTACTTGTAATAGGAATAAAAGTGATCAAAAAATGTAAAAGAAAGTGTAAAAATAAAAAAATTAAGTAAAATAAAAAATAAAATTTAAAAAAAATAATTTAAAATGCCCCTGTCCCCGGCAGCTTGTGCTCAGAAGTGAACACACACGTAAGTTCCGCTCACATATGTAAACGCTGTTCAAACCACACATGTGAGGTATTGCCGCGTGCGTTAGAGGATGAGCAATAATTTTAGTACTAGACCTCCCCTGTAACTCTAAACATGTAACTTGTAAAAAAATGTAAAGCGTCGCCTATGGAGATTTTTAAGTACCGAAGTTTGCCATCATTCCATGAGTGTGCGCAATTTTAAAGCGTGACATGTTGTGTATCTATTTACTCGGTGTAACATCATCTTTCACATTATATAAATAAATTGGGCTAACTTTACTGTTTTGTTATTTTTTAAATCATGAAACTTTTTTTTTTCCAAAAAAAAACGCGTTTAAAAAATTGTTGCGGAAATACCATGTGAGATAAAAAGTTTATTCCCTAGGGTGTCTGCTAAAAAAAATATATAATGTTTGGGGGTTTTCTAGCAAAAAAATGACGATTTTTACATGTAGGAGAGGAGTGCCAGAATAAGCCCGGTATGGAAGTGGTTAACAAACAAAATTTACTTTTAACAAGAGGAGTGTCTGTATCTTATCACCTAGTCTTATGATTGTTCTTGTTGCAGGTGGTGGAAACGTGAGGATTGAGAGTGTTAAACTAGACTTCAAGGAGAAGGCCCAGGCAAAGATTGGCTCTCTAGATAATGCCCATCATATTCCTGGAGGGGGCAACATAAAGGTAAAAGAACAGATTATGTTAGCATTTTAGTATAATATGTTGTGTAAATCACTTGAATTATAAACAACAACAAAATAAAACTATCCTGATGGAAAGGAGTTAGAGTTTAAAGTCTAAGACTAAGCCACGTAACCTGACAAAACTGGTACAACTCAAGTATGCTAGGGCATTTCACAATCCTAGAAGCATTCCAGAGGCATCCTGTTAAGTGGGCAAGTAGAAATTTTTGGATAACTAGAGCATACAAGCAGTAGACCAGGAGTTGTTGGTACATTTAATATGTAAGCTCAAGGGAAGTGGTATAGATTATTAAAGATAATTTTGTATACTTGCTGATAGATGGAACCAATGCAGTCTGAGAGGTATTCATTGTAGCAGCATTTATTATGGACCTTACTAATTACTAATTACTAATGCATCCAACTTCAGCTCTCGATAATATTGGCTAATGTCCAGGCTTCCATGAAGCAGCACAACTATATAAAATAGAAAATAAGAACAAGAATAATTATTTCACTTTGTGAACTTAGCAGAAAAACATTCTCTATTAGTGGTTTCAGACAAGTGATGTAGGTACATACACAACAGTTAGGTTAGAGCCCTTAGCATGCGTTATATGCAATGATGATGAAACGATAAGTTATCTTAGTAAGCTGGTACCTCACATTTCAATAGTGTTTGCAAAGAAGTATTTTTTTCTTCTTTACTACTTGCTAGCCCTTACTCTGTCTTTGCAGTACCAACAAGTACATATGCTACTGCTGAAAACAATTATTCTATGGCGTTGATTTGCTGTAGTCGAATAGGCTGTTCCATTTGCAAGGGAATATTCTCTTAGCCTAGTGAATGTGGTAAAAATTCACTTTGCAAAGAAGAACCAATCAAAAGTAAGGAAAAAAACTGTATTTTCTCCTTCACATGATTGGATGATAGAAGTCACCTCATTCACTAAGCTAAAGGAAAATTCCCTTATAGAGTGATTAATCAATTTATCTTTAGTAAATAAACCTCTATGTGTCTGTTTCCTCCAATGTAGCCTTAAGTACCTTGTCACTGTAAACCCAACTTTGCATAAGAATGTCATAACAGGTTATACTTGAGGTTTTATGGCAATGTAAGTGACACTTTTTGTGTACCTCTCCTTCAAAATAGAACTGTAATTGGGATACAAACAGCAGTACACTTACATAATATGAGGTTAGGGCACTTACAAATCAGCTCACCATAGTCAGTGGAACTAAATACTTCTATCCTTTACAGAAAAGTAAGCTTCCATCTTAACCTCTGTTTCATCTGCAGTTGCTATGGTGCTGCACATGTGATAAGCTATGACACCAGTCATTTGATGGCTTGACAGTTCATTTGAGAGCTGACTTTAGCAGCCTAGTAACTGTGACAGTTTTTATTCACAGCATGTCTTAAATGTAACCGTTTTGAGAAACTGTTAAAATCAGTGGCTTTGGCTGTGCTTTAAAAGTTTAGCTAACAATAAAAACAGAAAAATCAGCATAAGTGGCAAACCTTTCAGTTAATATAATGTGTCCCTTTTGTTGAATCTTCTCTTTCAGTTGAAATCTTCCTCTGGTTCCCCCCATCCCCCTCCATGCTCTGCCTGTTTAGTTGGAGTTAATGCAGCTAAAGGGCTATCAGGAGCTCCTCTCATCAAGAGAGCTGAACATGCCTGCCTTTTCTTGTCAGATCTGCCATTGCTAGAAGCCATACTACAACCTCTATGAATGACACAGGATCTCTAAATGTAGGGAGTGGAGCTATCAATCATTCATTCCTCCCCATTTAGAAATCTTGTGTCATTCATAGAAGCTGTAGTATAGCTTCTATGAATGACGGATCTGGCAGGAAAGGGCAGGCATAGTCAAGCTCGATGGATGAGGGCTCCTGACCACCCCTTAGCTGCATTGGCTCTGGCAGCACTGGAAAATCACTGTGAAGAGGTGTGGGAAGGGTAGGACAGAGGAAGAGTTCTACTGAAAGGAGAAGAATAAACACAAGGGACACATCATGTAAGTTATGTCCCTTGTGCTGATATTTCCCTTTTTATGTTTAGCTAAACCTAGTCTTTAAGACTCTAATTACTGTTTGGCTGGAGGTAGGCGGCAGGTTTTAGTGTTGGTTATAGCTGCATTGTACATGAGGTGGGTTATGTATTATCTGGAACTTACCTAAATTGGACTATGTGATGTTTCCAAAAAAAAAAGCAGGCAAAGAAAATTAGCTAAAAACGTGTCATATTTACAACTGTTTTTGTCTGGAATTCTTCTTCAAAGCATCATAGCCAAAATACTGGGTTTTATAACTGCATGATGTTCAGAGACTCCTTTTTCATTAATCAGTAAGTCACTGTTCCAGTTGTCCCTGGATAGCAGCCCTGAGCCATTGCTAGAACTGTGTAAGCAAAAGAAAAATATTGAGCACTGGTTTATAGAAAAGCCTTTTCCAACTCACATTGCTGACCTACATGCTTTATGAATTGTGCAGATAACATCTCTATTACTTTATATTGCTCTTCTATTTTCCTTCTGCAGATAGACAGCCAGAAACTGAATTTCCGTGACGCGGCGAAGGCACGTGTAGATCATGGAGCTGAGATTATCACACAATCTCCAGGAAGGTCCAGTGTGGCTTCTCCACGGCGTCTCAGCAATGTGTCATCCTCTGGTAGCATCAATCTGCTAGAATCCCCACAGCTTGCTACTCTAGCAGAAGATGTTACCGCAGCCCTGGCCAAACAGGGCTTATGAATGTGTCCTACCTTTAGCAGTGTATGAAGTTAATATTAAGTAATATTAATAACAAAAATATTTACGCATGAGCTCTTGGCAGGATTTGGGCTCAAAGCAGGTGTCACATTCATTATTTATCCTTCAACACAAAAGAAGCAAATATCACTTCATGCCAAGCCTATACACCTGTAGGTTCTTTCATTGTATACATGATTTTCCGCATGAAGATACCAGATGTACCCATTATATTACAGACAACAAGTGATGATCTTAGGATAACTGTAGACAGGTAGGTCTGGTCATACTTCATCACTGTACACTGGAATTTGAAGACCAAATGTCACACATTATGATATTCTCAAAGCATCACCCAAGTTGTTATCACTGCTCTTAACTAGTCTTGCATGGAGCCCTGAAATACTCGGTGTAATTTCAACATGTGCCTGCCAGCCACCCGAACAAAGTTTGCGTAAGAGCCATGTCCAGTCAGAGCGGTTGCTCATCTTCTTGTTCAGTTCAAACAGTGGTTAAGCTCTTTGTTCCATCAGATTTCCAGTCCCCATAGGCTAATAAACCCATTGAAGCTTTGTGCTGTGTCAGAGACCAAGCAAGGTGTGTTTAAGAGAAGGCAAACACCAATTTTGACGTTAAAAGAAAATCTTGTTAGCGAGCAGTTGGTCGTGCCATTGCAATGGCAGAAGAAGCAGCCAATTTGAGGAAGATTATGGGGAACACTGCTGTAAGGGAGCAGTAAATAAAGCACTTGTTTTTTGACTAGTATCTGTATATTTGATGGTCTGTTAGCTACTAGAATGCCTGCTTTGCTTTGTAACATGGTGCATTGCAGATTTTCGAGCAGCTGAGGCCATGAACAGAAAATTTTAGCTTTGTGCATAGGCAGACATTTCCAACACCTTTTTTTCCACCTGTTTGATACAGTATTATTAATCTAGATGTATATATATTTCTCTGTGGCCATGTTTTCATGCATATCCCCAAAACCCTTTTCATATACTTGAAGATTCCATTTCTTACTCACAGTATCTGTGTCTGTTGCACCATTTGGTAAAGCAGTTTTAGGTAGGCATAATTTAATGTTAGGAAAGCTTCTCTTTTTTCCTATGTAAAAAATACGTAAAGCTAGAAAAAAATGAAGAAAACAACAACATATATTTAAGACAATAAAGACAAACTGCAGAAAAGCTGTTAAGCATGATGTTGTCCTCATTGGGCTCTTAAGAAGCATTGGCTGTCTTAGATTTCCTTTTTTTGCTGTAATGCCCCAAAATGAGAGCTGTTTTGTCAATGATTTTGCTTTTCTCTTGCTCCTCATTTCGAAAGGGCTGCCGTATGCATTGGTTTTTAATCCTGAAGGTTCCTGTTTTCTTTTTCACTTACAAAGACTCGGTAGGAAAGCATTGCCTGATTTTGATTTTCTGCTTGCTAAAGTTGAACAAAAGTACAGCTGATGTATTGATTTTGGATTGTGAGGTCTTTAGATTTGTCACAATTTTTCAGTACAGCCTATTAGTTGTATCCTATATTATAGGTGGTGACCTGTCAGAATATAACCCCACTCATCACTGAGGCTTTAATAAGGGGGTATGAGAACTATAGAATTCATAGCCCCAACTTCAAACACGTATGTTATATCATCATGTCATTTCCAAGGAATATGACTCTTTTTTACCACAGTTACCAAGAGTAATTGGCTACTATTTAATTATTCATTCTGATAGAAGCTGCCATGTAATTTAAACTGATAATCCATATCTACCATCAGTATTATTTAATGTACATGGAATGTTGGTAGGTATCAGTTTGCCTAGCAGGCAGTCTTGCAATAGTGTTGTAAAAATTCAGAATTGCTTTTTTTGTAAGCAGGTCCAGTTCTACTTGAGCTCTATATTCACAATAATAATTTTTGAAGATACTAGATAGGATGTCACCTATAGATTCTAATAAAGTCTTATTGAAACTTTAAAGTCAAAGTCAAGCATTTAGTAGTATTGTTCACAGATGAAGCAGTTAAATACATGGTACCTTGAGATGATGAGATTAATGTATTTGTAGTAAAGAAAGCAGACATTTGCACAGGAATCCTGAAATTGTGAATATGCAGTAACAGTATTTTACCCCCTCCTAAATTTACACAGTGCTAAAAGCCTTAATGTCAAGATAGACAAATGGGTCCTTTATGTTGGTATTTCTGTCAGGATGTCCAAATGGATTTTCACAAGTAGTTTACTTCAATCATTTTTTTATAGATGAGCAGCTGCTGGACTACTTTAGAAGTAGTGTAAATCTCTAGTAGTGTGTACAGTGTAGATGAGTTGTTCCAGTGCTCAGTGACCTGAGTCAGCTGCAGTCCTTGAGTGGTCTAGAGGTAGCTTGCCTGCAGCAAATTGCAAATAAACGAACAAGTTGCATATTTAGCATTTAAAAAAAACACAATTTTGGGACGTTTAATAAGACAATTCCCATAATATAAAAAAAGACATTACATCTCCTAGGTTATTATAGGTGAGCTATAGGCCTCTGTACCAATCTGTGCAAGATAAAAAAAAACATCAGCAATATTTTATCATTTTACTAATACTAAATATAAACAAGATGATTTCTCCTAAATAGGGATCACATATTATTTGTGGCATTTATCTAGTCCGCAGCAGTCAACACTTTATCAAGTACACTGATCTAAGGAAGTAATCATGGCTACTTGGCTAGGCAACCTTGTAGAATGGAACTTTCTTCAGAGGTGTGTAGTGCTGGTGGAAGTGTTCTGTATCATCTTTAAATGTAAAAAAAAAAAAATTGTGTAGCATTTAAAATGAAGTCCTATGTAAGTGTTTCTATAACTTATGTACAATTTCATAGGGTTGGGTACATTCTAGAGCAATATGTTCCCCATGTGATCAGAGAAGAAGGTGCTCATGCTGACTGCTCCAGTCTTATAATTATCCTGCATGCGGTCAGCTTTTCTTGATATTTTGCAGGTGTTTTCTTTCACTGTACACTAATTAATTTGTAAGTGACCATTACATGTGCTTTCCTACAGTCAAATAGCTAATGTTTCACAAGTCATCTGAATATAGTACAGCTTGTACAGTGTCTGTTAAAATATTACATTGCTTAAAGCAGAACTTTGGCTAAAAGTCAAAATTAATTATCAGTCAATGCAAGGCAGTTTACCTGTTGGTCTGGCCAGTTCAACTGTAGAACCCTGACATCATTTTTTGGGTTGATAACACTATTGCTACTGCAGTGGAATCGCTGCTGCATTGTCACTCTGCGCTTCCACAATAAGACATAGGGAATGGGCAGGCAATAAGGAATGTTACTGCTAAATGCCTGCCTCTGCCGTGCCTATCATTGGAAAGACATTCTGTCTTCCTCTGCAGCCTGTGTAACAGTGACCTGTTTTTCATAGGCATATTACTGTGGGGAAATGCAGTTCAAATAACAGCTTGCCAGTCACATGGGAGAGACATGCTTGCACTGCTTATTCTCCAATTTTCAACACTAACGTAGAGAAAGAAGATTTGACTTAAAAAAGAAGGTAATTTTGTTGGAAAATTTAAAAAGTTGATTGCCTGGAAAGGGCATTCAGTAACCGAAATAGTAAAAGAGGGGTGAAGTCTATAGATGGACGCTAATTTATTTGGCTTTGATGAGCTTTATCAAAGAGTCTAACTTGAGAAATTCCAATACTTCCTACTGCAAGCAGATCACATTTCTGTTTGAAACCTAAACTTAGAGATTAAAGTTGAAATAAGCAAAACATAGTCCTTTCAGACATTTTTACATTGAGCCCAGGCTTTTATTTGTTACCTATACATGACCACATGTATATATTATGAATTGTAAAAGAACTGGACAGCTCTGTATCTGACAGTCCCCTAGTTTTACAAAATCCTAAAGCGTTTGTAGCTACTGTGCTTTAGCAAAACCTAAATACAGTTTTTGATAATGACCAGCAGTAACTAGGTTATCCATAATTCTCCAGTCTTGATCAAGCAAAAACTTAAGTAATAATATTTTGTATGGAGAACATTTCTTTATAATATTTTTTGAAAAAGTCAGTGGTGTCAATAGATTTTATCATAGTGGGCATCCCTAGTTCAGGATTAGAAATCTGACACTTTTGGTATCTGTCAGGTGACCTGCATTGATCCAGGGTAATATTGTACACCTGTACTATTACACTAACATTAATGCTTTAGTGGACATAAAAAAATTCAGCCATGCACAAACATAAACCCAGAATGCTTTAAATGCCAGAATAATTCTTTGTCCCAGTCTGGCACTGGGCATTACTAGTTAGCACTTTTTTCTATTTACCAGAAAGCCTTGTTGATTAGGTTCCTGGCAAATTGCTGGGTTTTATGCATTTGATATTGTATAAATTATGACCACATACTACAGATCTTATGCTGCAGCAGATAACAATAACTGGGAAATTAAACAATAACACACATAATTCAAGCAAACTTTTAAGTAAAGGGCTTGCACAAAACAATGATGATGTTGTAAACTGAGAAACACAAAGCAACCAACCAGATACAGTTTATGGTAATCACAACAGGCCCTCGCATATGTGTCCACATTCAAAGCCTGGATTAGAGTAGAGGTGTACTATGGCTGGACAATAAAATGCAATCAAAGTCTTAATTTTTATTTACTCTTCACATATAATAACTACATAAAATCTGTTTAAACATTTTCAAGGTAATTTGCATTATCAAAGTGAACCATCACGCTAAAAATGTTCAACTTTAGCAATGGAAAAGAAAAACCAGTGCATCACTTCTGTGCTGAGCTGTGAGGGGTGTGATTTGCAAAACCTGTGCATTTCCCTGAGACCTTTAAAGCCTGTAATAGGGAGGTGTTTATTGAATGGCTGGTGGTAGTTAGTTCATGTTTTTCAAACCAATTTGCAATTGTATTTGTTGCTGTATAGTGATTGTTTTGCAAAATAAACCGCTTGTCATGGTCTGTATTCCTCTCCTTTATTCGCAACAATGTTGATAAGGTCATTTGTGTACTTTACCTTGCCCCCCTCTACCAGTCTCAGTGCTGCTGTATGAGGGTTGAAGAGGCAAGTCAAAATCAGGTACTTATACTAGTAGCATTTTAAAAATAAATTGAATAGTTTATACATGATTACCTTGAAGCATTAATTGTGTCTTTTATATCTTTTTTGGTTTAAATCTCATAATTGCACAATGTGGGACATGTAAGAAATAACAAAACATTTAAATCAGGGTGCTGTGAGTGCCAATCTTGCCAAAAACTTTTTAAGTTCATTGTGTTAGTTTTGCAATTCAGACAATTCTATTAGGCCCTGCTCACGCTTGTGCACTTTTGCTGTGCCAAAACGCACCTTCCCAGTGCACAAAAGTGCATGAAATATAGTCCCCTTTAAATCTAACTGTTCACATGTGTGCACTTTTTTTTACAGTGTGCTGTGCTTTTGAAAAGTCCTGCTTGCTGCATCTTCAGTACCATTTGAAAAATGCACCAAAAGTGCACCTTTTCTTGAGATCCATGGAAGCACACCAAAACTGCATCAAAACAAAAATGCACCACACATTTTTTAAGTGCGTTTTTTTTTAATCACGTGTCCTTTTTTTCTAGGTGACCAGGGAGGAAAATGCATGCATAAAGCATGTACACTGAATCATGTGTTGCATGGTATTTTAACACAATGCATAAAAAAACCCAAAAAAGCTAAAAACGCAGAATGCGTTTTCCAGAAAAGCGTACCACATTTTACAATGCACAGATGTGAACAGGCCTTAAGTCAGTATAAAATAGCTGCGCTAAACAGTGAGAAACAATATAAAAATGAATACATATATAGATAAATGTGAAAATGGTCAAAAAGAAACAAAACAATTGAATGTACCAGAATCATAAGAATAAACTATGATCCAAGAGTGAATGTAAACCTTGTATGAGACAAAGTCCAAATCGTCCACTAAGGTGAATATTAAACCGTGCAGCAAAGTCCAAATAATCCACTAAAGTAATATAATATAGATGTGTGATCTTCCATCACCCTTATGTGCTGATCACCATAAGAAATATACACTTACCAGAAGGCAAGCAAGGGACAGCTTGCAGCTAATCACCCAGCCAGGGTCTTGTCCAAGGGGTCCGGGATGCGGAGCTCGAAGGACATCAAGCCAGAACTCAGTGGTATGCCAGATATTACCCAGAAGTAAAGAAAAGGGAACTTCCCATGGTGAAATACTGATACAAATGTTTATTTAAAGGATAAAATGTGCACTTGCAAGCAAAAGAATAAAACAGCATATGGGCCGGCCGGCATGCGAACACCCGTTACCTCGGGAGATCTAACGTGAATACATCAGCACGTCTGCCCACCCAACATGCGTTTCGTCATAAGATGACGTCGTCATCTTATGATGGAACATAACATGATGGACATAACACAGGTCCAATGGCGGGACTGGGCGTGACTGTGAGTGGAGCCGAGAAGAACCGAGTACACTCGGCTATGTGTATCTCGGCGGCGATCGCTCCTCTCCGCTCACAATCAGCGGAGATCGGCGGGGATTGGCGTATAACACGCACCCACAATTTTCCCCTGGTTTTAAGGGGAAAAAAGTGTGTGTTATATGCCGATAAATACAGTAACTACAGTACATGAGGGTAGGGCACTGAGTGAATTTAATTTCCACCTTTATCAGCCTCAGAACCTGTGTAATTCATATGTATCTAGGGTGAAAGGAATAAGGTAGCACCCTTAGTACAGAGTTCCGACCATCCTTTTTCCAATTTGACGTGTGCTGTGCATGTATAATGAGTTCAATATCAAGACAGAGTCAGCTAATTAGAATAGCTCTATGTAGAAAATGCTTAAAAGGTGTTTTCAGAATGAGAAAATAGACATTAAGGGTACCAACCCGTAGAACATTTTATAGTTAAAATACAATGTTTATTTAAATACCAGGCAAAGTTTCTCTAAAAAACTATGATATGTTTTATTAAAGGAAGAGTAGTGATATACAATTCTAGACATTTTTTGCACCTCAATATCCTTCCCTCAATTTACCACTGACCAGCTATACATATATTTTTCATTCAAACAGAAAAGATAAAGTGAGCGCTATGTAACTTATAGCTGCTAGCACACAAGAGCAGTCATACAGTTCTCCAAAATTTTCAACAAAGTGAATGTGTGCAGATTATAATAGTAAACATGATAAGTGTAAAATATAAATCCAGAAAACATAGTTACATAGTAGGTGAGGTTGAAAAAAGACATAAGTCCATCAAGTCCAACCTATGTGTGTGATTATATGTCAGTATTACATTGTATATCCCTGTATGTTGTGGTCGTTCAGGTGCTTATCTAGTAGTTTTTTGAAACTATTGATGCTCCCTGCTGAGACCACCGCCTGTGGAAGGGAATTCCACATCCTTGCCGCTCTTACAGTAAAGAACCCTCTACATAGTTTAAGGTTAAACCTTTTTTCTTCTTTCTTCTTTCTTTTTTAATTTTGAGTGGCCACGTATCTTGTTAAACTCCCTTCAGCTAAAAAGTTGTATCCCTATTGTGGGGTCACCAGTATGGTATTTGTAAGTTGAAATGATATCCCCTCTCAAGCGTCTCTCGTCCACAGAGAATAAGTTCAGTGCTCGCAACCTTTGCTCATGACTAATATCTTTGAGACCCTTTATTAGCTTTGTTGCCCTACTTTGTACTCGCTCCATTTCCAGGACATCCTTCCTGAGGAATGGACAGAACTGGACAGCATATTGCAGGGGAATTATCGTTTTATCTCTGGAGTTGATCCCTTTTTAATACATGCCAATATTCTGTTTGCTTTGTTGGCAGCAGCTTGGCATTGCATGCCATTGCTGAGCCTATAATCCCCAGGTCCTTTTCCATCCTAGATTCCCCCAGAGGTTCTCCCCCAGTGTATGGATTGTATTCATATTTTTGCCACCCAAATGTATTATTTTACATTATTTTACACTTTTCTACATTAAACCTCATTTGCCCTGTAGTTGCCCACCCCATTAATCTGTTCAGATCTTTTTGCAAGGTTTCCACATCCTTCGGATAAGTTATTGTCCTGCTTAGCTTAGTATCTTCCGCAAATACAGGGATTGAACTGTTTACCCCATCCTCCAGGTCATGTATGAACAAATTAAATAAGATTCGTCCCAGCACAGAACCCTGGGGGACCCCACTACCCACCCCTGACCATTCCGAGTACTCCCCATTTATCACCACCCTCTGGACTTGCCCTTGTAGCCAGTCTTCAATCTATGTACTCAATCCATGTACTCACCATATGGTCCATGCCAACGTTCTCATTACTAAAATCTTGTATATAGTCCCTTATCATCCCCCTCAAGAGCTTGCATACTATTGATGTTAGGCTAACTGGTCTATAATTCCCAGAGAAGTATTTTGGGCCCTTTTTAAATATTGGTGCTACATTAGCTTTTCTCCAATCAGCTAGTACCATTCAAGTCATTAGACTGTCAGTAAAAATTAGGAACAATGGTCTGGCAATTACTTGACTGAGTTCCCTAAGTACCCTCGGGTGCAAGTCCCGATGATTTATTATTGTTGTTTCCCAAGTCTAATTTTAATTCTGTCCTCTGTTAACCATGGAGGTGCTTTCTGTGATGTGTCATGAGCATAAACACTGCAGTTTTGGTTACTGAAGCCCCCCGATTCCCTCATGAAGACTGAGCTGAAGAATAAATTCAATACCATCGCCCATCTCCCCATTCTTTGTTCCTAAAATTTTATCCAAATTTATGCCTTCTAGCAAGGTTCGTAGTTTAGGGAAGTTGGCTCTTTTGAAATTCATTGTCTTTGTATTTCCCTTATGTTTCCTGTTTGTGTGATTTATACTGAAGCCAATTGACCTGTGATCGCTGTTTCCTGAATTGCCCCGTATTTCCACATCCGTGATCAGATCTGTATTGTTGGTAATCAGTAGATCCAGTAACACATTATTTCTAGTTGGTGCATTCACCATCTGAACCATGAAATTGTCCTGCAAGACATTTAGGAACTGGCAAGCCTCATGCTCTGTACACACGATAGGATTTTCTGACAACAAATGTTGGATGTGAGCTTGTTGTCGGAATGTCCGACCGTGCGTATGCTCCATAGAACATTTGTTGGCGGAATTTCCGCCAACAAATGTTTGAGAGCAGGTTCTTAAATTTCCCAAAACAAAACGTGTCAGAAATTCCGAGCGTGTGTACACAATTCCGATGCACAAAAGTCCACGCATGCTCAGAATCAAGCAGAAGAGCTTCAATGGCTATTGAACATTTTTCTCGGCTCGTCATACGTGTTGTACATCACCACGTTCTTGACGTTCGGAATTTCCGACAACATTTGTGTGACTGTGTGTATGCAACACAATTTTGAGCCAACATCCCTCTGAAAAAAATCCACGGCTTTGTTGTCCGGAAATCCTATTGTGTGTACAGGACATTAGACGAATGCGTGGTTCCCTCCACCCAGTCTATGTCTGGATAAAATCCCCCATTATGATAACACTTTCCATCCTTGCTGCAAATCTAAATTGTGATAGGAGATCTGTCTCCCCCTCCTCCCTCAGGTTAGGGGGCCTATAGCATACTCGTATGCCAGTATTATTTTCCACTTAGCTTCATCCCTTTGGAGCTCTACCCATAAGGATTCCACCTCCTCCCTAGCTCCCTTAATGATGTCATCTCTAACATTTACTTGTACATTATTCTTGATATATAGGTATACCCCTCCCCCTTTTTTACCGCCCTATCCCTGCGATAAAGGGTATACCCTTGAACGTTTGCCAGCCAGTGATGAGAGCTGTTGAACCAGGTCTCTGAAATTCCCACAAAATTCAAATCCTCCTCATACAACAGTATCTCTAGTTCACCCATCTTGTCCACCAGGCTCCTGGCATTGGTGAACATGCCACGTAGTTTAGACCGGTTGGATATTATCCTCTTATTGGGTGTTCCGAGATTGCAACTAGGACTTATTACTATGCTTACCTTGGTTTTATGTGCTTTAGTCAACCTACCACTAATGCCCCCCAATACTACCCTCTGGACTCTGTTCCGAGCTGACTATCTCTACCTCTGAGCCCTTCCCCATTGCCTTTTTTAAAAACCTTCTAACTTTTTTGGCCATCTTTACTTCCAGCTTATCTGCACCCTCCTCATTTAGGTGCAGTCTGTCCCTTCTATAGTACTGGTGACCAAAAGTTATAAGGTTAAACTGAGAAAAAAACAGTCCATGACATGACCAAAGTGTAAACCAGCCTTCCAGTGGTGTATAGTAGTGCGTCTAACCACTTACTAGAAACAAATACATTTAAAGCTTTGATATATCCTTACATTCCACCTGGTGTAGTAAAGGTATAGTCTTATTACTCATGAGCATCCACCAGTCTATGCACTCACCAGAAATCCAGTACAGATCTGCCTTTAGTTGCTCATCCAGAGCCGTCAGAGAATCCAGCACAGGTATGCCTTTAACTGAAGCTCTGGAACTGATAAGTACACCAGCCTTGTTCATCAGAAGGATGAAAGGATCCAGAGAGACCATGATACAAATATAGTGTAGTATTTATTAAAATATTTAGAAACAAATACAATTGCTGCAGCATAAAAAATAATTGGCCAAACTCACAGTAATGACTGCTGCTCCTACTATGAGGACACGGTTGGCGATGACGTCAGCACATCCTGATGTGTTTTGTGCACATGCGTGTTATCAAGGGATACCCCTAATCTGCACGAAACGCATTGGGAGGGGCCTGTGTTCTGACTTCATCCCCAAAGTTCTGACTTCATCCCTGCCACGTTCTCGTGGTAGGAGTCATTTCTGTAAGTTTGGCCAATGATTTTTTTATGCTGCAGCATTTGTATTTGTTTCTAAATATTTCAGTAAATACTACACTATATTAGTGTAATTTGGACTCCTGGTGGTGAGCTTTTTCATACAGCACATGGTCTCTCTGGATCCTTTCATTCTTCTGGTGAACAAGGCTGTGGTAATTATCCATCCCACAGTTACAGTTAAAGGCATTCATGTGCCGGATTCTCTGACTACTCTGGATGAGCAATTAAAGGCATATCTGTACTGGATTTCTGGTGAGTGCATTGATTGGTGGAGGCTCACGAGTGCTAAGACTACCTTTAATACACCGGGTGGAATGTAAAGATTTTTCAACACTTTAAATGCATTTGTTTCTGATGAGTGGTTAGATGCGCTACTATACACCATTGGAAGACTGATTTACACTTTGGTCATGTCATGGACTGTTTATTTTATCAGTTTAATCTTAGAACTTTAATATGTTTTCTGGATTTATATTTTACACTTATAGTGTTATACGCGCTACACATCATTCAGTTTGTTGGTTATACATTTTTCTTTGGTCTACCCTTACTGATGGTTGCTAGAGGTTACATCACACATTAAGGCTCACTGATTAGTTGCTAGATGTTACAGCACATGATTTCTGCTTGTTGATTGGTTGCTAGAGATTACTGTACAGTAATACTGCTCACTGACTGGTTGCTAGAGGTTACAGCACATCATCTCCTCACTGCAGGGGGCATGATATACATATGAATGCCGCCTTTATTTACATATGCCGCCGGATGCAGCTATTTACATATGAATGCTGCTACTGTTAACATATGAGTACCGGTTATTTACATGTAAACACAGGGTCTGCAGGTGAGTCATCTGTACACAACAGTAGGGCAGAGCTGGGCAGCATTAGTAGCAGCACTTCACACTGAGATATCAGGACACAGCAAGGGATTAAAACTTCAAGGGACAAGGGAATTTAAACTGGGATAGTTGACAAGTATGAGGCAGCTGCTTTGGCTTTGCCCTGCCTTACAGAAGGCCCTGGCTTAAATATATTTGTGTGATGATTGTTGATACTTCATTAGTGTGGGGATAAATCAACACATTTGTCAGGTATTGGTTATCCCTCTTCTTTAGGAGGGCATCAGAGGTATCTCTACAAAATAAATGGACAAGTTATAGATGACTAAGTAATTTTATATCAATACATTTTCTTCACATAATATATACAGTGTACCTACAGCAATGCTCTCTAAAAGTATCGAAAATGAAACTGCCAGAATCACATTGTGAAAATGCAGGTGCATGTAGCCTATATTAGCTTAAATACATACAATCCCAGTAAGTCAATATAAGAACCATGAATATATTATCAAACCCATAAAAGATTAGCAAAACCATTCTATTTTTGTTATAGAGTTGGGATTTTTCAATGGTACCGATAGCACATCAAAAGCTTCCATAAAACCTCAGTTTTTAATGTACAAAATATTATATTTAAAATGTCTCAGAAAAATCACCAAAACAAATACATAATACAAACAACTCCAAGGCTCATCGCCACATCAATTGTCATGTAATACCACCCAGTAAATGTTTATGTAGCAGTGCCCCCCCGTGGGGTTGGTGCGTGTTTCAGCTCCACACATCACCCTGCTTGTTCAGACATCCATTTCAAGCACACTTTCTCCAGTCAATGAACAGTCTCTTGCTTGTTTTCTATGTTTTTATTAGGGGATTAAACTTGGATGGGGAAAAGGGACAAATGATGAATATTTCTTAGTGAAAATAAAGGTAGTTGAATCTAAACTGACAGTCTCTGCTACTTCACATCTCCTCCAGCAGACTACTTGAGATCACTTGCTTTCCTCTACTGTATAAATTCTAGATTCCTGTCACCGTTAGCACATTGCTAGGCCTCACTCTGAATAAGTCGTAGCATTTTCCTAGTAGCCATTTGCAGGCGGGGGTCTGCAGTCCCCTTTGTAGTAGCAACCATTTTACATGAGAAGAATAGTTGTGCTGAGGTAGACTACTGATCCCAGCAAGTCCAGTGAAAATCCTGCCAACCCTCCTGGCTGCAGCAACTTGACTTCGACAACACCACAGTCTCTCCCTCTGGTTCCACATCCAATCCTGGCATGTCTCTCCCAGAGCTTCTCACTGTGCTTCTCACTCACTGACCCCGGCATGGATTCCTCCTGAATGACTTGTCCAGAAGTGCTCCGAACTGTCCTCTTCCTGCTCCTGTTCCAGGACACCTCTCAATGACCGTGTAAAGAGAAGCTCCCTCCCAGGTCCTGAGTTTCAGGCCTGAGTTCACCCCCCCAGAAAGGGGGTTCCCTCAAAGGCCAAGACAGTCTAACACTCCATCATTCAGTTCTTCCACCTGACAACTCCTCCCCCAGCAGACTGACCATGAGCATTGACTCCATATCACTCTCACTCTCTGCCCTGCCTCTTTTCCATAACCCTCTGGAAACAAAGGAGGTGCCAGAGAGATAAAGTACATGTCCGTCGCCTGATTCTACACTAAACCACTCCCCAGCCCCCAGATCAAAAACAAACAGGCCAAGCTCACAGCTAGGCCTGCCTAAATTTACCTGCAATGGCTGTAAAAACACAAACACTACTCTAGCACCTACCTACCTAAGGTAGAGAGTGCTACGTGTATATGGCTACAAACACTACAAGATGGGATGGTCATTGAGTCTCAAATCTCTACGCATGTAATTGAACATTGGATCATCTTCATCAGGAGTAAATCAGAGGTATTGATTTCTGCAATATATACACAGAAAATTTAATTTTCAATATTTATACCAAATATTTTACATTGATGATTCCTTGTGGAATATAATGGATATGAGCAACTTTTAAGTTCTACTCCAAAATGACAATCCTTAAAAAAAAAAAAAAAAAGACCCATACCATCTACCTTTGCATATGTAGTAGATTGAAGTGGTGGGGTCTGGTCATAAGTAGTAAACAAAGACTTTTCAAATCCTAGGAGAGACCCCTAGCTAAAATACCACTGAACTAATGACACCAAGCTATGCAGTGGAATAACATCCTTACAGGATGTCTCCAACTTACAAGCTGACCTCAATGCGCTGTTTAATTGGTCAACTATGTGGCAAATGAGGTTTAATGTTGATAAAGTTAAAGTTATGAACTTGGGGGCTAAGAATCTGCATGCATCATATATACAAGGGGGAGTACAACTGGGGGAATCCATAGTGGAGAAGGATCTGGGGGTTTTGGTAGAGCATAAGCTATAATAGCATGCAATGCCAAGCTGCAGTTTCCAAAGTGAGCAAAGTCTTTTCTTGTATTAAAAGAGGTATGGAGTCCAGATATCATTTTGCCCCTGTACAAATCATTAGTAAGACCTCATCTGGTATATGCAGTTCAGTTTCAGGCACCAGTTCTCAAAAAGGATATCGGGAAACTGGAAGAAGTGCAGAGAAGGGCAATCAAACTGATAAGAGGCATGGAGGAGCTCAGCTATGAGGAAAGATTAGAGGAACTGAATTTAGTCTCTCTTGAGAAGAGGAGATTAAGGGAGGATATGATCAACATGTTCAAATATATACGGGCTCTAAAAAGTGAACTTGGTCTTAAGTTTTCACTTTAAGATCATCACAAAGGACAAGGGGGCACTCTTTACGTCTAGAGGAAAAGAGATTTCATCTCCAAATACGGAAAGGTTTCTTCACAGTAAGAGCTGTAATAGACTCCCTCCAGAGTTGGTTCTGGCCAGCTCAGTAGATTACTTTTAAAAAGGCCTGGATTCTTTCCTAAATGTACATAATATAACTGGGTACTAATATTTATAGGTGAATTTGATCCAGGGAAAGTATGATTGCCTCTCGGGGGATCAAGAAGGAATTTTTTCCCCTGCTGTAGCAAATTAAAACATGCTTTGCTGGGGTTTTTTGCCTTCCTCTGGATCAACTGTGGGTATAGGATTGGGTATATGGAATTGTATGTTTTCTTTGGTGTTTTTTTCGGTTGAACTAGGCGGACTTGAGTCTTTTTTCAACCTGACTAGCTATGTAACTATGTAAATTCATATACACATTATGGATCTTAGTTTCATGCTAAAGTTTAAAGTATCCCAATACTGCACATGTCACTGTATAATGGTAATTTCAAAGGTACACTTTAGTAATAATCAGTCTTTCAGAACAATGGTATCATATAGGAAGATATTTTAAAGAAGGACCTCATTGAATGATTAGCTATAGTATGTGTCATATCCACCAAAGTCTGAAAAATATTTTAAAAAACTAATAGGGCATATGGGAATGAACTCCACTTTAGATCTTATATTTATCATGCACTATTTCTAGTCCATAGACTTACCTTACTCTACAGAGTAATAGAGAGTGCTGTAAGTAAAAATAACAATCTTTATTTGCGTTTAAAATGTCCACCACCTCAAATATGGTTCCCTGATGCTTAATTATTATTATTTTTAATTCTGAGGTTATTTCCTTATAATCCATGATGATAAATGACCTCCTACTGAAAACTCCTCAATTAGTCCATGCAGTTTACCTTATTCTGGGTTCCGAATTCAAATTCCAAATTCCGAGTTCCAAATTCTGAGTTCAGAATTCTAAATTCTGAGTTCTGATGTCCAAGTTTTGAGTTCAAAATTCAGAGTTCTGAATTCCAAGTTCCGAGCTTCACCTTCTGAGTTCCAAATTTTGAGTTCCAGGATTATGAATTCACATGTCTGTGTTATGAATTCCCAATTCTAAGTTCTGAATTCTTAGCTCTAAATTCCAAATTCTGAGTCATGAGCTCCAAATTCTGAATTCCAATTTCTGAGTTCTGAGTTCCTAATAGAGAAAACAAAACAAGAAAGTACCCATCCGCCCTAGTGTAATACCATTTATTCAGGCAGGGATAAAAACACTTGAAGCTAATGCACTCACATTTAAAAGGCAATGAAACAGCATGTATATAAGTGAATTCTTCTCTCCTGGACCGTCTCTGTAAGATGTAAGGAAAATCTGTAAGCCAAGAGACCCGATGACTGTGGTAAACTGCCAGGATACAGCGCTGGCATTCCAGCTCTACTGCGCATGTGCCTGGACCAGCCAGAGCCGCACAATGATTAAAGTAGACCGTGACACAGGGAGAGGTAAATGCTAGACGTCTGCACGCTGGGATTGCTATGACAACATGTTTTGGAGGGGTGGCCTCCTTTATTAACGGAAATAATAGGTGATAGGACCTCTGCGCTACTAAATAAACGTGCTAAAAAATCAAATGTGTGCAAAATCATGAAAGTGATGCTGCAAAATCAATAGTGCTCACTGTATCACCATAAAGTAAATATTGTAGGTAGGATTTCGCGCAAACACATAAATGAATAATAATTAATAAGTGTTAACTGATATGTCACGTGAATTGTGTACAATCATTAGAAACAATAAAAAGTGTCCAATGGTGATAAAGTAATAGGTGATGGCCTCTAGCTTCCAGTTAGACAATGAAGTATTCAATCAGCTGTGTGATAGACTTCCAAAAATACATAATGGTCAAATAAACTCCTTCCCTCTATATCAGGTCTCCCATTGCCCTTACCTTAAAGGGCTTAAGATAAAGCCTTAGTATGGATGTAGGGTGATGGTCTAGATGTAATTTGGTGGTGTCCACTGGTTGTTGGTTCCTGGTGAATGGTTGTTGGTTCCTGGTGAATGGATACTTTGGCCGCTTCTTGTTAGGGGCGATTCTGGATCCTGGGCTCCAGGTCAACCAAGCAAGATAAAAGAACAAGGGGGCTCCCAATGGTGTAGTTCGTTTTTTTTTTTTTTTAATTATTTAATCTAAAGAAAAGAATTTCCAAGCAGTGAATAAAAACATCCACACTGTGGATACAGTGTGGGGCGGTGACAAGAAAAGATGGCGGCGGAACGCCGTCACCTGGTGCAGGCACGAGGTCACGTGACGCAACGCGTAGGATCCCGCTAGCCATCACACACAACACCAGACGCTGCTTTGACCCAGAAGTGTTGTTAGTGTGAACTGGAAGTTTTGCACCAGGTGACGGCGTTCCGCCGCCATCTTTTCTTGTCACCGCCCCACACTGTATCCACAGTGTGGATGTTTTTATTCACTGCTTGGAAATTCTTTTCTTTTGATTAAATAAATTAAAAAAAAAACAAACTACACCATTGGGAGCCCCCTTGTTCTTTTATCTTGCTTGGTTGACCTGGAGCCCAGGATCCAGAATCGCCCCTAACTAGAAGCGGCCAAAGTATCCATTCACCAGGAACCAACAACCATTCACCAGGAACCAACAACCAGTGGACACCACCAAATTACTTCTAGACCATCACCCTACATCCATACTAAGGCTTTATCTTAAGCCCTTTAAGGTAAGGGCAATGGGAGACCTGATATAGAGGGAAGGAGTTTATTTGACCATTATGTATTTTTGGAAGTCTATCACACAGCTGATTGAATACTTCATTGTCTAACTGGAAGCTAGAGGCCATCACCTATTACTTTATCACCATTGGACACTTTTTATTGTTTCTAATGATTGTACACAATTCACGTGACATATCAGTTAACACTTATTAACTATTATTCATTTATGTGTTTGCGCAAAATCCTACCTACTATATCTCCTCTATTAAGTCACGCCCACACGATAAAGGAATGGCTTTATATCAGGAAATGTGACCCCTCCCCAAGTGCCCATCCTAAAGGGTAGTGAGTTTTGAATTCCAAGTTCCAAATCCTGAGTTTTGAGTTACAAATTCTGAATTCCACATACAAAATTCCAAATTTCAAGTTACAAATTCAGAGTTCTAAGTTCCAAATCCCAAATTCTGACTTCCATGCTCTGAAATCCAATTTCTGAATTCCAAATTTCAAGTTCTGAGTGCTGAATTTTGAATTCCAACTTCCAAGTTACAAATTCTGAATTTCAAGCACGGAATTCCAAGTGCAGAGTTTCAAATTCAACATTCAAGTTCTGAATCCAAGTTCTGAATTCCAAATTCTGAATTCTAAATTTATAATTCCGAGTTCTGAATTCCGAAATTCCAAATTCTGAGTTCAGAATTGCACATTCAGAGTTCAGAACTCAAATTCCAAGTATGATTAATTGATTGAGTAAAAGTGCGCTTGTTCCAACCCAGGTACAAAAAAGTCTATAATACAAATGTGAAAAAATGCATATGCACAGTGTATCAAAGATATATTGCACAGAATCCCATCAGTAAAAAATAAAAATATAGTAAATGCAGGAGTAACTAAATAGAGTCTTCTTCAATGATAAAAGTGACTTGTTGAAGTGTTAATCAACGTACTCATCCAACAAAACGAATTGTGAAAATTTTCAGTGACACCACCTCTATCACCAGGTGCAATGCCCGCTCATCTTAGGGGGTGGCCCCATTGGGTCTAATCATGCTTTTAGAGATATCCCAATCTCAGAGGTGAACGGCTGGACTTTGCTGTGGTAACAGATCTTTTTCAAAAAAATCCTGGGTTATGGAGATAACAGCTGCTCTCTAGCAAAAAATGTAATCGCGCAAAATTGAATATGAAATTATTAAAAAAACAACAATGGTCCTACTCACAAGAATATCATCTTATATAAAGCATGGTAAGACAGTGTATACATCACATCCAAGAGGGACAAAAGGCTCTCCTCAGCGCTATTGCTGGGTACAGAGACACCGGAAATTATGTCACTAGCTCCTCCCAATGCGTTGTGTCACAGATCATTTTTATCCCTTGAAGAAGTCACGTGATCTGTAATGCAATGCGTCGGTAGGAGCTGGTGACTTAATTTACGGTGTCTCTGTAACTGGCAATAGCGGTGAGGAGGAGAGCCTCTTGTCCCTCTTGGATGTGATGTATACACCGTTTTACCATGCTTTATACAAGATGATATTCTTGTGAGTAGGACCAGTGTTGTTTTGTTAATGAATTCATACCTTTTATATACAACTTTAAGTAATTACATTTTTATTTTTCTCGCTTTGAGCTATGCTAGAGAGCAGCTGTTATCTCCATAACCCAGGATTTCTTTGGAAAAAGATCTGTTACCACAGCACAGTCCAAACATTCACCTCTGAGATTGGGATATCTCTAAAAGCATGATTAGAACCATTGGGGTCACTCCCTACGGTGAGCAGGCATTGCACCTGGTGATGGAGGTGGTGTCACTGTGTCACTGAAAATTTACACAATTCGTTTAACACTTCAACCAATCACTGTTATCATTAAATCAGACTTGATTTTATTTAGTTATTCATGCATTTATTATATAATATATTTTTTTATTTTTTACTGATGGGATTCTGTGCAATATATCTTTGATATACTGTGCATATGCATTTTTTCACATTTGTATTATAGAGTTCTGAATTTAAATTCTCAGTTCTGAATTCTGATTTCCAGATTCAGAGTTCTAAAATTTGATCTCCAAATTCAAAATTTTGAAGTTCCAAGATTTGAGTTCCAAATCATTAATTTACATCACTGTGTTCCATATTTCAAACTTCGAGATCTAAATTTATAGTTCTGAATTCCAAATTTGGAGTTTGGAGCTCCAGATTCTGAGTTCCAAATTCTAAGTTCCAATTTCCAAGTTTTGAAATACAATTTCTGAATTCCAAATTCCACATTCTGAATTTCAAGTTTCAAATCCCAAATCCCAAATTCCAAGTTCTAAACTCCAAATTCTGACTTCCAAGGTCTGAATTCTGAATTCCAAATTTTGAGATCCAATTATTGAATTACATTTTCAGAGTTCCGAATTCCAAATTCTGAGTTCTCAGCTCCAAGTTCTGAATTCCAAAATCAAATTCTGAGTTCGTAATTCCAAGATCTGAACACAGAGTTTCAAATTCTGAATTCTAAATTCTTAGTTCCAAACTACAAATTACGAGTTCCAAATTCCAGATCCTGAGCTCCAAGTTCTTAATTATAAATTTCAAATTCACAGTTCTGACTTTCAAAATCTGAGTTTTGAATTCTGAGTTTCAAATTTCAAGTTCTGAATTTTGAGTTCCACATTTCGAGTTCTGAATTCCAAATTCTGAGTTCTGAATTCCAAATTACAAGTTCCAATTTCTGAGTTACAAATCCCAAATTCCAAATTCAGAATTCTGTATTCTGAATTCCAAGTTGTGAATTCCAAATTCCGAGTTCTGAATTTTAAATTCAAAAATTCTGAGTTCTGAATTTTAAATTCCAAATTTTTAAATTCCAAATTTCAAGTTCTGAATTCCAAATTATAAGGTCTAAATTTCAAATCCCACATTCTGAATTTTGAGTTCCAAATTCCAAATTCGGAGGTCCAAATTCCAACTTCTGAATTCTTAGTTTTGAATCCCAGATTCCGAGCTCCAAATTTCCATTTCCAAATTCCAACTTCTAAATTCAAAGTCCTAAGTTCTGAATTCCAATTTCTACGATTTGAGTTCCAAATTCTGAGGTCCAGATTTCACATTCCAAATTCAGAGTTCTGAATTACAAATTCTGAGTTCCAAGTTCCAAATTCAAGCCCTGAATTCCAAATTTTGATTTCCAAGTTCTGAGGTCCAGATTTCAAATTCCAAATTATGAATTCAAAATCTGTGTTCCAAAATTCAAAAACCAAATTTTGATTTCCAAGTTCTGAGGTTCAGATTTCAAATTCCAAATTATGAATTCAAAATCCGAGTTCCAAAATTCAAATTCCAAATTATGAATTTTGAATTCCTAGTTCAGAATTCTGAGTTCCAAATTTAATTTTCCGAACTCTTCTAAGTTCCAAATTCAGATTTCAGCGCTCCAAATTCAGATTTCAGATTTTTTAATTCTGAGTTCCAGATGCAGTGTTCTGAATTCCAAATGCAGTGTTCTGAATTCCAAATTCCACATTCCGAATTACAAGTCCCAAATCCCAAGTTGTAAATTCCAACTTCCAAATTACAAATTTCTGAATTCCAAATTCTGAGTTCCGAATTCCAAGTTCCAAATTCCAAGTTGAAAATTTCAACTTCCAAATTCCAAATTTTTGAATTCTAAATTTCAAATTCTGAGTTCCAAATTCCAAGTTCTGAGTTCCAAATTCCAAGTTCTGAGTTCAGAGTCCCAAGTAGAAAATTTCTGAATTCCGAGATCTAAATTCCAAATTATAAGTTCTCAAATCAGCACTGGCCCAGTGTCCCAGGCTCGAGACAGATCGACAGCACAGCCCCAGAATTATGGGGCTGCATGGCAGCCAAGCCCATCTGGAGGCAGAACCACAGCACCAGAGTGTGACCTGAAAAATTCCGGCCAATCCAGGACACCTATACCAAGTCAATGTGATGGCGTTAGTCAAAGAAAAATAGTTACAATAGGCATAATACGCAGTCTGCCAAACAACATAATAAACAAATTAGCAACCATGTAAAGTATTTGTAGCAGATGGTATGCTGGCAGTCTGCGGTTATATGTACAACCGACTGCCTCTTCCTCACTGGCCTAATGTTCTGAGCTCGGGATAGATCGATAGCACTGTGCCAAAACTACGGGGCTACACGGCGGTCAAACCCATCCCAAGTTAGAACCACTGCTCCTCTGTGTAACCTGGAAAACCGTGGCTCACACGGGACACTCAGGGTATACCAATGTGGAGGTGTTAGTCAAAGATAAATAATAACAGACATAATACGCAGTCTGACAAACAACGTAAGAGACAAATTATCAACTGTGTTAAATATTTGTAGCATAAAAGAGGCCTTCACTTATCAGCGAACCAGGGCAATCTGAAGGTTGAGCCAGGGGGGCCCTAAGTTTGCATGTGCATCACACCGTGTTCCTGGTATGACACCCAAAAATAACGATAAAGGTAATTTGGCCCTAGAAGTTCAACATGAAAAACAAAAAAGAACATTGAGGTGATTTTATGCTGGCAGTCTGCATTTACAAGTTCAACTGGCCGCCTCTTCATTCAGGAGTTGGGACTAGGGGTTCCCCGCCATTCTAGCTTGCGAAGAGCCACCACGACCACAGCGATTAAAGCAAGCCCTTTGTGGTCTACCCTGGGGGGCCTGATGCTGGGGATCCTTGAAGACAATCATCATGAGCCAGTTGGGTACTGGAATTGGATCCATCTCGTCGAAGCAAACAAGTCTTGAAGCTCCAAGGGATGACTCAAAGAGAAGGTATCTGGACCTTTATGGACTATGAGGTGAAATAGGTGACCCCACTTGTAGGTAAGACCTTTCTCACTAAGGCCATCCAGAAGAGGTTTGAGTGACCGTCGCATTAAGATAGAGTTTCTGGAAACATCTGGTAAAAGGTGGACAGCCGCACCATCAAATTCCAGGACTCCAACCCACCAAGCTTGTCGCAGTATTTCCTTTTTAAGGTTGAAAGAGTGTAAACAGCAGATGACATCTCTGGGTATGTCAGATGGATCAGATCATGGGCCCAGGGTTCTGTGAACTTGTCGTTCTGTATGTGGAACAGATTCGGGCACCCCCCTCAAACAAATGTTCTGCTGTCGGGCGGCGATTCTCTAAGTCATCAAGAAGTTACAGTTGGATGATTTGGTCAATGAGTTCAGAGTAAGAGGACTGCAGGGTCTGCAAAGATTGAGACACTGTACCCTGTTCCTGTTCTATCAAAAGTAACACTGTCATAAACCAGATGTGACCAGAACTATGTGACTGCGACAGAGTGAACCAGACATAAGTAGGTGAAAGTAAGTTTATTAAGGTAAATGCATATACATGTGAACATACTACCAATACAAACAGAGTGAACAAACCAAACAACCAAACATTGATAATAAACCAACCAGCATATGTAGCAAAAAGGAGTACCAGAATCATAGCCAAGCCAGGCCAGGGTCATAAACAGGAGATCAGTAGATAGGGGGCCAGGAGTAAACAGACAGGGAACAAGATGGAAGGGATCAGGCTGCAGGGCAAATATCCAGGGATACAGGAACAGATATAACAGGTTCAGGATGCGGGATACAGGAATCAGGATCAGTATCAGGATCACAGGTAAACAGGCTGCAGGTCAGGGCACAAGGACAATACCAGGGCAAGGTGTGTGTGCACTTGCCGGGTATTTATACAATAGCTGCTAACAAGGTCAGATGAAGCCTGATTGCAGAAGGTAATACCTGCTCCACACTGCCAGGATCCCTCCGCTGGTGGATGCCAGTACTGCGGTCAAAAGATTACATTATACCAGCAGGAAAAAGCTCTTCTGACAGCGCCAAACTGCCAGGAGACACCTGCTGGTGGGCCTCAGTACTGCACACCAAATGATCGATATTACCAGCGGAGAGAACCATTCCTGACAGTACCCCCCCCTCGAAGGAGCGACCTCCGGATGCTCCAACTAGCCATTGCTGGGGAATGGCGTCAAGCCAGGCAGTGGGCAAAGTCACGTCAGATTGGGTAATAAGTATGTCAAGCTGGATAGCAGGCACAGGAACCTCAAACTGAGTAGCAGGCACATCGAGCTGGGCGGCAGGCACATCGAACTGGGCCACAGGCACATCAAGCTGGGCAGCCGGCACATCAAGCGGGGCAGCAGGCACAGCATATCAAGCGGTGCAGCAGGCACATTAAGAGGGGCAGTAGGCACAGGCACATCAAGCAGGGCAGCGGGCACGGGCACTTTAAGCTGGGCAGCAGACACGGGCACTTCAAGCTGGGCAGCGGGCACTTCAAACGGGGCAGCGGGTATGGGCACATCAAGCTGGGCAGCAGGCACAGGCACATCAAGCAGGGCAGCAGGCACAGGCACATCAAGTGGGGCAGCAGGCACATCAAGTGGGGCAGCAGGCACAGGCACTTCAAGCCAGGCAGCGGGCATGGGCACATCAATCTGGGCAGCAGGCACGGGCACATCAGGCTGGGCAGCAGGCACAGGCACATCAAGCAGGGCAGCAGGCACATCAAGCTGGGCAGCAAGCACGGGCACTTCAAGCTGGGCAGCAGGCACAGGCACTTCAAGCTAGGCAGCAGGCACGGGCACTTCAAGCTGGGCAGCAGGCATGGACAATTTAAGCTGGAAGCAAGCACGGCACATCAAGCAGGGCAGCAGACACATCAAGCGGGGCAGCAGGCACATCAAGCTGGGTAGCAGGCACTTCAAGCTGGTCAGCAGGCACAGGCACTTCAAGCCGGGCAGCAGGCATGGGCACTTCAAGACAGGCAGCAGGCATGGGCACTTCAAGCCAGGCAGCGGGCACGGGCACCTCAAGCCAGGCAGCAGGCACGGGCACTTCATGCCGGGAAGTGGGCACGGACACTTCAAGCTGGAAGCAGGCACGGGCACATAAAGCAGGGCAGCAGGCACATCAAGCGGGGCAGCAGGCACATCAAGCTGGGCAGCAGGCACTTCAAGCTAGTCAGCAGGCACAGGCACTTCAAGCCATGCAGTGGGCACGGGCACCTCAAGCCGTGCAGCAGCACAGGCACTTCAAGCCGGGCAGCGGGCATGGACACTTCTGGCTGGGCAGCAGGCATGGCCACTTCAAGCCGGGCAGCAGGCACGGGCACTTCAAGCTGGGCAGCAGACAGGAACACATCAGACTAGGCAGCAGACAGGAACATATCAGGCTGGGCAGCAGACAGGAACACATCAGGCTGGGCGGAAGACAGAGGCTCATCAGGCTGGGTGGCAGACAAGAACACATCAGGCTGGGCAGCAGACAGGGACACATCAGGCTGGGCAGCAAACAGGAACACATCAGGCTGGAAAGTGGGCACATCAGGCTGGAAGGCAGGCACCAAGACATCAGGCTGGAAGGCAGGCAACAATACATCACACTGGAAAGCAGCACATCAAACTGGAAAGCAGGCACATTAGACTGGAAGGCAGGCACATCAGACTGGAAGGCAAGCACCAGGACATCAGACCAGAAGGCAGGCACATCAGACTGGAAGGCAGGCACCAGGACATCAGACTGGAAGGCAGGCACCAGGACATCAGACTGGAAGGCAGGCACATCAGACTGGAAGGCAGGCACATCAGACTGAAATGCAGGCACCAGGACATCAGACTGGAAGGCAGGCACATCAGACTGGAAGGCAGGCACATCAGACTGGAAGGCAGGCACATCAGGTTGAAAGGCAGGCACATCAGGTTGAAAGGCAGGCACGGAGACATCAGGCTGAAAAGCAGGCAAGGAGACATCAGGCTGGAAAGCGGGCACATCAGACTGGAAAGTGGGCACATCAGAATGGAAAGCGGGCACATCAGACTGGAAGGTAGGCACATCAGACTGGAAGGCTGGCTCTGGCTCTTTGGGCTGGAACGCTGGCTCGGTGGGCTCTAACTCTGGCACTGGAACTTCAAGCTGGGACAGATTGGTGGGTGTGGAGGCAGGTTGGGTTAATGGCAGGATCGTTTTGGTTGGGAAAAACTCATTTTTTCTTTGGCTTAGCCACTAAAGCTCTGTAGGTGAGGGGTGCAGCAGACTGGAAAGGAGGATTGGGATATGGCAGAGAAGAGGTAACAGTAGCTGGGGGAAGTTCCTGTGGGTTTGTAAGCAGCTGAGAAGAGGCAGGTGGGTTGAATGCAGGATAGGTACAGGGAGCAGAGACCTGATATGAGTATTTGGTTGGGAGCAGTGTATACTGAGCTGCAACTGAGGTTGACATGAATGATGAGGAAACATACATTTGGGTAGACAAATTATGTAAAGATCTTGTGAGCCACAGATGGATTAATGCCTCTGGAATGAGTACCAATTATAGATAAGCTGCAAACACTAACCACGTTTCATTTCGTGTACATACCAAAAATATATAAATAATTGTGTCTGCGCTAAAAACTGAAGTAAAAATTAAAATATGTGCTGAATAAAAAATAACAATATTATAAGACCTATAAGTGTCAATACAAATCAAATATGTATAATAAGCAATGTTAAATGCAATCCGTTTGTGAAGATATATTCAAAAGTGCAACATGCAAAAAGGAAATCAATATATACATATACATATGAATATAAAATCCAGGTGCTGGTTGTGTAACAATCAAATGTCCACATCCAAATGAAAGTCAGTTCATAGATAGCAAATATAAAGTGCAAATATATAGTGTCCATAAAAATTAGTGTCCATCATGCTCCTCCTTAATGGTGTACACAATAAAGCATACTTCAGTGCTCTCCTGTGACCCCCAATCGTGCATGTGCTCACCTCTAGGCGTGTGACACAGTAATTAAACAGTGTCTAAACACGCATTGGAGCCACTCCTGGGCTCATTAAGGGTATGCTGATGTAAACTCCAGATATGTATTGTTCCCGTCAGGAGGGTACAAGTGCGTGAGTGCACCTGTATATTGTGAGTACCCTCCTGACGGGAACTATATTTTACTTGTAATAAATCCTTGGCTATATTACACTATGTAGCTTTTTCTTTCTTTTATGTGAAACTATTGATGTCATCTGAGAGGGTTGGAGTTTACATCAGCATACCCTGAATGAGCCCAGGAGTGGCTCCAATGCGTGTTTAGACACTGTTTAATTACCGTGTCACACGCCTAGAGGTGAGCGCATGCATGATTGGGGGTCACAGGAGAGCACTGAAGCATGCTTTATTGTGTACACCATTAAGGAGGAGCATGATGGACACTAATTTTTATGGACACTATATATTTGCACTTTATATTTGCTATCTATGAACTGACTTTCATTTGGATGTGGACATTTGATTGTTACACAACCAGCACCTGGATTTTATATTCATATGTATATGTATATATTGATTTCCTTTTTGCATGTTGCACTTTTGAATATATCTTCACAAATGGATTGCATTTAACATTGCTTATTATACATATCTGATTTGTATTGACACTTATAGGTCTTATAATATTGTTATTTTTTATTCAGCACATACATTTGGGTAGGCTGATGTTTGATGGCAGAGGTGGTTTGTTTGGCTGGAGCTGATTGCACCATGTCAGACCATGCTGAAAGTATAGGTTGTACAAACTGTGGTTATAAATCTCCCTGTCTAACAAAAGACTGAGCAGACACAATGCACTCAGCAATCGCCTGTGGGGAACAGGCTGAGTAGTGCTCACAAAAATCGGTGGGATCATCTTCAAAAAGCCATACTAGGGATACAACCTGATTCATATTAAAAGGAGGAGTGAAATCATCACGGCCCTCTGGAATACAGGGCAGGGCCAGCTCAGTACAGATATTGATCAAAGGCTGCACCTCCCCAAACAATATACAACCCTGATCGACCAGGGAGTGAGCCATATGTATAGTTGCAAACAACTGGTCACTAGACCATCCTGGGGGCAATAATCACCACTTTCAGATGCCAGCAGAGAAAAATAAATAACCTCATCGGCATTCATGTTTGCAACCAAACTGAATCAAAAATGGTTCCCATGTGCAGCCACTTCTGGTCAGGGATGGCCCTGGTATTCTGTCATAAACCAGATGTGACCAGAACTGTGTGACTGCGACAGAGTGAACCAGACATAAATAGGTGAAAGTAAGTTTATTAAAGTAAATGCATATACATGTGAACAAACTACCAATACAAACAGAGTATACAAACCAAACAACCAAACAGTGATAATAAACCAACCAACATATGTAGCAAAAGGGAGTACCAGAATTGTAGTCAAGCCAGGCCAGGGTCATAAACAGGAGATCAGTAGATAGGGGGCCAGGAGTAAACAGACAGGGAGCAAGATGGAAGGGATCAGGCTGCAGGGCAAAGATCCAGGGATACAGGAACAGGTATAACAGGTTTAGGATGTGGGATACAGGAATCAGGGTTCAGGATCAGGATCACAGGTAAACAGGCTGCAGGTCAGGGCACAAGGACAATACCAGGGCAAGGTGTGTGTGCACTTCCTGGGTATTTATACAATAGCTGCTAACGAGGTCAGGTGAAGCCTGATTGCAGAAGGTAATACCTGCTCCACACTGCCAGGATCCCTCCGCTGATGGACACCAGTACTGCGGTCAAAAGATGACATAATACCAACAGGAAAAAGCTCTTCTGACAGCTCCAAACTGCCAGGAGACACCTGCTGGTGGGCTTCAGTACTGCACGCCAAATGATCGATATTACCAGCGGAGAGAACCTTTCCTGACAAACACAAGTGTCCAGCACAGACACATCTTGCTTGAGAGTTTGTATTCCACCCTTCACGGTTGTCTCCATTCTCTGTACAAGTGTTTCCAAATCAGCTCTTGTGGGCAGCTGCTGTAAAAGAGCCAACAGCCTTTGTTCAGAGGAAGCATTGAGAAGGAGACCCTGTGGTTGAGGCAGACTACAGAGTGTACTCACTGTGGTCTGATGTGCAGGTATTAGTGTCTGCTACTCCAGGGCTTCTGGACTGAAGCATAGAGCGCTGGGTGGGATGGGAGCTGAGGGAGCAGCTGTGAGCACTGGGCTGAGCAGAACACCCTTTATGTCTGTGGAAGCTGCCAGCGATCTTGGGAGACAGGGAGAGAGGTCACTGAGGGGGTGAGAAGGGTGGCATTGTGTGATCATTCGCCGGATGTTGAGGAGAATCAGACACACTGATGACCTCCACTGTGGCTGGAGCTTCATGGCGAGCCGGCGCCATCTTGGATTCCGTGGTGTGGAGGCTGCCAGCTTATGTGGCCTCAAGAAGCAATCCATGCTGATTGCAGAGGCAGCGAGATGGCGGCTGGGCTTCCTGGACACCTGTCAGGGCTGGGCTCAGCCCTTCCTTCTGTGAGCTGGCCACTCATCTGTCCACTAATTGCCAGCTCCCATCTGTCTCCACAGTTACCCAGCTGTTGTTGATTCTGCTTCTCTGTCCTTGATAACGCCCTGGGGGAGGGGCGAAACGCGTCGACGCAACATCCGGCCCACGCTTGCCAACTCGAGAACCAGTGACATCACTTCCTGGTGTTGGTGGAACGCACGCCGTCCAGCAGCGTACACCGGCCCAATATCTGAATGCCTGCTCTGCACATCGATTCCGTGAGTAGCGCTTTTATGCGCAGGTGACCCCACGGTGTCATAGGTTTTATGCTATGTGTTTTCTTTTCTCCCTTTGGTGGAACGCGAGGTTTGCGATTCCTAAGATCTCCTCTCAAGCATCACAGGCACCAGCCTTATTTGCCATTTAAGTTTACTATATGAATGAATAAGTTTGAAGTCTGCAGTTTGTCCTCATGTGAAGGAACTGTGTGATCTAATAGACTTTATGTTATGTGTGTCTTTTTGATTCTAAATATTTTTTGGTTTTTTATATACAGATTCACTTTATTACTCACGAATATATGGGATTATTTATCTATTAGCCTAGTGACTTTCTGGTCGCATAGCGTCCAAAAGTTAGCCTCAGGACGAATTGATCTAGATTTTTGACGTTTGATCTGGACCATTTTCATTCACGTTTCTTAATTCACCTTCAGTCACTTAGTTGTGGCAGTGTGCTTGTGCACAGTTTCTGTGTACATTTCCATTTAATATTCACTTAGTGTGTATTCTTTAAAAAAAAAAAAATTTTTTTGCGATATGTGTATTTTTTTAAAGGGATTTTTTATAATTATCCACTTGGTGAGTTGTTAGCGCAGGTCTTTTCTTTTACATATTATCAAAGTGTCAGCACTTTTTACCTAGCAGCTGCAACATATGAATTAGTTTAGAATTTATTCACCTGCGAGTGCTGTCTTTTTATCCATTTATGCTCCTCTGTCCTGCCTACTTAAAGCCGTCCAGCTCACTTGATCTCTGCTTTCACCTTTTTCAACATCACAGAGACTGCTCGGCTGACACTCCTGATCCTGCTGCTGTACTACTACGTTTATCTCTGGCTCTCTGACATTTGCTTGGCTGACTACCCGATCCAGTTACTGGCTTGTTTGAACTACATTTACTCTGTTTACCTTATTATTATTAACCACTTCAGCCCCGGAAGAATTTACCCCCTTCCTGACCAGAGCACTTTTTGCGATTCGGCACTGCGTCGCTTTAACTGACAATTGCGCGGTCATGCGACATTGCACCTGAACAAAATTGATGTCCTTTTTTTCCCACAAATAGAGCTTTCTTTTGGTGGTATTTGATCACCTCTGCGATTTTAATTTTTTTCGCTATAAACAAAATAAGAGCGACAATTTTGAAAAAACGCATTTTTTTTTACATTTTGCTATAATAAATATCCCCCAAAAATATATAAAAAAACATTTTTTTTTCCTCAGTTTAGGCCGATATGTATTCTTCTACATATTTTTGGTAAAAAAATCGCAATAAGCGTTTATTGATTGGTGTGCGCAAAAGTTATAGCATTTACAAAATAGGGGATAGTTTTATGGTATTTTTATTAATAATTTTTTTTTTACTAGTAATGGCGGCAATCAGCAATTTTTATTGTGACTGCGACGTTATGGCGGACATGTCGGACATTTTTGACACATTTTTGGGACCATTGTCATTTATACAGTAATCAGTCTATAAAAATGCATTGATTCCTGTATAAATAACACTGGCAGTGAAGGGGTTAACCACTAGCCGGCGGGGAGGGGTTAAGTCAGTACTAGGGAGTGATTTCTAATTGTAGGGGGGATGGGCTAGCTATGTCACTACTCTGATCACTGCTCCCAATGACAGGGAGCAGAGATCAGTGACACTTGTCACTAGGCAGAATGGGGAGATGCTGTTTACATCAGCATCTCCCCGTTCGTCCTCTCCGTGAGGTGATCGCGGGTATCCCCACGGCGATCGAGTCCGCGGGACCCGCAACCCCACTCACGGAGGCGGCGGCGCGCACGCAATGGCATGGCAGGAAATTCAAATGGACGTACCTGTAAGTCCATTTGCCCAGCCGTGCCATTCTGCCGACGTACATCGGCGTGCGCTGGTTGGGAAAGGGTTAAACAAGCGTGATTTAACTATACTTCTGTCTCGGTCTGATTCATGGTTCCTGATAGTAGGCGAAGGCCATGAATTCAGAAGATACAGTCAATTCACTTATTGGTAATATTTTTTCTAGATTGGATGAGCAAGATCACCGCATGGATCAGTTTGCCATAGCATTACAAACGCTCCTGAGTCATCCGGCTCACCTGGAAACTCCCACTGTGGCTGCTCCGGTACAACCTGAGTTGCAGGCCATCCCTGCTGCTGCGCCAGTCTCTGTGCAGGCACACGCCTTGAGTATTACCTTTGGGGGTGATCCAGTTCAATGCAGAGGGTTTCTCAACCAGGTTGAGATTTACTTTGAAATGCTGCCCCAGGCGTTTCCCACGGACAGAAGCAAAGTAGGTTATATGATATCTTTGCTTTCTGAGAGAGCCTTGGCCTGGGCAAACCCTCTATGGGAGATGCAAAAACCTGTAGTCTTGAGTTACCCTGAGTTTGTGGCCTCCTTTAAAAGGGTATTTGACGTTTTTCCCGCATGCTCTGCTTCTGCTGTCAAGTGCCTCATGTCCATCAAACAGAGTACGAGAACTGTTGCCGACTACGCCATTGAATTCCGTACTCTGGCTGCAGAGGTTGATTGGAACAATAAGGCCCTCGTGGCTGCTTTTTCTCATAGTCTCTCGGATTCCATCAAGGATGAGATAGCAACCCGAGATATACCCACTGAGCTGGAGAGCTTGATAACGATTGCCATCCTCATTGACTCCGGACTCAGAGAAAGACTCTCTTTTAAGGAGCGCTTGCGGAAGCCTCCTGTACATTTGCCTCTGAGCTTTGCAGTCCCACCCGTGCCTCCCTCACCTCCCATGCCTCCTGGTACAAAGTCGGTCAGTGAAGATGAACCCATGCACTTGGGCTTTACGCGTCTCTCTGCAGATGAGAGAGCCTTTAGGAGGAGGGAGAGATTGTGCCTTTTTTGTGGCCAGGCAGGTCGAACCTTGAGGTTCTGTCATGGACAGATCTTAGGTGGCGTTGTTCCGTCCCCAGTTATCCAGATGGACAAGCCCTTGGTTTCAGTTATCCTTTCTTGGGCTGAGTTGTCCATCGAGATACAGGCTCTAATCGACTCTGGGGCTGCAGGCCTGTTCATTGATGCTGCCTTTGTATTGCCGCACTCGATTCCGCTGCAGCTGCGTGACACTCCACTTGCCATTGAGGCTCTTGACATGAGACCTCTACAGCCTGCCCATGTGACTCATGAAACGGTTCCATTGTCCATGGCAGTAGGGGCTTGAGATAATGAGACAATCACCATGAGATAATCCAATTCCAAGTTATTTCCTCACCTAGGTTTCCACTGGTTATTGGTTATTCTTGGTTACAGAGGCACAACCCCTCTTTTGATTGGCTCCATGCTGAGGTTCTCTCCTGGTCACCACAATGCAGTGAGACATGCTTTCAGAAGGTAACCAAGGTCCTGTGCACCTCTTCACTCTCCTCCCTGCCGGAGGAGTACCACGATTTTAGCGATGTCTTTGACAAAGGTCAAGCCAGGAGTTTGCCTCCACACTGGCCTTATGATTGCGCAATTGACCTTCAACCTGGTGCCATACCCCCTCATGGCCGGGTTTACCCTTTGTCGGTCTTGGAGGATAAGGCCATGGAGGAGTATGTTGCAGACACACTTTCTTGAGGTTTTATCCACAAATCATCATCTGCTGCTGGTGCTGGTTTCTTCTTTGTGAAGAAGAAGAGCGGTGAACTGAGACCTTGTATTGATTATAGGGGTCTCAATCGTTTCACGATTAAGAATACCTACCCGATTCCATTGATTACAGTTATTTGACCGCCTGAAGGGAGCAATGGTTTCCACAAAGCTTGATTTGAGAGGGGCATACAATCTCGTGCGGATTAAGGAGGGCGACGAGTGGAAAACTGCGTTTAATACCAGGACGGACCATTATGAGTACCTCGTAATGCCTTTTGGCCTTTGTAATGCCCCGGCAGTTTTCCTGGAATTTATTAACAATGTCCTCCGAGATTTGTTGCAGTTATGCGTGGTGGTTTATCTTGATGATATCCTCATATTTTCCAAGTCACTGGAGAGCCACCACACAGATGTCTGTCGTGTGCTTCAGAAACTAAGAGAAAACAATCTCTATTGTAAACTGGTGAAGTGTGAGTTCCATCGTGAACAGGTTAAATTCCTGGGCTTGTCATTTCCACTGCTGCTTTTTCGATGGACCCAGAGAAACTTTCGGCAGTCCTACTGTGGCCCCGACTCATGGGTTTACGTCCTCTGCAGCGTTTCCTGGGCTTTGACAACTATTATCGGAAGTTTATTCGTAACTTCTCGTCTCTGGTCAAGCCCGTGACTGATATGACTAGAAAGGACAGTAACCCACAGAGTTGGTCTCCGGAGTCCATTAAGGCCTTTGAGAGTCTCAAGGCTGCCTTCGTTTCTGCTCCTGGGTTGGCACATCCTGATCCTACGTTGCCTTTTATCCTAGAAGTTGATGCTTCTGAGACTGGAGTTGGCACCCTTCTGTCCAAACATCTTAATGCCCCATACACACGGTCGGATTTTCCGATGGAAAATGTCCGATCAGAGCGTGTTGTCGGAAATTCCGACCGTGTGTGGGCTCCATCGGACATTTTCCATTGGATTTTCCGACACACAAAGTTGGAGAGCAGGAGATAAAATTTTCCGACAACAAAATCCGTTGTCGGAAATTCCGATCGTGTGTACACAAATCCGACGGACAAAGTGCCACGCATGCTCAGAATAAATAAAGAGATGAAAGCTATTGGCCACTGCCCCGTTTATAGTCCCGACGTACGTGTTTTACGTCACCGCGTTCAGAACGATCGGATTTTCCGACAACTTTGTGTGACCGTGTGTATGCAAGACAAGTTTGAGCCAACATCCGTCGGAAAAAATCCTAGGATTTTGTTGTCGGAATGTCCGAACAAAGTCCGACCGTGTGTACGCCCTATAACTCTGAGCGCGCTATGCATCCGTATGGCTACTTTTCCAAGAAGTTGTCACCTGCAGAGTGCAATTACGAGATTGGTGACAGAGAGCTGTTGGCGATCATTTTAGCCCTGAAAGAATGGAGACATCTCCTTGAAGGTACCACTGTGCCGGTTCTCATTCTTACTGACCATAAGAATCTTACATTCTTGTCTGAGGCTAAGCGCCTCTCCCCCAGAAGGGTGCGATGGGCTCTTCTCTTGTCGAGTTTTAATTACATTGTCTCATTCTTACCCGGTACTAAGAATGTAAGGGCTAACGCCTTGTCACGACAATTTTCCTCCACTTCCAAGCTGGAGTCGGTTCCGGTTCCTGTGATTCCTCCTGATCGTATTCTGGCTACGGTTCACACCAGTCTTACTTCTCCTTTGGGTGACAAAATTCTTGCTGCTCAGGTCCATGTTCCTCCTGAGAAACATTCATACCATTCTCCCAAGGCAGCTGGCCACCCTGGGAAGAATCAACTCATTTGGGCCACTTCCCAACAATTCTGGTGGCCTAGTCTAGGGGCTGATGTAACTGCCTTCATAGCTGCCTGTTCCGTGTGTGCTCAGAGTAATGCCCCGTACACACGGTCGGACTTTGTTCGGACATTCCGACAACGAAATCCTAGGATTTTTTCCGACGGCCACCCTGGGAAGAATCAACTCATTTGGGCCACTTCCCAACAATTCTGGTGGCCTAGTCTAGGGGCTGATGTAACTGCCTTCATAGCTGCCTGTTCCGTGTGTGCTCAGAGTAATGCCCCGTACACACGGTCGGACTTTGTTCGGACATTCCGACAACGAAATCCTAGGATTTTTTTCGACGGATGTTGGCTCAAACTTGTCTTGCATACACACGGTCACACAAAGTTGTTGAAAAATCCGATCGTTCTAAACGCGGTGACGTAAAACACGTACGTCGGGATTATAAACGGGGCAGTAGCCAATAGCTTTCATCTCTTTATTTATTCTGAGCATGCATGGCACTTTGTCCGTCGGATTTGTGTACACACGATCGAAATTTCCGACAACGGATTTTGTTGTCGGAAAATTTTATATCCTGCTCTCAAACTTTGTGTGTCGGAAAATCCGATGGAAAATGTGTGATGGAGCCTACACACGGTCAGAATTTCCGACAACAAGGTCCTATCACACATTTTCCATCGGAAGATCCGACCGTGTGTACGGGGCATAAGACTCCACAACACCTTCCAGTGGGCCTCACAACCCATACCCAATGGAGAGAGGCCCTGGACCCACCTGTCTATGGATTTCATTGTGGAGTTACCCAACTCCCAAGGCAACACTGTTATCCTTATGGTGGTTGACCGGTTCTCAAAGATGTGTCATTGTATTCCACTTAAGAAATTGCCCACTTCTAAGGAACTGGCTTCCATTTTTGCTCGGGAGATCTTTCGCTTACATGGGCTATCCAAGGTGATTGTCTCGGACAGGGGTAGTCAGTTTGTCTCCCGGTTCTGGCGAGCCTTTTGTGCACAGTTGGGAATTCAGCTTACTTTCTCATCTGCATATCACCCACAGTCTAATGGGGCCGCAGAACGAGCCAATCAGTCCTACTTTGCTATATTTCTGACCATCATAACAACTGGTCAGACCTATTACCATGGGCAGAGTTTATTCACAACAGTGCCTTGAATTCTGCTTCCCGATTGTCCCCGTTTTGGCAAATTATGGTTTCCAACCTTCCATGTTGCCTGACTCATTTGTTCTGCAGAGCATTCCTTCATTAGAGGAGCATCTCCATGGTCTTCGTTCCACTTGGGCACAAGTTCAGCTGGCTTTGCAACATGCTAATGATACGTACAGACTCCATGCTGACCGCAGACGCCTGCCTGTGCCTTCCTACCAGGTTGGGAACAGAGTCTGGCTGTCGTCTCGCAACCTCCGACTTCGTGTTCCTTCTGTTAAGTTCGCACCTTGGTTTATTGGGCCTTTCCGTATCCTTCGCAGGATTAACCCAGTGGCTTACGCCTTGGACCTTCCTCCTAGTATGTGCATCTCAAATGTGTTTCATGTCTCCTTATTGAAACCTTTGGTCTGCAACCGCTTTACCACCTCTGTGCCACGTCCTCACCCTATACAGGTTGAGAACCATGAGAAATATGAAGTACAATCCATTGTTGACTCCCATAGGTTCCATGGGCGCATACAGTACCTGGTGCATTGGAAGGGGTACGGTCCGGAGGAACGCTCTTGGATCTCATCCTCGGACATGCCCCTGTCCTCCTCCGTGATTTCCATAGATGTTTTCCCCTCAAGCCTGGTGGTCCTCCAGGGGGGAGGGGTGGTTGAGGAGGGGATGCTGTCAGGACTGGGCTCAGCCCTTCCTTCTCTGAGCTGGTCGCTCAGCTGACGGCTAATTGCCAGCTCCCATCTCTCTCCACAGTTACCCAGTTGTTGTTGATTCTGCTCGTCAGTCCTGCCTACTTAAAGCCATCCAGCTCACTTGATCTCTGCCTTCACCTTTGTCAACATCACAGAGACTTTCTCCTGCGTTCCTGTAGCAGACTTGCTCGGCTGACGTTCCTTCTGGCTCCTGATCCTGCTTGCTGTACTACTACGTTTATCTCTGGCTCTCTGACACTTGCTTGGCTGACTACCCAATCCAGTTACTGAACTCTGGCTTGTTTTGAATACGTTTACTCTGTTTACCTTATTATTATTATTATTATTATTATTATTATTATTATTATTATTATTAATAAACAAGTGTGATTTAACTATACTTCTGTCTCGGTCTGATTCATGGTTCCTGATAACACCTCAGGAGACGAGCAGTTGTGAGTAATATGCGGTAATGTAACATTGTAAGGCTGCAGGAGAGCCACCGGCTGGGAGCCCTGTGAAGAAGCGTCTTCACGTTGCCATGTCTAGGCCATGCCCCCTTTTCTTTTTAATATACAATGAATACCCATATAAGCATTATCCGTAAACATATGTGACACCATGCATTATCATCAACTCAAATAAATGTGCTTATATCATATTTATAAGGTGCCAAAAAAGTTTGTTACTATACAAATAAAAGTCCAATGAAAAAAGTTCATCAGTAATTCTTGTGTTTAAAGGATCTACATGCTCCAGCAAGAGTGCAGTGCCCCACCACCAGTAAGAATGCTTGCTCACCTGTCCAGTGGACCTATATAAATATATAAATCAAAATACACTTTATCCAGTCTTCTGGTAATATCTCCACTGATTAAGGGCTTCAGTATCTCTAATCATTATAGGTTAGACAAGTTCCCTTTAAATCACTGACACGTCCCCTTTAAATCACAGGCATCCTTCCACTTATCCATATGTAACCAGGGCCAGACTGGGTATAAAAACCAGCCCTGGAAAAAATGTCATGCCAGCCCATAGCATTACTATACCAGCCCAACATCATAACCATCATAACGTCATTACTTCCTTGTTCATGAAAGGGAAAACCATGCATTTTAAAGCACATTTGAAGAGTGTATACATACATACATATATATATATATATACATAGAAAGCCTCACTGTGCCCATCAATGCAGCCTCGCTGTGCCCATCAATGCAGCCTCACTGTGCCCATCATTGCAGCCTCACTGTGCCCATTATATCAGCCTCACTGTGCTCATCAAATGCAGCTTTATGGTACCCATCAATGCAGCCTCACTGTGCCCATCATTGCAGCCTCACTGTGCCCATCAATGCACTGTCACTGTGCCCATCATTGCAGCCTCGCCATGCCCATCAATGCAGCCTCACCGTGCCCACCAATGCAGCCTCACTGTGCCCATCATTGCAGCCTCACTGTGCCCATCATTGCAGCCTCACTGTGCCTATCAAATGCAGCTTTACAGTGCCCATGAATGCAGTCTCACTGTACCCACCAATCCAGCCTCCCTGTGCCCACCAATTCAGCCTCCCTGTGCCCACCAATGCAGTCTCCCTGTGCCCATTAATGCAGCCTCACTGTGCCCATCATTGCAGCCTCACTGTGCCCATCATTGTAGCTTCATGGTGCCCATCAATGCAGCCTCTCTGTGCCCATTATTGCAGCCTCTCTGTGCCCATCATTGCAGCCTCATTGTGCCCATCAATGCAGCCTCACTGTGCCCACCAATGCAGCCTCACCGTGCCCACCAATGTAGCCTTGCTGTGCCCACCAATGCAGCTTTGCTGTGCCTACCAATGCAGCTTCACTTCATTGCAGCCTCGCTGTGCCCATCAATGCAGCCTATCTGTGCCCACCAATTGCAGCCTCTCTGTGCCCACCAATTGCAGCCTATGTGTGCCCACCAATTGCAGCCTCTGTGCCCACCAATTGCAGCCCCTATGTGCCCACCAATTGCAGCCTCTGTGCCCACTAATTGCAGCCTCTGTGCCCACCAATCGCAGCCTCTGTGTGCCCACCAATTGCAGCCTCTGTGCCCACTAATTGCAGCCTCTGTATCCACCAATTGCAGCCTCTGTGCCCACCAATTGCAGCCTCTGTGTCCACCAATTGCAGCCTCTGTGCCCACTAATTGCAGCCTCTGTGTGCCCACCAATTGCAGCCCCTGTGCCCACTAACTGCAGCCTCTGTGTCCAACAATTGCAGCCTCTGTGCCCACCAATTGCAGCCTCTGTGTCCACCAATTGCGGCCCCTGTGCCCACTAATTGCAGCCTCTGTGTGCCCACCAATTGCAGCCCCTGTGCCCACTAACTGCAGCCTCTGTGTCCACCAACATATGAGCCCCGGAGGACAGAGGGAGGAGAGCGCAGCAGTCGCCACTCAAAGGGGCCCCAGGGCAGGCGGCCTACTGGGAAATTTCCCGGTGTCCCGGTAGGTCACTCTGTATGTAACTCTCAAAGAGGAAAGAAGAGACTTTCATCTGAAGCAGGTATGGCACAGACTACTTGGAGGGTGCTGGTTAGGCCAGGACAGGAGTCTCCCAGGGTATATTTGTGTTTTGGCATGTTCCAAAAGGTATCATGGGGAGGATCCTGTGCCCTTAATGCCCCGATTTGTCCAGAATGGGTCAAAGACTGCACGTGGTCCCCCACCACTTGGTTGGTTGTAAATCACTAAGTACTTGCAGCCCAGCATGCAGCTCTTGTAACATTGCACATGATCATCAAATAAAAAATATTTTCATTAACATATGCCATTGTTACAGCATTGTTGTGTGCATGTTAATATCTATAAAGGATGGAGGATTCGGGCTGGCTTGTTAAACAAGCTTGATCAGAGCCTTATTTTCTATAGAGTGAACATAATTTACACAATATAATATATCATATATATATAAATATGTCGCTAATATTATATCATCAGCATTATATTACTATTATTCTGTGCAATGAAGAAGAATAAACAAAAGAAGAAAATGGACAGACAGATATCACTAGAAGACTAATATTACATAACTGCTCAAATCATGGTCATCATTAATGCCTCATATGCTTATATATACAAAAAAGCTACAGTATTGTTTTTCCAACACTACCTAAACTAATCTGTTGTTGAGAAAGAAACAAATACAGAGATTTCTGATATATCAGAGGGACTATCTGTGCTCACTTGTAGGCTAGACAATCTAATTTAAATGATGGTTTTGTGTAGCTATGGCAACAATTGGTTCTTATCACAGTCACCCTTCCCCCAGACCAGAGCTTAACGTCAGTGGAATTAATAAAACGCAGAATGAAAAGCAATAGGTTTAAGACCAGAACACAAAATGTCAATATAATCAGAAGCACTGAATACTGAACTATGTATAAAATGTATGTACACATGCAATATTTAGAATCCGAACTATTGATGTCAGAGTTACAAAAGCAAAGCTAAGATGTCTATATTGAAAAGTATGGAAATCTCATGGTCCCATCAAAAATGCTCATTAGCCCCCATCCCCTTCCAGATCACTGCCACTTGTATTAATGTTATTAAAACAGCATCACAGTATGCTGCAGTTAAAATGAAAGGTATAGGTCTAGGAAAGTGAATTTATTCTAATTCTAAAATTAGCAAGAATGTTAGGAGTGTACAGCTCTGGGGCAGATGGGAAGGGGGGGTTAGCAGTGAAACAGAAGAGCAGGAGGGTACGATGGTGGGGCAGATATGCAGGGGGTACAGTGGTGGAAGAGATGAGGAGGGGGTTCAGCGGTGGGACAGAAGAGCAAGGGGTTTACAGTGATGGGGCAGGGAGTTACAGTGGTAGGACAAAGGAGCAGGGGGGGTTCAGTGGTGGACCAGATGAGAAGGGGGTTATAGTGGTGGTACAGATGACAAGGGGGTTACACTGGTGGGGCAGAAGAGCAGGGCAGTACAGTGACAGGGCAGAGGAGAAAGGAGGTACATTGTGGGACAGATGGGCAGGGGGGTTACAGTTGTGGGGCAGAAGAGCAGGGTTATAAAGTGGTAAAGCAAAAGAGCAGGGGGGTACAGAGGTGAGACAGATGTGCAGGAGGTACCTTGGTGGGGCAGAAGAATGGGGTACAGTGGTGGGGCAGATGTGCAGGAGATACAGTGGTGGGAGAGATGAGAAAGGGGTTCAGCGGTGAGACAGAAGAGCGCAGTACAGTACAGTACAGTGATAGGGCAGATGAACAGGGGGTTACAGTGGTGGGACAGATGAGCACAGGGGGTTAAGTGTTGTGCCAGATGAGAAGGGGGTTACAGTGGAGGAAAAGATAAGCGGGGGGGTTCAGTGTTGGGGCAGATGTGAAAGGGAGGTGCATTAGTGGGACAGATGAGCAGAGGGTTCTAGAGGTGAGGCAGAAGAGTAGGGGGTTACAGAGGTGGGGCAGAAGAGCAGGGAGGTACAGAGGTGGGGCAGATGTGCAGGGGGTACAGTGGCGGGGCAGAAGAGCAGGGGGAACAGTGGTGGGGCAGATGAGAAAGGGGGTTACAGTGGTGGGGCAGATGAGCAGATGGGTTCAGTGTTAAGACAGGTGAGAAGGTGGTTAAGCGGTGAGACAGAAGAGCATGGGGATACAGCGTGGAGCAGATGTGCAGGGAGATACAGTGGTGGGGCAGATGAGAAAGGGGGTACATTGTTGGGGCAAATGAGCAGGGGGTTTACAGTGGTGGGATAGAAGAGCAGGGTGGTACAGTGGTGGGGCATATGTGGAGGGGGTTACAGTGGTGGGACAGATGAGCAGGGGGTACAGAGGTGGGGCAGATGTGCAGGATAGTACAGTGAGGGGACAGATAGCAGGGGGTACAGTGATCTGAGGTGTGAAGGTGCAGGAATTGGGGCTGATCTGAGGACTGGAGGTACAGGGATTGGGGCTGATCTAAGGCATGAGACTGAAGGATGTTAATTAGTCACTATTACTCAAGTAGTTTATAGCATTTACTTCGTAAAAAATCCTTTTTGTGATTGAGAGTGTGAAGTTAACATTTATTTGTTATAAAATCGGCATGCTCAATTTCTTTGAAAACATTTTTCGGCACACTGTGCTCAAAAGGTTACCTACATTTGCTATAGAAAATAGGATTGTAAAAGACCTTTTTTTAAAAAATAACAATTCTTGATGGTATTTCGCTATTGTGGGTTATGTTTCTCCTTGATGTGTTTATATGGATTTCAATCTGTGAGATCTGCTTGCACCGTCTGTGATCCTTATGCCGCGTACACACGGTTGGACTTTTCAGCTACAAAAGTCCAACGGACGCTGACGGACTAAAGCTGGCTGGTAATCCGATCATGTGTGGGCTTCTCCGGACTTTCAGCGTACTTTTTTAGCCTCAAATCCGACGTACTTTAGATTGGAAACATGCTTCAAATCTTTACGTCGTAACTACGACGGACCCCGAAGTCCGCTCGTCTGTATGCTAGTCCTACGGACAAAAACCCACGCTAGGGCAGCTATTGGCTATCAACTTCCTTATTTTAGTCCGGTGTACGTCATCACATACGAATCCGTCGGACTTTTGTGTGGTCGTGTGTAGGCAAGTCTGTTCGTTAGAAAGTCTGCAACAAGTCCGCCGCAAGTCCGCCGAAAGTCCGCCGAAAGTCTGTCGGACCGGCTGTCGGACTTTTGTAGATGAAAAGTCCGACCGTGTGTACGCGGCATTAGAGTGGAGCAGTTGACCCATGGATAGATGCTGAAGCGCGGTTTTACCTTCTGATTTAGGAGCTCAAAATTATGGGGGAGCTGCTGTCTTTAGATGTGAATGGACTTAAGTCATTGCACAGTCGGTGTTTACATAAATAATTGAATATACGCTTATGAAATATTGGTTTTATAACGTATTGTAGGGTATATATACAGTATATAGTATTATGTTCATTTTTTAGGTATATGTATAAAGGGGAATGATTAGCAATTAATTGTATGAATTATCAGATAGTAGTTTCGTACGGATAGGCGACGGTGTCAAAGAGGTGGCACCAACATCCCTGAAAAATATGTAGACAGGAAGAAGATTTTGGTGGGATTTTAGGGGTGCCAAGCAAAAAAATGTACTGACAATACATTAAAATGTAAAAAAAAATAACAAAATTTATTACACAAAGATTTTACAATTATTGGCTGTACATATATTACGCAGAGATACACATCTATTCACAAGATGGAACAAATGGTCACTCAAGGAGGGGGAGGGAGGCCCTGGGAAGGAAAGGTAAGGGAGGGTATAAGGCAGAGGGGGTCAGGAACAGGTAATCTGATGGTAGAGAAAATTGCTAGACGGTGGGGTTACAGGAAAGGTTTGAAACTAAGAGTTTCGTTGAGACCAGGGTATATCATGGCCTTGAGGCCATGTATCCATCTGGTCTCGAGCTGTAGTAGGGCACGGTCCACACTACTTCCCCTGGCATTAAGAGGTAGATGGTCAAGGGTGGAGAAAGAGATCATTTGAGAGTCAAAATGATCATATAGACCCACATGTGTGCTTACGGCTGTTGCCATTTATCTTTTGGCAATAGGGCCTACATGGTCACGGATTCTTTTGAAGAATGGACATTTCGTTTTGCCGATGTAGTAACAACCACATCGGTATTGCATAATATAAACCACACCAGGGGTTTGACAGGTCACCTTATATCTAATGGAGTGTGTTTGACCATTGGGAAGAAGTATATTACTACTGTTGCTAATCAAATGGCATACTTTACACCCACCACATGAAAAAGTCCCTGTTTTGTCAGGGGCTGTTGTGGACACTACATTATGGTGACTGTGTACTACGCGATCTTTTATAGATTTCACTCTCTTATAAGTGATAACTGGGTGTGGTTTGATATATTTGTTGATTACGGGGTCTGCTGAGAGTAATGGCCAAAATTTTTTTAGAATTGCACAAATTTGTTTATGCTGCTTGCAATATGGAGTAATGATTCCAATGCATTCATTGGATTCCCTGTTGTTATTTAAGTAAATTAGAGAACTTCTCTTTTGTTTTCAAGCTCTGTTAAAGGCCTTTTTCAGACAGCTATGGCTATATCCTCTATTGCGCAGTCTGGAATATAGATCATATACTCAACATCAAGTCGCAGGTAAAACATCACTCGTTGGGTGGCTGATGGGTATTGGGCTAGGCGGTCAGCAACATAACTATTGTTTTTTGATTATAGTTTTTGTTGTATATTTTTTGTATTGTCTTTTAACTGTACTTTGTTCTATGCAGTACCACATCTACCTCTCAATAAACATCCCCTGAGGAAGCCTAAAAAGGCAAAACATGTCGGGATATGTCACTCCATGCTATTGTTGAGTGACCATTTGACCATCTTGTGACTAGATGTGTATCTCTGTCTGTGTAATATATGTACAGCCAATCATTTTAAAATCTTTGTGTAATAAATTTTGTTATTTTTACATTTTTATGTATTGTCAGTAATTTTTTTTTGCACCCATAAAATCAGACCAAAATCTTCTTCCTGTCTACATGAATTATCAGATGTTCACATCATTGGAGGATAATAATTACATACACTGTTATTTAAATATGTTCAGTTAATCACATGCATACACACGCAGTCAAATGCATACAGATACTAAGATACATACAGTAAATACACACTCAGATATAGACATATGCTCAATTACATACAGTATATGCACACACATATATATATATATATATATATATATATATATATATATATATATATATATATATATATATATATATATTCAGTGGGGACGGAAAGTATTCAGACCCCCTTAAATTTTTCACTCTTTGTTATATTGCAGCCATTTTCTACAATCATTTAAGTTCATTTTTTTCCTCATTAATGTACACACAACACCCCATATTGACAGAAAAACACAGAATTGTTGACATTTTTGCAGATTTATTAAAAAAGAAAACCTGAAATATCACATGGTCCTAAGTATTCAGACCCTTTGCTGTGACACTCATATATTTAACTCAGGTGCTGTCCATTTCTTCTGATCATCCTTGAGATGGTTCTACACCTTCATTTGAGTCCAGCTGACTGTGTTTGATTATACTGATTGAACTTGATTAGGAAAGCCACACACCTGTCTATAGAGTCTATATAAAACCTCACAGCTCACAGTGCATGTCAGAGCAAATGAGAATCATGAGGTCAAAGGAACTGTTTGAAGAGCTCAGAGACAGAATTGTGGCAAGCAACAAATCTGGCCAAGGTTACAAAAACATTTCTGCTGCACTTAAGGTTCCTAAGAGCACAGTGGCCTCCATAATCCTTAAATGGAAGACGTTTAGGATGACCAGAACCCTTCCTAGAGCTGGCCGTTCAGCCAAACTGAGCTATCCGGGGAGAAGAGCCTTGGTGAGAGAGGTAAAAAAGAACCCAAAGCTCACTGTGGCTGAGCTCCAGAGATGCAGTCAGGAGATGGGAGAAAGTTGTAGAAAGTCAACCATCACTGCAGCCCTCCACCAGTCGGGCTTTATGGCAGAGTGGCTCGACTGAAGCCTCTCCTCAGTGCAAGACACATGAAAGCCTGCATGGAGTTTGCTATAAAAACACCTGAAGGACTCCAAGATGGTGAGAAATAAGATTCTCTGGTCTAATGAGACCAAGATAGAACTTTTTGGCCTTAATTCTAAGTGGTATGTGTGGAGAAAACCAGGCACTGCTCATCACCTGTCCAATACAGTCCCAACAGTGAAGCATGGCGGTGGCAGCATCATGCTGTGGGGGTGTTTTTCAGCTGCAGGGACAGGACGACTGGTTGCAATCGAGGGAAAGATGAATGCGGCCAAGTACAGGGATATCCTGGACGAAAACCTTCTCCAGAGTGCTCAGGACCTCAGACTGGGCCGAAGGTTTACCTTCCAACAAGACAATGACCCTAAGCACACAGCTAAAATAACGAAGAAATGGCTTCACAACAACTCCATGACTGTTCTTGAATAGCCCAGCCAGAGCCCTGACTTAAACCCAATTGAGCATCTCTGGAGAGACCTAAAAATGGCTGTCCACCAACATTTACCATCCAACCTGACAGAACTGGTGAGGATCTGCAAGGAGGAACGGCAGAGGATCCCCAAATCCAGGTGTGAAAAACTTGATGCATCTTTCCCAAAAAGACTCATGGCTGTATTAGATCAAAAGGGTGCTTCTACTAAATACTGAGCAAAGGGTCTGAATATTTAGGACCATGTGATATTTCAGATTTTCTTTTTTGATAAATCTGCAAAAATGTCAACAATTCTGTGTTTTTCTGTTAATATGGGGTGCCGTGTGAAAAAAATGAACTTAAATTTTTTTAGCAAATGGCTGCAATATAACAAAGAGTAAAAAATTTAAGGGGGTGTGAATACTTTCCATCCCCACTGTATACATAATCAGATTTATACACAGTCAAATACATGTATACACACATATATACACTCAGATACATGTATACACACATATATACAGTCAGATACATATATACACACATATATACACTCAGATACATACATATATATACACAGTCAGATGCATGCATACACACATATATATATACACACTCAGATATATACTGTACATATGCTCAATTTTATACATACATATATTTGCACACTGAGATATATACATGCACTCAGATATAGGGATGAGCTTCGTGTTCGAGTCGAACCCATGTTCGACTCGAACATCGGCTGTTCGACCGTCCGTCGAATTGCGAACGATATGGGCCGTTCGCGCCAAATTCGTGTGGCGCGTCACGGCCCATAATTCACTGCGGCATCGCAGTGCATTGCTGGCTGATGATTGGCCAAGCATGCACTATGACCCGCATGCTTGGCCAATCACAGCGCCGTCAGTAGAGAGAGCTGTAATTGGCCAAAGCCAGGGTGGCTTTGGCCAATTATGGCTCAGGGGATTTAGTACACACCCCACACTATATAAGGCCGCCTGCACGGCGGCCCTGTGTAGTGTGTGTTCCGGTGTGCTGAGCGATAGAGAGAGAGAGAGACAGTGTCATTTGATTTGAGTTAGATAGATTAGGCAGAACAGTCAGTCAGTTAGCTGCACTTACAGTGTATTGTGTATATATATGCATCCCAGGTGTTGCATATATATATATACACTGTATTCAGTTTAGCTAGATCCGTTCCTGTTATCTTCTATCTAGACTATTTACATTCAGTGCAGTGTGTCCTGCTCACAGTGTTCAGCTAGATCCGTTCCTGCTATTTACATTCAGTACAGTGCTTCCTGCTCACAGTGTTCAGCTAGATCCGTTCCTGCTATTTACATTCAGTGCAGTGCGTGCTGCTCACAGTGTTCAGCTAGATCCGTTCCTGCTATTTACATTCAGTGCAGTGCGTCCTGCTCACAGTGTTCAGCTAGATCCGTTCCTGCTATTTACATTCAGTGCAGTGCGTCCTGCTCACAATGTTCAGCTAGATCCGTTCCTGGTATTTACATTTAGTGCAGTGCGTCCTGCTCACAGTGTTCAGCTAGATCCGTTCCTGCTATTTACATTCAGTGCAGTGCGTCCTGCTCACAGTGTTCAGCTAGATCCGTTCCTGCTATTTACATTCAGTGCAGTGCGTGCTGCTCACAGTGTTCAGCTAGATCCGTTCCTGCTATTTACATTCAGTGCAGTGCGTCCTGCTCACAGTGTTCAGCTAGATCCGTTCCTGCTATTTACATTCAGTGCAGTGCGTCCTGCTCACAGTGTTTAGCTACATCCGTTCCTGCTGTTTACATTCAGTGCAGTGCGTCCTGCTCACAGTGTTCAGCTAGATCCGTTCCTGCTATTTACATTCAGTGCAGTGCGTCCTGCTCACAGTGTTCAGCTAGATCCGTTCCTGCTATTAACATTCAGTGCAGTGCGTCCTGCTCACAGTGTTCAGCTAGATCCGTTCCTGCTATATACATTTAGTGCAGTACGTCCTGCTCACAGTGTTCAGCTAGATCCGTTCCTGTTATCTTCCTACTGACAGGCAGGCTTGTCTGGTTACAGTATATAAAGCTACCTGAAGAAAATTACAGGTGTTCTTTTTGATCCTATTAGTACCACGGTCAGGCAGCTAGACTATTTACATTTAGTACAGTGTGTCCTGCTCACAGTGTTCAGCTAGATCCGTTCCTGTTATTTACATTCAGTGCAGTGCGTCCTGCTCACAGTGTTCAGCTAGATCCGTTCCTGCTATTTACATTCAGTGCAGTGCGTCCTGCTCACAGTGTTTAGCTACATCCGTTCCTGCTGTTTACATTCAGTGCAGTGCGTCCTGCTCACAGTGTTCAGCTAGATCCGTTCCTGCTATTTACATTCAGTGCAGTGCGTCCTGCTCACAGTGTTCAGCTAGATCCGTTGCTGCTATTTACATTCAGTGCAGTGCGTCCTGCTCACAGTGTTCAGCTAGATCCGTTCCTGCTATATACATTTAGTGCAGTACGTCCTGCTCACAGTGTTCAGCTAGATCCGTTCCTGTTATCTTCCTACTGACAGGCAGGCTTGTCTGGTTACAGTATATAAAGCTACCTGAAGAAAATTACAGGTGTTCTTTTTGATCCTATTAGTACCACGGTCAGGCAGCTAGACTATTTACATTTAGTACAGTGTGTCCTGCTCACAGTGTTCAGCTAGATCCGTTCCTGTTATTTACATTCAGTGCAGTGCGTCCTGCTCACAGTGTTCAGCTAGATCCGTTCCTGCTATTTACATTCAGTGCAGTGCGTCCTGCTCACAGTGTTCAGCTAGATCCGTTCCTGCTATTTACATTCAGTGCAGTGCGTCCTGCTCACAGTGTTCAGCTAGATCCGTTCCTGCTATTTACATTCAGTGCAGTGCGTGCTGCTCACAGTGTTCAGCTAGATCCGTTCCTGCTATTTACATTCAGTGCAGTGCGTCCTGCTCACAGTGTTCAGCTAGATCCGTTCCTGCTATTTACATTCAGTGCAGTGCGTGCTGCTCACAGTGTTCAGCTAGATCCGTTCCTGCTATTTACATTCAGTGCAGTGCGTCCTGCTCACAGTGTTCAGCTAGATCCGTTCCTGCTATTTACATTCAGTGCAGTGCGTCCTGCTCACAGTGTTTAGCTACATCCGTTCCTGCTGTTTACATTCAGTGCAGTGCGTCCTGCTCACAGTGTTCAGCTAGATCCGTTCCTGCTATTTACATTCAGTGCAGTGCGTCCTGCTCACAGTGTTCAGCTAGATCCGTTCCTGCTATATACATTTAGTGCAGTACGTCCTGCTCACAGTGTTCAGCTAGATCCGTTCCTGTTATCTTCCTACTGACAGGCAGGCTTGTCTGGTTACAGTATATAAAGCTACCTGAAGAAAATTACAGGTGTTCTATCCCAGCTTAGTGCAGCTACAGGCCATTAGTATGTCTGGAAGGCCAAGAAGGAGAGGCAGACAGTCACAAGCCAATAAGAGAGGGCAAGCAGGCTCTGTGTCTAGTGCTGGTCGTGGAGACGGTGCATCCTCATCAGCACGTGGCCATGGGACACGCTTGGCCTTTTTTTCGGCAGCTGGCCGTGTTGAGCCGCAACATGCGGAAGACTTGGTCGAGTGGATGACCAAGCCGTCCTCATCCTCCTCATCCTCTCTCACCCATGCCCAGGGTGCTTTGTCTGGCAAAGCAGCGGCCTCTTCCCTCAGCTCAATGTCATCAGTGACTCCTTCCCTAGCTCCACCATGTCCTCATGAGGATTCCCTCGAACTGTTTGACCACAGTGTTGGGTACATGCTCCAGGAGGATGCCCAGCGTTTGGAAGGCTCTGATGATGATACTGAGCTCAATGAAGGCAGTAACATGAGCACGGACAGAGGGGGTGCCCAAGAAGGACAGCAATCTGGCAGTCATGCTCCCCCTGCTGCAGCATACTGCCAGGTTTGCTCCAGTGATGAGGAGGGAGGGGATGATGAGGTCACTGACTCAACGTGGGTGCCTGATAGGAGAGAGGAGGAGGAGGAGGAGGAGGAGGAGGTGGCACATCACCAACTAGGCAGGATGCCCTCCAGGGGCCAGCCTAAGGGCAGCACATTGACTGCATCACACCCCAAAGCTCCACATGTGCAGGGCGCTGCAGTCTCTGCGCGTTATTCAAAAAGTTCTTTGGTGTGGGCCTTTTTTGAGACGAGTGCATCAGATCGCACCGCTGCTATTTGCAATATATGTCTCAAGCGTATCTCGCGTGGCCAAAACATCTCCCGCTTGGGTACCACATGCTTGACCAGACATATGTTGACCTGCCATGCAGTTCGTTGGCAAGCGTATCTAAAAGACCCACACCAAAGAACAAAGACGATCTCTCCTTGCTCCTCATCAGCTGAGATTTCCAACCCCACTAGACCTTCAGTCCTCTCTGCGACCTGCAGTGAGAGGAATGAAGGTGTAGAATTAGGTGTGTCACAGCCAAGTACTTATGGGCAATCTGCTTTTGGTACACCGACGTCAGATTGTACCAGGCAAATTTCCCTGCCCCAGCTGCTGCACCGCCGAAAGAAGTTTGCTCCCAGCCATCCACATGCCCAGCGGTTGAATGCTAGCTTGGCAAAATTGCTAGCACTTCAACTGCTGCCTTTTCAGTTGGTAGACTCTGCCCCCTTCCGTGAGTTTGTGGAATGTGCGGTTCCTCAGTGGCAGGTACCCAAACGCCACTTTTTCTCACGGAAGGCGATTCCGGCTCTCTACCGGCATGTGGAAGGCAATGTCCATGCCTCGCTGGACAGGGCGGTCAGCGGTAAGGTGCATATTACCGCTGACTCATGGTCCAGCAGGCATGGACAGGGACGTTACTTAAGTTTCACGGCGCATTGGGTGACTCTGCTGGCAGCTGGGAAGGATGCAGGACAAGGTGCAGTAGTGTTGGAGGTTGTTCCGCCACCACGCCTCCAAAATGCTGATTGTGACACACCTCTCTCCTCCACCCCCTCCTCTTCTTCTTCCTCCATGGCCTCTTCCTCGGAACCAGCGGTGCTCCGTAGGCGTTCAAGGGGCTACGCAAGTACGCAGGCCAAAAGATGCCATGCGGTGCTTGAGCTGGTGTGCTTGGGGGACAGGAGCCACACTGGGGCAGAGGTTCTGTCAGCTCTGCAGGGGCAGGTTCAGAGGTGGTTGACGCCACGCCAACTTAAGGCAGGAATGGTGGTTTTCGACAATGGCACCAACCTCCTCTCTGCCCTCCGACAGGGACAACTGACCCATGTGCCCTGTTTGGCTCACGTCCTTAACTTGGTGGTGCAGCGGTTCTTGGGCAGGTACCCGGGCTTACAGGATGTCCTGAGGCAGGCCAGGAAAGTCTGTGTGCATTTCCGCCGGTCATATAATGCCAGTGCTCGGCTGACGGACCTCCAAAAGGAGTTTAACCTGCCCAAGAACCGCCTAATCTGTGACATGCCCACCAGGTGGAACTCGACGTTGGCCATGCTGCAGCGGCTGCACACGCAGCAGAGGGCCATCAATGAGTACCTGTGCGACTATGGCACCAGGACAGGGTCAGGGGACCTTGGTTTTTTTTCCCCACGCCAGTGGGCCATGATCAGGGATGCATGCACTGTCCTGTCACCATTCGAGGAGGCCACGAGGATGGTGAGCACTGACAGTGCATGCATCAGTGACACTGTCCCCCTTGTCCACCTGTTGGAGCACACGCTGCGTGGAATAATGGACAGGGCACTTGAGGCAGAACAGAGGCAGGAAGAGGAGGACTTCCTTAGCTCTCAAGGCCCCTTTATCCAGACAGTGTTCCTGCGTGCCCGCCGATCACACAGGAAGAGGACGAGGAGGAGGAGGAGGAGGAGGAGGAAGATTGTGTCAGTATGGAGGTGGAGCCTGGCACTCAGCATCAGCAGTCTTTAAGGGATCAGTCCCAAGGAACACATGGACTTGTACGTGGCTGGGAGGAGGTGGCTGCGGACGTTGTTGTCCTTAGTGACCCAGAGGACTCCGGACCGAATGCCTCAGCAAACCTACGCTGCATGGCCTCCCTGATCCTGCAAAGCCTGCGTAAGGATCCTCGTATTCGTGGTATCAAGGAGAAGGACCAATACTGGCTGGCAACCCTCCTTGATCCACGTTACAAGGGTAAGGTTGCGGACCTTATCTTGCCATCGCAGAGGGAGCAGAGGATGAAACATCTTCGGGAGGCCTTGCAGAAAGGTCTGTGCAACGCGTTCCCAGAGACTGGGAGGTTACAAACTCCTGTTTCTGGACAACGTGTTGCTGAGGCTTCGGTCAGTCAAAGAAGGAGCGGTGGAGAAGGTGGCCGTCTGACCGATGCGTTCAGACAATTTTTTGGTCCGCAGCCCCAAGGTATGATCGGTTCCAGCAACCATCGCCAGCGTCTGTTTTACATGGTGCAGGAATACCTAGGGGCAAGATCAGACTTGGACACCTTTCCCACCGAAAATCCTCTGGGTTACTGGGTCTTGAGGATGGATCACTGGCCAGAGCTTGCACAGTATGCAATTGAGCTACTGGCCTGTCCTGCATCCAGCGTTCTTTCGGAACGCACATTCAGTGCTGCTGGAGGCGTGGTAACCGATCACAGGGTGCGTCTGTCCACCGACTCGGTCGATCGGCTGACCTTCATAAAAATGAATCAGTCTTGGATCACCACCAGCTACCAAGCACCTGATGCAGATGTAACCGAATAATTTTTTTTGAAATCTCAGATCCCTTCAAAGACTGCCTATGCTGATGCTGAGTGACTATCCCTGAGTAATTATCCTCTTCCTCCTCAATCATCACGCTGATAGCTTGTAAGAACATTTTTGGTTCTGGGCGCCACCACCAGTGCCTAAGGCACAATTTTTCAGCCCCTGTTTAACAGGGGCGTGTAATTACAATTTTTGATGTAATACTTTGCAGCAGGGCTCGTTCCTGCATTCCAACTAGAGTGTCTGTGAGGGGTTGCAGTGTTGTGGCACCAGCACCAGTGCCTAAGACCCAATTTTTCAGCCCCTGTCTAACAGGGGCGTGTAATTACAATTTTTGATGCAATACTTTGCAGTAGGGCTTGTTCCTGCGTTTCAACTAGAGTGTCTGTGAGGGGTTGCAGTGTTGTGGCACCAGCACCAGTGCCTAAGACCCAATTTTTCTGCCCCTGTCTAACAGGGGCGTGTAATTACAATTTTTGATGCAATACTTTGCAGCAGGGCTCGTTCCTGCGTTCCAACTAGAGTGTCTGTGAGGGGTTGCAGTGTTGTGGCACCAGCACCAGTGCCTAAGGCCTAATTTTTCAGCTCCTGTTCAACAGGGGCATGTAATTACAATTCTTGATCTAATATTTCACAGCAGGGCCCTGTGAGGGCTTACAGTGTTTTGGCCACAGCAACACCTAAGGCCCAAATTTCTGCTGAGTATATAGGGCAGGACCCTACTTTCAAACATCTAACTTACAAACGACTCCTACTTGCAAACGGAAGGAGACAACAGGAAGTGAGATGAAATCTACCCCTAAGGAAGGGAAATTCTCTCCTGTAAGAGTTAATATGGGAAAACAATTTCTCCTTTCCACTGATGCTTTCCAATCCTTGTTCCACAAAAAAACCCAAATTTTCAAAAAACATTTTTCATTGGGACAAAAAAGTGAGGTGAAATCTTCTGAAGAGGAGGAAAGACGCAAAACAAATGTCACAGGGGTGATAACCCTTCCCTATGTTTTCCAAAAAGCTTAGAAAAGATTTTTTGGCTGGAGCTAAACACATTAAAAATGTTCAAAATTACAAACAGATTCTACTTAACAACAAACCTACAGTCCCTGTCTTGTTTGCACCGCCTGTATACTGCTGTTCAGAGTATATAGGGACCTTTCCTTATTTTAATTTGGGTGCGGGGTTCCCCTTAATATCCATACAAGACCCAAAGGGCCTGGTAATGGACTGGGGGGTACCCATGCCGTTTGTCTCACTGATTTTCATCCATATTGCCATGACCCGACATGACATTAAACCCGCAAGCAGTTTTAAATGAGATTTTTTCCTTTAAAAATGACATTTGGTGCAGGGACTGTTCTAAACATGGGAAACACGCGTCACTTTACAGGCATACTATAGACACCCCCCAGGTACGATATTTAAAGGAATATTTCACTTTTTTTTTTTTACTTTAAGCATCATTAAAATCACTGCTCCCGAAAAAACGGCCGTTTTTAAAAGTTTTTTTTGCATTGATACATGTCCCCTGGGGTAGGACCCGGGTCCCCAAACCCTTTTTAGGACAATACCATGCAAATTAGCCTTTAAAATGAGCACTTTTGATTTCGAACGTTCGAGTCCCATAGACGTCAATGGGGTTCTAACGTTCGTGCGAACTTGCGGTCCGTTCGCGGGTTCTGGTGCGAACCGAACCGGGGGGTGTTCGGCTCATCCCTACTCAGATACACACAAACATGCATAAATACACAACCACAACATACTATCAGGTGAATACATACACAATTAGTCTGTTAATGGGCAGCCAGCTTCTCTCCTGCCCTCTCTGTCCCCCTATTTACTCACTCACAGTCTGTGCAGTTCAGTCCTCTGCCCTCTCCCACACACTCACAGCTCCTCTCCAATAGATCGGTCTGCCAGAGTGAGCAGTCCTGACAGGGCTCCAGTAGCCAGAACTATAAGCAAAGCATCGGATACTGCAGCCAGGAGATTCTGTATCCCTCCATAAAAAGAAACAAGTCCCTTGTAACTAGGGCTGTTTCCATCCAAACAATTACAAATATGTGAAGGCAGGTGACATTCTAATACATGTTATGGATGCTAGATTCTGATTAAGCTTTTATGGGGGTGCTATGAGGAATGTTGGAAGAGTTTTTGGGGTGCCCTGGTGTCCGGGTGTCAGGCAGTGAGAAACCTGGACATATGATGCAAAAACCGGACTGTCTAGGTGAATCCCGGACAGGGGGCAACCCTACTCCTGCAATCGTTATGCACAGATGCAGAACGGGGATCTGCCTTTGTAAACAAGGCGATTCCCCGTTCTGCCAGATGACATGACAGAGATCTACTGTTCCCAGTGATCGGGAACAGTGATCTCTGTCATGTTCCAGTAAGTCCATCCCCCCTACAGTTAGAACATGTTGAGGGAACACGGTTAACCCCTCGATCGCCCCCTAGTGTTAACCCTTTCCCTGCCAGTGTCATTTATACATTGATCAGTGCATTCTTATAGCACTGATCAATGTAATAATGTCACTGGTTCCCAAAAAGTGTAATTTGGGGTCATATTTGTCCGCCACAATGTCACAGTCCCACTAAAAATAGCAGATTTAAAAACCGCCATTACCAGTGAAAAAATTCAAATGAATAAAAGTTCATAACTCTATCCCATAGTTTGTAGACGTGATAACTTTTGCGCAAAACAAACAATATACGCTTATTGCGATTTTTTTTACCAAAAATATGAGAAGAATACATATTGGTCTAAATTTAGGAAGAAATTCGTTTTTTTTTACATTTTTTTTGGATATGTATCATAGCAAAAAGTAAAAAAATATTGTCTTTTTTTGTTTATAGCGCAAAAAATAAAAAACGCAGAGGTGATCAAGTACCACCAAAAGAAAGCTCTATTTGTGGGAAAAATTGACACAAATTTTGTTTGGGTACAACGTCGCACGACTGCACAATTGTCAGTTAAAGCGACGCAGTGCCATATCGCAGAAATGGCCTGGTCATTAAGGGGGCAAATCCTTCCGGGGCTGAAGTGGTTAAAGTGGTTGTAAAAAAACAACCTGCTAAACAAAGGCATAATGTGCTAGTATGCATCGCATACTAGCTCATTATGAAATACTTGCAATGCTGTGAAAAAGTGTTTGCCCCCTTTCTGATTTTTTTTTTTTTTGCATATTTGTCACACTCAAATGACTCAGATCATCAAACAAATGTTATTATTACACAAAGATAACCCATGTAAATACAAAATGCAGTTTTTAAATGATGGTTTCATTTATTAAGGCAAAAAAGCTATCCAAACCTGCCTGGCTTTTTATGAAAAATTAATTGCCCCCTGAACCTAATAACTGGTTGTGCCACCCTTGGTGGCAACAACTGCAATTAAGCGTTTGCGATAACTGGCAATGAGTCTTTCACATTGCTGTGAAGCAACTTCCGACCACTCTTCTTTGCAGAATTGTTTTAATTCAGCCATATTGGAGGGTTTTCTTGCAATTTTTGTAGGCCGGCCACTCCTGGTAAGGTTCACCACTGTTCCAAGGTATCTCCATTTGTGGATAATGGCTCTCCCCATGGTTAACTGGAGTTCCAAAGCCTTAGAAATGGCTTTGAAACCCTACCTAGACCGATACATGTACATTACTTTGTTTCTAACCTGTTCTTGAATTTTTTTAGATTGAGGCATGATGTGTGGCTTTTTGTGATCTGTTAGCGTGCTTCACTTTGTCAGACAGCTTCTATTTATATGATTTCTTGATTCAACAGGTCTGGCAGTAATCAGGTCTGGGTGTGGCAAGTGAAATTTAACTCAGCTTTCCAAAAAATTTTGATTAATCACAGTTCATTCATAATTCAGCATGGGAGGGGGCAATTACTTTTCACTGGCAGGTTTGAACAGCTTTTTTCCCTTAAGAAATGAATTAATAATTTAAAAACTGCATCTTGGATTTACTTGGGTTATCTTTGTGTAATAGTAAAATTTGTTTGATGATCTGAATCATTTAAGTGTGAGAAATATGCAAAAAAAAAAAATCAGGAAGGGACAAATACTTTTTTTCACAGCACTGCACCTTAGATCGAAGCTGTTGCAGCAGTCCCCATACACTTGTGACCGGCGACATGTCCCCCTGAGTTATTTCCAGGTTCGCGGGCTCCAGCGCTGTGACTGGTGGGAGCCGCGATGATGGCACAGCTCCTGTAGAAACGGCACAAGCAGGCCATTTCTTTAACATTACTCGCATTACTAACTTACTAACTGATATATCAGCATGGATGTCGCACCACTTCCTTAAACTAAATCTCTCTAAAACTGACCTATTGACCACTTGCCGACCGCCTCACGCCGCTGTACGTCGGCTGAATGGCACGGGCAGGCAGAATCACGTACCTGTACGTGATCTGCCTCCCGCGGGCGGGGGGTCCGACCGGACCCCCCCGGTGCCCGAGGTGGTCGGCTTGTGTCTGGGAGCGATGAGAGGTGAGGGGGAGACCATCCATTCGTGGCCCCCCCCTCACGATCGCTCCCAGCCAATGAGAATCTTCCTCTGCTGCTGTATGCTAAACAGCAGCAAAGGAAATGATGTCATCTCTCCTCGGCTCGGTATTTTCCATTTCGGCGGCGAGGAGAGAAGACTGCAATGTGAGTGCACAACACTACACATCACAGTAGAACATGCCAGGCACACTTTACACCCCCCTTTACCCCCCGATTCCCCCCCCCCCGATCACCCCTCAATCACCCCCCCCGTCACACTGACACCAAGCAGGTTTTTTTTTTCTGATTACTGCATGGTGTCAGTTTGTGACAGTTAGTGTGTTAGGGCAGTTAGTGTTAGCCCCCTTTAGGTCTAGGATACCCCCCTAACCCCCCTAATAAAGTTTTAACCCCTAAGCGATCATTTTTCTGATTGCTGTATTAGTGTCACTGGTGACGCTAGTTAGGGAGGTAAATATTTAGGCTTGCCGTCAGCGTTTTATAGCGACAGGGACCCCCATATACTATCTAATAAATGGTTTAACCCCTTGATTGCCCCCTAGTTAACCCATTCACCAGTGATCACCGTATATCACCGTATAGCTGGTTAGTTCGTTTATTATTTATAGTGTCAGGGCACCCGCCGTTTATTACGAATAAAGGTTTAGCCCCCTGATCGCCCGGTGGTGATATGTGTCGCCCCAGGCAGCATCAGATTAGCGCCAGTACCGCTAACACCCACGCACGCAGCATACGCCTCCCTTAGTGGTATAGTATCTGAACGGATCAATATCTGATCCGATCAGATCTATACTAGCATCCCCAGCAGTTTGGGGTTCCCAAAAACGCAGTGTTAGCGGGATCCGCCCAGATACCTGCTAGCACCTGCGTTTTTGCCCCTCTGCCCGGCCCAGCCCAGCCCACCCAAGTGCAGTATCGATCGATCACTGTCACTTACAAAACACTAAACGCATAACTGCAGCGTTCGCAGAGTAAGGCCTGATCCCTGCAATCGCTAACATTTTTTTTGGTAGCATTTTGGTGAACTGGCAAGCACCAGCCCCAGGCAGCATCAGGTTAGTGCCAGTACCTCTAACACCCACGCACGCACCGTACACCTCCCTTAGTGGTATAGTATCTGAACGGATCAATATCTGATCCGATCAGATCTATACTAGCGTCCCCAGCAGTTTAGGGTTCCCACAAACGCAGTGTTAGCGGGATCAGCCCAGATACCTGCTAGCACCTGCGTTTTGCCCCTCTGCCCGGCCCGGCCCGGCCCACCCAAGTGCAGTATCGATCGATCACTGTCACTTACAAAACACTAAACACATAACTGCAGCGTTCGCAGAGTCAGGCCTGATCCCTGCGATCGCTAACAGTTTTTTTGGTAGCATTTTGGTGAACTGGCAAGCACCAGCGGCGTAGTACACCCCGGTCATAGTCAAACCAGCACTGCAGTAACACTTGGTGACGTGGCGAGTCCCATAAGTAAAGTTCAAGCTGGTGAGGTGGCAAGCACAAGTAGTGTCCCGCTGCCACCAAGAAGAAGACAAACAGGCCCGTCGTGCCCATAATGCCCTTCCTGCTGCATTCGCCAATCCTAATAATTGGGAACCCACCACTTCTGCAGCGTCCGTACTTCCCCCATTCACATCCCCAACCAAATGCAGTCGGCTGCATGAGAGGCATTTTTATGTCCTCCCGAGTACCCCGACCCAACAAACCCCCCCAAAAAAGATGTTGTGTCTGCAGCAAGCGCAGATATAGGCGTGACATCCGCTATTATTGTATCTCCTGTCCTGATAATCCTGGTCTTTGCATTGGTGAATGTTTTGAACGCTACCATTCATAGTTGAGTATTAGCGTAGGGTACAGCATTGCACAGACTAGACACACTTTCACAGGGTCTCCCAAGATGCCATCGCATTTTGAGAGACCTGACCCTGGAACCGGTTACAGTTATAAAAGTTACAGTTACAAAAAAAAGTGTAAAAAAAAAATAAAACACAAAAAAATATATAACATAAAAAAAAATAGTTGTCGTTTTATTGTTCTCTCTCTCTCTATTCTCTCTCTCTCTATTCTCTCTCTATTGTTTTGCTCTTTTTTATTGTATTCTATTCTGCAATGTTTTATTGTTATTATGTTTTATCATGTTTGCTTTTCAGGTATGCAATTTTTTATACTTTACTGTTTACTGTGTTTTATTGTTGAAGAAAAGGAAAAGACACTAGAGAGAAGGAAAGGAATTGCTGCTCACCCCTTAGATATTGAAACAGAAAAGAGAGAAGGTTTTCCCCACAACGGGGTTTTTAGGCAGCACAGTAATGGATGTAGTCAGTATTGTATGAAAAAATATAACAATTTTATTAGAAGCTATACCAAAACAGTTAAAAACGATGAGCTCCAGTGGGGAGTACTTAAAAGCTAAATGGCTGAACATACATTGGCAGACATATATTCATAACACAATTCCTATCATGAACATAAGACCTGACGCGTTTCAACCCTTAATGATTGGGGTCTTCTTCAGAGGTTCGGTCTGCTAGAGAGAGCATATAAATAGCATTGGTATATACATACATAACTTTCATTATATAGTAGTAACTTCATTCATGATGTAATGCACCAATATAGTATAGTTACCAAAGAAAATGTATGTCCAACAGACGAAAGAAAACTTCCCACATGGAGATCCCTTAAAACGATATGTTGTATTTTCCTCCCAAACCAAAGGGGGGCTCCGGATGCCTCCACCGCCACCTCAACCCAGACCGGGGTAGTGTGCGTGGGTGTTAGAGGTACTGGCACTAACCTGATGCTGCCTGGGGCTGGTGCTTGCCAGTCTCACTACCCCGGTCTGGGTTGAGGTGGCGGTGGAGGCATCCGGAGCCCCCCTTTGGTTTGGGAGGAAAATACAACATATCGTTTTAAGGGATCTCCATGTGGGAAGTTTTCTTTCGTCTGTTGGACATACATTTTCTTTGGTAACTATACTATATTGGTGCATTACATCATGAATGAAGTTACTACTATATAATGAAAGTTATGTATGTATATACCAATGCTATTTATATGCTCTCTCTAGCAGACCGAACCTCTGAAGAAGACCCCAATCATTAAGGGTTGAAACGCGTCAGGTCTTATGTTCATGATAGGAATTGTGTTATGAATATATGTCTGCCAATGTATGTTCAGCCATTTAGCTTTTAAGTACTCCCCACTGGAGCTCATCGTTTTTAACTGTTTTGGTATAGCTTCTAATAAAATTGTTATATTTTTTCATACAATACTGACTACATCCATTACTGTGCTGCCTAAAAACCCCGTTGTGGGGAAAACCTTCTCACTGTGTTTTATTGTTAACCATTTCTTTGTCTTCAGGTACGCAATTCACGACTTTGAGTGGTTATACCAGAATGATGCCTGCAGGTTTAGGTATTAAAGTATCATTCTTTTCAGCCAGCAGTCGGCTTTCATGTAAAAGAAATCTTAGTGGCTAATTAGCCTCTAGACTGCTTTTACAAGCAGTGGGAGGGAATGCCCCCCCCACCGTCTTACGTGTTTTTCTCTGGCTCTCCTGTCTCAACAGGGAACCTGAGAATGCAGCCGGTGATTCAGCCAGCTGACCATAGAGCTGATCAGAGACCAGAGTGGCTCCAAACATCTCTATGGCCTAAGGCTGGCCATACACCTATAGATTATCTGCAGATTTTCTATGGTTAGATGGAAAAAGTGGGAGATTCCTCCATCCACACAGTTCAGCGAACATGGAGAGATCTGTTGCACATTTTCTATCTAACCATAGAAAATCTGCAGATAATCTATAGGTGTATGGCCAGCTTAAGAAACCGGAAGCTACGAGCATTTCATGACTTAGATTTCGCCGGATGTAAACAGTGCCATTGGGAAATTGGGAAAGCATTTTATCACACCGATCTTGGTGTGGTCAGATGCTTTGAGGGCAGAGGAGAGATCTAGGGTCTAATAGACCCCAATTTTTTCAAAAAAGAGTACCTGTCACTATCTATTGCTATCATAGGGGATATTTACATTCCCTGGGATAACAATAAAAATGATTAAACAAAAATGAAAGGAACAGTTTAAAATAAGATAAAAAAGCAAAAAAAAAATAAAGGAAAAAAAAAAGCACCCCTCTTCCCCCCCCTGCTCTCGCGCTAAGGCGAACGCAAGCGTCGGTCTGGCGTCAAATGTAAACAGCAATTGCACCATGCATGTGAGGTATCACCGCGAAGGTCAGATCTAGGGTAGTAATTTTAGCAGTAGACATCCTCTGTAAATCTAAAGTGGTAACCTGTAAAGGCTTTTAAAGGCTTTTAAAAATGTATTTATTTTGTTGCCACTGCACGTTTGTGCGCAATTTTAAAGCATGTCATCTTTGGTATCCATGTACTTGGCCTAAGATCATCTTTTTTATTCCATCAAACATTTGGGCAATATAGTGTGTGTTAGTGCATTAAAATTTTAAAAAGTGTGTTTTTTTCTCCAAAAAATGCGTTTGAAAAATCGCTGCGCAAATACTGTGTGAAAAAAAAATGAAACACCCACCATTTTAATCTTTAGGGCATTTGCTTTAAAAAAAATATATAATGTTTGGGGGCTCAAAGTAATTTTCTTGCAAAAAAAAAAATTTTTTTCATGTAAACAAAAAGTGTCAGAAAGGGCTTTGTCTTCAAGTGGTTAGAAGAGTGGGTGATGTGTGACGTAAGCTTCTAAATGTTGTGCATAAAATGCCAGGACAGTTCAAACCCCTCCCAAATGACCCCATTTTGGAAAGTAGACACCCCAAGCTATTTGCTGAGAGGCATGTCGAGTCCATGGAATATTTTATATTGTGACACAAGTTGCGGGAAAAAGACAAATTTTTTTTTTTTTTGCACAAAGTTGTCACTAAATGATATATTGCTCAAACATGTCATGGGAATATGTGAAATTACACCCCAAAATACATTCTGTTGCTTCTCCTGAGTACGGGAATACATGTGGTATCCCCATACTCAGGAGAAGCAGCTGAATGTATTTTGGGGTGCAATTCCACATATGCCCATGGCCTGTGTGAGCAATATATCATTTAGTGACAACGTTTTGTAATTTTTTTTTTGTCATTATTCAATCACTTGGGGCAAAAAAAATTAATATTCAATGGGCTCAACATGCCTCTTAGCATCTTCCTTGGGGTGTCTACTTTCAAAATGAGGTCATTTGGGGGTGGTTTGTACTGCCCTGCCATTTTAGCACCTCAAGAAATGACATAGGCAGTCATAAACTAAAAGCTGTGTAAATTCCAGAAAATGTACCCTAGTTTGTAGACGCTATAACTTTTGCGCAAACCAATAAATATACGCTTATTGACTTTTTTTTACCAAAGACATGTGGCCAAATACATTTTGGCCTAAATGTATGACTAAAATTGAGTTTATTGGATTTTTTTTATAACAAAAAGTAGAAAATGTAAATTTTTTTCAAAATTTTCGTAAAGTTTTATAGCGCAAAAAATAAAAACCGCAGAGGTGATCAAATAACATCAAAAGAAAGCTCTATTTGTGGGAAGAAAAGGACACAAATTTAGTTTGGGTACAGCATTGCATGACCGCGCAAATAGCAGTTAAAGCGATGCAGTGCCAAATTGTAAAAAGTGATCTGGTCAGGAAGGGGGTAAATCCTTCTGGGGCTGAAGTGATTAATATTCCCCCCCCCCGCCCGTGCCCCCTCATGACTTTTCCATCAAAATCAACAATGCAACTATCAGTTCCTCCCCTCACGCCAGGGTACTAGGTGTAATCTAGGCTCTGACTTGTCATTTCAGCCTCAAGCCCGATCGTTGTCAAAAGTTTGTAGAATTCACCTCCGTAACATCTCTAAAATTTTTAACAAATGAAACCACCAAGCTCCTCATTCACTCCCTTGTTATCTCTCGCCTTGACTATTGCAACTCCATTCTCATTGGCCTGCCTCTCCATAGGCTATCCCCTCTTCAGTCTATCATGAATGTTGCTGCCAGACTTATGCCCTGTACACACGGTCGGACATTGATCGGACATTCCGACAACAAAATCCATGGATTTTTTCCTACGGATGTTGGCTCAAACTTGTCCTGCATACACACGGTCACACAAAGTTGTCGGAAAATCCGATCGTTCTAAACGCGGTGACGTAAAAAACACGTACGTTGGGACTATAAACGGGGCAGTAGCCAAAAGCTTTTGTCTCTTAATTTATTCTGAGCATGCGTGGCACTTTGTGCGTCGGATTTGTGTACACACGATCGGAATTTCGGACAACGGATTTTGTTGTCGGAAAATTTTATAGCAAGCTCTCAAACTTTGTGTGTCAGAAATTCCGATGAAAAATGTGTGATGGCTCCCACACGGTCGGAATTTCTGACAACAAGGTCCTATCACACATTTTCCGTTGGAAAATCCGACCGTGTGTACAGGGCATTACAGTGGGGATGGAAAGTATTCAGACCCCATTAATTTTTTCACTCTTTGTTATATTGCAGCCATTTGCTAAAATCATTTAAGTTAATTTTTTTCCTCATTAATGTACACACAGCACCCCATATTGACAGAAAAACACAGAATTGTTGACATTTTTGCAGATTTATTAAAAAAGAAAAACTGAAATATCACATGGTCCTAAGTATTCAGACCCTTTGCTCGGTATTTAGTAGAAGCACCCTTTTGATCTAATACAGCCATGAGTCTTTTTGGGAAAGATTCAACAAGTTTATCACACCTGGATTGGGGATCTCCTCCTTGCAGATCCTCTCCAGTTCTGTCAGGTTGGATGGTAAACGTTGGTGGACAGCCATTTTTAGGTCTCTCCAGAGATGCTCAATTGGGTTTAAGCCAGGGCTCTGGCTGGGACGGTCACAGAGTTGTTGTGAAGCCACTCCTTCATTATTTTAGCTGTGTGCTTAGGGTCATTGTCTTGTTGGAAGGTAAACCTTCGGCCCAGTCTGAGGTCCTGAGCACTCTGGAGAAGGTTTTTCTTCCAGGATATCCCTGTACTTGGCCGCATTCATCTTTCCCTCAGTTGCAACCAGTCATCCTGTCCCTGCAGCTGAAAAACACCCCAACAGCATGATGCTGCCACCACCATGCTTCACTGTTGGGACTGTATTGGACAGGTGATGAGCAGTGCCTGGTTTTCTCCACACATACCGCTTAGAATTAAGGCCAAAAAGTTCTATCTTGGTCTCATCAGACCAGAGAATCTTATTTCTCACCATCTTGGAGTCCTTCAGGTGTTTTTTAGCAAACTCCATGTGGGCTTTAATGTGTCTTGCACTGAGGAGAGGCTTCCGTCGGGCCACTCTGCCATAAAGCCCCAACTGGTGGAGGGCTGCAGTGATGGTTGAATTTCTACAACTTACTTCCATCTCCCGACTGCATCTCTGGAGCTCAGCCACAGTGATCTTTGGGTTCTTCTTTACCTCTCTCACCAAGGCTCTTCTTCCCCGATAGCTCAGTTTGGCCGGACGGCCAGCTCTAGGAAGGGTTCTGGTCGTCCCAAACGTCTTCCATTTAAGGATTATGGAGGCCACTGTGCTCTTAGGAACCTTAAGTGCAGTAGAATTTTTTTGTAACCTTGGCCAGATCTGTGCCTTGCCACAATTCTATTTTTGAGCTCTTCAGGCAGTTCCTTTGACCTTATGATTCTCATTTGTTCTGACATGCACTGTGAGCTGTAAGGTCTTATATAGACAGGTGTGTGGCTTTCCTAATCAAGTCCAATCAGTATAATCAAACACAGCTGGACTCAAATGAAGGTGTAGAATCATCTCAAGGATGATCAGAAGAAATGGACAGCACCTGAGTTAAATATATAAGTGTCACAGTAAAGGGTCTGAATACATGTGATATTTCAGTTTTTCTTTTTTAATAAATATGCAAAAATGTCAACAATTCTGTGTTTTTCTGTCAATATGGGGTGCTGTGTGTACAATAATGAGGAAAAAAATGAACTCAAATGATTTTAGCAAGTGGCTGCAATATAACAAAGAGTGAAAAATTGTATGGGGTCTGAATACTTTCCGTCCCCACTGTATACACCTTACCAACCGCTCAGTGTCTGCCAACCCTCTCCTCTAATCCCTACACTGGCTCCCCATCACCCAGCGAATTAAATTCAAAATACTAACCACAACATACAAAGCCATTCACAACTCTGCCCCGAGCTACATCACCAATCCGCTCTTCTCAATTCTCCTCCTACTCTCACAAGACCTCTCTACACTCGTCTCCTCCTCCCATGCTTGTCTCCAGGATTTCTCCAGAGCCTCTCCCATCCTCTGGAACTCGCTACCTCTACCTGTCTGGCTATCCCCTACTCTTGCTACCTTCAGGCGATCCCTGAAAACTCATCTCTTCAGGAAAGCCTATCACATCTCCAACTAATCTTTTACCAATTCCATCAGCTCATTCCCCACAGTTACAACCTTTTGTACCACCTGCTCCACCCTATTAGATTGTAAGCTCTTCTGAGCAGGGCCCTCTTAATCCTCTTGTATTTTATTGTATTATAACTGTATTGTCTCCCTTTTATATTGTAAAGCGCTGCGTAAACTGTTGGCGCTATATAAATCCTGTATAATAATAATAATAATAGTGCGCATGTGCCGATAACGTCGGCACATGTGGATACAGTAAATATCTCCTAAACCGTGCAGGTTTAGGAGATATTCACGGTACCTACAGGTAAGCCTTATTACAGGCTTACCTGTAGGTAAAAGTGGTGTAACAGGGTTTACAACCACTTTAAGATCAGGCCTTTTCTGACACTTTTTGTTTACATGTCTTAGAACCCCCAAACATCAGATATTTTTTTTAAAGCAGAGGTCTGAGACTAAATTGATGGGTGTTGCAATTTTTTTATGCCACATGTTATTTGCACAGCAGTTTTTCAAATACAATTTTTTTGGAAAAAATACACTTTTTGAATTCTAAAGCACAAAAACACAATATAATACCCAATTGTTTGGTAAGATGTAAAAAATTATGTTACGTGGAGTAAATAGATACCAAACATGTCACGCTTTAAAACTGTGCAGGCCCGTTCAACAGCAACAAACAACATAAATTTTGCTATCCATAGGTGTTGCTTTAAATGCATTTTCAGGTTACCACTTTACATTTACACAGGAGGTCTGGTGCTAGAGCTACTGCCCTTGATCTGACATTCGCTGTGATACCTCACATGTGTGGGACAATGGCATGCATGTGGGACTGACATGTGCGTTCCAAGCGAGCATAGGGGGGATGGGTGCAATTTATTTATTGTTTTACATTAAAAAAATATTTATTTTACACTGTTGCTTTAAAAAAAATTGAATCACTTTTATTGTTATCTCAGGGAAACTAAATATATCCTGTGATAGGTGTGACAGGTACATTTTATGGAGAGATCTGGGGTCTATTAGATCCTAGATGTCTACTCCATCCTTAAAAGTATTTGATCACACCAAGATTTGTGTGATCAAATGCTTTCCCTATTTAGAAAAGGCGCTGTATACATCCAGGGAAACTGGAAGTGATGAATGCTCATTGCTTCCTGTTTTCTATACCATAGAGGTGATCAGAGCCATTACGGTCTCTGTGCTCATTCAGGGGCACTCTAATACAGGAGGTGTGTTACTGGCCAGATCACCAGGGGAAAACAGAGGGAAAAAAGACTAAAAAAGAAAACAAATGCAGCCACCAGATCTAATGATTGGTAAGCTGCACTATATTTTAGATTTTGGGCTTAATACTGCTTTAAGTTAAAAAATGTTTAACTTTAGAACCAATTTAATGTCACTCACACATACAGCAGTAAATACATAAGAAAATTAGCTAGGTTTTCTTCTTATTATCTTGCAACATGTAGGCATGAGGGAAGGACTTCTCATTTGTCAGGGAAATGACTGCTCTCACATTGGGTGTGAGGTGTAATCACCCTTCTATCTGGGGCAGCCACTCAGATTATTGGTTGGTGGAGAAAGCATATGGGTCACTGCAGAGAAATGAAGCAGCATTGTTTCTGTATGAGCCATTCTAGAGGAAATTCCTCCAAACATCTTTCTGAAAAGTGTTCTACATCCAACACCTCCAGGAGTGTCATATAACTGCATGTGTTACTTCACACTGTGGTTTTACCCTTCAACTCCTATATCAATGTAGAATACAATAGTGACCATCATGGTGTGCGCAAATTATTGCATTAGGGTGTGCACCCCAAAGCTCAAACACACACGGCTGTGTGTGTGTATATATGTGTATATATATATATATATATATATATATATATATATATATATATATATGTAGGAAGGCCAGTATGGTGGCCTGAATTTATGGGAGGAGCCCGGGGGGTATTTAACCAGCCCGCTCGCCTGTGGTCTTTGTCAGTTTCCTGTGCGCGGTACGTTACGTCACTAGGCCGACTCTTCCAAATCGTTGGCGTTCGTGAAGTTGCGCGTTTGAAATTTCAGCTGCTTTCGGTTCCCGTTCGCAGTTTCTGAGAGGCTTCCGTTCCCGTTCGTAGTTTTTCGTACAAACGTGCCTGGCTCGGCGGTCGCAGGTAGGGTTTCGTTGACATTTCATCATATCATGTATCACCATTTGTTAGATACCGTGTCGCTCAAACCCCGATACCGAACTTACGAGTCATTCGTTAAGAAACCGTGCATGTAGCCGTAGCACTCAGCCACCGATTCGTGCCTCTATCATTTATAATACATTTTTCATTCATTTTACGTACCTCACTCTTATTCGAATCCAGTTGCGTCCGCTGCGCACCTGGTTGTCCAGCCGTGTCTCACTTGTTCTTGTCTCATGTTTTATACCATGCTCCACAGTCCTGTTCGTTATCAGTCGCAAATACGGCACACAGATTCGTGCCTCTGTCATGGCTGATTTCAGTC